>CM035094.1:64494000-65134695 GCA_020205505.1 Panax japonicus
ATTCTCTATAATCAATGCAAAGACGCATTGACCCATCCTTCTTCTTCACGAATAACACTGGCGCTCCCCACGGTGATACACTTGGTTGAATATACTTCTTGTTTAATAATTCTTGCAACTGTACCATCAGTTCCTTCATTTCTACTGGAGCCATTCTGTGTGGGGCCTTCAATATCGGTGCTGTCCCCGGTACTAAGTCGATCACGAACTCAATTTTTCTGTCAGGCGAAAGTCCTATCAAATCCTCTGGAAACACATCCTCAAATTCCCTCACCACTGCTATCTCTTCCAGTTTAACATTCTTCTTCTGAGTATCGACTATATAAGCTAAATAGCCCACACAGCCTTGACTCAACAATTTCTTGACCTACATAATCATCAGACATTTCATTTGTCTAGGTGACTTGCTACCATAAAATACTACCTTTGACGGGGTCATAAGGTTTATACACTTCTTTTGGCAATCAATTACCACTCCATATTTGAACAACCAATCCATTTCCAAAATAACATCAAACTCTCCCAGTCTAATAGAGATCAAATCTACCATCAAGATATTCTTCTTAATATTCACCCTACAGTTCTTATATATGAATCTAATAGGGATTATCTCTTTATTCGTAATTTCTATGTTCACAGGAAAATTCAGTTCTTTTCTAGGAAATTATAACCTCTTAGTAAATTCATCAGAGATAAATGAGCAAGTAACACCCAAATCAAATAATACATAAGCATCAATATCATTGATTGGGATAATACCTGACACTACATCTTTTGATTGCACAACATCTTGCACAGTTACGTTGAAAGTTCTAGCTGTGGGTTTGTTTGATGTTGTACCTCCATTGTTACCTCCATTGCTTCTGGTTGTCACTCCATCCTTCTTCTTAGGGCATTCACGAGCAAAGTGATCCTTGGATCCGCATGTGAAGCACACGTTCTTCTTAGGTTAGGTGCAATTTAGGGCGATGTGACCCTCCTGGCCACAATTAAAGCATACTCGTTTCCCCATCAAACACGCACCCTTATGAAACTTCCTGCATGTAGCACATGCTTCAAACTTATTGTTTTGCTGGTTACCCTGCTGGTTTCTAAAACCCACATTTCTATTCCAATTCCTCTTCAAGTTGTTGTTGTTATTGTTATTGTTGTTTCCACTACTACCACCTCCATTCTTAATTTCCACCTCATTCTTCTTCTTCTTCTTCTTCTGTTCCTGATTGAACTTTGTCACTGCCTCGCCTCCACCTTCAGCGAGTATTGCTTTCTCCATCACTGCTGCGAAAGTCTTCAACTGGAACAGGGAAACCCTACGGTACAACCAGGGCTTCAGTCCCCATTTAAACCTCTTCGCCTTGCGTTCGTCCGTGCTGACTTGATAAGGCGCAAACCTCGCCAACTCGTTGAATCTAGCGGCATACTCGGATACCGTTATCGTTCCTTGCTTCAGTTCCAGAAACTGCATTTCCAGTTGACCCTTCGAACTCTCAGGAAAATAGGTCTCGAAGAATATCTCCTTAAACATATCCCAGGTCATCATCCTTGGCCCTTCTCGAGTTTTATTGTCCTGCCACCAATAACTAGTTTCTGCTTTCAACATGAATGTTGCGAAAGAAGTCTTTTGATCATCTCCTACCCTAGCAACATCGAACTCCTTTTCAATCTCCATAATCCAAGTATGTGCCTCGACTGGATTCACGGACCCTCGAAATTCAGGTGGTCCTACCGCCTTGAACTCCTTAAATGTTGTTCCTTGGTTCTGTGGTTGATTCTGTAACGCTCTTGTCAGTAACGTCACTAATTGTTGAACTGGGTTAGCATCAACATTTTCATTATTGTTGGTTCCTTCGGTAGTTCTCTGTCGTGGTGGTTGGTGTCTGGGAGGCATTTTCTGTTTAAAAAATACACTCATTAGGTTATTATTCAACTCTTTTAAGTAATTTCTACTTAACTTGCCTCCACAAAGGAAATAACCACATTATCACGTAACACTTTGAATAAAATAACAACTTTTATTTATTCATAACCTCTTTGAAAACATAAAACAATATCATCACTGCTATTTACATTACTTTCCTGAACTACAAAAATTTCAGGACAACATCATCGTCATATCCCATAGATTACATAACACTTGGGATTTACAATTTATTTAACATCTATTAATCGCATAACAACTACGATGTTCTACTAAGATACTTCTTAGCCTTACTACGTTCTTCCTCCATAATTCGAAACATTGTTCTGCGATCTAATACGTACGATGGCAGTGTCTCTAACTGAATCGGATAGCTCATGACCCGATCTTGAGCTCGATTAACTACGGTATTGAATACTCTATTCATCTCTTCCATCTTCATTCTCTTTGCCTGTGCATCTTTCACTTCTATCCCGGCTCGTTGAAACATTTCCTCATATGCGTCCTCGGCTCTTGCCCTCTTCGTAGCTTCTTCCCTTAGCTTATTCTTCAATTCAGCGACCTCCTCGATTAGTTATTCTTTCTCTTCTTCAGTCTGTTCTTATTCTTCGACATTAGTCAGTCGTTCCTCACGATCTTGGATCTCATCATCTTTCTGTGTCATTGGAGTCTGTTATTCAGCTACTATCTCTTGCAATTCCTTGACTGTATCCTGAAGTTCCACGTTATGGTTGTAGACTTCATCGTACATTCGAGCAGCTATCGAGGTTAGTGGAGTCTCCTCCTGGTCCTCGTCATCCTCATCCTCATGTGGCAACTCAACGGGATCCACCTCATCCGTCTCCACATCATCATCCTCATCTTCAACCACTGTGACCAAAGGGGCTGACTCCTGTGGCAGTAGTTATTCCCAAATAACCTGAATGTCACGAGGCTCCTCTTCTATATGCACTTGAGGTCTATCCTCCCTAGCCTGGATGGATTCTATTACATTAGTCATCCTGACAACAAAATTTTAAGTTTTAATTATTAATCATTACTACTCGACACTCACGAGCACATAAGTATAAACACATAATCACATAAGTGTTTTATTATTTCTTCCTTAAAACTAGATAAGAGTTAATCACCACTATCTTTTCAAAGGTTACTTCCTAAGGCTATTCCCCACCTAAGGTTCATAACCTAAAGCTTTGATACCAACTTGTGACACCCCCAAATCCCGGTACTTCATTACCTCAAGATTTGGTGTTCACGTAATCAAAACATTCATATCTAACTACCCAATCATAATAAATTGAATAATAAAATTTGCCCATACATGATTGTATTAATAAAAACATTATCTTCCAGGTTCTCTAACCTTTAATACAATCATTCAAGTGCGGAAATAAAATTATTACATCACATCATTATTAGAAGTCTATCATCATAACGATTTAAGCAAAATTACAAGTCTTCATCACTTGTACATTTTTCCCTTTCCTTTGCTAGTTGTAGGTTTATCTACCTTCTCAACCATATCTGCAATAAATGTATAAATATGCAAGAGTGAGCAAACAAAGTTCACTTGAAATAAGAATAAATATCTTTACATCATTTGCAAAATAATAGGCTCAATAGAACTGAATGATATGTTTTATTAACATTTCAACATTTGCCAATTCATAGGCTCAATAGAATTGAATGATATGTTCTATTAACATTTCAACATTTGCCAATTCATAGGTTCAATAGAACTGAATGATTTGTTCTATTAACATTCTTAAATATACTACTGAGGGTCAAATGACCATGAACCATGTCCACATTTATAAGTAATCTTTCAACTTTAACAGTCATATGACTATAAGGACTCCACGTACTTAGGGGGATCAATCTTCGTACAATGTAAAACCCCTAAACATAGGGTTGTTCATCTCAGTATTTAGAGTACAAGTCCGCACCAAAGAAAGTTTGGTTTGGATAAGCTTTCAAGGGTAATTGAAGTTTAATGATCATCAACTAGGGAACTAGTTAAATCAACAATTCTTGATAATACAATAGTTGTTTAATAACAACATAACTTAGACCATTTGAGAATCATAAATGAACTGATTCTACATATTAAACTCATGCTTAAAATAACTACAGAGCATGAGCATTCAATAAAATGAATAAAATGGTTAATGTGACGCCCCCAAAATAGGTATACATCACCTATTCTGAGTCGTCAAATACATGGTACAGAATACTAATACAACTTAATTATACAACTGTCGTGTAAAGTATGACAAAACATAAGCTCTGAGTTTTAATACAAATATTGTCGTCTAGACAATATACAAACTCAAATTCAATATTATTACATTTATTTTTCACTATTTCACCGAATAGTGAGGACTACTAATGTTATCATCTGGTCCGTCACTCCGTTCCCCGACTAGTCCCTGCTACGTTCTCATTTCCTGAAGAGAATAATAAAAGTAAAAGGGTGAGCTCAACTAGCCCAGTAGGAAATATTATGACTAAGATAATGCAGAATATATTATCGTTAGCCTTCAACAGTGTTAAACTGATACAATATAACAACCATCAAGTTTAACTGCAGCGGAACAAACAATCCATTAAAAGAGTCAAGTAGAGAATAAAATCTACTATCTTTTATGATTTAGAAGGCTTTTCATCACTTTTTTCGCTGGGACTCAGCTTAATAAATAATCCACATCATTGAATCACCCCTGCACTACGGCCAAGGATATTCTTTAGTATCACGACCACAATTATCCATACACTACGGGCCAAGAATATTTGTGTATTCAATAATGGTCATGATCATGCCAACAACTGTCCATCAATACTCTACGGGCCAATGAGGAGTTTTTCCACATCATTTGTAACATTACGGTCATGATTACACTGAATAATTCCTGGTCATAATAATACCAAGTCCATCTATGCACTATAGGTCACATATGACTTTTAACAAAATATAAACATGAGGATGATGACAATGATATAAGAATTCAATAAAACAAGTTCAAGAATTAATTTATCTATGAACTAATAATGTCCAAATTGTGAACATGATACTGCTTTGTAGAGTAAAATTCAAGAATGCTCAGAAGAATATTTTCATGAAAAGATACTGGATGAAGCGCAAATATAAAGGATATTCCACTAATTTCATGGAGTATAGAAGTCAAAACTTTAACCAACTGAGTATAATAAGGAATGGAATAACAAAAGAAATCACCAGGCATGCGATAGACCGCACAAGCAGGTTATTCCAATAGAATAATAAATAACAGAATCAGGTCTGGCGTAAAACGCACAGACAAGATATTCCAACAAAATAATAAAGACGGAATTAGGTCCGGCGTAAAACGCACAGACATGATATATCAACAGAATAATAAAGATGGAATCAGGTCCGGCATAAAACGCACAGACATGATATTCCAACAAAATAATAAAGATAGAACCAAGTCTGACGTAGAACGCACAGATAGGATGTTCCAACAGAATGATAAAAAATAGAACAACAGAAGAATTTCACCAAGTATAGGGTAGCCCGCGTATACAGGTTATTCTAACAGAATAATAAAGAATGGAATAACAGAAGTTCTCTTCATGGATAAGAAAGAAATAATACTCCCTACCTTAGAAAAACTGGATACTGGAATAGTGAGGTAACATACTTCTCTTCTTCTTTCTCTCTATAATAATCGCTCTAAAGCTTTTGTGAATTGGTGAGAAATGAAGGAAGAATAATCTTCTATTTATAGGAAAATATAGTTTCGATAATTGCACATTTTTGGGCTCAAAAAATTACAGTACAATACCTCCAACTTTTCTTTCATTTTTAATTTAGTCCTGCAAGTATTATCAAACTTGCACCACCTCCCATAATAGTAAATAATGTGATTCAATAGTAAATTATGTGAATCAATAGCTATACAACACTATTCACGTATACGACACTATTCACGAATACGGCACTATTCACCGAAAAATAAAATGTTCTTCTTTATGTCCAAGATGTCTATTATGGTTACTATCTTTGATTGTATCCATATTTTGATCTTTATTCTTGAATTTTGCTTCAAAATTGGTTATTATAGAGTATTATTGATCTTGGATAAACTGTTATACGAATCCCTACTATTTGTTCTTCTGTCTCACTGGATTCGTTTTCTTTAAAATATTTTTCATCATCCTCAGTCCTAAATGATGATATTACTAAATATCTTTGGCCTGTAGTGCAAAGATAAATGATTAATTGATGAATATCTTTAGCCCGTAGTGCAAAGATGAACAGGTGTTGAGATGAACATAACCAACTGGTGATACAAATGAATATCTTTGGCCTGTAGTGCAAAGATGAATATTTGATTAAAGATGTATATTGATTGTTGTTACAGGAATAAAATATTGATGATGGACTTTTAAATCTTAGAAGATAGTAGAACTCATTCTCTACTTGACTCTCCTAATGGATTGCTGTTTCCACTGCAGTTGTTGATCTAAAACTTGTTGTCTATTATATTTTATCAGATTTTTCCCTGTTGAAGACTAACGATAATTTGTTGTATATTATCTTAGTCATAATATTCTTTACTAGGCTAGTTGAGCTCACCCTTTTCCTTTTTGTTCCATTTTTCTTAGGAGGTGAGAACATAGTAGGATATAGTAGGGGTATGGAGTGATGGTTCTAGAAAGATGTTTTAGCAGTCCTAACTATTTCTGTCAAATATTGTTTGAATAATTGTAATGAGGACTTATTTGAGTGTGGATATTGTCTAGAAGATAATATTTGTATTTAAACTCACAGTATGTGTTGTCGTATTTTGCACGACAATTGTATTATTGAAGTTGTAGTTTGCTTTCTGTACCATGTATTTGGCGACTCAAAATGGGTGTTGTATAACTATTTTGGGGGCGTCACAGTTGGTATCAGAGCTTAGGGATATGGTCTTTAGCGGAGATCGGGGAATAGAACTAGGAGGGGAAAGATGAGTAAATCCTTCGCTAGTGTGTCCTATCTAAGCTTATTTGTTGGTCAGTCATAATATAGGGATATTATGTGATATGTTAATTTGTTTAATTAACCCTTATTTTATGGCAGTATTTAATAATGGCTGTTGAGAACGTTAACAATGGAGTGTATGAGACTGTGGAACAACCTTTAGTTACAAACCAGGGGAACATACAACAGGAAGGAAATAATCCTCCTGTAAACAACAATACCGAACAAATGATGAATGATGGGATGTTCAGAAGTTTTTTGCATTTTATGCAAAACCAGACGAGGGAAACTCGTGCACAGAATACTGATAGAAATGCTAGCAATGCGCGGCTTGTCACAGCCAAGCAGTTCAAAGAGTTGGGACCACCAGAATTTAAGGGAAAGCCGAATTTGATCATGGCAAAAATGTGGGTCAAGCAAATTACCAAGATATTCGATGTCTTGGGATGCACGGAGGAACAAAAGGTTTCATTCGCCACCTTTATGTTCCGGGGTGAGGCAAACTACTAGTGGGAGTCTGTGAAGCGTACCCAGCCAGCCTCACTCAACATGTCTTGGGAAACATTTCAGAAACTATTCAATGACAAGTACTTTCCTGAAAGTATTCGTCATATGAAGGAGGTGGAGTTTATCAGACTGGAACAAAACAACATGACAGTGTCCCAGTACGAGGCAAAGTTTGTAGAGTTATCCAGGTTTGTACCTCATTTGGTTGAAAATGAGGAACGAATGACAAGGATGTTTCTGAGAGGTCTAAAGCCCGAGATTCGGCAATATCTTATATCTCATAAATTTTTTTTATATTCAGATGTTATAAACATGGTTCAATTATTAGAGCGAGATAGTGAGTATGTTCAACCGAGGGACCACAACCAGGGTCATACCGGTGACAGCAGTCATCAGAGTGATGATAACCAACGAGGAGGGAAAAATACGAACAAAGGCGGTAACCACTCGGGTGGTCATCGTGGCCATGATAATAGGAGAGGTGATTCAAGTGGAAATTTTAGAAAGAGGAGATTCAACAATGATGGGAAGGCATCAGCAGCAGCACAAGCACCAACAACAAATTCTAGGGGAGGAGAACGACCGCCAGTTAGATGTTACAAATGTGGGAAAGAGGGACATATCAGCCCAAACTGTCCACAACAATCCAAGGTATGTTACAACTGTGGAAAGGAAGGCCACATATCTCGGGATTGTTCTATAACAAAACCAAGTTCAACGGGGATGGTGACTCCAAGGGATATCCCGGATAAGTCGAAATCAGCGGTTCTTGGAAGAGCGTTTGTCGTGACTGGCCAAAACGCGAGGAACCCGAACGAGGTGATTACGGTTAAGCTAATCTTGAACTCCTGCGAAGTTTATACCTTACTAGATACCGGTTCTACCCATTCTTTTATCTCTCCTGCTTGTGCTCAACGTTTAAACTTGACTCCGGAGAAATTAGACTTTGATTTATCAGTGGAGACTCTGTTGGGTGAAACTTTCGTTACATCCACTGTTTATAAATCTTGCTTAATCCAAGTTGGCACTATCATATTACCTGTTGATCTTATCTCTTTAAAGATACTTACTTTTGATGTGATTTTAGGAATTGATTGGTTAACCACTCATCATGCCAAAATTGATTGTTTTCATAAAGTTGTTAGTTTTCATATTCCTAACCAACCTGTCATACGAATTCAAACAACTAAACCACTAAAATCAGTCACTATCATATCAAGCCATAAAGCTATTCGTTTATTGAAAAACGAATGTCAAGCTTTCTTAGCTCATATTATGGATTTGAACAAAGACAAGTCAGATTTGAATAATATTTCTGTTGTTAGAGAATTTCCTGATGTATTTCCTGAATAACTTCCCAGTTTACCCCCATAACGTGATGTTGAATTCTTTATTGACCTTGAGCCGGGTACAAAACCTATTTCTAAAATCCCATATCGAATGGCTCCTATTGAACTTCATGAGTTAAAAGTCCAACTACAGGAATTTTTAGACATAGGTTTCATTCGTCCTAGTACATCTCCTTGGGGTGCTCTTGTTTTATTCATAAAGTAGAAAGACGGGAGTATTCGACTTTGTATTGACTACCGAGAATTAAACCATGTCACCATCAAGAATAGGTATCCGCTACCTCGCATTGATGACCTGTTCGACCAGTTGTAAGGAGCACAATACTTTTCAAAGATCGATCTTCGTTCTGGATATCATCAGCTGAAGATTAAAACTGAGGATATTCCAAAGACTGCCTTCAGAACTCGGTACGGGCATTATGATTTCTTAGTCATGTCTTTTGGATTGACTAATGCTCTTGCTGCTTTCATGGATACGATGAACCGTGTATTTAAGGAATATTTGGATTAGTTTGTTGTTTTCTTTATTGATGACATCCTCATCTATTCCTAAAGCCGTGAAGATCATGAGCACCATTTAAAGCTGATACTTGAAAGGCTTCGTGAAAACAAGATTTATGCCAAGCTAAAGAAATGTGAGTTCTGGCTTGAGGAAGTAGCATTCCTTAGGAACGTGGTGTCAAAACATGGAGTATCTGTTGACCCGGCAAAGATTGAAGCAGTACAAAGTTGGGAGCAACCAAAGTCGGTAACCAAAGTGCGTAGCTTTCTGGGCTTAGCTGGTTATTATAGGAGATTCGTGGAATGATTTTCTCGAATTGCTACTCCGTTAACTCAGCTGACTCGGAAAGATACAAAATTCGTATGGAGCGAGGAATGCGAGAAGAGTTTCCAAGAGCTCAAGAGAAGACTCATTTCGGCACCTGTTCTGGCAATACCATCTGGTACGGATGGATTTGTTATATACAGTGATGCTTCAGGAAAAGGGTTAGGATGCGTTCTCATGCAACATGAGAAAGTCATAACCTATGCCTCATGACAACTCAAAGAATATGAGAGGAATTATCCTACTCATGATCTAGAGTGGGTAGCAGTCGTATTCGCGTTAAAAATTTGGAGACACTATTTGTATGGGGAGAAAGTGGAGATTTATACGGACCATAAAAGCCTCAAATATTTCTTTGCCCAAAAAGAACACAACATACGGCAACGACATTGGCTTGAACTATTGAAAGATTATGATCACACTATTCAATATCATCCTGGAAAAACGAACGTAGTAACTGACGCATTGAGTAGAAGATCATATTCGAGTACGAGTGCGATATTGTCAATGCAAAGGCCCATTCTGTATGACTTGCAAAGGATGGAGGTAGAATTAAAGACTCCAGGGACCCACATGATGATGGCGAATATACAAGTAGAACCGACTTTAATAGATAAAGTTAAAGATGCACAAGCTACGGACATGGAGCTGATGCGTATGAAGAAGAAAGTGCAAGAAGGTGCTATTCCAGAAGCAAGAATCGATGAAGAAGGAATACTTAGATTCAACTCCGGACTTTGTGTTCCAAACGATTCTGACTTGAAGCATAGAATCATGATGGAGGCACAAAACACACCGTTTGCAATCCATCCTGCGAGTACCAAAATGTATCATGATCTTTGATATACATTTTGGTGGAGCAATATGAAAAGAGAGATTGCAGAGTTTATCTCGAGGTGTTTAACTTGTCAACTTGTAAATACGGAGCATCAAATGCCAAAGGGTCCATTACAACCACTTGAGATTCTGAAATGGAAGTGGGAACAAATTATTATGGATTTCGTTACGGGTCTTCCCAAAGTTTCTCAAGGCATAGATGCGATTTGGGTTATTGTTGATAGATTAACCAAGTCTGCCCATTTCTTACCGATACGTGAGACTTATTCCCTTGAACGCCTTGATCGCATGTACGTGAATGAGATTGTGAGATTGAATGGCATGCCAGTATCCATAGTTTCGGATCGTGACCCAAGATTCACTTCACGATTTTGGGTTAGCTTGTAGAAAGCTATGGGCACAGATTTACGATTCAGTTTGGCATACCAACCTCAAACGGATGGACAATCAGAGAGGACTATTCAAACCCTTGAAGATCTATAAAGACTTTGTGTCCTTGATTTTAAAGGAAGTTGGGATAAGTACTTGCCACTGGTGGAATTCTCCTACAACAACAGTTATCAAGCAAGTATAGGTATGACTCCATTTGAGGTGTTGTATGGACGAAAGTGTCATTCTCCAGTATGCTGGGACGAGGTGGGAGAAGCAACGTTGTTGGGACCAGAATTAGAACGCATGACTACAGAAAAGATCCAAATAATTCGACAACGTATTCAAACCTCACAAGATCGACAAAAGAGTTATGCTGATCTTCATAGAAAGGACGTGGAGTTTAATATTGGAGATCATGTATTGTTACGTATTGCTCCATGGAAGGGAGTTACAAGATTTGGAAAGAGAGGAAAGCTCAATCCACGATTTGTTGGTCCATTTGAGATTCTTGACCGAATAGGAAATGTGACCTATAGACTCGCATTACCTCCAAGTATGTCTCGTGTTCATAATGTTTTTCACATATCCATACTTCGTAAATATGTGAAAGACCCAAACCATATTATTGCGTTAGAACCAGACGAGTTAGCCAAAGATTTAACGTACGAAGAAGTACCTGTTAAGATCTTGGATAGGAAAGAGCATGTCCTACGCACCAAGGTTATACCACAAGTTAAGGTTTTGTGGAGAAACAATACTATTGAAGAAATGACCTGGGAGTTGGAATCAGAAATGAAAGTGAGGTATCCTCACCTTTTCGAAACACCAGGTACGTATGTCAATTTCGAGGACGAAATTTCATAAGGAGGGGAGGTTGTAAGACCCCAACTTATTATAAATAAAATCGAATTTCTTCTAATTATTATTGTGAATAATAAGGTATTAATTTGATATAATTCTCTGGTTATGGGTGAAATGTGCAAATTTTGCAAAATATGCAAGTGGATATAAAATAATCATTGTTGTCAGGGAATATTCATTTGGTCGTGAAATATTCTTGTTGTTGGGGAATATTCGTACGACGACGCAGTCATTTGTGGGCCCCCATAACAGAATAATTGTCGGATGAAGAAAACGACAAGTTTGAGTTTTTATAAGTAACGGTGTAGTTGTTATCGTTAACACTGTTGGAATACCCGGTGGTTAAAATATAGTAATACGCGTGGATGCACAATATTGATGAATTATTGATCCTTACGTAAGAAGGCACTACTCAATAATTATTACAGTAGTTACTATTCAATATTTTATTTTATTGATTCAATAATTGCTGCGTTGATATTTTATATTATTGTTGTTTCAATAATTGTCACTGCACAATATTTCCCATTATCAGATCAAGAATTCATATTATTTGAATAATATTATTAGATAACATTATTGGCAATGTCTAGAAAGTTCTGTCAAGGAGAGGTTTGGTCACCTAATTGCGCGCCAGTAAGGAGAAATTCTTATTAGAAAGCCCCCTCTTTCCTGGGAACGGCCTGATTGTCATAAATGTGATTCTGTAATATTATTTATGAATAATTAATTATTGATTCATATGATAAGGAAATATTTATTTTATGTGGATATAAATGTTGGATATATTTATTGTGGTTAAAAATGAAGGAGATAATGTTGAGGTGTTTTATCAATATTTTTGTCAGAATGGAGGTATTAAAAATTAAACCAATATTTTTGAGATATATTGCGTGAGTTATAATTTTTAATCCGACCGTTGGATCGTTGTAATTTTTGGATATGTTATACATATATAAGTTGAATATATGTCCACAAATTTTGAACCGTTAAAAATGAACGTATGATTTGTTATGAATTTTAAGAGGTGACTGGTTCAGAAATTGTTGAAGTATTCGAATTTAGCATTTTGGTGGAAAATTATAGAATTGAGTGGGCCCCACTTGTGGTTGGTGAAGAAATGTTCTGAATTTTATTTAAAATATGATGGGTGGGAATAGTAGCAAGTAAAGCCATCAGGTTGCAAGTCAAGTCTGCTAATATTTCCCTATAAATAGAGGGCTAAGTTAGAATTAAAAATCACACCATAAACATAAGCTTTCTCTCTTTCTCTATCTATATTATCGAGCGTATTTTGTGAGTATTTAGATACTTTGTGAGTTTCTATTTTTTAGTACAAGTTTCTGTCAGCACTATGTCCGAAATTCAGTCAGAAGTACGGTTATTTTGAGGTAAGGAATGTTATTTTCTTCATATATGATATTATTTCTTCAATATCATTATGCCAAAGTATTGATCTGAATTTTTATCATATTTGGAACTTTTTGTGTCGAGGTTACTATTCACGTATACAGCACTATTCACGTATACGACACTATTCACGAATACGGCACTATTTATCGAAAAAAATATTTCTTCTTTTTGTCCAAGATGTCTATTATGGTTACTATCTTTGATTGTATCCAAGTTTTGATCTTTATTCGTGAATTTTGCTTCAAAATTGGTTATTGTGGAGTATTATTGATATTGGATAAACTGTTATACAAATCCCTACTATTTGTTCTTCTGTCTCATTGGATTCGTTTTCTTTAAAATATTTTTCATCATCCTCAGTCCTAAATGATGATATTACTAAATATCTTTGTCCTGTAGTGCAAAGATAAAAGATTAATTGATGAATATCTTTGGCCCGTAATGCAAAGATGAACAGGTGTTGAGATGAACATGACCAACTGGTGATACAAATGAATATCTTTGGCCTGTAGTGCAAAGATGAATATTTGATTAAAGATGTATATTGATTGTTATTATAGGGATAAAATATTGATGATGAACTTTTAAATCTTAGAAGATAGTAGAACTCATTCTCTACTTGACTCTTTTAATGGATTGTTGTTTCCGCTGCAGTTGTTGATCTAAAACTTGTTGTCTATTATATTTTATCAGATTTTTCCCTGTTGAAGACTAACGGTAATTTGTTGTATATTATCTTAGTCATAATATTCTTTACCAGGCTAGTTGAGCTCACCCTTTTCCTTTTTGTTCCATTTTTCTCAGGAGGTGAGAACATAGCAGGAACTAGTCGGGGTACGGAGTATTGGTTCTAGAAAGATATTTTAGCAGTCCTCACTATTTCTGAAAATAGTATTTGAATAATTGTAATAAGGACTTATTTGAGTGTGGATATTGTCTAGAAGACAATATTTGTATTTAAACTCACAGTATGTGTTGTCGTATTTTGCACGACAATTATATTATTGAAGTTGTAGTTTGCTTTATGTACCGTGTATTTGGCGACTCAGAATGGGTGTTGTATACTTATTTTGGGGGCGTCACAATTAATATTATAACTCACATTATTTATCAACCAGGTCGTTCCAAGGAAAGAGGGGGCTTTCCAGTAAGGATTTCTCCCTATTGGCGCGCAATTAGGTGACCAAACCTCTCCTTGACAGAACTTCTAGACATTGTAAATATTGTAATTTAATAATATGAATAACTTTGTCGTCTCAATTATTGATTTAATAAAATAACATATTATACAAATGATACTATGACAATAATCGAATCAATAATACGAGAGATATGATGCTGCAATTACTGTAGCAATAATTGAGTATAACTGAGTGACTTCTCAAGTAAAACATCAATAATCAATACCGTGTGCTACTATGCAACCACGCATATTACTTTACTTTTACTACCGGGTTGTTCAACAGTTAACGGTAAAACTTCCGCCGTTATTTTCATAAAGTATTTTTGTCATTTTCTCAATCCGACAATAATTCCGTTGTGGGGGTCCATAAATGATTGTGCCGTTGTACGAATATTCTCTATTAAAACGAATATTCCCCGACCAATCGAATATTATATAACAACTTGCGTACTTTGCAAAATTTGTAAATATTACCCACAACTATAACATTATATCAAATCCACACCATAATATTCAAAAATATATTTCGAGAAAATTTAATCTTTATTCAAAAAGTTGGGGTCTTACAGTTAACCTTTGCTTGAACAGTAAAATAAGCTAAGGTTCAAGTGTTATAACATTAGAAATGAAATTCCTGAACTTTAAGAAAAAAAGCTTGCTCAATCAAAAGCATGAAGTTATAATAATAGAACTAACTCAACGAAAGTGTAGAGTTAGGAAACTTGCACAATGTAATAAATGAATTAGCTCAACGAAAGTGTAGAGTTATAAAACTTGCACAATGTAATAAATGAACTAGCTCAACTAAAGTGTAGAGTTAGAAAACTTGCCTCGAGCGTAAGCTAAAATATTAAAACTCACGTTCACGTATACACATTATTAAAACCACAACATCTATTAGACATAATAATATTCACTTTTCAATATAAAACGCATTACTAGCTAAACTTGTTATTTAAGCACAAGTCTTAAGCTACCATTTACATTTCAGAATTCCCAAGTGTTAATCATCATAACACTTAACTAACGTTCATTGTATAAATTAAGTTATCACATAATGTGTTTTTGATTTACTAAACATTTTTGTAACTTTGAATTCATAATACATATAACACAACTCTGTATTAGCCTTGTTGTTACATTTTGGACACATTACCATAACCTTTAGCTAAGTCACAAAGAACGACCAAAGTCTGCAGAATTAGCAGACTTCAGTGTTTGGAAATGGGCACTCGTGCGGCCGCGCGAGTTTGTACTGGGAGGCTGCGCGCCCGCGCGATAGCTGCGCATCCGTACCTAATGGCTGCGCGCCCGCGCGACGTCCAGAACTCAGTTTGCAGAACAGAACTTCGACACTTTTCTTAAGCCAACTAACACAAATTTCACCCATCAAACAGTGATAATGACACGTAAAATAAATATACAGCTATCATAAACATGATTGCTCACATTTACAACCAATTAGAACAATTTAACACCAACTAAAACTATTTTAATTTCTCAATTTTCATGAAAAACTCAATTTTCTTGACATTCATCTTAAAAATCATCACTGTGATTTCAAAACATGGACAAATCATCTCATTCAAATTACGTTATGTTTATATCTCAATGAACTAACATACACAAGCTTCAATTTATACTTTAACATACAATTTAGCCACTAGAATTGATGCTTACATGAGCTATATGAAAACAAAATATACACAACATATACTATAGAAATTTTCTTCACTGTAAACCGAAATTAGCATGCAATTATTGTTTAAACATAATCTCTAATCATAACTATAACTAATTATCATTAACTGATTACATAACCACAATTCACAGAAAACTAGAATTCACAGAGTTTGAAACATTATGCCATAAATTCATACATGTATATATAAAATACTAATATTATGAACATACCTTCAATTTGCTAATATAATCCTTGCTAATTGCTGGAAATTGTTTACGTTCTCTCTCAAATTCTCTCAAGCTTCTTCTCAATTCTTTGTGTCAAGCTCTCTTCTCAGTATATTGGCTAGACTAACTTAAGCGTAAACAATAAACTGATAAACCTTAATACTAATACTAATTAGGATATCAGGTATAACGTATAAGTTATAATTACATTATATTTATTATTTTAATTTATTTTATTTATTTTATTTAATTTAAAAATCTAGAAATTCCAAAAGCCATAAGACTTTGGTTGGCAAAACCCTTTAATTTTTAAAGAATTAATATATTATGCCTTGTTTGGCAAAAACTAAATTAAACTATTTTAATTTATTTTAATAACTCCTTATAATATAATTATTTGTCACACTATATTTAATCAAGCTTTCATATTTATTTTAATTAATCAAATCACAATTAATTAAATAAATCCTTTAATCACATAACACAATACAAATAATTAGTCATTTAAATTGAAATATCAATATAATAATAATTTTCTTAATTCATCAATTATTTATTTAACAAATAATTCTCCAAATAAAATTAAATCAATTAAACAAATATTTATTCAACGATAATCACATCCATTAAATATTTATATAAATCAATAAATATTTAATATTACATTTAAAATTCTGGAATGTTACACTATGTGTAGCTAAATTCTTATTCTTGGTTTAAGAAGACAGAAACCTCATATCATTACATTGTGAGATGATCTAATTGGTTTTAATTGTTCAATTTATATTTTGAGTTTTGATTGTTCTTCTATGCTTAATGTCAGGAATCTGCATGTAGATTGAAAGATTGATTTATTAATGGGGAGATAATTTAGAATATATAGTAGATTACAAATGTATGAGATTTGATGATGAAATACTGAAAGTATATTTGTAAAGGTTGGGTATAACATGATTCCTTATTGGATTTGGATTTAGGTATTACCTAGAATCTGTTTTGGTTTAGGAAAGTTATCTTTCCTAGCTATACTCAATTAAATATTTCTAATCCTATTTGGTTGTGGAATTTTTTTTATGATCTATAAATATAGGTGCTAAGTTTTTGGAGTAGAAGATTCAGAAGTATTATAAAAATTCTCAAAGCTCTCTCTTTATCTTGTATTCTTCAAATATTTATTTAGTAGATTTCTTCTGCCTTCTCCGTGGGTTTTTTCTCGATTTGGGTTTCCACATAAAATCTTGTGTTATTATCTTTATTTTGCTACTTTGATTGTGTTTGTCATAATATGTCATAACAAACTGGTATCAAAGCTTTGTTATTATCGATCCATACTATGGCGTTGAGTTGATTTCATCAATGAAATTTGATATTGACAAATTCAATGGGAATATTAGTTTCAGTCTTTGGTAGGTTTGGATGAAGGCTCATCTTACTCAGCAAGGCTTGAAGAAAACCATTATAGGGAAGCTAATGAAGCATGTAGATATGTCTGATACGGATTGAGAGACGAAGAAAGCTAGTGAGATGTCTGAGTCAGGATGGAAGACTATGGATGACAACACACTTTTGGTAATTCAGTTTTGCCTTTCGAATGATGTGTTACAGGAGGTGTTAGCGGGAACTACAACTGCTAATTTGTGGAAGAAATTAGAGTCTCTCAATTTAACAAAGTCCCTCACTAATAGATTGAGACTTAAACAACGTCTTTACACCTTTCATATTTGAGAAGGTACTCAAATCAAATCTCATATCACTGAGTTTAATTCAATTGTAACTGAGTTACAGAATATTGATGTTAAGAATATTGATGATGAAGATCAAGCCTTATTATAGTGAGTCTCATTACCTCCTTTATATAAGCACTTTAAAGACATTATGATCTATGGTAAAGACACTATCTCAATTAAGGATGTTAAGACGAATATTATGAGTAAACAAAAATTAGATTCTGAGATGGCTTTTGGAAAAAGTGATGATCAATCACATTGGATTATTTTCCAGAAGGAGTTTAGTTGAGAGAAGTTCAAAAGGTGGCTATCGACGTCAGGATTTTTTTGGTCCCTTTTCGTTACTTGTTCTTTGTCGTTCTCATGTTAGGTGAGATTTGTTTGAAAAAATAAGTGAAAAAGGTCCGACATGTATCATGCCAACGATAGACTGTTAAGAGTCGCCAATTGGTTTTTTATATGGTTGTACCAACACAACCGAGAAAAGGTTTGCACATTGACCCAGTGATATGGCACTGCTAAACGGGTCGGTGAAACCAAGATTTATTAGGGTCCAGGGACTTGATTATGCGGAGGGAAGGTGTTAGGCACCCCTCGACATCCGTGTTACCACGGTAACTGCCACTTTCCAAGAAATTGTTATATGAATTATGTGTGTGTGGGTCAATGTGCTGTTATTTGGAAGTAGTGCGAGGCCTCGTTCGCACCTATATACACAGGCGGAGTAGACTCCAGGCGGGACGCAAAATTAAAGAAAGCTGTAAAGACGATCAACCGCCACAAATTAAACTCCAAACGAGATTAAATGTATATATATATATATATATATATATATATATATATATATATATATATATATTAAGACCCCAATTTTTTTTAATAAAGATGATTTTTTTATAAATATCATTTTTGAATATTATGGAATGAATTTGATATAATGTTATAGTTGTGGGTAAAATTTTAAATTTTGTAAAGTACGCAAGTTATTATATGATATTCGATTGGTTAGGGAATATTCGTTTTTAACAGGGAATATTCGTACAACGGCACAATCATTGGTGGATCCCACAACGAAATTATTGTCGGATTGAGAAAATGACAAAAATATTTTATAAAAATAACGACGGAAGTTTTACCTTTAACTGTTGAAACACCCGGTGTTAAAAGTACAGTAATACGCGTGATTTCATAGTAGCACACGGTATTGATTATTGATGCTTACGTTAGAAGTCACTCAGTTTTGTTCAATTAATGCTACAGTAATTTCTGCATAGTATCTCACGTTATTTGATTCAATTATTATCAATATTTTATATAATCAATAATTGAGATGAAAAAATTATTAATATTATTATTTGCAATATTAACGATGTCTAGAAATTCTGTCAAGGAGAGGTTTGGCCATCTAATTGCGCGCCAATGGGGAGAAATCCTTATTGGAAAGCCCCCTCTTTCCAGGGAACGACCTGGTCGATTAATAGTGTGAATTATAATAATGATGATGAGTTTTGTTTTATTAGTATTATTAATGTAATAAAATAGAAATTTTTTTTTATATCAAACAGAATACTTTTATAAAGTTATTCGTTTTATTAGACTATAAATAAAATATATAATATTATATTATGCATAGTGTTTTGCATAGTAAAATCTTTTTATATAAACCAGAATACTTTTATAAAGTTATTTATTTTATTTGACAATAATTAGAATATATTATATTTTATTATGCATAGTGTTGCATAGTAAAATCTTTTTATATAAAACAGAATACTTTTATAAAGTTATTTGTTTTATTAGATTTTAAATAAAATATATATATATATATATATATATATTATATTTTATTGCATAGTGCAACATAGTATCCTTTCTATTTTCCTATAAATAGGATGCTTAGTTAGAATTGAAAACCACACCAGAAGTTCAAAGAATTCTTCTATAATCTTGAGCGTATTTCTTTAGAGTTTTAAGAAGCTTCGAGCGTAGTTCAAGTTTTCTTCAAAAATATCCTCGCCCTACCAGTCGTAATACTCTTCATTTACGATAAGGGATATTATTTGTTGTACTCGTAAGGGGTATTCTTTCTTTCTTATTCGTGAAGAGGACTTCTGTTTTTCCATTCTTTATTACTCTATTGGAATAACCTGTATACACGGGACACCCTATACTTGGTGAAATTCTTCTGTTATTCCATTCTTTATTATTATGTTGGAATAACCTGTCTATGCAAAGTATTGCATATATGGTGAAATTCTTCTGTTATTCCATTCTTTATTTGTAAGACCCCAACTTTTTGAATAAAGATTATATTTTCTCGAAATATATATTTTGAATATTATGGTGTGGATTTGATATAATGTTATTGTTGTGGGTAATATTTACAAATTTTGCAAAGTACACAAGTTGTTATATAATATTCGATTGGTCGGGGAATATTTGTACAACGGTACAATCATTGGTTGACCCCCACAACGGAATTATTGTCGGATTGAGAAAACGACAAAAATACTTTATGAAAATAACGGCGGAAGTTTTACCGTTAACTGTTGAACTACCCGATAGTAAAAGTACAGTAATAAGCGTGGTTGCATAGTAGCACCCAGTATTGATTATTGATGCTTACGTGAGAAGTCACTCAGTTATACTCAATTATTGCTGCATCATATCTCTCATATTATTGATTCGATTATTGTCATAGTATCATCTGCATAATATGTTATTTTATTAAATCAATAATTGGGACGACAAATTTATTCATATTATTAAATTTCAATATTTACAATGTCTAGAAGTTCTATCAAGGAGAGCATTGGTCACTTAATTGTGCGCCAATATGGAGAAATTCTTATTGGAAAGCCCCCTCTTTCCTGGAAACGACCTGGTTGATAAATATTGTGAGTTATAATATTAATGATGAATGTTATTAAAATTGAAGTTGTCTTCGGAGTTGAATTTGTAGACGCGGACGTGATATTTGAGTCCAGAATGATGAAATTAGTAAAAATAGTCTATAAACACAAAATTTTTCGGAATTCACTAGTTGCTCAAAAAGCCAACAGTTGACTTTTTTGGGAAAAGTCAAACTTCAAAATTTCAAAATTTATATTTTTGATAAAAATGGTTTCATTGTGTTGGAATTATTTGTGTTAGTGAAAATCGACAATTATTTCGATAATAATTGATGTCTAGAGGTTATATTGACCAATCGGGTATTTAACCGAATAAATGAGCAATTGATTGCTATTATTTCACATGATTATAACTATTGATTCACATAATTTACTATTGAATCACATTATTTACTATTAGGGGAGGTGGTGCAAGTTTGATAATACGTCCATGACTAAATTTAAAATAAAGGAAAAGTTGGAGTTATTGTACTGTAATTTTTCGAGCCCCAAAACGTGCAATTATCGAAACTATATTTTTCTATAAATAGAAGCTCATTCTTCCTTCATTTCTCACCAATTCACAAAAGCTTTAGAGCAATTATTATAGAGAGAAATTATAGAAAGAAGAAGAGAAGTCCGCTACCTCACTATTCCAGTATCCAGTTTTTCTAAGGTAGGGAGTATTATTTCTTTCTTATCCATGAAGAGAACTTCTGTTATTCCATTATTTATTATTCTGTTAGAATAACCTGTATACGCGGGCTACCCTATACTTAGTGAAATTCTTCTGTTATTCCATTCTTTATTATTCTATTGGAACATCCTGTCTGTGCGTTCAACGCCGGATCTGGTTCCGTCTTTATTATTCTGTTGGAATAACCTGCCTATGCGGTCTATCGCATGCCTGGTGATTTCTGTTGTTATTCCATTCCTTATTATATTCAATTGGTTAAAGTTTTGACTTATATACTCCATGAAATTAGTGGAATATCCTTGATATTTGCGCTTCATCCAGTATCTTTTCATGGAAATATTCTTCTGAGAATTCTTGAATTTTACTCTACAAAGCAGTATCATGTTGACAATTTGGACGTTATTAGTTCCTGGATAAAATAATTCTTGAACTTGTTTTATTGAATTCTTATATCATTGTCATCATCCTCATGTTTATATTTTTTTGAAAGTCAAATGTGGCCTATAGTGTATAGATGGACTTGATATGATTATGACCAGGGATTATTCGGTGTAATCATGACCGTAATATTACAAATGATGTGGAAAAAGTCCTCATTGGCCCGTAGAGCATTGATGGACAGTTGTTGGCATGATCATGACCATTATTGAATACACAAATATTCTTGGCCCGTAGTGCATGGATAATTATGGTCGTGATACTAAAGAATATCCTTGGTCATAGTGCAGGGGTGATTCGATGATGTGGATTATTTATTAAGCTGTGTCCCAGCAATAAAAGTGATGAAAAACCTTCTAAATCATAAAAGATAGTAAATTTTATTCTCTACTTGACTCTTTTAATGGATTGCTTGTTCCGCTACAGTTAAACTTGATGGTTGTTATATTGTATCAGTTTAACACTGTTGAAGGCTAACGATAATATATTCTACATTATCTTAGTCATAATATTTCCTACTGGCTAGTTGAGCTCAGCCTTTTACTTTTGTTGTTCTCTTCAGGAAATGAGAATGTAGTAGGGACTAGTCGGGGAACGGAGTGACGGACCAGATGATAGCATTAGTAGTCCTCACTATTCAGTGAAATAGTGGAAAATAAATGTAATAATATTGAATTTGAGTTTGTATATTGTCTAGACGATAATATTTGTATTAAAACTCACATCTTATGTTTTGTCATACTTTACACGACAGTTGTATAATTAAGTTGTATTTGTATTCTGTACCATGTATTTGACGACTCAGAATTGGTTATGTATACCTATTTTGGGGGCGTCACAGTTGGTATCAAAGCTTAGGGATATGATTCCTGGATAAGATGTGAGACTAGAACTAGGAGGGGAGAGACTGGGAATTCTTTCGCTAGTATGACCTACCTAAGTTTATTTGGTATTTAATTGGTTGGTCAGAGTATATGGATAATATGTTGCATGTCAATTAACCCTTGTTTTGTGGTAGTATTTGAAAATGGCATCAAAGAATATTGAGAATAGCAATGGAGCACAAGAAATCGTTGAGTCTCAACAGATCAACAATCAGAATAATGTGCATCAGGAAGGCGACAAGCCTCATGCAAACAACAACACTGACCAAATGATGAACGATGGAATGTTCAGAGGCTTTATACAATTCATGCAACATCAGGCGAGAGTGGCTCTTGTCCAAAATGTAAATGGAAACACTGGAAACTCTCGGACGGTTATCGCTAAACAGTTCAAGGAGCTGGGACCATCAGAGTTTATTGGAGAGCCAAAACCACTTACGGCTGAAGCATGGATAAAGCAGATCACCAAGATATTTGATGTCTTGGGATGCTCCGAGGAGCAAAAGGTTCCTTTCACCACCTTCATGTTGCGTGAAGAGGCAGATTACTGGTGGGAATCTATAAAATGTACCCATCCTGATGCACTCAAGATGTCTTGGGAGAAGTTCCAAGAGCTATTCAACGACAAGTACTTTCCCGAAAGTATTCGTCACATGAAGGAGGTGGAATTTATCAAGTTGGAACAAAACAATATGACCGTGTCACAATATGAGGCTAAATTTGCGGAGTTATCCCGGTTTGCATCCCATTTGGTCGATAATGAGGAGCGAATGACCCAAATTTTTTTAAGAGGTTTGAAACTGGAGATACGTCAATATCTTATTTCTCATAAACTGTGTTTGTACTCAGATGTTGTAAATAGGGCTCAGTTATTGGAGTGCGGTAACGAGTCAACGCAACCAAGGGAAAGCAGCCGACAGCATGAAAATACTAGTGGTAACAGTCATCGAAACGGTGACAACAAGCGTGGAGGGAATCAACATGCTAGAAATGGTCACCACTTTGGTGGTAATCATAGCCAAGACAATAAGAATGGACATTTCAAGAAGAGGAGATTCAACAATGATGGAAAGTCGTCAGCACCAACACCCGTTGTCAAAGAAGGAGAATGACCACCTATCATATGCTTCAAATGCAGAGGGGAGGGACACACCAGTCCAAACTGCGCGATGCTGTCCAAAGTATGTTATAATTGTGGAAGGGAAGGTCACTTAGCTCGATTTTATCGTTCACCGAAGACAAGTTCAGCTAGGATGGAGGCACCAAAGGCCGTCCCAGAAAAGTCAAAGCCGGTAGTGCAAGGGAGAGTGTTTGTTGTGACCTCCTAGGAAGCAAGGAACCCGAACGAGGATATCACGGGTAAGCTTATCATAAACTCTAGTGAAGTCTATACCTTATTTGATACCGGTTCTACCCATTCTTTTATTTCTCCTACTTGTGCTCAACGTTTAAATTTGACTCCGGAGAAATTAGACTTTGACTTATCCGTTGAAACTCCATTAGGAGAAACCTTCATTACATCCAATGTTTATAAGTCTTGTTTGATGCAAATCGGTAACCGCACGTTACCTGTCGATCTTATCTCCTTAAAAATACTTGCATTTGACGTGATTCTAGGGATTGATTGGTTAACTACTCATCATGCTAAAATCGATTGTTTTCGTAAGATTATTAGCTTTCATCTTCCTAATAAACCTATTATGCGAATTCAAGTGACCAAACCATTAAAATCAATCACGGCCATCTCAGGCCATAAAGCTATTCGTTTATTAAAAAACGGATGTCAAGATTTCTTAGCTTATGTCACGGATTTAAACAAAAATACGTTAGTTTTGAATGATATTTCTGTTGTTAATATATTTCCTGACGTATTCCCTGAAGAACTTCTTGGCCTACCCCCAGAGCGTGAAATTGAATTTTGTATCGACTTTGAACCCGGTACAAACCCCATTTCCAAAGCCCCATATCGAATGACTCCTATTGAACTTCAAGAGTTAAAGACCCAATTGCAGGAATTGTTAGACATCGGTTTCATTCGTCCTACTACGTCTCCTTGGGGTGCTCCTGTTCTATTCGCGAAGAAGAAAGATGGGAGTATGCAACTTTGTATTGATTATCGGGAGTTGAATCATGTCACCATCAAAAATAGGTACCCATTTCCACGTATTGATGACCTATTTGACCAGTTGCAAGGTGCCAATTTTTTTTTAAAGATTGATCTTCGTTCATGATATCATCAATTGAAGATTAGAACCGATAACATTCCAAAGACGGCTTTTAGAACTCGGTACGGGCATTATGAACTCCTAGTCATGTCCTTTGGATTGACTAATGCTCCTTCTGCCTTCATGAATATGATAAACCGAGTATTCAAGGAATATTTGGATCATTTTGTTGTCGTCTTTATTGACGACATCCTCATATATTCCAAAAGCCGTGAAGATCATGAGCAACACTTGAGGCTGATACTCCAAAAGCTTCGTGAAAACAAGTTATATGCCAAGTTGAAGAAATATGAGTTCTGGCTTGAGGAAGTTATATTCCTTGGGCACGTGATTTCAAATCATGGGATATCTATTGACCCGGCAAAGATTGAAGCAATTCAAAGCTGGGAGCAACCTAAATCAGTGATCGAAGTACGTAGCTTTCTCGGCTTAGCTGGTTATTATCAAAGATTCGTAGAAGGGTTTTCTCGAATCGCTACTCCATTAACTCAGCTGACTCAAAAAGATACAAAATTCAGTTGGAGTGTAGAATGTGAGAAGAGTTTTCAAGAACTCAAGAGGAGACTCATTTCAGCACCTGTTCTGACAATACCATCTGGCTCGAAGGGATTTGTCATCTACAGTGATGCTTCGGGCAAAGGGTTAGGATGTGTTCTCATGCAACATGGGAAAGTCATAACCTATGCCTCACGGAAACTCAAAGAATATGAGAGGAATTATCCTACTCATGATCTAGAGTTTGCGGCTGTCATTTTCGCACTTAAAATTTGGAGGCATTACTTGTATGGGGAGAAGTGAAAATCTTTACGGATAATAAAAGCCTCAAATATTTCTTCACTCAAAAGGAACTCAACATGCGACAACGACGTTGGCTTGAATTGTTGAAAGATTATGATCATACCATCCAATACCATCCTGGAAAAGCGAACGTGGTAGCTGACGCATTGAGTAGATGATCATATGCAAGTACGAGTGCAATATTGTCAACGTAATGGCCCATTTTGTATGACTTGCAAAGGATGGAGATAGAGTTAAAGACTCCAGAGACCCACATGATGATGGCAAACATACGAGTAGAATCAACTTTAATCGATAAAGTTAAAGCTGCTCAAGCTACAGACCTGGAGTTAATGCGTGTGAAGAAGAAAGTACAAGAAGGTGCTATGCCGGAAGCAAGAATCGATGACAAAGGAATACTTCGAGTATAGTCCAGACTTTGTGTTCCTAACAACCTTGATTTAAAGTATAAAATCATGATTTAGGCGCACAACACACCGTTTTCAATCCATCCTGGGTGTACCAAAATATATCGTGATCTTCGACATACATTTTGGTGGAGCAATATGAAGAGAGAGATAGCAGAGTTTATCTCAAGGTGTTTAACTTGTTAACGAGTCAAGGTGGAGCATCAAGTACCAAAAGGTCCATTGCAACCACTTGAAATTTTAGAATGGAAGTGGAAACACATTACTATGGATTTCATTACTGGTCTTCCCAAGGTTTCTCAAGGCATAGATACAATTTGGGTCATTGTTGATAGATTGACCAAGTCTGCTCATTTCCTACCTATACGAGAAACTTATACACTTGAACGTCTTGCTCGTACATACATAAACGAGATTGTAAGACTGCATGGTATACCAGTATCCATAGTTTCTGATCGAGACCCAAGATTCACTTCAAGATTTTGGGTTAGTTTGCAAAAAGCTATGGGCACGGATTTAGGATTTAGTTCGGCATATCATCCTCAGACGGACGGGCAGTCGGCGAGGACCATTCAAACTCTTGAAGATCTATTAAGAATCTGTGTTCTTGACTTCAAGGGAAGTTGGGATAAGTTCCTACCATTGGTGGAGTTTTCCTACAACAACAATTATCAAGCAAGTATTGGCATGGCTCCATTTGAGGCGTTGTATGGAAAAAAGTGTCGTTCTCCAGTATATTGAGATGAGGTGGGTGAAGCAACGTTGTTGGGACCGGAGTTGGTACGTATGACTACAGAAAAGATTCAAACGATCTGACAATGTATAAAAACCTATCAAGATCAACAAAAGAGTTATGTTGATCTTCATCGAAAGGACGTAGAGTTCGATATTGGAGATCATGTGTTGTTATGTGTTGCTCCATGGAAAGGAGTTACAAGATTTGGAAAGAGAGGAAAGTTCAACCCTCGATTCATTGATCCATTTTTAATCCTCGATCGAGTAAGAACTGTGGCATATAGACTCATTTTATCGCCAAGTATTTCTCGTGTTCATAACATTTTTCACATATCTATGTTACGTAAATATGTGAAAGACCCGAACCACATTATTGAATTAGAACCCGACGAGATAGATGAAGATTTAACGTATGAAGAGTTACCTGTTAAAATCTTGGATAAGAAGGATCATATTTTACGCTCCAAGGTTATACCTCAAGTCAAAGTTTTGTGGAGAAACCACGATGTAGAAGAAATGACCTGAAAGTTAGAATCTGAGATGAAATCAAGATATCCTTACCTCTTCGACATACCAGGTACGCACCCTAATTTCGAGGACAAAATTTCATAAGAAGGGGAGGTTGTAAGACCCCAACTTTTTGAATAAAGATTAAATTTTCTCGAAATATATTTTTGAATATTATGGTGTGGATTTGATATAATGTTATTGTTGTGGGTAATATTTACAAATTTTACAAAGTACACAAGTTGTTATATATTATTCAATTGGTCGGGGAATATTTGTTTTAGCAGGGAATATTTGTACAACGGCACAATCATTGGTGGACCCCCACAACGGAATTATTGTCGGATGGAGAAAACGACAAAAATACTTTATGAAAATAACGGCGGAAGTTTTACCGTTAACTGTTGAACTACCCGGTAGTAAAAATATAGTAATTCGCATGGTTGCATAGTAGCACACTGTATTGATTATTAATGCTTACGTGAGAAGTCACTCAGTTATACTCAATTATTGCTACAGTAATTGCTGCATCATATCTCTCATATTATTGATTCGATTATTGTTATAGTATTATCTGTATAATAAGTTATTTTATTAAATCAATAATTGAGACGATAAAGTTATTCATATTATTAAATTGCAATATTTACAATGTCTAGAAGTTCTGTCAAGGAGAGGTTTGGGCACCTAATTGCGTGCCAATAGGGAGAAATCCTTATTGGAAAGCCCCCTCTTTCCTGGGAACGACCTGGTTGATAAATATTGTGAGTTATAATATTAATAATGAATGTTATTAAAATTGAAGTTGTGTTCGGAGTTGAATTTGGAGACGCGGACGTGATATTTGAGTTCGGAACGATGAAATTAGTAAAAATAGTCTATAAACACAAAATTTTCCGGAATTCACTATTTGGTCAAAATGTCAACAGTTGACTTTTTGGGAAAAGTCAAACTTCAAAATTTCAAAATTTATATTTTTGATAAAAATGGTTTTATTGTGTTGGAATTATTTGTGTTAGTGAAAATCGATAATTATTTCGATAATAATTGATGTCTAGAGGTTATATTGACCAATCGGGTATTTAACCGAATAAATGAGCAATTGATTGCTATTATTTCACTTGATTATAACTATTGATTCTCATAATTTACTATTGAATCACATTATTTACTATTAGGGGAGGTGGTGCAAGTTTGATAATACTTCAATGACTAAATTAAAAATAAAGGAAAAGTTGGAGGTACTATAATTTTTCGAGCCCCAAAACGTGCAATTATCAAAACTATATTTTTCTATAAATAGAAGCTCATTTTTCCTTCATTTCTCACCAATTCACAAAAGCTTTAGAGCGATTATTATAGAGAGAAATTATAGAAAGAAGAAGAGAAGTCTGCTACCTCACTATTTCAGTATCCATTTTTTCTAAGGTAGGGAGTATTATTTCTTTCTTATCCATGAAGAGAACTTCTGTTATTCCATTCTAAATTATTCTGTTGGAATAACCTGTATATATGGGCTACCATATACTTGGTGAAATTCTTCTGTTGTTCCATTCTTTATCATTCTGTTGGAACATCCTGTCTGTGCGTTCTACGCCGGACCTGGTTCCATCTTTATTATTTTGTTTGAATATCCTGTCTGTGCATTTTACGCCGGACCTGATTCCGTTATTTATTATTCTATTAGAATAACCTGCCTATGCGGTCTATTTCATGCCTGGTGATTTCTTTTGTTATTCCATTCCTTATTATACTCAGTTGGTTAAAGTTTTAACTTCTATACTCCATGAAATTAATGGAATATCCTTGATATTTGCGCTTCATCCAGTATCTTTTCATGAAAATATTCTTCTAAGCATTCTTTAATTTTACTCTACAAAGCAGTATCATGTTGACAATTTGGACGTTATTAGTTCCTGGATAAATTAATTCTTGAACTTGTTTTACTGAATTCTTATATCATTGTCATCATTCTCATGTTTATATTTTGTTGAAAGTCATCTGTGGCCTATAGTGAATAGATGGACTTGGTATGATTATGACCAGGGATTATTCGGTGTAATCATGACCTTAATGTTACAAATGATGTGGAAAAAGTCCTCATTGTCCCTTAGAGCATTGAATGACAGTTGTTGGCATGATCATGACCATTATTGAATACACAAATATTCTTGGCCCGTAGTGCATGGATAATTGTGGTCGTGATACTAAATAAAATATCCTTGGCCGTAGTGCAGGGGTGTTCGATGATGTGGATTATTTATTAAGCTGAGTCCCAACGATAAAAGTGATGAAAAACCTTCCAAATCATAAAAGATAGTAGATTTTATTCTCTACTTGACTCTTTTAATGGATTGCTTGTTCCGCTGCAGTTAAACTTGAAGGTTGTTATATTGTATCAGTTTAACACTGTTGAAGGCTAACAATAATATATTATGCATTATCTTCGTCATAATATTTCCTACTGGGCTAGTTGAGCTCACTCTTTTACTTTTATTGTTCTCTTCAGGAAATTAGAACGTAGCAGGGACTAGTCGGGGAATGGAGTGACGGACCAGATGATAGCATTAGTAGTCGTCACTATTCAGTGAAATAGTGGAAAATAAATGTAATAATATTGAATTTGAGTTTGTATATTATCTAGACGACAATATTTGTATTAAAACTCATAGCTTATATTTTGTCGTACTTTACACGACAGTTTTATAATTAAGTTGTATTTGTATTCTGTACCATGTATTTGACGACTCAGAATAGGTGATGTATACCTAATTTGGGGGCATCACATTATTATTCTGTTGGAACATCCTAGCTGTGCGTTTACATATGACTTGGTTCCATTGTTTATTATTATGTGGGAATATAATGTATGTGCGTTTACGCATGACCTGGTTCCATTATTTATTATTCTGTTAGAATATCCTATTTGTGCGTTTACGCATGACCTGGTTCTGTTATTTATTATTCTGTTAGAATAACATGTCTATGCGGTCTATCGAATGCCTGGTGATTTCTTTTGTTATTCCATTCTTTATTATACTCAGTTGGTTAAAGTTTTGACTTCTATACTCCATGAAATTAGTGGAATATCCTTGATATTTGCGCTTCATCCAGTATCTTTTCATGGAAATATTCTCCTAAGCATTCTTGAGTGTTACTATACAAAGAAGTATCATGTTGATAATTTGGACGTTATTAGTTCCTGGATGAATTAATTCTTAAACTTATTTTATTGAATTCTTATATCATTGTCATCATCCTCATGTTTATATTATATTGAAAGTCATCTGTGGCCTGTAGTGCATAGATGGACTTGGTATGATTATGACCAGGGATTATTCGGTGTAATCATGACTGTAATGTTACAAATGATGTGGAAAAAGTCCTCATTGGCCCGTAGTGCATTGATGGACAGTTGTTGGCATGATCATAACCATTGATGAATACACGAATATCCTTGGCCCGTAGTGCATGGATAATTTGTGGTCGTGATACTAATGAATATCCTTGGCCGTAGTGCAGGGATGATGTGGATTATTTATTAAGCTGAGTCTCAGCGATAAAAGTAATGAAAAACCTTTAAAATCATAGAAGATAGTAGATTTTATTCTCTACTTGACTCTTCTAATGGATTGCTTGTTCCGCAGCAGTTAAACTTGATGTTTGTTATATTTTATCTGTTTAAGACTGTTGAAGGCTAATGATAATTTATTCTGCATTATCTTAGTCATAATATTTCTTACTGGGCTAGTTGAGCTCACCCTTTTGTTTTCATTGTTCTCTTCAGGAAATGAGAACGTATCAGGGACTAGTCAGGGTACGGAGTGACGGTTTAGATGATATCATTAGTAGTCCTCACTATTCTATGAAATATTGTGATAATAAATGTAATGAGGAATTATTTTGAGTTTGAATACTGTCTAGAAGACAATATTTGTATTAAAACTCACAGCTCTTGTTGTATATTTAGTGTTGTATTTATATTCTGTACCATGTATTTGGCGACTCAGAATAGGTGATGTATACCTATTTTGGGGGCGTCACAGTTGGTATCAAAGCTTAGGGATATGATCCCTGGCTGAGATGTGAGACAAGAAGTAGGAGGGGAGAGACGGGGAATTCCTTCGCTTGTATGACCTACCAAAGTTTATTTGGTATTTAATTGGTCGATCGGAGTATAGGGATAATATGTGATATGATAACTAACCCTTTTATTGTAGCAGTATCTGAAAATGACATCCGAGAATGTTGAGAATAATAATGGAGCACAGGAGACCGTTGAGTCTCTACATATCAATAATCAGGAGAATGTGCATCAGGAAGGCGACAATCCTCATGCAAACAACAACACTGACCAAATGATGAATGATGGAATGTTCAGAGGCTTTATGCAATTCATGTAACATCAGGCGAGAGCGACTCCTTTCCAAAATGTAGGTGGAAACACTGGAAACTCTCGGACGGTCACCGCTAAAAAGTTTAAGGAGCTGGGACCACCGGAGTTTATTGGAGAGCCAAAACCACTTAAGGCGAAGACGTGGATAAAACAGATCACCAAGATATTCGATGTTTTGGGATGCTCCGAGGAGCAAAAGGTTCCCTTTGCCACCTTTATATTGCGAGGAGAGCCAGATTACTAGTGGGAATCGGTAAAGCGTACTCAGCTTGCCGCACTGAAGATGTCTTGGGAGAAGTTCCAAGAACTATTCAACGACAAGTACTTTCCCGAAAGTATTTGTAACACCCCAACTTATTATAAATAAAATCGAATTTTCTCTAATTATTATTGTGAATAATAAGGTATTAATTTGATATAATTCTCTGGTTCTGGGTGAAATGTGCAAATTTTGCAAAATATGCAAGTGCTTATAAAATAATCATTGTTGTCATGGAATATTCATTTGGTCGTGGAATATTCTTGTTGTCGGGGAATATTCATACGACGACGCAGTCATTTGTGGGCCCCATAACAGAATAATTGTCGGATGAAGAAAAATACAAGTTTGAGTTTTTATAAGTAACGGCGTAGTTGTTACCGTTAACACTATTGGAATACTCGGTGGTTAAAATACAGTAATACACGTGGATGCACAGTATTGATGAATTATTGATCCTTACGTAAGAAGACACTACTCAATAATTGTTACAGTAGTTACTGTTCAATATTTTATTTTATTGATTCAATTATTGCTGCGTTGATATTTTATATTATTATTGTTTCAATAATTGTCACTGCACAGTATTTCCCATTATCATATCAATAATTCATATTATTTGAATAATATTATTATATAGCATTATTGGCAATGTCTAGAAAGTTCTGTCAAGGAGAGGTTTGGTCACCTAATTGCGCACCAGTAAGGAGAAATTTTTATTGGAAAGCCCCCTCTTTCCTGGGAACGGCTTGGTTGTCATAAATGTGATTCTGTAATATTATTTAGCATTTTGGTGGAAAATTCTAGAATTGAGTGGGCCCCACTTGTGGTTGTTGAAGAAATGTGCTGAATTTTATTTAAAATGTGGTGGGTGGGAATAGTAGCAGGTAAAGCCATCAGGTTGCAGGTCAAGTCTGCTAACATTTTTCTATAAATAGAGGGCTAAGTTAGAATTGAAAATCATACCAGAAACATAAGCTTTCTCTCTTTCTCTCTCAATATTATCGAGCGTATTTTGTGAGTTTTTAGATACTTTGTGAGTTTCTATATTTTAGTACAAGTTTCTGTTAGCACTATATCCAAAATTCAGTCAGAAGTACGGTTATTTTGAGGTAAGGGATGTTATTTTCTTCATATATGATATTTTTTCTTCAATATCATTATGCCGAAGTATTGATCTGAATTTTTATCAAATTTGGAACTTTTTATGTCGAGGTTACTATTCAAGTATACGACACTATTCACGTAGACGTCACTATTCACGAATACGACACTATTCACCGAAAAATAAAATTTTCTTTTTTTTGTTCAAGATGTCTATTATGGTTACTATCTTTGATTGTATCCATGTTTTAATCTTTAGTCTTAAATTTTGCTTCAAAATTGGTTATTATGGAGTATTATTGATCTTGGATAAACTGTTATATGAATCCCTACTATTTGTTCTTCTGTCTCACTGGATTCGTTTTCTTTAAAATATTTTTCATCATCCTCAATCGTAAATGATGATATTACTAAATATCTTTGGCTTGTAGTGCAAAGATAAATGATTAATTGATGAATATCTTTGGCCCGTAGTGCAAAGATGAACAGGTGTTGAGATGAACATGACCAACTGGTGATACAAATGAATATCTTTGCCATGTAGTGCAAAGATGAATATTTGATTAAAGATGTATATTGATTGTTGTTACAGGGATAAAATATTGATGATGGACTTTTAAATCTTAGAAGATAGTAGAACTCATTCTCTACTTGACTCTTCTAATGGATTGTTGTTTTCGCTGCAGTTGTTGATCTAAAACTTGTTGTCTATTATATTTTATCAGATTTTTCCCTGTTGAAGACTAACAATAATTTGTTGCATATTATCTTAGTCATAATATTCTTTACTGGGCTAGTTGAGCTCACCCTTTTCCTTTTTGTTCCATTTTTCTCAGGAGGTGAGAACATAGCAGGAACTAGTCGGGGTACGGAGTGATGGTTATAGAAAGATGTTTTAGTAGCCCTTACTATTTCTGTAAAATAGTGTTTGAATAATTGCCCTTACTATTTCTGTAAAATAGTGTTTGAATAATTGTAATGAGGACTTATTTGAGTGTAGATATTGTCTAGAAGACAATAATTATATTTAAACTCACAGTACGTGTTGTCGTATTTTGCACGATAATTGTATTATTGAAGTTGTAGTTTGATTTTTGTACCATGTATTTGGCGACTCAGAATGGGATGCACGGAGGAACAGAAGGTTCTATTCACCACCTTTATGTTCTGCGGTGAGGCAGACTACTGGTGGGAGTCTATGAAGCGTACCCAGCCAACCGCACTCAGCATGTCTTGGTAAACATTTCAGAAACTATTCAATGACAAGTACTTTCCTGAAAGTATTCGTCATATGAAGGAGGTGGAGTTTATCAGACTGGAACAAAACAACATGACGGTGTCCCAGTACGAGGCGAAGTTTGCAGAGTTATCCAGGTTTGCACCTCATTTGGTCGAAAATGAGGAACGAATAACAAGGATGTTTCTGAGAGGTCTAAAGCCCGAGATTCGGCAATATCTTATATCTCATAAATTTTCTTTATATTCAGATGTTGTAAATAGGGCTCAATTATTAGAGCGAGATAGTGAGTATGTTCAACCGAGGGACCACAACCAGGGTCATACCGGTGACTGCAGTCATCAGAGCGATGATAACCAACGAGGAGGGAAAAATATGAACAAAGGCGGTAACCACTCGGGTGGTCATCGTGGCCATGATAATAGGAGAAGTGAGTCAAGTGGAAATTTCAGAAAGAGGAGATTCAACAATAATGGGAAGACATCAGTAGCAGCAGCAGCACCAACAACAAATTCTAGGGGAGGAGAACGACCGCTAGTTAGATGTTACAAATGCGGGAAAGAGGGACATATCAGCCCAAACTGTCCACAACAATCCAAGTTATGTTACAACTGTGGAAATGAAGGTCACATAGCTCAGGATTGTTCTGTAGCAAAACCAAGTTCAACGGGGATGGTGACTCCAAGGGCTGTCTCGGATAAGTCGAAATCAGCGGTTCCTGGAAGAGCATTTGTCGTGACTGGCCAAAACGCGAGGAACCCGAACGAGGTGATTACGGGTAAGCTAATATTGAACTCTTACGAGGTTTATACCTTACTAGATACCGGTTCTACCCATTCTTTTATCTCTCCTGCTTGTGCTCAACGTTTAAACTTCACTCCGGAGAAATTAGACTTTGATTTATCAGTGGAGACTCTGTTGGGTGAAACTTTTGTTACATCCACTGTTTATAAATCTTGCTTAATCCAAGTTGGCACTATCACATTACCTGTTGATCTTATCTCTTGAAAGATACTTGCTTTTGATGTGATTTTAGGAATTGATTGGTTAACCACTCATCATGCCAAAATTGATTATTTTCGTAAGGTTGTAAGTTTTCATATTACTAACCAACCTGTCATACGAATTCAAACAACTAAACCTCTAAAATCAGTCACTATCATATCAAGCCATAAAGCTATTCGTTTATTAAAAAATGGATGTCAAGCTTTCTTAGCCCATGTTATGGATTTGAACAAAGATAAGTTAGATTTGAATAATATTTCTATTGTTAGAGAATTTCCTGATGTATTTCCTGAAGAACTTCCTGGTCTACCCCCACAACGTGATGTTGAATTTTTTATTGACCTTGAGCCGGGTGCAAAATCCATTTCTAAAACCCCATATCGAATGGCTCCTATTGAACTTCATGAGTTAAAAGTCCAACTACAGGAATTGTTAGACATAGGTTTCATTCGTCCTAGTACATCTCCTTGGGGTGCTCCTATTTTATTCTTAAAGAAGAAAGACGGAAGTATGCGACTTTGTATTGACTACCGAGAATTAAACCATGTCACCATCAAGAATAGGTATCCACTACCTCGCATTGATGACCTGTTCGACAAGTTGTAAGGAGCACAATACTTTTCAAAGATCGATCTTCGTTCTGGATATCATCAGCTGAAGATTAAAACTGAGGATATTCCAAAGACTGCCTTCAGAACTCGGTACGAGCATTATGATTTCTTAGTCATGTCTTTTGGATTGACTAATGCTCCTGCTGCTTTCATGGATACGATGAACCGTGTATTTAAGGAATATTTGGATTAGTTGGTTGTTGTTATTATTGATGACATCCTCATCTATTCCTAAAGCCGTGAAGATCATGAGCACCATTTAAAGCTGATACTTGAAAGGCTTCGTGAAAAAAAGCTTTATGCCAAGCTAAAGAAATGTGAGTTCTGGCTTGAGGAAGTAGCATTCCTTGGGAACGTGGTGTCAAAACATGGAGTATCTGTTGACCAGGCAAAGATTGAAGCAGTACAAAGTTGGGAGCAACCAAAGTCGGTAACCAAAGTGCGTAGCTTTCTGGGCTTAGCTGGTTATTATCGGAGATTCGTGGAATGATTTTCGCGAATCGATACTCCGTTAACTCAGCTGACTCGGAAAGATACAAAATTCGTATGGAGCGAGGAATGCGAGAAGAGTTTCCAAGAGCTTAAGAGAAGACTCATTTCGGCACCTGTTCTGGCAATACCATCTGGTACGGATGGATTTGTTATATACAGTGATGCTTCAGGAAAAGGGTTAGGATGCGTTCTCATGCAACATGGGAAAGTTATAGCCTATGCCTCACGAAAACTCAAAGAATATGAGAGGAATTATCCTACTCATGATCTAGAGTTGGCAGCAGTCGTATTCGCTTTGAAAATTTGGAGACACTACTTGTATGGGGAGAAAGTGGAGATTTATACGGACCATAAAAGCCTCAAATATTTCTTCACCCAAAAAGAACTCAACATGCGGCAACGACGTTGGCTTAAACTATTGAAAGATTACGATCACACTATTCAATATCATCTTGGAAAAACGATCGTAGTAGCTAACACATTGAGTAAAAGATCATATGCGAGTACGAGTGCGATATTGTCAATGCAAAGGCCCATTCTGTATGACTTGCAAAGGATGGAGGTAGAATTAAAGACTCCAGGGACCCACATGATGATGGCAAATATACGAGTAGAACCGACTTTAATCGATAAAGTTAAAGCTGCTCAAGCTACGGACATGGAGCTGATGCGTATGAAGAAGAAAGTGCAAGAAGGTGCTATTCCAGAAGCAAGAATTGATGAAGAAGGAAAACTTAGATTCAACTCCAGACTTTATGTTCTTAACGATTTTGACTTGAAGCATAGAATCATGATGGAGGCACACAACACACCGTTTGTGATCCATCCTGGGAGTACCAAAATGTATCATGATCTTCGACATACACTTTGGTGGAGCAATATGAAAAGAGAGATCGCAGAGTTTATCTCGAGGTGTTTAACTTGTCAACGTGTAAAGGCGGAGCATCAAATGCCAAAGGGTCCTTTACAACCACTTGAGATTCCAAAATGGAAGTGGGAACACATTACTATGGATTTCGTTACGGGTCTTCCCAAAGTTTCTCAAGGCATAGATGCGATTTGGGTTATTATTGATAGATTAACCAAGTTTGCCCATTTCTTACCGATACGTGAGACTTATTTCCTTGAACGTCTTACTCGAATGTACGTGAATGAGATTATGAGATTGCATGGCATGCCAGTATCCATAGTTTCGCATCGTGACCCAAGATTCACTTCACGATTTTGGGTTAGCTTGTAGAAAGCTATGGGCACGGATTTACGATTCAGTTTGGCATAGCATCCTCAAACGGACGGAAAATCAGAGAGGACTATTCAAACCCTTGAAGATCTATAAAGACTTTGTGTCCTAGATTTTAAAGGAAGTTGGGATAAGTACTTGCCACTGGTGGAATTCTCCTACAACAACAGTTATCAAGCAAATATAGGCATGACTCCATTTGAGGCGTTGTATGGACGAAAGTGTCATTCTCCAGTATGCTGGGACGAGGTGGGAGAAGCAACGTTGTTGGGACCAGAATTAGTAAGCATGACTGCAGAAAAGATCCAAATGATTCGACAACGTATTCAAACCTCACAAGATCGACAAAAGAGTTATGCTGATCTTCATAGAAAGGACGTGGAGTTTAATATTGGAGATCATGTATTGTTACGTGTTGCTCCATGGAAGGGAGTTACAAGATTTGGAAAGAGAGGAAAGCTCAATCCACGATTTGTTAGTCCATTTGAGATTCTTGACCGAATAGGAAATGTGGCCTATAGACTCGCATTACCTCCAAGTATGTCTCGTGTTCATAATGTTTTTCACATATCCAAGCTTCGTAAATATATGAAAGACCCGAACCATATTATTGCGTTAGAACCAGACGAGATAGCCGAAGATTTAACGTACGAAGAAGTACCTGTTAAGATCTTGGATAGGAAAGAACATGTCCTACGCACCAAGGTTATACCACAAGTTAAGATTTTGTGGAGAAACCATGCTATTAAAGAAATGGCCTGGGAGTTGGAATCAGAAATGAATGCGAGGTATCCTCACCTTTTCAAAACACCAGGTACGTATGTCAATTTCGAGGACGAAATTTCATAAGGAGGGTAGGTTGTAAGACCCCAACTTATTACAAATAAAATCGAATTTCCTCTAATTATTATTGTGAATAATAAGAAATTAATTTGATATAATTCTCTGGTTATGGGTGAAATGTGCAAATTTCGCAAAATATGCAAGTGGTTATAAAATAATCATTGTTGTCAGGGAATATTCATTTGGTCGTGGAATATTCTTGTTGTGGGGGAATTTATACGACGGCGCAATCATTTATGGTTGTCACGACCAAATGAATATTCCCTGACAACAATGATTATTTCCCATTATCAGCTAAATAATTCATATTATTTGAATAATATTATTAGATAGCATTATTGGCAATGTCTAGAAAGTTCTGTCAAGGAGAGGTTTGGTCACCTAATTGCGCGCCAGTAAGAAGAAATTTTTATTGGAAAGCCCCCTCTTTCTTGGGAACGGCCCGATTGTCATAAATGTGATTCTGTAATATTATTTGTGAATAATTAATTATTGATTCATATGATAAGAAAATATTTATTTTATGTGGATATAAATGTTGGATATATTTATTGTGGTTAAAAATGAAGGAGTTAATGTTGAGGTGTTTATCAGTATTTTTGTCGGAATGGAGGTATTAAAAATTAAACTAGTGTTTTTGAGATATATTGCGTGTGTTATAATTTTTAATCCGACCGTTGGATCGTTATAATTTTTGGATATGTTATACATATATAAGTTGAGTATATGTCCACAACTTGTGAACCGTTAAAAATGAACGTATGATTTGTTATGAATTTTAAGAAGTGACTGGTTCAGAAATTGTTGAAGTATCCGAATTTAGTATTTTGGTAGAAAATTCTAGAATTGAGTGGGCCCCACTTGTGGTTGGTGAAGAAATGTGCTGAATTTTATTTAAAATGTGGTGGGTGGGAATAGTTGCAGGTAAAGCCATCAGGTTGCAGGTCAAGTCTGCTAACATTTTCCTATAAATAGAGGGCTAAGTTAGAATTAAAAATCACACCAGAAACATAAGCTTTCTCTCTTTCTCTCTCAATATTATCGAGCGTATTTTGTGAGTATTTATATACTTTATGAGTTTCTATTTTTTAGTACAAGTTTTTGTCAGCATTATATCCGAAATTCAGTCAGAAGTACGGTTATTTTGAGGTAAGGGATGTTATTTTCTTCATATATGATATTTTTTCTTCAATATCATTATGCCGAAGTATTGATCTGAATTTTTATCAAATTTGAAACTTTTTGTTTCGAGGTTACTATTCACGTATACGGCACTATTCACGTATACGACATTATTCACGAATATGACACTATTCACCGAAAAATAAAATTTTCTTCTTTTTGTCCAAGATATCTATTATGGTTATTATCTTTGATTGTATCCATGTTTTGATCTTTGTTCTTGAATTTTGCTTCAAAATTGGTTATTATGGAGTATTATTGATCTTGGATAAACTGTTATACGAATCCCCACTATTTGTTCTTCTGTCTCACTGGATTCGTTTTCTTTAAAATATTTTTCATCATCCTCAGTCCTAAATGATGATATTACTAAATATCTTTGGCCTGTAGTGCAAAGATAAATGATTAATTGATGAATATCTTTGGCCCGTAGTGCAAAGATGAACATGCGTTGAGATGAACATGACCAACTGGTGATACAAATGAATATCTTTGGCCTGTAGTGCAAAGATGAATATTTGATTAATGATGTATATTGATTGTTGTTACAGAGATAAAATATTGATGATGGACTTTTAAATCTTAGAAGATAGTAGAACTCATTCTCTACTTAACTCTTCTAATGGATTGTTGTTTCCGCTGCAGTTGTTGATCTAAAACTTGTTGTCTATTATATTTTATCAGATTTTCCCCTGTTGAAGACTAACGATAATTTTTTTTATAATACCTTAGTCATAATATTCTTTACTGGGCTAGTAGAGCTCACCCTTTTCCTTTTTGTTCCATTTTTCTTAGGAGGTGAGAACATAGTAGGATATAGTAGGGGTATGGAGTGATGGTTCTACAAAGATGTTTTAGCAGTCCTAACTATTTCTGTCAAATATTGTTTGAATAATTGTAATGAGGACTTATTTGAGTGTGGATATTGTCTAGAAGATAATATTTGTATTTAAACTCACAGTATGTGTTGTCGTATTTTATACGACAGTTGTATTATTGAAGTTGTAGTTTGCTTTCTGTACCATGTATTTGGCGACTCAGAATGGGTGTTGTATACCTATTTTGGGGGCGTCACAGTATTCGTCACATGAAATAGGTAGAGTTCATCAAGTTGGAGCAGAACAATATGATTGTGTCGCAGTACGAACCTAAGTTTGCCGAGTTGTCCCGGTTTGTGTCTCACTTGGTTGATAATGATGAAAGAATAACGTAGATGTTTCTAAGAGGTTTGAAACCCGAGATACGTCAATATCTAATTTCTCACAAACTGTGTTTGTATTTAGATGTTATAAATAGGGCTCAGTTATTGGAGCGCGATAACGAGTCAACTCAAGCAAGAAAAAGCAGCCGGCAAAATGATAATACCACTGGTAGCAGTCATCGAAGCGGTGACAACAAACGTGGAGGGGATCAACATGCCAGAAATGGTAAACACTTCAGTGGTAATCATAGCCAAGACAATAAGAATGGACATTTCAAGAAGAGGAGATTCAACAATGATGGAAAGACGTCAGCATCAGCACCCGTGGTTAAGGAAGGAGAACGACCACCTATCATATGTTTCAAATGCTGAGGGGAGGGACATATTAGTCCAAACTGCGCGATGCCATCCAAAGCGTGTTATAATTATGAAAGAAAAGGTCACCTAGCCCGATTTTGTCATTCACCGAAGACAAGTCCAGTTGGAACGGTGACACAAAATACCGTCCCAAACAAGTCAAAACTTGTAGTCCAATGGAGAGCTTTTGTTGTGACCTCCTAGAAAGCAAGGAACCCGAACGAGGTCATCACGGGTAAGCTTATCATAAACTTTAGTGAAGTCTATACCTTATTTGATACCGGTTCTACCCATTCTTTTATTTTTCCTTTTTGCGCTCAACGATTAAATTTGACTCCGAAGAAATTAGACTTTGACTTATCTGTGGAAACTCCGTTGGGAGAAACCTTCATTACATCCACTGTTAATAAGTCTTGTTCGGTTCAAATCGGTACCCTCACATTACCTGTCGATCTTATTTTATTAAAAATACTTGCATTTGATGTGATTCTAAGGATTGATTGGTTAACTACTCATCATGCAATAACTGATTGTTTTCGTAAGGTTGTTAGCTTTCATATTCCTAACCAACCTATTATGAGAATTCAAGCAACCAAACTATTAAAATTAATCACTGTCATCTCAAACCATAAAGATATTCGTTTATTGAAAAATGGATGTCAAGCTTTCTTAGCTCATAACACAGATTTAAACAAAAATACGTCAGATTTGAATGATATTTCTATTGTTAATAAATTTCCTGACGTATTCCCTGAAGAACTTCCTGGCCTACCCCCAAAGCGTGAAATTGAATTTTATACCGACCTGGAACGTGGTACAAAACCCATTTCCAAAGCCCCATATCGAATGGCTCCTATTAAACTTCAGGAGTTAAAGACCTAATTGCAGGAATTGTTAGACATTGATTTCATTCGTCCTAATACGTCTCCTTGGGGTGCTTCTGTTCTATTCGTGAAGAAGAAAGATGGGAGTATGCGACTTTGTATTGATTATCAGAAGTTGAATCATGTCACCATAAAAAATAGGCACCCATTGCCATGTATTGATGACCTGTTTGACCAGTTGCAAGGAGACAAATTCTTTTCAAAGATTGATCTTCATTCCGGATATCACCAATTGAAGATTAGAACCGATTACATTCCAAAGACGGCTTTCAGAACTCGGTACGGGCATTATGAATTCCTAGTCATATCTTTTGGATTGACTAATGTTCCTCCTGCCTTCACTGATATGATGAACCGAGTATTCAAGGAATATTTGGATCACTTTGTGGTCGTCTTTATTGATGACATCCTTATTTATTCCAAAAGCCATGAAGATCATGAGCAACACTTGAGGATGATACTCCAAAAGCTTCGTGAATACAAGCTTTATGCCAAGTGAAGAAATGTGAGTTCTGGCTTTAGGAAGTAGCATTCCTTGGGCACGTAGTATCAAGTCATGGAATATCTGTTGACCCGACAAAAATTGAAGCAATTCAAAGCTGGGAGTAACCTAAATCAGTGACCAAAGTACGTAACTTTCTCGGTTTAGCTGGTTATTATTGGAGATTTATGGAAGGATTTTCTCGAATCGCTACTTCATTAACTCAGCTGACTAGGAAAGATACAAAGTTCGGTTGGAGCGAAGAACGTGAGAAGAGTTTTCAAGAACTCAAGAGGAGACTCATTTCAGCACATGTTCTGACAATACCATCTAGCTCGGAGGGATTTGTCATCTACAGTGATGCTTCAGGCGAAGGGTTGGGATGTGTTCTCATACAACATGGGAAAGTCATAGCCTATGCCTCAAGATAACTCAAAGAATATGAGAGGAATTATCCTACTCATGATCTAGAGTTGGCAGCTGTTGTCTTCGCACTTAAAATTTGGAGGCATTACTTGTATTGAGAAAAAGTGGAGATCTTTACGGATCATAAAAGCCTCAAATATTTCTTCACTTAAAAGGAACTCAACATGCGACAAAGACGTTGGCTTGAACTGTTGAAAGATTATGATCATACCATCCTGGAAAAGTGAACGTGGTAGCTGACGCATTGAGTAAAAGATCATATGCAAGTACGAGTGCGATATTGTCAACGCAAATGTCCATTTTGTGTGACTTGAAAATGATGGAGTAAGAGTTAAAGACTCCAGGGACCCATGTGATGATGGAGAATATACGAGTAGAACCGACTTTAATTGATAAAGTTAAAGATGTTCAAGCTACAGGCTTGGAGCTGATGCGTATAAAGAAGAAAGTGCAAGAAAAGAGTTATGCTGATCTTCATCGAAAGGACGTGGAATTCGATATAGGAGATCATGTGGTGTTACGTGTTGCTCCATGGAAAGGAGTTACGAGATTTGAAAAGAGAGGAAAACTCAATCCTCAATTCATTGTCCCATTTTTAATCCTCGATCGAGTAGCAACTGTGGCGTATATACTCGCTTTACCGCCAAGTATGTCTCGTGTTCATAACGTTTTTCACATATCCATGTTACGTAAATATACGAAAGACCCGAACCACATTATTGCCTTAGAACCAGACGAAATAGCGGAAGATTTAACGTATGAAGAGTTTCCTGTTCAAATCTTGGATAAGAAGGAGCATATTCTACGCTCCAAGGTTATACCTCAAGTCAAAGTTTTGTGGAGAAACCACGATGTTGAGGAAATGACTTGGGAGTTAGAATCTGAAATGAAATAAAGGTATCCTTACAAACGATCCAACAACGTATAAAAACCTCACAAGATCGACAAAAGAGTTATGCTGATCTTCATCGAAAAGACGTGGAATTCGATATAGGAGATTATGTGGTGTTACATGTTGCTCCATGGAAAGGAGTTACGAGATTTAAAAAGAGAGGAAAACTCAATCCTCGGTTCATCGTCCCATTTTTAATTCTCGATCGAGTAGGAACTGTGGCCTATATACTCACTTTACCGCCAAGTATATCTCGTGTTCATAACGTTTTTCACATATTCATGTTACGTAAATATGTGGAAGACCCGAACCACATTATTGCGTTAGAACCAGATGAAATAGCGGAAGATTTGAAGTATGAAGAGGTTCCTGTTCAAATCTTGGATAAGAAGGAACATATTCTACGCTCCAAGGTTATACCTCAAGTCAAAGTTTAGTGGAGAAACCACGATATTGAGGAAATGACTTGGGAGTTAGAATCTGAAATGAAATCAAGGTATCCTTACCTCTTCGACATATCAGGTACGTACCCTAATTTCGAGGGCAAAATTTCATAAGAAGGGGAGGTTGTAAGACCCCAATTTTTTTTTAATAAAGATGATTTTTCTATAAATATCATTTTTGAATATTATGGAATGAATTTGATATAATGTTATAGTTGTGGGTAAAATTTTAAAATTTGCAAAGTACGCAAGTTGTTATATAATATTCGATTGATCGGGGAATATTCGTTTTAACAGGAAATATTCATACAACGACACAATCATTGGTGGAACCCACAACGAAATTATTATCGAATTGAGAAAATGATAAAAATACTTTATGAAAATAACGGCGGAAGTTTTACCGTTAACTGTTGAAACACCCGGTGTTAAAAGTACAGTAATACGCGTGGTTGCATAGTAGCACACAATATTGATTAATGATGCTTACGTGAGAAGTCACTCAGTTTTGTTAAATTATTGCTACAGTAATTGCTACATAGTATCTCACGTTATTTGATTCAATTATTGTCAATATTTTATATAATCAATAATAGAGATGACAAAGTTATTAATATTATTATTTGCAATATTAACGATGTCTAGAAGTTCTGTCAAGAAGATGTTTGGTCACCTAATTGCGCGCCAATGGGGGAGAAATCCTTATTGGAAAGCCTCCTCTTTCCTGGGAACGACTTGGTCGATTAATAGTGCGAATTATAATAATGTTGATGAGTTTTGTTTTATTAATATTATTAATGTAATAAAATAGAAAAGCTTTTTATATAAAACAGAATGCTTTTATAAAGTTATTTATTTTATTAGACTATAAATAGAATATATAATATTCTATTATGCATAGTGTTTTGCATAGTAAAATCTTTTTATTTAAAACAGAATACTTTTATAAAGTTATTTATTTTATTAGACAATAATTATAATATATTATATTTTATTATGCATAGTATTGCATAGTGCCTGCATAGTGTTTTTCATAGTAAAATCTTTTTATATAAAATATAAAACTTTTATAAAGTTATTTGTTTTATTAGACAATAATTAGAATATATAATATTTTATTATGCATAGTGCCTGTATAGTGTTTTGCATAGTAAATTTTTTTTATATAAAACATAATACTTTTATAAAGTTATTTATTTTATTAGATTTTAAATAAAATATATAATATATATATATATATATATATATATATATATATATATATATATAGAATATATTATATTTTATTACATAGTGCATCATAGTATCCTTTCTATTTTCCTATAAATAGGATGCTTAGTTAGAATTGAAAACCACACCAGAAGTTTAGAGAATTCTTCTATAATCTTGAGCGTATTTCTTTAGAGTTTTAAGAAGCTTTGAGCGTAGTGCAAGTTTTCATCAAAAATATACTCGCCCTACCAGTCGAAATACTCTTCTTTTATGGTAATGGATATTATTTGTTGTACTCGTAAGGGGTATTCTTTCTTTCTTATTCGTGAAGAGGACTTCTGTTATTCCATTCTTTATTATTCTGTTGGAATAACCTGTATACGCGGGATACCCTATACTTGGTGAAATTCTTCTGTTATTCCATTCTTTATTATTATGTTGGAATAACCCGTCTATGCAAAGTACTGCATACATGGTGAAATTCTTCTGTTATTCCATTCTTTATTATTCTGTTGGAACATCCTATCTGTGCGTTTATGCATGACCTGGTTCCGTTGTTTATTATTCTATTGGGATATCATGTCTGTGCGTTTACGCATGATCTGGTTCCATTATTTATTATTCTGTTGGAATATCTTATCCCTGCGTTTACGCATGACCTGGTTCCGTTATTTATTATTCTGTTAGAATAACCTGTCTGTGAGGTCTATCGCATGCCTGGTGATTTCTTTTGTTATTCCATTCTTTATTATACTCAGTTGGTTAAAGTTTGGACTTTTATACTCCATGAAATTAGTGGAATATCCTTGATATTTGCGCTTCATCCAGTATCTTTTTATGAAAATATTCTTCTAAGCATTCTTAAGTGTTACTCTATAAAGAAGTATCATGTTGACAATTTGGACATTATTAGTTCCTGAATAAATTAATTCTTGAACTTGTTTTAATTGAATTCTTATATCATTGTCATCATCCTCATGTTTATATTATATTTAATGTCATCTGTGGCCTGTAGTGCATAGATGGACTTAGTATGATTATGACCAGGGATTATTCGGTGTAATTATGACTGTAATGTTACAAATGATGTGGAAAAAGTCCTCATTGGTCCGTAGTGCATTAATGGACAGTTGTTGGCATGATCATGACCATTGATGAATACACGAATATCCTTGGCCCGTAGTGCATGGATAATTTGTGGTCGTGATACTAATGAATATCCTTGGTCGTAGTGCAGGGATGATGTGGATTATTTATTAAGCTGAGTCTCAGCGATACAAGTAATGAAAAACCTTATAAATCATAGAAGATTGTAGATTTTATTCTCTACTTGACTCTTCTAATTGATTGCTTGTTCCGCTACAGTTAAACTTGATGTTTGTTATATTTTATCAGTTTAACACTGTTGAAGTCTAATGATAATTTATTTTGCATTATCTTAGTCATAATATTGCTTACTGGGCTAATTAAGCTCACCCTTTTGTTTTCATTGTTCTCTTCAGGAAATGAGAACGTAGCAGGGACTAGTCGGGGAACGGAGTGACGGTCCAGATGATAACATTAGTAGTCCTCACTATTCTATGAAATAGTGTGATAATAAATGTAATGAGGACTTATTTTGAGTTTGAATACTGTCTAGAAGACAATATTTGTATTAAAACTCACAGCTCATGTTGTATATTTAAGGTTGTATTTGTATTATGTACCATGTATTTAGCGACTCAGAATAGGTGATGTATACCTATTTTTGGGGGCGTCACAATATATATATATATATATATATATATATATATATATATTAAAGCAATAAACGTTTCAGATGTAATATCCAGGCTCATCGAACAAAGTTCGACACACAGTTTATATATATATATATATATATATATATATATATATATATATATATATATATATATAAACGAAAGCAAATAAATGCTACAGACCAAAGTCTAGGCTCAATCGAGGCATAACTCGATAATGTTATTTCATATATAAAAAAATATATATAAGTATATATATATATATATATATATATATATATATATATATATATATATATATATATATATATATATATATATATATATATAAACCAAAATGAAACCACGGACCGAAGTTCGGGCATACACACGCAACACGACTCTCAACGTGAAGAAAAGTGTGTGCAAAGATGAAGAGAAATGCTTTGAAGTGTGTAAAAAGGCTTACAGTGGACTGCCAAAGAAGACTTCAATAACTTTAAATGGATGAACACTAGGCTCCCTTCGGTAAAAATATGACAGAATATAAGCTCAAAAGTGTTTGAAATAAGAAAACTCAGTTTTTAGTGTGCACAAAGCAATTTGGACAGGGTTTCTTCGCTATTTCTCTTCCAAATAAGGCCACCCCAAGCCCTCTTTATATAGAGGGAGGTGTCGTAGGTCTACCTGCGGCTGCCTGGGATGCCCAGGGCAATGTGGGTCCCGCCGTGTCAAAGTACGTACACTCGGACAACGCACTGTTCGCTTAGACCTTCATAAATTTCAATCCGGGAGTCCAATGGAAGCATGCCATACCATTCCGGAAAGTTCTTTCTGAGAGCTACACAATGACATAAGATTTGCCCTTTTTGATTCCGGGAAGATGGGTTCATGACCGAAATAGCATTTCTGAGTTTCCGTTAGGCAATCCGGTGAGCCATTTTTTGTAGTTTACGCTCTGAAGTTAAGATATGGTTCTTGTGGGACTTCTTTTGTAGAAATTTGAGTTGAAATAAGTGTATTTGATTTGAAGTAAAGTGAGTTAGCAAAATGACCATTTTGCCCCCCCCCCCCGAGGTTATCTCCAATTTTTGAGCAGTTGTAGTAGTATGTTCTTAGGGTTATCTCTGAGGTTGGCCTGCTGTTGACTCTGAATGTCTTTAGGGTTATCTCTAAGGTTGTCTTAACCTCTTGGGGTTATCTTCAGGCTTTGAACTTGATCCCCCGGGGCTATCTCCGGGGTTGAAACTGACTTTCTCGGGGTTATCTTCGGGGTAGGAAATTGGATTTTCTGTGGCTATCTCTGGGGTTAAAATTGATGTTGTGGTCCTCCAGGGTTATCTCTAGAGTGTGAAAAAGAGGCTTTTGCCCTCCTGCATAGTTAGTAACGGGAAAAGAAAATTTTCAAGTGTCTATAGATGCCCCTCTTTATCGTGTTCATGCAATGCAATGGAATGGATATGATAAAGATTGCTAGACACTTGAAATATGACAAGGTATTTCTAATGATGCAAATCACAATGTAATGAATGTTATGATGAATGTTTCAAATGTTTTTGTAAATCGCAGTTCGCAAATTACACATCGTATTTCGTAGTTCGCATTTTGCATTTGGCCAATCACACTTCGCAACTCGCACATCGCATTTCAAACTTCGCACTTCGCATTTTGCATTTCGCATTTTGCATTTCGCATTTCGCAAATCGCAATGTAATGAATGTTATGATGAATGTTAAAATGTTTTCGCAAATTTACTTTACCTTTATCGATCATTGCTGATGCCTATGTTGGTGTTAACTCCAACGGTTTGGCTTTTTGTCAATGTTGTCGATGATTGTTTGATGTAGATAAGTTGAGATGTTTTCTACATATCTATTGGGGATAACATTCTGAAATCATCGGACCGTCCCGATTTATGCGCTGGTAATTTGCAACGGTACCTACCCTGTTGATCGCCAAACTTTTTCGGTTCCCACTCGAACGGTGGTATATAAAGCTTTCTTCGCTGAACTATTTTGATGTTATGTTGAATTAATGACAATGGTTTAGAATACCGGATCTTTCGATACCTTCGCCAAAGTAATTCCAAGGTTTGCTTCGCCAGACTCTGCCTGATGTTACGCTCACCCTTTTTGAGGTGATTTAGAGTTTCCTTTCGTTGTTGGGTGCTTGCTTCCCATTTCCTTGAGAGTTTGATTCGCAACCTGGCTGAACTGATGACATGAATACCGCTGACATCCCTGGAGGGTGTAATTCATTCTTTCTCTGCCCAAATTTGAACTTCGGTGTAGAGGCCTCAACTTATGAGGACTTAACGCATGTTGATGGTGTAGATTTCATTCGCTAGGCCTTTCGTCGTTGACCTTCTGCTTCTGAGTTAAGAACTTTATTGAGAAGTTTCCCCTTCTTTCGTAGGAGCACGCTTATGTCACTATAATTTTTTTCAGGAGTTCTCCCCTTCTTTCTTTTTGATGAGAAGCTTGATCTCGCCTTAAGCTCCATCCCTTTCTTGGAATTGGAAAAAATGCCCCAGTCCTTTCATATGTTGATGCCGAGAGTTCATATGAGAAACTCTCTTTGTTGATGAAGTCGCAATTGAGTAATATCCAAATCGCCAGTGAGATGATGTGAGGGAAACTCTGATGATGATATACCATGCTGATGGTGCTGACTGGCGCATTTTCCTCTTTAGGATGGTTGATAAATGCCCCAGTGTTGAGTTGTCGTTGTTCCTGAGATTGCCCCAGTGTTGTTGTACGAGTTCCAATATCGGGTTGTCGCTAATTTTTTTAATTTCCCCAACCTTGCTTGTTGTCTGGGATAGTTTCTTTGACAGATGGGCTGATAAGATGCCAAGATCGCAAACGGCATTTAACTCTATACCAGATGATGAACAGGTAGTGTATTTGGGCTTTGATGTTGACAGCTTTTTTTGGTAGAGATGTCGCTCTAGTTGAGAGAGATGATACTCTAACTCATAGGGATACTTCTGTTATTGAGCGGGATGAGTCCAAATCATCCAGAGATGCAGTGATTGTTAAGCGAGATAATGCTATATATGCCCGAGATATCGCATATAGTTGGCGGTAGATCTGTTGGCTCGTGTAAAAACCCTTGGGTTGGAGATAACAATGTTACCTCCTTCTTCTGAGAGGGAATCCATGTTGGACTTGATAGCTCGCATATACACTGACTTGTAGATGGGCTTGTATTTCCTTACACAGACTAGCTTAGCCATTTTGTCATGTACAGTATACATTGTATATATCAAACATCATTATATATGGCAGGGAAATATATGTTGATTCACTTCCCTTTTAGTTGTGCCTTGTTACTTGCTTGATATTTGCTTGTTTCTCCAGGGCTTTTATAATCTGGATGTATTCTAAACTCCTCATTGATGGATGGACAGTGAGATGTCTCAGGATTTTCAGAATGGATCATCGATCTGTGTGTATTCCCTACCATCTTTGGTGTCTTGGGACTGGTTTTTGTATGTGGTTATGGATATGAATGTGTTTGTTTTTATTTTTTTTGTGGTGAGACCAGACCATAAAAATGGTTGCCTACATACTCCCGTGTATTGGGAAGATCAGGTCGGTGTAGTTCTCCCCAGTTATAGGGCGGATTACAGATGAAAAGTTTAATCCCATGTACAAGATAAATTAAAGGTGTGAAAGGTTTAATCCCTGGTGGGATAAACTGAAAGTGTGAAAGGTTTTAAAAACCTGTGGCAAATGAAGGATCTGGTGATCCGAAACTAAGGTGCTGGTTAGAAAAGTGTTTGTCCCTAATGGGGCAGATGAGTATGAAGCGAAGTTGTATGTAAAGAAAGGTTTACAGAACCGGAATGACTGGTGATCTGATGATCCAAAACCAGGATGTTCGCTTGATGGTAACCTCAGACATAGTACCGTTTCATAGTGTTTGGATTGATATGTTGTGGAAATTCATCACCGTCCATTTCCTGTAATCTTAATGCGCCTCCTGTCAATTCCTCCCTTAAAATAAACGGGCCTTCCCCGTTCGGGGAGAATTTTCCTTTAGACTGAGCTTGGTTGTCAACGATCTTTTTCGAAATCAAGTCGTGTTGTTTGAACTATCATCATCGGACTTCTCTGTTATAGGATCTTCTTTACAAGTAGAGGGCCGCTCATGTGTGGGCCACATACTCCCCCATGGATTTCATCCATGAGCCTCCGAGCTTGGTCCTCATCCAAACATCTGAGGAGACCTTGTTCTGCATCTCTTTTGTAGAGTGCATCTCCGCTCAGGTAGAATTTAATAGCAAGTCGATGGATCCACCTTTTCTCAGTCGTGCTCGCTTCATCGGGTGTAGATCCATCTCGTAAGTACTCCTTGATGTGCCGATACCAAGGATGCTGGATGGGAGGTAGGCCATATAATACTTCTCCAATGTAATTCCCATAGGCTGGATGGAGCCTTTTGTTGTGCAAATATGAGGGTTGACATGTGTTCCTTGTTATATATGTTGATAAAGGAGTCCAAGGTTTCTACCACACCCGTAAAATCATCCATATTTCGAGGAATGTGGAGGAAGGATTTTTCTTCAAATTTCGAAGCCATCTGTAGAACCAGCCGATGGTAAGGCAACAACTGTAGAACCTATTGAAGAACTTTTTTCTTTTACTTTTTTCTTCCATTTTTTTTCTTTTTTTTCTTTTTTTTTATTTTGTATTTTTATGCATTAGATCATGGAAAAGAGCTATATGGCTCACTGATAGGTAGCTCCGACATCGATGAGGTCGAATGACAATCATCTGTAGCAAAAGGTTCCCCAAGGAGTGATGAATGCAGTTTTCTCAAGATCCTTTTCAGCAACCATGATTTGATGGTACCCCGCAAAGCCATCCGCAAAGGAGTATATGTCATACTGTGTCGTATTGTTAGTGAGTATATGGATGAATGGGACGGGAAAGCTATCTTTGAGACAAGCTTTATTCAGATCACTATAATCCATGCAAACTCGCACCTTTCCTCCGAGTTTCGACACGGGGACTATGTTGGATAACTATTCAGGGTATGTTGATACCATGATGATGCCGGCTTGAAATTATTTCATAATTTCTTCTTTAACTTCTGTCATTGTCCTCCTTTTCCTGAATGATGACCATTATGTCTGGGCAATCATCGTCTGGGGTGTATCTATTTGTGTGTTCATCATGGACAATGATGCGTACATTGGACATCATTCTGACGATGTCTTGTTTCATTTTTCATTCCTCTTCTTCCATTGCGGTATCTGGAACTAGGATTTCTTTCTCTTTCACCGGTATCAGTTTAGGAAATAACATAGTCATTACATGGGCAGGCACCTTTACCGGAAACCGTACAGGCTCATAAACTGTAGGTGGAGATGCTCGTCGTGTGGCTGAAGCTGAAGGAATCTGTCTGTGCTTATGAAGATTCTTGCAACTGGAAATAGCAGTATCCGGACCTTGGGTTCCTCCTCGTGCGGAGGATTCAGCATGTACGGGTATCCTTGTACCCTGTGTAGATTGGTGTAGTTCTTTGAGCAGAACAACCAAATCTGTGATTTGTTTACGCAATTCGTCGAATTCTTCGCGAAAAACTGGATTAAGATCAGTCTGGTCAGATGAAGACATAATTGGTTGTAGGCTCGTGGCCTTTTTTGGATTTTGACCGGGTTACTGGACCCATTATATCCCTACAAAAAAACTTATGTAGTTTAGTCTTAGTGAATGTAGCAATATTACGTAATGTGTTTGTTTAGGAGTATCATCCTGCAAAACGGATGTCAGTTGTCAAGATAGCATGTCAGGTTTTGATATAAAGGGAAGGCATGTACACATATTCCTTCATATTTTCCATTACATTGAGATTTACATGGAAATGAAATTACAAGTAATTGAATTTACAAGTAATTAAAACGTGAAAGTATGAAGAGACTTTCCTTCGCGTTTGGTTTATCAGAGGCTGACCTATCTTAGGTTACTCTCGCGGTTTTTTGGCATGAAGGTTCCCAAATCATCGCAATTTACTTGACGGGAAGTTAATCCGGCCGTTCAGCTGAAGCGAATCTGGGTGGTGCCTTTCCTGAGCCTCATTGGAATTAGTCTCCCTACGAGTCTAGTAATCAAACATCGACAGGATAGCCTCCTGGTGGAGGAACCACACAACATACATTCACATACAACGTGTCTCACCGTTTATGAAAATGATGACATATGCGAAGCACTAATATCACAAGCAGATATAGTGCGAAGCACTAAGTGTGATAAGTAAATGCATTCGTACACATTCATTCAAATGTAAATGCAACATCCACACACAAGCATATAACAGTTTTGAAAAGATTGTACTAGTGGATTAAGTCCTCTTACTGTAATCCCCAGCAGAGTCGTCACTTGTCGACGTCGAGATTTTTATTTGTCCCTTTTCGTTACTTGTTCTTTGGTGTTCTCATGTTAGGTGAGATTTGTTTGAAAAAACAAGTAAAATAGGTCCGACATGTATCATGTTGACGATGAACTGTAAAGAGTCGACAGTTGGTTTTTTATATGGTTGTACCGACACAACCGAGAAAAGATTTGCACATTGACCCAATGATATGGCACTGCTAAACGGGTCGGTGAAACTAAGATTCAATAGGGTCCTGGGACTTGATTATGTGGAGGGAAGGTGTTAGACACCCCCCCCGACATCTGTGTTACCACGGTGACCACTACTTTTCAAGAAATTATTATATGAATATGTGTGTGTGTGGGTCAATGTGATGTTATTTGGAAGTAGTGCGAGGCCTCGTTCACACCTATATACACAGGGTTTGAATTTGTGTAAAAATTCAGTTTTAAACAAGATATGGTAGTGATGTTTTATAAAAGAGGTTTTTCAAACCCTTGTGCTCAATAGTAATTGAGACCTTCTACACTCCCATTTTTTATTAAGTGTTCGACTTGATTGTTTTTAATTTTCGAGATACGAAGCATCTTCGAAAAAATAATGTACAAAATAGTGCCGAATTCCTCGTGGGTATGAAAACCATCTGAGGAAATCTTAACACCGTGAGTAATTTACAAGCTACTTACAGCTAAAAATGTCCATCACAGGAACCAAATCTAGATCCAGTAGACTGAATATGTGATTCCTAGGCTGACATGATGCCGCAATTGATATTAAAGTAGTAAGCAGTTATATATATATATATATATATATATATATATATATAGATGATCAGCCACCACGAAGCACCTCCACGGGGGATCAGAAATGTAAATAAAGCTGTAAAAACAATCAACCGCCACGGAGTAGACTCCAGGCGGGATGAAAAGTAAAGAAAGTTGTAAAGACGATCAACCGCCACGAAGTAAACTCCAGGCGGGATTAAATATATATATATATATATATATATATATATATATATATATATATATATATATATATATAAGCGGTAAACGCACCAGATGTAAAATCCAGGCTCATCGAACAAAGTCCGACACATAGTTGATATATATATATATATATATATATATATATATATATATATATATATTAAAGCAGTAAACGCTCCAGATGTAAAATTCAGGCTCATCGAAAAACGTTCGACACACAGTTTATATATATAAGTATATATATACATAAAAGAAAATAGACGCTCCAGACATAAGTCTAGGCTCATCATAATAGAGTTCGACACACAGTTCATATATATATATATACGAAAGCAAATAAACGCTCCAGACCGAAATCTAGGCACAATCGAGGCATAACTCGATAATGTTAGTCCATATATAAATATATATATATATATATATATATATATATATATATATATATATATATATATATATATATACAAACTAAAATGAAACCACGGGCCGAAGTCCGGGTATACACACACAATACGACTCTCAACGTGAAGAAAGGTGTGTGCAAAGATGAAGAGAAAGGTTTTAAAGTGTGTAAGAAGGCTTACAGTGGAATGCCAAAGAAGACTTCAATAACTTTAGATGGATGAACACTAAGCTCCCGCCGGTAGTGTTTGAAATAAGAAAGAACTCAGTTTATAGTTTGCACCAAACAAATTGGACAGGGTTTCCTCGCTATTTCTCTTCCAAATAAGGCCACCTCAAGCCCTCTATATATATTAGGGGGTGCCGCAGGTCTACCTGCGGCTGTCTGGGATGCCTAGGACAATATGGGGCTTGCCGTGTCAAAGTACGTACACTCGGACAACGCGTTATTCGTTCGAACCTTCATAACTTTCAATCCGGGAGTCCGATGGAAGCGTTCCATACCATTCTGGAAAGCTCTTTCCGAGAGCTACACAATGACGTAGTATTGACCTTTTTGATTTCGGGAAGATAGGTCTATGACCGAAATAGCATTTCCGAGTTTTCGTTAGGCAATCTGGTGAGTCGTTTTTCGTAGTTTGCACTCTAAAGTTTAGATATGGTTCTTGTGGGACTTCTTTTGAAGCAATTTGAGTTAAAATGAGTGTATTTGATTTGAAGTGAAGTTGAGTTGGGAAAATGACCATTTTCCCCTCCTGGGGTTATCTCTGGTTTTCGCGCAGTTGTAACAGTCTTTTCTCAGGCTTATCTCTGAGGTTGGCCTGTTGTTGACTCTGAATGTCCTCGAGATTATCTCTGAGGTTGGCTTGACCTCCTGGGGTTATCTCTAGGCTTTGAACTTGATCCCCCGGGGCTATCTCCGGGGTTGAAACTGACTTTCCCGGGGTTATCTCCGGGGTGGAAACTGTTTTCCCGGGGTTATCTCCGGGGTTGGAAACTGGATCTCCCGTGGCTATATCTGGAGTTAAAATTGATGTTGTGGTCCTCCAGGGTTATCTCTGGAGTGTGAAAAAGATGCTTTTGCCCTCCTGCATAGTTAGTAACAGGAAAAAAAATTCGAGTGTTTATAGTGGCAGTACACACAAATCAAAATCTCGGAATAAGAATTTTAGCTGCAACTATTGTCATGCAAAGGGGAATATAAAGCATAATTTTTAGAAGTTGTTAAATAACAATAGAGATGAGACAATCATGGTCGGATTCATAGTGGACAGAAGGTGCAGAACTAGCAAAATCAGGGTACAAGAAAGTCTGCTCAGGCTAGTGTTGCTGAGGATAATGATGATCTTCTGTTAGTAGCCGATGACATAGAAAGACTTAGCAGTGACTGGATTTTGGATTATAGATGTTCTTATCATATGTGTCCTACCCGTGAATTGTTCTTTACGTATGAACCATTTGATGGTGGAATTGTTTTGATGGAAAATAATTCTAAATGTAAAGTAATTGGCATTGGTATAATTAAAATTAAGATGCATGATGGCATTATCAGAACAGTGTCAGATATTAAACATGTTCTAGGTTTGAAGAAGAATCTCATATCTTTGGGTACATTAATTGAAATCGGGTGTAAGTACATAGTTGAAGGTGGAGTTATGAAGAGTAGTAGAGGCTCTCTTGTGTTGATGAAAGGAATCAAGACCTGTACTTTATATAAGTTGGAGGGTTTTACAACTACAGATTCAGATGTAATTTGTAAGACCCCGACTTTTATGAATAAAGATTTAATTTTTTCTAAATGTTATTTTGAATAATAAGGTGTGAATTTAATATAATGTTATAGTTGTGGGTAATATTTACAAATTTTGCAAAGTAAGAAAGTTGTCATAAGATATTCATTTGGTCGAGAATATTCGTTTTATCAGTGAATATCCGTACGACGACACAATCATTGGTGGACCACAACAGAATTACTGTCGGATATAGAAAGCGACAAAAATAACCTTTTTATAAAAATAACGACAAAACTTTTACCGTTAACTATTGAAATACCCAGTGATAAAAGTACAGTATTACATGTGGTTGCATAGTAGCATACAATATTGTACATTATATTTGATTATTGATGCTTACTTAAAAAGTCACTCAATTTTATTCAATAATTGCCACAGTAGTTGCTCAATAGTATCTCATAGTATTGATTCAATTATTGTCACAGTATCATCTGCACACTATTTTATATTATTAAAATAATAATTGAGACGACAAAGGTATTCATAATATTATTTGTATTATTGACAATGTCTAGAAAGTTATGTCGAGGAAAGGGGTTAGGTCATCTAATTGCGCGCCAATAAGGAGAAGTCCTTATCGGAAAGCTCCCTATTTCCTGGGAATGATCTGGTTGTTAATATTGCGAGTTATAATATTAATGATGAATAAATGTTGAAATATTAAAAATGTGTTTAGTGAAGTCAAGTGATTTATGATAAATAGAGGGGTTTTTATGAAGTATTTATTGTAAGTTTGGCTTATTATATGGACCCCCACTTACTTATTTTTCAAAATTACCGGTAGAAAGTTATCTCAGTTTTTGTTTTATTATTATTATAATAGTAATAAAACAGAAAACTTTTTATATTATATATAAAGTTATTCGTTTTATTAGATTATAAATATAATATATTTTATATAAAGTTTTCGTTTTATTAGAATATTTTATTGCACAGTAATGAATAGTAAAATCAAATTTTCGCCGGTGAATTGCTCTCGAGATTTTCTTACTATGTGCCCATGATTATTTTCCTAAATAGTATCCTGCCAATCTCCTATAAATAGGATGCTTAGTTTAGAAAATGAAAATCACACCAGAATCAGAAAATTCTTCCATACTCTATAGTATGTAAGTAATATTATTTCGTTTCATATTCCTAAATCTACACCTATTTTTAGAATTATTGCTTCTATACTCCTTGAAATATAGGAGAATATTCTTGAATTTTGCATTTCATCTAGTATCATTTCATGAAAATGTTTTTCTGAACTTTCTTGTTAAATTTTAAGTTTTTCATGTCAAAGTACTATTCATACGTACGAAACTATTCATGCATACGGTACTATTCATATGGTACTATTCACGAGGTACTATTCACGGGATACTATTCACGACAAAAATTGATTTCTTTTCTGTCCAAATTATTTTTGATATATGAATATTATTCTTGAATTTTACTCCAGAAAGTAGTTATCATGTTGACAATTTGGACATTCTTAAACTCTGGATAAATTAAATTATAAATCTTTAATATTTATCTTAATCTTACTTGATTGATTTCTTATATCATTGTCATCATCCTCATGCTTATATTATGGTGAAAGTCATCTTTAGCCCATAATGCATAGATGTACTGTTGATTGGTATGATTATGATCAGAAATTATGTATCAGTATAATCATGACCTGTAATGTTACAGAAAAATGATGTGGTGAAATTCCTCATTGGCCCGTAGTGCATTGATGGACAATTGTTTGGCATGATCATGACCACTGGTCATAATAACGAATATCATTGGCCCGTAGTGCATGGATAATTCATGGATGTGATACTAACGAATATCATTGGCCCGTAGTGCATGGATAATTTGATGATGTGGATTATTTATTGAGATGTGTTATAGAGATAAAATATTGATGATGAACTTTAAAATCATAGAAGATAGTAGACATCATGCTCTACTTGACTCTTTTAACGGATTGTTTGTTCCGCTGCAGTTAAACTTGTTGTCTATTGTATTCTATCAATTTTTATACCATTGAAGACTAAAAAATAATTTATTTTACATTATCTTAGTTATAATATTCTTTAGTACTAGGCTAGTTGAGTTCACCCTTTTCTTTCATTGTTCTCTTCAGGAAATGAGAATATAGCTAGGACTTATCGGGGAATGGAGTGATGGTCCAAGATGGTGGCTATAGTAGTCCTCACAATTTTATAAAATAGTGTGATAATAATTATAATGAGGACTCCATTTACGTTTGGATATTATCTACAAGACAATATTCGTGTTAAAACTCTCAGGTTACGTTTTGTCGTATTATACACGACAGTTGATAATTGTATAAATTAAGTTTGTATTTAAATTATGTACCATGTATTTGACGACTCAGAATGAGTTGTATGGACCTATTTTGGGGGCATCACAGTTGGTATCAAAGCTTAGGGATATGATCCCTGACGGAGATTTGAGACTAGAACTAGGTGGGGAAAGACAGGTAAATCTTTCGCTAGTATGTCCTACCTAAGCTTATTTGTTATTTAATTGGTTGGTCAGAATATAGGGATAATATGTGACATGTCAATTAACCGTTGTTTTGTGGCAGTGTTTGAAAATGGCATCCGAAAATTTTAAGATAACCTATTGAGCACATGAGACCGTTGCGACACCGCCGATCAATAACCAAGATAATGTGCATCAAGAAGGTAATAATCCTCATGTAAACAATAACACCAACCAAATGATGAACGAAGTGTTGTTCATAAGCTTTCTACAATTCATGCAACACCAAACAAGAGAAATTTCTGTTCAAAATGCAGGTGGAATCAATGACAACTCACGACTGGTCACTTCTAAGTAATTTAAGGAGCTAGGACCACTAGAGTTTTTGGGAAAGCCAGAGCCACTTAAGGTAAAGACATGGATTAAGTAGATCACTAAGATATTTGATGTCTTGGGATGATCCGAGGAGCAAAAGGTTCCCTTTTTCACCTTCATGTTGCTAGGAGAGGCAGATTACTGGTGGGAATCTATAAAACGTACTCATCTTTCGCACTGAAGATTTATTGGGAGAAGTTCCAAGAATTGTTCAACGATAATTACTTTTCGAAGAGTATTCGTCACATGAAGGAGGTAGAATTTATCAAGTTGGAACAAAACAATATGACCATATCGCAATACGAGGTTAAGTTTGCAGAGTTATCCCAGTTTGCATCCCATTTGGTAGATAATAAGAAGCGTATGACGCGAATGTTTCTGCGAGGTTTGAACCCCAAAATTTGTCAATACCTTATTTCTCACAAACTTTGTTTATATTTAGATGTTGTAAATAGGGCTCAGTTATTGGAGCGCGATAATGAGTCAGCCCAACCAAAAGATAGCAGCCGACAAAACGATAATACCAGTGGTAGCAGTCATCGAAGCGGTGACAACAAACGTGGAGGAAATTATCATGCCAGAAATGGTAACCACTTCGGTGGTAATCTTGGCTAAGATAATAGAAGAAATGAGTCAATTGGAAATTTCAAAAATAGAAGGTTCAATAATGATGGAAAGACAGCAGTACTAGCATATGTTTTTAAAAAAGAAGAACGACCACAGGTCGTATGCTACAGATGCGGAGATGAGGGACACATCAGTCCAAACTGTACGTGTGACGCCCCCAAAATAAGTATACATCACCAATTATGAGTCACTAAATACATGGTACAGAATACAAATACAAACTTAATCATACAACTATCGTGTAAAATAAGCTGAGAGTTTTAACACGAATATTATCTTCCAAACTCAAATGAAGTCCTCATTACAATTATTATCACAATATTTTATAAAATTGTGAGGACTACTACAGCCACCATCTCGGACCATCACTCTTTTCCCCGGCTAGTCCCAGCTATATTCGCATTTCTTGAAGAGAACAATGAAAGCAAAGGGTGAGCCCAACTAGCCCAGTAAGAAATATTATGACTAAGATAATGCATAATAAATTATCGTTAGCCTTCAACAGTGTTAAACTGATAGAATACAATAGACAACAAGTTTAACTACAACGAAACAAGCAATCCCTTAGAAGAGTCAAGTAGAGCATGATATCTACTATCTTCTATGATTTAAAAAGTTTTTCATGAACTTTATCGATGAGACTCAACTTAAAAAATAAACCACATCATCGAATTATCCCTGCACTACGGGCCAAGGATATTCATGTAATTATCAATGGTCATAATTATACTGAATAATCCCTGGTCATAATCAAACTAACAACTGTCCATCAATGCACTACAGGCCAATGAGGATTTTTTACCACATCATTTATAACATTATGGTCATGATTATACCGAATAATCCCTGATCATATTCATACTAATCAATAGTATATCTATGCACGTAAGCCACAAATGACTTTTATCACAATATAAGCATGATGATGATGACAATGATATAAGAATTCAATTAAAAGAAAGTAAAGGATAAATTTTTAAAGATTTATAACTTAATTTATTAAGAATTCAATAATGTCCAAATTGTCAACATGATACTGCTTTGTGAAGTAAAATTCAAGAATAATATTGTATCAAAAATGATTTGAACAACAAAGAAATCAATTTTTGTCATAAATAATTTCCCGAGTGAATAGTACCTGAGTGAATTGTACCCCGTGAATAGTACTTTGGGAATAGTACCCCGTGAATAGTACTTTATGAATAGTACTTTGTGAATAGTACCCCATGAATAGTACCGTAAAACTGAATACTACTCATGGACAGTACTCCAGCATGAAAAGCTTAAAATTTAGCAAGAATGTGCAGAAAATATCCTTGTGAATCGATACTAGATGAAGTGTAAATTTCAAGGATATTCTACTAATTTCACTAAGTATAGAAACAATACTTTAACAAAATGAGAGTATAATCAGGAATACGAGACAAAATAATATTACTCACATACTACATAGTATGGAAGAGAATATTATTCCTATGAATACTGAACAAAATAATATCCCTTACCTCTGAAGAAGACTGGATACTGGAATAGTGAGGTAGCAGACTTTTCTTCTCTTTTCTCTCTATAGCTTCTCTCTCTATAATTGCTCTTGTGAGTCTTAGTGAATTGGTGAGAATGAAAGAAGAATGAGCTTCTATTTATAGGGAAATATAGTTTCGATAATTGCACGTTTTGGGGCTCGAAATATTACAGTATAATATCTTCAACTTTTCTTTCATTTTTAATTTAGTCCAGCAAGTATTATCAAACTTGCACCATCTCCCCTAATAGTACATCATGTGAATCAATAGTACATTCATGTGAATCAATAGTACACATATGTAAAAAAAATAGTTACGGTATTGTACCTTCATCTATACCTCTATTTTTAATTTAGTCATGCAAGTATTATCAATCTTGCACCACCTCCCCAAATAGTACATGCATGTGAATCAATAGTACATACATGTAAATAAATAGTTATAAAAATGTGAATTAATAGCAATTAATTTCTCATTTATCCTATTAATTACCCGATTGGTCAATATAACCTCCAGACATCAATTATTATCGAAATAGATGTCCATTTCCATTAACACTAATAATCCCAACATAATAAAAATATAAATTTCATCTTTAATCAATACGAACTTATTCATCATTATTATTATAACTCACAATATTTAACAACCAGATCATTCCCAAGAAAGAGGGGGATTTTCGATAAGGATTTCTCCCTATATTGGCGCTCAATTAGGTGACCATACCTCTCCTCAACAGAACTTTCTAGACATTGTCAATATTACAAATAATAATATGAATAACTTTATCGTCTCAATTATTGATTTAATAATAATAAATATTATGTAGATGATACTATGACAATAATTGAATCAATAATATGAGAGATATTATGCAGCAATTACTGTAGCAATAATTAAGTATAATTGAGCGACTTCTCACAAAAGCATCAATAATTAATATCGTGTGCTACTATGCAACCACGCGTATTACTGTACTTTTACCACCGGGTAGTTCAACAGTTTAACGGTAAAATTTTCGCCGTTATTTTTATAAAAAGATAATTCTATCGTTTTTTAACTACGACAATACTTCCATTGTGGGGTAAACCAATGATTGTGCCGTCGTACGAATATTCCCTGTTAAAACGAATATTCCCCGACCAATCAAATATTATATAACCACTTGCTTACTTTGCAAAATTTGTAAATAATACCCCAACTATAACATTATATCAAACCCTTACCATAATATTCAAAAATTTATTTTGAGAAAAATTAATCTTTATTCATAAAAGTTGGGGTCTTACAACCTCCCCTTCTTATGAAATTTCGTCCTCGAAATTAGGGTGCGTACCTGGTATGTCAAAGAGGTAAGGATACCTTTACTTCATTTCAGATTCTAACTCCCTGGTGAGGATACCTTTGACTTGAGGTATAATCTTGAAGCGTAGAATATGATCATTCTTATCCAAGATTTTAACAGGTACCCCCTCATACGTTAAATCTTCCGCTATCTCGTCCGGTTCTAATTCAATAATGTGGTTCAGATCTTTCACATATTTACGTAACATAGATATGTGAAAAGCATTATGAACACGAGACATACATGGCGGTAAGGCGAGTCTATAGGCCAAAGTTCCTACTCGATCGAGGATTAAAAATGGGCCAATGAATCAAGGATTGAGCTTTCCCCTCTTTCCAAATCTCGTAACTCTTTTCCATAGAGCAACACATAACAACACGTGATCTCCAATATTGAATTCCACATCTTTTCGATGAAGATCAACATAACTCTTTTGTCGATCTTGTGAGGTTTTTATACGTTGTCGGATCATTTGAATCTTTTTTGTAGTCATACGTACCAACTCCGGTCCCAACAACGTTGCTTCACCCACCTCATCCCAGCATACTGGAGAACGACACTTTCTTCCATACAACGCCTCAAATGGAGCCATGCCAATACTTGTTTGCTAACTGTTGTTGTAGGAAAACTCCACCAATGGTAAAAACTTGTCCCAACTTCCATTGAAGTCAAGGACATAGAGTCTTAATAAATTTTCAAGAGTTTTAATAGTCCTCTCCGACTGCCCATCCGTTTGAGGATGATATGCCGAACTAAATCATAAATCTGTGCCCATAGCTTTTTACAAACTAACCCAAAATCAGGAAGTGAATCTTGGGTCTCGATCAGAAACTATGGATACTAGCATACCATGCAATCTTACAATCTTATATATGTATATACGAGCAAGATGTTCAAGTGTATAAGTTTTTCGTATCGATAAGAAATGAGCAGACTTGGTCAATCTATCAACAATGACCCAAATCGCATATATACCATGAGAAACCTTAGGAAGACCAGTAACGAAATCCATGGTAAAGTGCTCCCACTTCCATTGTAGAATTTTAAGTGGTTACAATGGACCTTTTGGCACTTGATGCTCCGCCTTGACTCGTTGACAAGTTAGACACCTTGAGATAAACCCCACTATCTCTCTCTTCATATTGCTCCACCAAAATATATTTCGAAGATCATGATACATTTTGGTACTCCAATGATGGATTGCAAATGGTGTGTTGTGCGCCTCCATCATAATTTTATACTTCAAGTCAGAATCGTTAGGAACACAAAGTCTGGAGTTGACTCAAAGTATTCCTTCTTCATCGATTCTTGCTTCCAGAATAGCACCTTCTTGCACTTTCTTCCTCATACGCATCAGCTCCAGGTATGTAGCTTCAGCAGCTTTAACTTTATCGATTATAGTCGGTTCTACTCATATATTCGCCATCATCACATGGGTCCCTGGACTCTTTAACTCTATCTCCATCCTTTGTAACTCATATAAAATGGGCCTTTGCGTTGACAATATCTCACTCGTACCAGCATATGATCCTACTTAATGTGTCAGCTACTACGTTTGCTTTTCCAGGATGGTATTGAATGGTATGATAGTAATCTTTCAATAGCTCAAGCCAATGTCGTTTCTGCATGTTGAGTTCCTTTTGAGTGAAGAAATATTTGAGGCTTTTATGATCCGTATAGATCTCCACCTTCTTTCCATACAGGTAATACCTCCAAATCTTAAGTACAAAAACAACAGCTGCCAACTCTAGATCATGAGTAGGATAATTCCTCTCATATTCTTTGAGTTGTCGTGAGGCATAGGCTATGACTTTCCCATGTTGCATGAGAACACATTCTAACCCTTTGTCTGAAGCATCACTATAGATGACAAATCCCTCCGAGCCAGATGGTATTATCAGAATAGGTGCTGAAATGAGTCTCCTCTTGAGTTCTTGAAAACTCTTCTCACATTCCTCGCTCTAACTGAATTTTGTATCTTTCGGAGTCAGCTGAGTTAATGGAGTAGTGATTCGAGAAAACCCTTCTACGAATCTTCCATAATAACCAGCTAAGCCGAGAAAGCTACGTACTTCGGTCACTAACGTAGGTTGCTCCCAGCTTTAAATTGCTTCAATCTTTGCCAGGTCAATAGATATTCCGTGATTTGATATTACGTACCCAAGGAATGCTACTTCCTCAAGCCAGAACTCGCATTTCTTCAACTTGGCACATAACTTGTTTTCACGAAGCTTTTGGAGTATCAGCCTCAGGTGTTGCTCATGATCTTCACGGCTTTTGGAGTAAATGAGGATGTCATCAATAAAGATAACCATAAAGTGATCCAAATATTCCTTGAATACTCGTTTCATCATATCCATGAAGGCAGCAGAAGCATTAGTCAGTCCAAATGATATGACTCGGAATTCATAATGCCCGTAACGAGTTCAGAAAGCAGTCTTTCAAATGTCATTAGTTTTAATCTTCAACTAATGATATCCAGAACGAAGATCGATCTTTGAAAAGAATTTGGCGCCTTACAACTGGTCAAACAGGTCATCAATGCGAGGCAACGGGTACCTATTTTTAATGGTGACATGATTCAACTCCCAATAATCAATACAAAGTCGCATACTTCCATTTTTCTTCTTCACGAATAGAACATGAGAACCCCAAGGAGACGTACTAGGTCAAATGAAACTGATGTCTAACAATTCCTGTAGTTGGGTTTTTAACTCCTAAAGTTCAATAGGAGCAATTCTATATGGGGCTTTGGAAATGGGTTTTGTACCGGGTTCAAGGTCGATACCAAACTCGATTTCATGCTCCAGGGGTAGGCCAGGAAGTTCTTCGGGGAATACGTCAGGAAATTTATTAACAATAGAAATATCATTCAAATCTGACGTATTTTTGTTTAAATCTGTGACATGGGCTAAGAAAGCTTGACATCAATTTTTTAATAAACGAATAGCTTTATGGCTTGATATGATAGTGATTGACTTTAGTGGTTTGGTTGCTCTAATTCACATAATAGGTTGGTTAGGAATATGAAAACTAACAAACTTACGAAAATAATCAATTTTTACATGATGAATAGTTAACCAATCAATCCCTAAAATCACATCAAATGCAAGTATTTTTAAGAAAATAATATCGACTGGTATTGTGAGGGTACCAATTTGAACCACACAAGACTTATAAATAGTGGATGTAATAAAGGTTTCTCCCAACGGAGTTTCAACAGATAAGTCAAAGTCTAATTTCTCTGGAGTTAAATTTAAACGTTGAGCGCAAATAGGAGAAATAAAAGAATGGGTAGAACCGGTATCAAATAAGGTAAATCCTTCGCTAGAGTTTATGATTAACTTATCCATGATCACCTCATTCGGATTCCTCACTTTTTGGGAGGTTACGACAAACGTTCTCCCTTGAACTACCGATTTTGTCTTGTCTGGAACGACCTTTGATGCCTCAATCCCAGTTGGACTTGACTTTGGTGCACGACAAAATCGGGCAAGGTGACCTTCTCTTCCGCAATTATAACACGCTTTGGATTACTGCATTTGTAACATACGATTGGCTGTCGTTCCCCTTTCTTAACAACAGGTGCTGGTGATGACGTCTTTCCATCATTGTTGAATCTCCTCTTCTTGAAATTTTCACTTCTATTATCTTGGCCATGATTACCACCGAAGTGGTTACCATTTCTGGCATGTTGATTCCCTCCACGTTTGTTGTCACCGCTTCGATGACTGCTGCCACTGGTATTATCATTTTGTCAGCTGCTCTCTCTTGGTTGGGTTGACTCGTTATCGCACTCCAATAACTGAGCCCTATTTACAACAGCTGAATACAAATACAGTTTGTGAGAAATAAAGTATTAACGTATCTCAGGTTTCAAACCTCTTAGAAACATCCGCGTCATTCTCTCCTCATTATCAACCAGGTGGGATGTAAACTGGGATAACTCGGCAAACTTAACTTCATATTGCGACACGGTCATATTGTTTTGCTCCAGCTTGATAAACTCTACCTCCTTTATGTGACGAATACTTTCGTGAAAGTACTTGTCGTTGAATAGTTCTTAGAACTTCTCCCAAGACATATTCAGTGCGGCAGGTTGAGTACGTTTTACCGATTCCCACCGGTAATCTGCCTCTCTTCGCAACATAAAGGTGGAAAAGGGAACCTTTTGCTCCTCGGAGCATCCCAAGACATCAAATATCTTGGTGATCTGCTTTATCCACGTCTCTGCCTTAAGTGGTTTTGGCTCTCTAATAAACTCCAGTGGTCCCAGCTCCTTGAACTGTTTAGCGGTGACCGTCTGAGAGTTGCCAATGTTTCCACCTGCATTTTGAACAGGAGTCGTTCTCGTCGGATGTTGCATGAATTGCATAAAGCCTCTGAACATCCCATCGTTCATCACTTAGTTAACGTTGTTGTTTTCTTGATGATTATTGCCATCCTGATGCACATTATCCTGGGTATTAATCGTTGGTGACTCAACGGTCTCATGTGATTCATTGCTTATCTCAACATTTTTGGATGCCATTATCAAATACTGCCACAATACAAGGGTTAATTGACATGTAACATATTATCCCTATACTCTGACCGACCAAATAAATACCAAATAAACTTAGGTGGGTCATACTAGTGAAGGAATTCCCCGTCTCTCCCCTCCTAGTTCTTGTCTCACATCTCAGCCAGGGATCATATCCCTAAGTTTTGATACCAACTGTGACGCCCAAAAAATAGGTATACATCACCCATTATGAGTCGCCAAATACATGGTATAAAATTTAAATACAACTTAATTATACAACTGTCGTGTAAAATACGACAAAACATAAGCTGAGAGTTTTAGTACGAATATTGTCTTCTAGACAGTATTCAAACTCAAATGGAGTCCTCAATACATTTATTATCACACTATTTCACTGAATAGTGAGGACTAGTAATGCAAACATCTGAACCGTCACTCCGTTCCCCGACTAGTCCCAACTATATTCTCATTTCCTGAAGAGAACAATGAAAACAAAGGGTGAACTCAACTAGCCCAGTAAAAAAAATTATGACTAAGATAATACAGAATAAATTATCGTTATCATTCAACAGTGTTAAACTGATAAAATATAATAAACATCAAGTTTAACTGCAGCGGGAAAACAATCCATTAGAAGAGTCAAGTAGAGCATGATACCAACTGTGACGCCCCCAAAATAGGTATACATCACCTATTCTGAGTCATTAAATACATGATACAGAATACAAATACAACTTAATTATACAACTGTCGTGTAAAGTACGACAAAACATAAGCTGTGAGTTTTAATATAAATATTGTCGTCTAGACAATATACAAACTCAAATTCAATATTATTACATTTATTTTTCCTACTAATTCACTGAATAGTGAGGAATACTAATGCTATCATCTGGTCCGTCACTCCGTTCCCCGAGTAGTCTCTGCTACATTCTCATTTCCTGAAGAGAACAATGAAAGTAAAAGGGTGAGCTCAACTAGCCCAGTAGGAAATATTATGACTAAGATAATGCAGAATATATTATCGTTAGCTTTCAACAGTGTTAAACTGATACAATATAACAACCATCAAGTTTAACTACAGCAGAACAAGCAATCCATTAAAAGAGTCAAGTAGAGAATAAAATCTACTATCTTTTATGATTTAGAAGGTTTTTCATCACTTTTATCGCTGGGACTCAGCTTAATAAATAATCCACATCATCGAATCACTCCTATACTATAGCCAAGGATATTCTTTAGTATCACGACCATAATTATCCATGCACTACGGACCAAGAATATTTGTGTATTCAATAATGGTCATGATCATGCCACCAACTATCCATCAATGTTCTACGGGCCAATGAGGACTTTTTCCACATCATTTGTAATATTACGGTCATGATTACACCGAATAATCCCTAGTCATAATCATACCAAGTCCATCTATGCACTATAGGCCACAGATGACTTTCAACAAAATATAAACATGAGGATGATGACAATGATATAAGAATTCAATAAAACAAGTTCAAGAATTAATTTATCCAGGAACTAATAACGCCCAAATTGTTAACATGATACTGCTTTGTAGAGTAAAATTCAAGAATGCTCAGAAAAATATTTCCATGAAAAGATACTGGATGAAGAGCAAATATCAAGGATATTCCACTAATTTCATGGATTATAGAAGTCAAAACTTTAACCAACTGAGTATAATAAATAATGGAATAACAAAAGAAATCACCAAGCATGCGATAAACCGCACAGACAGGTTATTCCAACAGAATAATAAATAACAGAATCAGGTCCGGCGTAAAACGCACAGACAGGATATTCCAACAGAATAATAAAGACAAAATCAGGTCCGGCGTAAAACGCACAGACAGGATATTCCAACAGAATAATAAAGACGGAATCAGGTCCAACGTAAAACGCACAGACAAGATATTCCAACATAATAATAAAGACGGAACCAGGTCCGGCGTAGAACGCACAGACAGGATGTTCCAATAGAATAATAAAGAATGGAATAACAGAAGAATTTCACCAAGTATAGGGTAGCCCGCGTATACATGTTATTCTAACAGAATAATAAAGAATGGAATAACAGAAGTTCTCTTCATGGATAAGAAGAAATAATACTCCCTACCTTAGAAAAACTGGATACTGGAATAGTGAGGTAACAGACTTCTCTTCTTCTTTCTATAATTTCTCTCTATAATAATCGCTCTAAAGTTTTTTTGAATTGGTGAGAAATGAAGGAAGAATGAGCTTCTATTTATAGAAAAATATAGTTTTGATAATTGCACGTTTTGGGGCTCGAAAAATTACAGTACAATACCTCCAACTTTTCCTTTATTTTTAATTTAGTCATGGAAGTATTATCAAACTTGCACCACCTCCCCTAATAGTAAATAATGTGATTCAATAGTAAATTATGTGAATCAATAGTTATAATAATGTGAAATAATAACAATCAATTGCTCATTTATTCTGTTAAATACCCGATTGGTCAATATAAACTCCATACATCAATTATTGTCGAAATAATTGTCGATTTTCACTAACACAAATAATTCCAACACAATGAAACCATTTTTATCAAAAATATAAATTTTGAAATTTCGAAGTTTGACTTTTCCCAAAAAAGTCAACTGTTGACTTTTTGACCAAATAGTGAATTCTGGAAAATTTTGTGTTTATAGACTATTTTAACTAATTTCATCATTCCGGACTCAAATATCACGTCCGCGTCTCCAAATTCAACTCTGAGCACAACTTCAATTATCATTAATATTATAACTCATAATATTTATCAACTAGGTCGTTCCCAGGAAGGAGGGGGCTTTCTGATAAGGATTTCTCCGTATTGGCGCGGAATTAGGTGACCAAACCTCTCCTTGACAGAACTTCTAGACATTGTCAATATTGCAAATAATAATATGAATAACTTTGTCCTCTCAATTATTGCTTTAATAAAATAAAATATTATGCAAATGACACTGTGACAATAATTGAATCAATAATATGAGAGATATGATGCAGCAATTACTGTATCAATAATTGAGTATAACTGAGTGACTTCTCACGTAAGTATCAATAATCAATATCGTGTGCTACTATGCAACCACGCGTATTACTGTACTTTTAACACCGGGTGTTTCAACAGTTAACGGTAAAACTTCCGCCGTTATTTTCATAAAGTATTTTTGTCGTTTTCTCAATCCGACAATAATTCCGTTGTGGGGGTCCACCAATGATTCTGCTGTTGTACGAATATTCATTGTTAAAACGAATATTCCCCGACCAATCGAATATTATATAACAACTTACGTACTTTGCAAAACTTGTAAATAATACCCACAACTATAACATTATATCAAATCCACACCATAATATTCAAAAATATATTTCGAGAAAATAATTCTTTATTCAAAAAGTTGGGGTCTTACATCTACTATCTTCTATGATTTAAAAAGTTTTTCATCAACTTTTTCGCTGAGACTCAGCTTATTAAATAAACCACATCATCGAATCATCCCTGCACTACCGGCCAAGGATATTCATGTAATCATCAATGGTCATGATCATACCAACAACTGTCCATCAATGCACTACAGGCCAATGAGGACTTTTACCACATCATTTGTAACATTACGGTCATGATTATACCAAATAATCCCTGGTTATAATCATACTAATTAATAGTACATCTATTCACGTAAGCCACAGATGACTTTTATCACAATATAAGAATGATGATGATGACAATGATATAAGAATTCAATTAAAAGAAAGCATATGATAAATTTTTAAAGGTTTATAACTTAATTTATTCAGAATTTAATAATGTCCAAATTGTCAACATGATACTACTTTGTGGAGTAAAATAAAGAATAATATTGTATCAAAAATGATTTGGACGGCAAAGAAATTAATTTTTGTCATGAATAATTCCCCGGGTGAATAGTACCTGAGAGAATAGTACCCCGTGAATAGTACTTCAGGAATAGTACCCCATGAATAGTACTTTGTGAATAGTACAGTTAAAATTTAACAAGAATGTGCAGAAAATATCCTTGTGAAACGATACTAGATGAAGTACAAATTTCAAGGATATTCTACTAATTTCACGGAGTATAAAAGCAATACTTCAAAAAAATTAAGGTATAATCAGGAATACGAGACGATCAGGAATACAAGACGAAATATTATTACTCACATACTACAGAGTATGAAAGAAAATATTATTCCTTATGAATACTGAAAAAATAATATCCCTTACCTCAGAAGAAGACTGGATACTGGAATAGTGAGGTAGCAGACTTCTCCTCTTCTTTCTCTCTATAGATTCTCTCTCTATAATTGCTCTTGTGAGTTTAAGTGAATTGGTGAGAATGAAAGAAGAATGAGCTTCTATTTATAGGAAAATATATTTTCGATAATTGCACGTTTTGGGGCTCAAAATATTACAGTATAATACCTTCATCTTTTCCTTCATTTTTAATTTAGTCCTGCAAATATTATCAAACTTGCACCACCTCCCCTAATAGTACATGCATCTGAATCAATAGTACACACATGTGAACAAATAGTTATAAGCATATGAATTAATAGCAATTAATTGCTCATTTATCCGATTAATTACCCAATTAGTCAATATAACCTCCAGACATCAATTATTATCGGAATAAATATCAATTTCCACTAACAGTAATAATCCCAACACAATGGAAATATCAATTTCATCTTTAATCAACACGAACTTATTCATCATTAATATTATAACTCACAATATTTAACAACCAGATCATTTCCAGGAAATAGGGGGCTTTTCGATAAGGATTTCTCCCTATTGGCACGCAATTAGGTTACCAAACCTCTCCTTGACAGAACTTTTTAGACATTGTTAATACTGTAAATAATAATATGAATAACTTTGTCGTCTCAATTATTGATTTAATAATATAAAATATTATGCAGATGATACTGTGACAATAATTGAATCAATAATATGAAAGATATAATACAGCAATTACTGTAGCAATAATTGAGTATAACTGAGTTACTTCTCACGTAAGCATCAATAATCAATACAGTGTGCTACTATGCAACCACACGTATTACTGTACTTTTACCACCGGGTAGTTCAACAGTTTAAAGATAAAACTTTTGCCGTTATTTTTATAAAAAGATAATTCTGTCATTTTCTAACTACGACAATACTTCCGTTGTGGGGTCCACCAATGATTGTGCCATCGTACGAATATTCCCTGTTAAAACGAATATTCTCCGACCAATAGAATATTATATAACCACTTGCTTATTTTGCAAAATTTGTAAATAATACCCACAACTATAACATTATATCAAATCCACACCATAATATTCAAAAATATATTTTGAGAAAAATTAATCTTTATTCATAAAAGTTGGGGTCTTACAACATCGATACATGAAAAACATTATGAACACGCGACATACTTAGTGGTAAGGCTAGTCTATAAGCCACAGTTCCTACTCGATCAAAGATTTTAAATGGAACAATTAAATTGAGGGTTGATATTTCCTCTCTTCATTGATTCTTGCTTCTAAAATAACTCATTGCACCTTCTTCTTCATATTCATCAGCTCCAGGTCTGTAGCTTGAGCAATTTTAACTTTATCGATTAAAGTTGGTTCTACTCGTATATTCGCTATCTTCATGTAGGTTCTTGAAGTCTTTAACTCTATCTCCATATTTTGTAAGTCATACGAAATGGGTCTTTGTGTTATTAACATCACACTCATAACCGCATACGATCTTCTACTCAACGAGTCAACTACCACGTTCTCTTTTCCAGAATGGTATTGAATGGTATGGTCGTAATATTTCAACAGCTCGAGCCAACGTTTTTGCGTATATTACGTTTTTTGGGGTAAAGAAATATTTGAGGGTTTTGTACCGGGTTCAAGGTCAATACAAAATTCGATTTCACGCTCTAGGGGTAGGCTAGGAAGTTCTTCAGGAAATACGTCAGGAAATTTATTAATAATATAAATATCATTCAAAAATATGACTCTCATCCAAGACTTGGATAACACCTCACATTGATACCTATCAACTTGCCACCGTTCTTGACGGTGTCCCCTACAGAAAGTCTGGCTTCGGTGCATCCCAAGACTTGGAAGTCACCAGATAAAAGCTCGGGACTCTTTACTTATGGCTTGATATGACAGTGATTGACTTTAGTGGTTTGGTTGCTTGAATTCGCATAATAGGCTGGTTAGGAATATGAAAGCTAACAACCTTACGAAAATAATCAATTTTAGCATGATGAGTAGTTAACCAATCAATCCCTAAAATCACATCAAATGCAAATATTTTCAAAGAGATAAGATTAACAGGTTACGTGAGGGTGCCGATTTGAATCAAACAAGATTCAAGAATAGTGGATGTAATGAAGGTTTCTCCCAACAGTGTTTCAATAGATAAGTCAAAGTCTAATTTTTTCGGAGTCAAGTTTAAACGTTGAACACAATTAAGTAAGGTTGTAAACAAGCCAACACAGTTCGGGCTCGATTCAGGCTCGACTCGAAAAAATACGAGCGAGACTCGGATTCATTAATAATATGATCCAAATCCGAGCATTAAAAATAGTTCGAATAAAAATATGAGTAGAATCTAAGCAAGGTTATACTCGACTCGTTTAAGATTCAAACTACTCGAATTTTTTATTATGATTCGATACATACTCGTTTAATACATATTCGATTAGATGTTCGATACATTCTCTTATAATATATACAAATTTAAATTAAATTAGGATAATTAGTTATTGTTTTGTTTTGTTTTTAATTTTATTTGTGATTTTATATTTTCAAAGTGTAATAATAAATATATTTTCTCATTTTTAAGTAAAATAATAAATTCAATTTATAATTATATTTATTATAAAATTAGTTATTATGCGGAGACTCGAATTTGAGCTTGAATTTGAAGCTCGCGAGTAGTTTGAAAAAAATATTCGAGTCGAGTCGAATCGAATTCGAGTAATAAATATTCGAGTCGAGTCGAATTTGAGTAAGATTTTTCAAATATAATTCGAATTCGATCCAAATTCGAGTACAAATTTATCATTTCGAGTCAAATTCGAGTAGCTCTCTATTCGCTCCGGTTTGACTTGTTTACACGCTTACAATTAAGTGAAATAAAAGAGTGGGTAGAACCCGTATCAAATAAGGTATAGACTTCGCAAGAGTTTATGATTAACTTACCCTTGATAACTTCATTCAGGTTTCTCAACAAATGCTATCACTTAAACTACCGACTTTAACTTGTTTGGGACGATCTTTGGGTGTCTCCATCCCAGTTGGACTTGACTTCACTATACGATAAAATCGAGATAGGTGACCTTCTCTTCCGTAATTGAAACACGCTTTGGGTTGCTGCGTACAGTTTGGACTGATGTGTCTCCCCTTTCCATATTTGTAGTATACGACCGGTGGTCGTTCTCCTTCCTTAACAACGAGTGCTAGTGTTGTTGTCGATGTCTTTTCGTCATTGTTGAGTCTTCTCTTCTTAATGTTATTCCCACTTAGTTCACCTCTCCTATCATCTTGGCCATGATTACCACCGAAGTGGTTACCATTTCTGGGATGATAATTTCCTCCACGATGGTTATCATTGTTCCGATGGCCATTGCCACAAGTATTATCGTGTTGTTGGTCGTTTCCTTTTGGTTGAGCTGACTCATAATCGCGTTACCACCGATCAAACGATGAATGATGTGATATTTAGAAGCTTTTTGTAATTCATGCAAAATCAGACAAGGGAGACTCGTGTACAAAATACAGGTGGAAACAATGGTAACGCGCGGCTTGTCACAGCCAAGCAGTTCAAAGAGTTGGGACCACCAGAATTTTTGGGAAAGCCAGATCCAATCAAGGCGAAAATGTGGGTTAAGCAAATTACCAAGATATTTGATGTCTTGAGATGCACGGAGGAACAGAAGGTTCAATTCGCCACCTTTATATTCTGTGGTGAGGCAGATTACTAGTGGGAATCTGTGAAGCGTACCCAGTCTACCGCACTCAATATATCTTGGGAAACGTTTCAGAAACTATTCAATGACAAGTACTTTCCTGAAAGTATTCGTCATATGAAGGAGGTAGAGTTTATTAGACTGGAACAGAACAACATGATTGTGTCCCAGTACGAGGCTAAGTTCGCGGAGTTATCCAGGTTTGCACCTTATTTGGTAGAGAATGAGGAACGTATGACGCGGCTGTTTCTAAGAGGTTTGAAACCAGAAATTCGCCAATACCTTATCTCTCACAAATTTTCTCTATATTCAGATGTTGTGAACAAGGCTCAATTATTAGAGCGAGATAATGAGTATGTTTAACCGAGGGACCACAACCAGGGTCATACCAATGGCAGCAATCATCGGAGCAATGAAACCAGCAGGGAGGAAAATATCCAGACAAAAGAGGTAACCACTATGGTGGTAATCGTGGCCATGATAGTAGAAAAAGCGAGTCGGGGGGAGATTTCAAAAAGAGAAAGTACAACAATGACAACATGAAGACTTCAGCACCAGCATCAACTATTTTTAGGGGAGGAGAACGACCATCGGTCGTATGTTATAAATGCAGGAAAGAGGGACACATCAGCCCAAACTGCCCACAACAATCCAAGGTGTGTTATAACTGTGAAAAGTAAGGTCATATAGCTAGAGATTGTCTTGTAGCGAAGCCAAGTCCAGCGGGAATAGTGACTCCAAAGGCTGTCCCGGATAAGTCAAAGTCAGTGGTTCATAGAAGAGCGTTTGTCGTGACTGGCCAAAACGTGAGGAACCCGAACGAGGTGATCAAGGGTAAGCTAATCATAAACTCTTGCGAAATTTATACCATACTAGATACTGGTTCTACCCATTCTTTTATCTCTCCTGTTTGTGCTTACGTTTGAACTTGACTCCGGATAAATTAGACTTTGACATATCTGTTGAGACTCCGTTAGAAGAAACTTTCATTACATCTACTATTTATAAATCTTGCTTGATTCAAGTTGGGACCATCACATTACCTGTCGATCTTATTTCTTTGAAAACACTTGCATTTGATGTGATTTTAAGGATTGATTGGTTAACCACTCATCATGCTAAAATTGATTGTTTTTGTAAGGTTGTTAGTTTACATATTCCTAACCAACCTATTATGTGAATTTAAGCAACCAAACCACTAAAGTCAATCACTGTCATATCAAGCCATAAAGCCATTCGTTTTATTAAAAATTGGATGTCAAGCTTTCTTATCCCATATCATGGATTTGAACAAAAATACGTCAAATTTGAATAATATTTCTGTTGTTAGTGAATTTCCTGACGTATTTCCTGAAGAACTTCCCAGTCTACCCCCAGAACGTGAAGTTGAATTCTTTATTGACCTTAAACCTGGTACAAAATCCATTTCTAAAACCCCATATCGAATGGCTCCTATTGAAATTCAGGAGTTAAAGGTCTAACTACAGGAGTTGTTAGACATCGGTTTCATTCGTCTTAGTACATCTCCTTGGGGTGCTCCTGTTTTATTCGTAAAGAAGAAAGACGGGAGTATGAAACTTTGTATTGACTACCGGGAATTGAATCATGACACCATCAAGAATAGGTATCCGCTACCTCGCATTGAGGACATGTTTGACCAGTTTCAAGGAGCACAATTCTTCTTAAAGATCGATCTTCGTTCTGGATATCATCAGCTGAAGATTAAAACTGAAGATATTTCGAAGACTGCTTTCAGAACTCGGTACGAGCATTATGAATTCTTAGTCATGTCTTTTGGATTGACTAATGCTCTTGCTGCTTTCATGGATATGATGAATCGAGTATTCAAGGAATATTTGGATCAGTTCGTTGTTGTCTTTATTGATGACATCCTCATCTATTCCAAAAGCCGTGAAGATCATGAGCGCCATTTAAAGCTGGTACTTCAAAGGCTTTATGATAACAAGCTATATGCCAAGATGAAGAAATGCGAGTTCTGGCTTGAGTAAGTAGCATTCCTTGGGCACGTGATGTCAAAACATGGAGTATCTTTTGACCCGGTGAAGATTGAAGTAATACAAAGTTGGGAGCAACCAAAGTCGGTGACCGAAGTACGTAGCTTTCTTGGCTTAGATGGTTATTATCGGAGATTCATGGAAGGATTTTCTCGAATCGCTACTCTGTTAACTTAGCTAACTTAGAAAGATACAAAATTTATATGGAACGAGGAATTCGAGAAGAGTTTCCAAAAGCTTAAGAGGAGACTCATTTCGACACCTGTTCTGACAATACCATCTGGTTCGGATGGATTTGTTATTTACAATGATACTTCAGGCAAAGGGTTAGGATGTGTTCTCATGCAACATAGGAAATTCATAGAATATGCCTCGCGACAACTCAAAGAATATGAAAGGAATTATCCTACTCATGATCTGGAGTTGGCAGCAGTCGTTTTCGCGTTGAAGATCTGGAGACACTACCTGTATGGGGAGAAAGTGGAGATCTATACATATCATAAAAGCCTCAAATATTTCTTCACCCAAAAGGAACTGAACATGTGGTAACGACGTTGGCTCGAGCTATTGAAAGATTACGATCATACCATCCTGGAAAAGCGAACGTAGTAGCAGACGCATTGAGTAGAAGATCATATGTGGATACGAGTGCAATATTGTCAATGCAAAGGCCCATTTTGTATGACTTAGAAAGGATGGAGATAAAGTTAAAGGCTCCAAGTACCCACGTGATGATATCATATATACGAATAGTACCGAATTTAATCGATAAAGTTAAAGCTGCTCAAGCTACGGACCTGGAGCTGAAGCGTATAAAGAAGAAAGTGCAAGAAGATGATATTCCAGAAGTAAGAATTGATGAAGAAGGAATACTTCGAGTCAACTCCAGACTTTGTGTTCCTAACGATTCTGACTTGAAGCATAGAATCATGATAGAGGCATACAACACACCATTTGCAATCCATCTTGGGAGTACCAAAATGTATCATGATCTTCGATATACATTTTGGTGGAGCAATATGAAGAGAGAGATCGCAGAGTTTATCTCGAGGTGTTTAATGTGTCAACATGTAAAGGCGGAGCATCAAGTGCCAAAGGATCTATTACAACCACTTGAGATTCTAAAATAGAAGTGGGAACTCATTACCATAGATTTTATTATGGGTCTTCCCAATGTTTCTCAAGGCATAGATGCGATTTGAGTTATTGTTGATAGGTTAACCAAGTCTTCTCATTTCTTGCCGATACGGGAGACTTATTCTCTTGAACGTCTTGCTCATATATACGTGAATGATATTGTGAGATTGCATGGCATGCCAGTATCCATAGTTTCGGATCGTAACCCTAGATTCCTTTCATGATTTTGGGTTAGCTTACAGAAAGCTATAGGCACGGATTTACTTTTTAGTTTGGCATACCATCATCAAAAGGATGGGCAATCAGAAAGGACTATTGAAACTCTTGATGATCTATTAAGACTCTGTGTCCTAGATTTCAAAGGAAGTTGGGATAAGTACTTGCTATTGGTGGAATTATCCTACAACAATAATTATCAAGCAAGTATAGACATGACTCTAATTGAGGCATTGTATGGGTGAAAGTGTCGCTCTCCAGTATGCCGAGACAAGGTGGGAGAAGCAATGTTGTTGGGACCAGAGTTGGTACATATGACTACAGAGAAGATTGTTGCCTAAATTTTTAATAGCACTTTACCACGCAAGTATACGCGTTCAATTGTAATATTCAGCAAGCAAGGATATCGTTCCCACGAGGAAATAGACTAATATTTATCAATTACTAACTCTAATGCAATTAATCCTATTTTAAACTAAGAAAATTTTGTTTATGATTTGAAAATTAAACTTAACAAACTAATAATTAAAATAAGAATTTCACAAGAATAATTGCAGATTTAATAGGTTAAGATTACAACTTCCCTTGGTATTTCATTTAAACTAACTTACTTCCCATTTAAAATAAATTAATTAATATGAAACATTATCCAAGAATGATTTATGAATATTCACGCACTTCTTCCAAAGACACGTGAACAAATCCTCCTAAATCCAATCTTTAAGATGCAGAATTACAAGGAACACACCAGTTAATCAACTCACTATATTCCTATGTGAATCAAGTTAATTAGGGTTTTACGCACAAATTCTTTCAATGGATACAAAAGACACATAGGTATATTCCTATCCTACACGCTAATCATATTAACCCTATTCAGATTATATGAACAGATGTTATCATATCCAGATCTCAATCTATACTCCATCTTCCAATTTTATATAGATTATCACAGTAATTGTTGGCCAAACAATTAATCAATAAACATAAGATATAATAAACAATTCAATAAAAATCAACTTTCATTCAATGGGAAGCTTGCAATTTAAACTACATACCAAGTTCCGTTGCAATCTTAATTAAAATTTAGTTCATGATAATAATGAAGAAAAACATCATGCAGATTAATAATCCAAACATCCCAGATAGTTACAAAAAATAAAACTAGAGAAGAGAAGAAGAAACTCTGAATTTGCTCCAATACTCTCTATTAGATCTTTAGCCTTTGCAATTCTCCTTCGTGTTTTTCTTCCTTGTTCTCTCTGCAAATCTCTTGAAAAATTAGTTGATACGTCTTTTCTAAAGTCTTCTCCTATTTTTATTGGTCTCAGCCCTCATTCAGACTCCTATTTGGCTTCAAAAACCCACTTAGCAGTAAAAAAACGCATCCTTTTCCGCACTGGAGCGTCTAGGCGCTCAACATAGGCCATTTCCAAGCGCCTAGGCGCTTGACCAGGATCTCGTAATTACAAAAATGTCACTCAGCTTTAATTTTCATGATTTTTGACCTTTTTCTTCTCCGAAATGACCAATTTGTCCCTCCAGCTCCAACCTACAACAAATAAACACAAAACACATAAAAAGATACTAAAAACAATTAAAGATAACAATAATTAAGTTTAATAATATCGGATTCATAGGTATAAAACCTACTCATCAAAGATCTAAATGATAATACAACGTATACAAATGGTACATGATCGACAAAAGAGTTATGCAGATCTTCATCGAAAAGATGTGGAATTTAAAATTGGGGATAATGTATTGTTACGTATTGCTACATGGAAGGGAGTTATAAGATTCGGGAAGAGAGGAAAGCTCAATCCACGATTTGTTGGTCCATTTGAGATTCTTGACCGAGTAAGAAATGTGGCCTATAGACTCGCATTACCTCCAAGCACGTCTTGTGTTCATAATATTTTTCACATATCTGTGCTTCGTAAATATATGAAAGACCCAAACCACATTACTGAGTTAGAACCAGACGAGATAACCGAAGATTTAACGTATGAGGATGTACATGTCAAGATCTTAGATTGGAAAGAGCGTGTCCTATGTACAAAGGTTATACCACAAGTGTGATGCCCCCAAAATCGGTATACATCACCCATCTTGAGTCGCCAAATACATGGTATAGAATACAAATACAATCTTAATTATAAAAAAAGAGAGCTGTAAGTTTTAATACAAATACTGTCTTCTAGATAATATCCACTCTCAGAATAAGTCCTCATTACATTTATTGTCACACTATTTAACAGAATAGTGAGGACTACTAGCTAATACTATCATCCGAACCATCACTCTGTTCCCCGACTCGTCCCAGCTACGTTCTCATTTTCTGAAGAGAACAGTGAAAGTAAGGGTAAGCTCAACTAGCCCAGTAAGAAATATTATAACTAAGATAATGCAGAATAATTTATCATTAGTCTTTAACAATGTTAAACTAATAAAATACAATAGACATCAAGTTTAACTGCAGCGGAACAACCAATCCATTAAAAGAGTCAAGTAGAGAATAAAATCTACTATCTTTTATGATTTAAAAGGTTTTTCATCACTGTTATCGCTGAGACTCAACTTAATAAATAATCCACATCATCGAATCACCCCTGCACTACGGCCAAGGATATTCTTTAGTATCACGACCACAAATTATCCATGCACTACAACCAAGGATATTCGTGTATTCATAAATGGTTATGATCATGCCAACAACTGTCCATCAATGCACTACGGGCTAATGAGGACTTTTACCATATCATTTGTAACATTACGGTCATGATTATACCAAATAATCCCTGGTCATAATCACACCAAGTCCATCTATGCACTACAGGCCACAAATGACTTTCAACAAAATATAAACATGAGGATGATGACAATCATATAAGAATTCAATAAAACAAGTTCAAGAATTAATTTATCCAGGAACTAATAATGTCCAAATTGTCAACATGATACTGCTTTGTAGAGTAAAATTCAAGAATGCTCAGAAAAATATTTCCATGAAAAGATAATGGTTAAAGCGCAAATATTAAGGATATTCCACTAATTTTATGAAGTATAGAAGTCAACACTTTAACCAACTTAGTATAATAACGAATATAATAACAAAAGAAATCACCATGCATGTGGTACTTCACATAGACAAGTTATTCCAACAGAATAATAAGTAACAGAACCAGGCCGGGAGAAATTCGCACCGACAGGATGTTCCAACAGAATAATAAAGACGGAACCAGGTCAGATGTAAAACGCACAGAAAGGATATTCCAACAGAATAATAATAAATACGAAATATGTAAAAGAATGTCACCAAGTATAGGGTAGTCCGCGTATACTGGTTATTCTAGCAGAATAATAAAGAATGGAATAATAGAAGTTCTCTTCATGAATACAAAAGAAATAATACCCCTTACCGTAAAAAAAACTGGATATAAGAGTAGGGAAGTAGCAGAATATTTTTCTATAGTTTCTCTATAATTTCTCTCTCTAGAGTTTCAGTGAATTCGTAAGAAAATAATGAAGGAATGAGCTTCTATTTATAGAAGAATGGACTGCATAGTAACTAACTTATGAACGGTCCAGATTGATTTACTTTAAACGGACGGTCCAGATTGGTTTACAATAAAATATAATATATTCTATTTATAATCTAATAAAAAAAAACTAATAAAATATAATATATATATATATATATATATATATATATATATATATATATATATATATAATCACATTATCATTCACGGGTTACAACCTCGTGAATCAACATCCCACCTCCAGATTCTTATCACAAGCCTTTATATATATACAAAACTTATATATATAAAATAAACTTAATAAAGCACTCCTGACTTTCCATGCCAACCAATTCATTTTGATTCTCGTGAATGCTCTCCACTTATTCCACCCGTGGGCCCCCATCTTATATATAATATTTAAATATATATATATATATACAAAATAATTTATACCGATTATTATATTTTAAAAAATGGGTAAATAAACAAAATTTACATCAAATACTTCATAAAAATCCCCTCAATATTTTTAACAACATTTATCATCATTATTATAATTCACAATATTAATCGACCAGATCGTTCCCAGGAAAGAGGGGGCTTTCCAATAAGGATTTCTCCCTATTAGCGCGCAATTAGGTGACCAAACTTCTCCTTGACAGAAATTCTAGACATCGTTAATAATGCAAATAATAATATTAATAACTTTATCGTTTCAATTATTGATTTAATAATATATAAAATATTGACAATAATTGAATCAAATAACGTGAGATATTATGCAGCAATTAGTGTAGCAATAATTGAACAAAACTGAGTGACTTCTCACGTAAGCATCAATAATCAATACCATGTGCTACTGTGCAACTACGCGTATTACTGTACTTTTAACACCGGGTGTTTCAACAGTTAACGGTAAAACTTCCGCCGCTATTTTCATAAAGTTTTTTTGTCTTTTTCTCAATCCGACAATAATTCTGTTGTCGGGTCCACCAATGATTGTGCCGTTGTATGAATATTCCCTGTTAAAACGAATATTCCCTGACCAATCGAATATTATATGACAACTTGCATACTTTGCAAAAATTTATAAATATTACCCATAATTGTAACATTATATCAAATTTATTCCATAATATTAAAAAATGCTATTTATAGAAAATTCATATTTATTTAAAAAGTTGGGGTCTTACAACCTCCCCGTCTTATGAAATTTCGCCCTCGAAATTAGGGTACGTACCTGGTATGTCGAAGAGGTAAGGATACCTTGATTTCATTTCAGATTCTAACTCCCAAGTCATTTCCTCAACATTGTGGTTTCTCCACAAAACTTTGACTTGAGGTATAACCTTAGAGCGTAGAATATATTCCTTCTTATCCAAGATTTGAACAGGAAACTCTTTATACGTTAAATCTTCCGCTATTTCGTCCGGTTCTAACTTAATAATGTGGTCCGGGTCTTCCACATATTTACGTAACATGGATATGTGAAAAATGTTCTGAACACGAGACATACTTGGCGGTAAAGCGAGTCTATAGGCCACAGTTCCTACTCGATCGAGGATTAAAAATGGGCTAATGAATCAAGGATTGAGCTTGCCTCTCTTTCCAAATCTCGTAACTCCTTTCTATGGAGCAACACGTAACAACACATGATCTCCTATATCGAATTCCACGTCCTTTCGATGAAGATCAGCATAATTTTTTTGTCGATCTTATGAGATTTTATACGTTGTCGGATCGTTTGAATCTTTTTCGTAGTCATACATACCAACTCCGGTCCCAACAACATTGTTTCACCTACCTCATCCTAGCATACCGGAGAACGACACTTTCTTCTATACAACGCCTCAAATGGAGCCATGCCAATACTTGTTTGATAACTGTTGTTGTAGGAAAACTCTACCAATGGTAAGAACTTGTCCCAACATCCCTTGAAGTCAAGGACACAGAGTCTTAATATATCTTCAAGAGTTTGAATAGTCCTCTCCGATTGTCCGTCCGTTTGTGGATGATATGCCGAGCTAAATTGTAAGTCTATGCCCATAGCTTTTTGCAAACTAACCCAAAATTGTGAAGTGAATCTTGGGTCTCGATCAGAAACTATGGATACCGGCATACCATGCAGTCTTACAATCTCGTTTATGTACATACGAGCAAGACATTCAAGTGTATAAGTTTCTCGTATCGGTAAGAAATGAGCAGACTTGGTCAATCTATCAACAATGACCCAAATCGCATCTATGCCTTGAGAAACCTTAGGAAAACCGGTAACAAAATCCACGATAATGTGCTCCCACTTCCATTCTGGAATTTTAAGTGGTTATAATGGACCTTTTGGTACTTGATGCTCCGCTTTAACTCGTTGATAAGTTAGACACCTTGAGATAAACAGTGTTATCTCTCTATTCATATTGCTCCACCAAAATGTATGACGAAGATCATGATAGATTTTGGTACTCCCATGATGGATTGCAAACGGTGTGTTGTGCGCCTCCATCATGATTTTATACTTTAAATTAGGGTTGTTAGGAACATAAAGTCTGGAGTTGACTCGAAGTATTCCTTCTTCATCGATTCTTGCTTCCGGCATAGCACCTTCTTGCACTTTCTTCCTCATACGCATCAGCTCCAGGTCTATAGCTTGAGCAGCTTTAACTTTATCAATTAAAGTCGGTTTTACTCATATATTCGCCATCATCACATGGGTCCCTGGAGTCTTTAACACTATCTCCATCCTTTGCAAGTCACACAAAATGGGCATTTGTGTTGACAAAATTGCACTCGTACTTGTATATGATCTTCTACTCAATGCGTCAGCTACTACGTTCGCTTTTCCAGGATGATATTGGATGGTATGATCATAATCTTTCAACAGTTCAAGCCAACATCGTTGTCGCATGTTGAGTTCCTTTTGAGTGAAGAAATATTTGAGGCTTTTATGATCCGTAAAGATCTCCACCTTCTCCCTATACAAGTAATGCCTCCAAATTTTAAGTGCGAAAACAACAGCTGCTAACTCTAGGTCATGAGTAGGATAATTCCTCTCATATTCTTTGAGTTATCGCGAGGCATATGCTATGACTTTCCCATGTTGCATGAGAACACATCCCAACCCTTTGCCTAAAGCATCACTGTAGATGACAAATCCATCCGAACCAGATGGTATTGTCAGAACAGGTGCTGAAATGAGTCTCCTCTTGAGTTCTTGAAAACTCTTCTCACATTCTTCGCTCCAACCGAACTTTGTATCTTTCCGAGTTAGCTGAGTTAATGGAGTAGTGATTCGAGAAAACTCTTCCACGAATCTCCTATAATAACCAGCTAAACCGAGAAAGCTACCGTAAGACACCAACTTATTATAAATAAAATTGAATTTTCTTTATTTATTATTTTGAAATAGTAAGGGTTAATTTGATTAATGTGGTTAGTTATGGGTAAAATGCGTAAATATTTCAAATAAGCAAGTGGTTATAAAATATTCATTGTTGTCGGAGAATATTCGTTTGGTCTTGGAATATTTTTAGTGTCGAATAATATTTGTATGACGGCGCAGTTTTTTGTGGGACCCATAACGAAAAGCGATTGGATGAAGAAAACGACAAGTATAAGTTGTTTATAAATAACGGCGTAGTTGTTACCGTTAATACTGTTGGAATACCCGGTGGTTAAAACACAGTAATACGCGTTGTTGCACAGTAGCACACGGTATTGCACCAATTATTGATTCTTATGTAAGAAGGCACTACTCAATAATTGTTACAGTAATTACTATTCAGTATTTTATTTTATTGATTCAATAATTGCTGCGTTGATATTTTATATTACTGTTGTTTCAATAATTGTCACTACACAGTATTTTCTATTATCGGAGCAATAATTCATATTATCTGAATAATATTATTAGATAACATTATTGGCAATGTCTAGAAAGTTCTGTCTAAAGATAGGTTTGGTCACCTAATTGCGTGCCAGTAAAGAGAAATCCTTATTGGAAAGCCACCTCTTTCTTGGGAACGGCCTGATTGTCAATATTGTGATTCTGTAATATTATCTGTGAATAATTAATTATTGATTTATATGATAAGGAAAATATTAATTTTATGTGGGTATAGATGGAGAAAATTTTTAATATGACAATTATTGAAAATTAATATTTTATCTTTTTCTAATAAAATAATTCAGTTAAATATATTATTATATTATATTAATATAATAATGATGATATTTTTTTTACAATAAATGTGGAATATATGAGTATATGAGGAGAAATAGTATTTTTGTTGCATTAAATGATTAACACATGTTTTGTGTGTCGGTGGACCCCATTTCTTGACTGAAATTTGATTATAGCTTGTAAAATCGTCCGTTTGTGGATTTCGGTCAATTTCTATTTGGAATTTGGAAAATTTTTCTTCTGCAAAGTTGTAAAGAATGGAATTTCCTATGGGAAGGACATGAGGTTTGAATTTTTCTGATAAAAGATCTATTTATTATGAATTATTGAAGTTTCATAGTTCCAGAATAATTGATTTTTGAAGTTTTAAATAATTTTTTTATTAAAAATGTTTTTTGTATGATTGGTGGGCCCCACTTGTTGTTAAGCATGCTAAATTCAGAATTTCAAAGTGGGCGTAGGAATTTTAATAATAATAATAATATTTTATTAAATTTTCTGCTTTGGTGTTCCAAGAATTTTCCTATAAATAGGGTGCTTAGGTTAGAATTAAAAATCACACCAGAAACTGAAGTTTTCTCTCTCTTTCTCTCTCTATATTATTGAGCGTATTCTTGTGAGTATTTTGATACTTTGAGTGTTGTTATACGGTGCAAGTTCCCTTCAGCACTATATCCAGTATTCAGTCAGAAGTACTGTCTTTTTGAGGTAAGGGATGTTATTTTGTTTATAAATGATATTATTTCTTTCAATATCATTATACCAGAATATTGGTAAGATTTTTATTGTGAAATTCTTATCTTTTCATGTCGGGGTTACTATTCATGAGTTACTATTCACGAGTACTATTCACAAAGCATGATGATTTTTCTTGTAGAATTTCTACCTTTTAGTGTCAAAGTTACTATTCACGTATACGGCACTATTCACGTATACGACATTATTCACGAATACGACACTATTCACAGAAAAATTAAATTTTCTTTTCTGTGTCCAAGATTGTCTGTTATGATTCCTATCTTTGATTGGATCTATATTTTTGTCTTCATTCTTGAATTTTACTCCACTATGATTATTTATGAGGTATTTTTGAACATGGATAAACCGAAGTATGAATCCTTACTATTTGTTCTTTTGTCGCACTGGATTCGTTTTCTTTAAAATATATTTTTCATCATCCTCAATCCTAAATGATTATATAACTGAATATCTTTGGCCCGTAGTGCAAAGATGATCAGGTGTTGAGATGAATATGACCGACTGATGAATATCTTTGGCCTATGGTGCAAAGATGATTATTTGATTCAAGATGTATATTGATTGATGTTACAGGGATAAAATATCAATGATGGACTTTTAAATTCGTAGATAATAGTAGATTTCATTCTCTACTTAACTCTTCTAATGAATTGTTGTTTCCGCTGCAGTTATTGATCTAAAACTTATTGTCTATTGTATTCTATCAGATTTTTCCCTGTTGAAGACTAAGGATAATTTGTTGTACATTATCTTAGTCATAATATTCTTTACTGGGCTAGTTGAGCTCACCCTTTTCCTTTTTGTTCCATTTTTCTTCTTAGGAGACGAGAATATAGCGGGAACTAGTCGGGGTGTGGAATAATGGTTCAAGACAGTTGTTTTAGTAGTCCTCACTATTTTGTAAAATAGTGTATCAATAATTGTAATGATGACTTATTTGAGTGTGGATATTATCTAGATGATAATATTTGTATTTAAACTCACAGTTTTTATGTTGTATTAATAAAGTTGTAGTTGTTTCTGTACCATGTATTTTGACGACTCAGGTACCTATTTTGGGGGCGTCACAGTTGGTTTCAGAGCTTAGGGATATAGTCTCTGGCAGAGATCAGGGAATAGAACTAGGAGGCAAGAGACGAGTAAATCCTTCGCTAGTGTGTCATACCTAAGATTATTTGTTATTTAATTGGTCGGTCAAAATATAGGGATAATATGTGGCATGTCAAATAACCATTATTTTGTGATAGTAAAATGGCATCTGAAGATGTTGAGATAAGCAATGGAGCACATGAGACCGTTGAGTCACCACTGATCAATACCCAGGATAAGGAAAGCAATAACCCTCCTATAAATAATTACACCGACCAAATGACAAACGATGGTATGTTTAGGAACTTTCTAGAATTCATGCAAAACCAAATGAGAGAGACTACTGTTCAAAATGTAGGTGGAAACATTGGCAACTCACGGATGGTCACCGCTAAGCAGTTCAATGATTTAGGACCGCCGGAGTTTTTGGGAAAGCCAGAACCACTTATAGCAGAGACGTGGATAAAGCAGATCACTAAGATATTTGATGTCTTGGGATGCTCAGAGGAGCAAAAGGTTCATTTCGCCACCTTCATGTTGCGAGGAGAGGCAGATTATTGGTGGGAATCCGTAAAGCGTACTCAGCCTGCCGCACTGAAGATGTCTTGGGAGAAGTTCCAAGAATTATTCAATGACAAGTACTTTCCCAAAAGTATTCGTCACATGAAGGAGGTAGAGTTCATCAAGCTGGAGCAAAACAATATGAACGTGTCGCAGTACGAAGCTAAGTTTGCCGAGTTGTCCCGATTTGCATCCCATTTGGTTGATAATGACGAAAGAATGACGCGAATGTTTCTGTGAGATTTGAAACCCAAAATACGTCAATACCTCATTTCTCACAAACTTTGTTTATATTCAGATGTTGTGAATAGGGCTCAGTTATTGGAGCGTGATAATGAGTCGACTCAACTGAAGAATAATAACCAATAACTCGATGATAATTTTATCGGTGGCGACGATCATCGGAACAATGATAACCATCGTGGAGGAAATTATTAAGCCAGAAATGGTAACCACTTCGGTGGTAATCATGGCCAAGATAATAGGAAAGGTGAGTCAAGTGGAAATTTCAAAAAGAGAAGATTCAACAATGACGGGAAGACGTCGGCACCAACACCAGTAACGAATTCTAGGGGAGAAGAAAGACTGCCAGTTAGATGCTACAGATGAGGAGAAGAGGGACACATAAGTCCAAACTTTTCACAACCTTCCAAGGTATGTTATAATTGTGGAAAAGAAGGACATATCGCTCGAGATTGCACTGTAGCAAAACCAAGTCCAACGGGGATGGTGACTCAAAAGGCTGTCCTAGAAAAGTCAAAGTCAAAGGTTCATGGAAGAGCGTTTGTCGTGATTGGTCAGAATGCGAGGAACCCGAACGAAGTTAGCACGGGTTAGTTAATTATAAATTCTTACAAAGTTTATACCTTATTAGATACCGGTTCTACCCATTCATTTATCTCTCCTGCTTGTGCTCAACGTTTAAACTTGACTCTAGAGAAATTAGACTTTGACCTATCTGTGGAGACTCTATTAGGAGAAACTTTTATTACATCCACTGTTTATAAATCTTGTTTGATCCAAGTTGGCATCATCACATTACCTGTTGATCTTATCTCTTTAAAGATACTTGCTTTTGATGTGATTTTAGGGATTGATTGGTTAACTACTCATCATGCCAAATTGATTGCTTTTGTAAGGTTGTTAGTTTTCATATTCCTAAGCAACCTATTATTCAAATTCAAGCAACCAAACCATTTCAAACTCTTTCATATCAAGCTGTAAAGTCATTCGTTTATTGAAAAATGGATGTCAAGCTTTCTTAGCTATGTTATGGACTTGAACAAAAATACGTCAGATTTGAATGATATTTCTGTTGTTAGTAAATTTCCTAACGTATTTCCTAAAAAATTTCCTGGCCTACTTCCAGAGCGTGATATTGAATTTTGTATCAACTTTGAACCCGATACAAAACCCATTTCTAAAATCTCATATCAAATGGCTCCTATTGAACTTCATAAGTTAAAAACCCAACTATAGAAGTTGATAACCGAGCCTTTATCTGGTGACTTCTTTTGTGGAATGCACCGAAGCCAGACTCTCCGTAGGGGACGCCATATTCGTGTGATAGTAAACTGATAGGTGTCATTGTGACATGTTATCCAACGTTGGGATATGAGTTACAGTTGATAGCAACCTAAGTCGGTAATCAAAATATGTAGGTTTCTGGCTTAGTTGGTTATTATCGGAGATTCGTTGAAGGATATTCTCGAATCGCAATTCCATTAACGCAGCTGACTCGTAGAGATACAAAATTCGAATAGAGCAAGGAATGTGGGAAGAGCTTCGAAGAACTCAAGAGGAGACTCATTTCGGCACATGTTCTGACCATACCATCCTGGAAAAGCGAACGTGGTAGCTGACGTTTAGTAAAATTTTAAATTAAAACATACTAATTAAATTAGGGTTTTTAATAAAAATTAGGGTTTAAATAATTAGGATTCCTTAATTATCATTAGGGTTCCTAAATTAACATTAAGGTTCCTAAATTAACATTTTAATTTACAAAAATAATAATCAGGGTTTATAATTTTTGCAATTAGGGTTTCTAATTTTAAATTAAGGCTTTCAAATATTAATTAGGATTTTATCTAATTAACATTAATTCTATAATAAGCACGTAATTCATATATCACAATTTCTGACCGATCTAAATTTCAAGTTTTAAATTCCCAATTATGGTTTATGACAGTAATACTAGGGTTTGTCGTGATATACCATAATTGACTAATCATTAACAATCTACACATATACGGTATATATTTATAACACCGAAAAATAATATTATACTTAATATAATATTATTATTCTCATTCATAGCTCAAAATCCAGAATTAGGGTTTGGATTTCATATCTGATTTATCTTTCACATATATCATGCATTATTAATTAAGTTAAAATAATTAACTTAAAACTCTGAACTAAAATTCATATAATAAAATAATAATTATAATAATTCCAATAATCATTTCATATATTATTTAATAATATAAAAATCATATTTTCATAGAAAATAAATAATAAAGACATTCCTACTATAACATTGATTATTATAAGTATATACGTTATAATGATCAATAATTTTAAAATAAAATTATTTGAAATTATTCATGAAATAAATAATTTTATTTATCACATATATACATACACATTACTTGACACATATTCTCCTCTTTAAAATAAAAACAAAAAATTTAATATGCAAAATTTCTTATTTATTTATATAGAAAATATTCAGGTTATTACATTCACCCTCCCTTATAAGGATTTCGTCCCCGGAATCACTGTTTTAAAACTCATACTTACAAGGGTACATAGCATACATAGTCATTTCAAATAGATCTCGATCAGATTTGATCGAACCGATCTTTAATTATTCAACATAAAGTTAGTCTATCTGTTTAAACGAATGTTCGATTGCTAAGAGAACTCAAATTCCTTCTTCAAAATATTTTTATAAAATAATTTATTATATATTGGAAAATCATATATATCAAAATATACAAGTTATACGAATAATACATGGAGTTGCATTCTCAGCTGCCACTGTATACTGGACCGTCATATTGTAGACTCTCGCGGTTGATTCTATTGGTTTGTTTGTTGAAGTAGGTTCCGTTGTTACTAGAGTCCCACTGCCTTTTCCTTTACTCGCGGTCCTTGTATCCCCCCCTTTTTCGGACAGTCTTTCACCTTATGCTCCGTTGATCCACACTTGAAACACACTCTGTTCATCCTTGGATTGGGGCAGTTAGGAGAGATATGTCCCTCCTGCCCACACTTGTAACACACAAACTTACTCTTAAGACACTCTCCCGAGTGATTCTTTCTGCAATTTCCACACTGCGCAACTTGTTTCTTTCCACCTCCTGGCCTACTTCTGGTATTCCCGATATTATTTCCTTTTTTTTCCTAGTTTTACTGGCACTATTTTCTTCTCTGCCTCTAGCTTGATTTGCTTCCCACAAAAAATTTGTATCCCCTTTCATCTTATAGGTGACAAAAGTTGTCTTTTGCCCATCCGTTACTCTAGCTATCATAAACATCTCTACAGGGTCAGTTGATCCTCTAAATCTTAGCTGTTCGATTGCTTTGAAGTCTTTGACGTTTGCTGATCGATTACTTGGTTGATTTCCCGCAACTGGTATTCCGTTCTGCATAGCTTGAACGTCCACATTTGCCAAATTTTGTGTTGGGTCTAATTATCCTTCAACTTTGTTGACAGGTTCTTCTGCCTTTTGGTTTCGTTTTCGTCTTGGCGGCATTATCTGATTAAATAAGATCATGTTTATCTAACTAATTCATCGTACTTTTCATAGCATAGCACATATTGTTTTAAACATATGTTATCACCTTTGTGACATAATAGTCGGGAATCGTTGCGACAACTTATACAAAAGTTGAGAATATTACTTTACACCTATATACTTATCATATACATGTCATAGAATCATACATATTAAAGTAACACTAATACTACTTATTTCATACGCCTTCACTAAGGATCAATTGCTTAACATTCTATATATTCCTATTATCCTCAATAATCCATTTTCACTTAGTTATACCTAGTTCATCAAACCTTCCACACCTTAAGAGTTTAAGAACTCACCACAAGAATGTGAGTTTAAGAACTCAAGCTTGATCTTTTATCCTATAAATATACTCTACCTATCAGTCATACTATCATTTCTGGTTCCGGTACTACACTTTCCTGTATAATCACCTCATTGAGGTAGCTTTCAATGTGAGCTTCTATTTCACTATTGGCTTTAATATTGGTTCGGTTATGGAGGTTGACTCCTTCTTTACGACCTGAGGGTATGCTAATCCTTATCTCACATAACATCTACACACTAACTATCTTGATTAACATATAGTATATACACACAACAATTAATAATTTTATATAAGTTATCTTTTATTTTGTTTAACGATGAATTTATTCAATTCATCTCTTTCTAAACTCTATATGAGTTATTTGTATTTTCAACGTTTCCCTCTGTTCTAAGGTTATAGCCTAAGGTCGATCCCACCTAAGGTTTCTAACCCTAAAGCTTTGATACCAACCTATGACACTCATGGTACTTCCAACGATGGAACCTCACAGTGATACCTATCAACTTGTTACCGACTCGCTCGGCGTCCCCTACGAAAAGTCTGGCTTCGGTGCCTTCCCTTAAAGGGATGTCACCAGCAAAAGGCTCGGGGCTCTTCGCAAATTCATGCTTATAGCTTTGATACCAACATGTGACGCCCCCAAATTCGGGCACTTGAAACCCGAACTCAGTGCTTCACGATACCATTTCTATAAGCTGAATAATACTAATAATAATAACAATAATAATATAAAATTCAAACTTAATTTACATATATCAAAGTCTAATCCCAAGTACGTAACCTTTATTACAATACATTACATGATAGATAATAAATATCATTGTCTTAATAAGCTATAACTATTACACAACATAATATAAATCTCATTCGAACAGTTTTCCTTTCCCCTTGTTCTTGCCTGAACCTTCTGGCTTATCATACTTAACTGAAAACATTTAAATTTAAAGCAAGAATAAGCATTGGATTGCCCAGCAAGTAATAACAACAATATATATTAGCTGAAAGAATTAAATATTTTCTTTGAAAGACACTTCTACAACGAAACAACAGTTGTGAAGTAAGTTGAACCAATAATAACAACATATCACTTCCATATGTAATCTTTGAAACTACGTATAGACTACAACTGGAGATTAGTCGACAGACTATGAACATTATTTTTCATTTTCGCTAGGGTTTAGCAGAACTTCATCCGCAAACCGTCATAACTTACGGACACGATGGTGATCTGCCCAATGTGCCCTGTATTGATCAATACTACATGCAAGAACGATATTATCGTTTACTCTATCCACCTTAGGTGCACAAAAGTTTTCCCATATTCGGGATGTTCATACTTAGTCGGGAATCCGAACCAAAACAATCTGGTTGGATACAATAACGTTCTATCTTGTTCAACAATATTTTTATGTCTAGCTGAATCAAATAGCTTAGACGACTTTTAAGTCAACTTAAACATACTTGAAATTAATAAGTATGTACCAACATATGATTAAATACAATGGTTATCCAAGTGGGGACACTTGTCTAACCCTATATACGAATTAACGAACAGAATAAATATCTGAATTATACAATAATACAATGATTGGATAATGTAAGAACTTGTATGAATACAAAGATTGGATACATAATTAATAATAATAGAGTTAATAATCTGGCACAATGATATGATTCTGAAACTTTCTTACTCATGTCTGTTGCATAAAGGAAATGCAAAGGTAGAATGCTTGCACAATGTAAATAATAGATCCGATACTTGCTCAATAATAATTGGAGTAAGTTTAGGAAACTTGCATAACATGATATACTTGTTTGCACGAAATAAAAGTAGTGCATAAGGTTTAGATACTTGCCCGAGCTGTTGCTTACAATAACGCAACTTAGATTAATCTTTTATACAGCTACCTATCAGTAATAAGACCATTCGTTCAATTAGAATAATATATCATATCACATAGTACTGCTAATTGCAGTCATCACATAACCTAATCACATTATCACATATGTTTAACAGTCATTACATCAGAAACAAACACGTATCTAGTCAAATTATCTAAGTCCAAATCAATTTCTGAAATATTTCGGTGTACCGATAGCTTTATCGAGTAAATATCGAGTCTAAGACTCTATCCTGCAGTTCAATAGTCATTTAGATATTTTAAATATCAGACATATTATTTTTCATAGCCTTATAATAATTTTTAAATAATTATTATACTTTATCATAAATTTTCAAACACTGAAGTCATTATTAATTGATTTAAATATTAACTAATTCTATTATTATTAATATTTAATTAATGTTAAACTATTAATGAAACTATTTTCAAAATATTAAAGTTATTTATAATAACTCAAAATATTTTTAAAGTATCAATATTACCTTTAAATAATTTTTAAATCAATAAAATCATTTTAAAACTATTTATTTAATATAATTATTAAATAAACTTAATATCATTAATATTAAATTATTATCAGTAATATTGATTTATTAATAAAATTATCCTTTAAATATTAAAAGTTATGTTTTATAACTTAAAATATCTTTAAACACTTTATTTTCCCTTAAAATGATTTTTAAAATCATTTTACATTACTCTATCAAATATAATTATTAAATGAATCTAATATCTTTAATATTAAAATATTAATATTGTTTATGACAAAATATCAAAATTTATATTTTATAACTATTTTTATAATCTCTAAATTATTTTTATAAAAATTTTAAATCATTAATTCTATTTTTCATCATTTATTTAATATCTTAATTAAATAACTTAATCATCATTAACATCTAATTAATAATGAAAATCATCACAAAATATTAAAAATTATAGAAAATAACTTAAAATATCATAACCTATTTTTAAATGATTTTTCATGTATTAAAATCATTTTTAAATAATTTATTTAATATTATACTTAAATAAATTAAATACTTTTTATAGCCCAAAAATATTAAATATTCATGAAATATACTTAAAATAATGAAAAACTAATTTTCAGACTTTAAAATAATTTATAGTAATTTATTTGGTATTTTTAATAATTAAAACTAATTTTTTTTTCTATTTTTAATCATTTTCTAGAATTTAGTAAAATAAAATTATTATAACCGTCGCTATAGGCTATAGCGACACTCATCTGTCATGTTAGGTGTTCCTCAAGAACACTGACAAGTCAGTGGTCGAGGTGCCCTATTTGACCGAGTCTAATTCTTATCTCGAAATGTTTCTGGACTACCTGATGGTCAGATCTTGTAGTGTTAATGTAACACTGCATGAAACAACAAATATCCAGGTCATACTTCATCACAATCAAAATTTTTTAAGCCTTGAACTAGTTGTCAGGCGTGTTCATCATATTCTGGGCTGTCCAGAAAATTATAGTCATGGCCGGTCAACGCTCTTTGTGGCCTTAAATCTGTCAATACGTTCATGTTAATTGTTTTCTGCTCGTCGGGCAATCTAGACAAACCATCATAGAACATGTTCCAAGCCATGGTAAAGTCTAACAATAATTAATGAAAACGCGTTGGGGCTCACAAATTCGTGTCAAAGTCTGTTCTTCATTTCTTGGTTTTCCAAAAATGAAGAACAGATCGAGTATGCTACTTTGGATCCTTATATCTCGCGTTGTGTGTTTGCTCTATGTGATCTATTGATTTTAGATTGTAACCAACATGTAATACTATAAATCTAATAAATAAAACACATATAACATCAACAAAGAAAGTAGATTTAATTAAGCCGGTCAAACCATGTCAGAAGACATGTTCTTGAGCTTTCTGGAATTTCCAGAAACAGATTTTGTGAACAAGCAGGATAGTTTGACCTTCCACTGTGTTCAATATATTGATGATTTAAGGGATCTACAAGCATGTATTCATAGTACCCATAACAAGCTACAACTTAGTTATAATAACAGAATCAAAACAACAACACACTGGCAGATCTAGTCGCTTAAAAACGTTATCAGGCCCTGTCTGGGCACAATCTGGGTTTTCCAGATTTGTAAAGTCATGCTCGGTCAACTAGGTTTGACCACCTATAACTTTTAACATGTTCATGATCTGGGCTAGATTACAGTTTCAGATCAAAGATCTCATAGCACACTATATGTTCAAACATTAAAAACACTGAACGCATTAACAGCCAGAGATCTACCAGACCTGACATTCGATTGTCAGTCACAAAAATAAAATTTTCTAGATTTTTCAAAACATCAAATCCGAGCCACTAGATGTTATGGATTTAACATCGAGCAACCCAAATCATCATTATATACTATATATTACATGATTAACACAAAAAAACTAACATCTAACATGCAGATCAAGGTCGGATTTCTTCTAGGGTTCTTCCCTCTTTGTGAACAAATTCTTGATTCTATGCTTCTGATTTGATGTTGGTGTTCGTGGGGCTTGATTAGGGACTGAACTAACACTATAATTTCGTAGGTTTGAGCTTGAGAGAGAATGGTTAAGAGTGGGTTACACAAACAAGCAAATATGAGACTTCCTCTTTCTTGATCTAGCAATTGGATTGATGCAATGAACTTGTATGCTAATGATGGCTGAGAATTGTAGCTTCTAGGTGCATAGATAGGTAGACTAGGGTGGCTGGCCAGATCTTGCTAGATATTGTCTAACCAATAATTTAATAATGGGACAAAAGGGCATTTTTGTAATTTTTTTTTTAATCTTAAGGGTATTCTTGTCCAAAGTGCTTGAGTCTAGGGTTTAATCACTAGATTTTATATTTTAAAGTTTCCCAAATAATTACTAGGGTTTGAAAGATTAAAATTAAAGGGTAGTAAAATTTTAAATTAAAACATACTAATTAAATTAGGGTTTTTAATAAAAATTAGGGTTTAAATAATTAGGGTTCCTTAATTATCATTAGGGTTCCTAAATTAACATTAGGGTTCCTAAATTAACATTTTAATTTACTAAAATAATAATCAGGATTTATAATTTAAGCAATTAGGGTTTCTAATTTTAAATTAGGGCTTTCAAATATTAATTAGGGTTTTATCTAATTAACATTAATTCTATAATAAGCACCTAATTCATATAACACAATTTCTGACCGATCTAAATTTCAAGTTTTAAATTCCCAATTATGGTTTATGACAGTAATACTAGGGTTTGTCGTGATATACCATAATTGACTAACCATTAACAATCTACACATATACGGTATATATTTATAACACCGAAAAATAATATTATACTTAATATAATATTATTATTCTCATTCATAGCTCAAAATGCAGAATTAGGGTTTGGATTTCATATCTGATTTATCTTTCACATATAGCATGCATTATTAATTAAGTTAAAATAATTAACTTAAAACTCTGAACTAAAATTCATATAATAAAATAATAATTATAATAATTCCAATAATCATTTCATATATTTGTTAATAATATAAAAATCATATTTTCATAGAAAATAAATAATAAAGATATTCCTACTATAACATTGATTATTATAAGTATATACGTTATAATGATCAATAATTCTAAAATAAAATTATTTGAAATTATTCATGAAATAAATAATTTTATTTATCACATATATACATACACATTACTTGACACATATTCTCCTCTTTAAAATAAAAAAAAATTAATATGCAAAATTTCTTATTTATTTATATAGAAAATATTCAGGTTATTACAATCTCTCATTTACGTATTTTGTCTATCTTGTCATCCAAATCACCATCTCCGTCTTCTCTTTCCTTCCCACCTTTTCTATCTTGCCTAATTTCTCTCAATTTAGATTAAAGGTAAGTCTCCCAGTTCCATCATAATACTCCCCCTAAACTCTTAGAATTGATATGCTCTTAGAATTGATATGTAATATTGATTTATTGATAATTATCTGAAGGCACGACGTAACGAAATTCTTCCTCTCTCCGTTTCAACAATTCTACTTTCATTTTCTCTCTCTCCTCTCTCCTCTCCCACCACACTTTCTTGTCTAAATCAATTAGAATGAATTTGAATCATTCTTGTGTTTTTCTGTGACGCCCCCAAAATTTGAACACTCACATCTCGAATTCAGTGCATCACGTGCAACTACAAATATCTTACTAAATCATTAACAACGGAAATAATAGAATAATTTACATTGATATAATATAAATATTCGCGTCCCAAGGTACCGTAACCATACTACGACAATTCAGTGATTAACTTAAACATAACTTAATCATTCTGGAATACATCATAACAAGCATAACAATAATAATAGTACTTCTAGTCTTAGGACTAAGTTATTCTGTCGCCTTGCCCTTTCCCTTGTCCTGTCCTGAAGTACTGCCTTGCTCTGCCTTAACTGTAATGTTTTAGGAAGCAAGAATGAGCAACAAGTTTGCCCAGCAAGTAATATAGCCAGAAGAACAAGCAGTTATAGCATTTAAATCTTTCAAGGTATAATCATAATTGGTAGTTCAAGGATATCAAGCAACATCAAGAGTATTCAATAGATGTTGTTATAGACTGAAGGATAACCACAAAATTTCAGAATTTATTCATTTCGAGGTTCAACATGAATGAGTACTGAGCAGTCACTAAGCACTAAGAACTCTTACTAGAATTAACAGTATTACACTGCAATCCAATATAAACGAGTACAGCAGATGATCAGCCTAAAGTACCCTATGTTATGCATAACATTTAACCATACTCATGTGCGCGCGTCGGTTCTCCGACCATATTTAATTTCCCCTTCAATGAGGGTTGTTCATCTTAGTAGATTTACGATATTCCGCACCAAATCAATCGGTTTGGATAGCTTTTTAACACATAATAATAGTCTAGTCGAATCAAAGGCTTAGACAATTTTTCATCATGCATTTAAGAACGATAAGTCCAATGCTTGCAACAACGTCAAGGTATACAATGATTTTCGAATAGAAACAGATATTTGCTTGATAAAAATATGATTGATATGACAACAATTCAATGAATACAGTGTGAGGATTAAGGAATTTGTAACACAATAATAATAGTGTTCGGATACTTACTCAATGAAAAAAAAAGAGTAAGTTTAGGGAACTTGCAACACAATAATAATAGTGTTCGGATACTTACACAATGTAAATTTGAGTGAGGTTAGGGAACTTGTAACACAATAATAATAGTGTTCGGATAATTACTCAATGTAAATTTGAGTGAGGTTAGGGAACTTGCAACACAATAATAATAGTGTTCGGATACTTACTCAATGTAAATTTGAGTGAGGTTAGGGAACTTGCAACACAGAACTTGCAACACAATAATAATAGTGTTCGGATACTTACTCAATGTAAATTTGAATGAGGTTAGGGAACTTGCAACACAATAATAATAGTGTTTGGATACTTACTCAATGTAAATTTGAGTGAGGTTAGGGAACTTGCCTTTAGCGTTGATTACTACTTGTAGCGAAAATCACCTCAATGAATTATGTTTGTCCTATTTATGTAAGTATAGGTATTCATTAGCCAAACACACTTGATATACATATATAACAACATGTACACATAACACATTCTCTTTCTATCTATGTATACCGCTGCACCCATCAAAACTCATAGATGTACACTAACATGCTCATACTTTTGACCACTGCTAGTTTATTCATAATCTTTCTTCTTCATAGTTCCAAGAGGTTCATTGCTTTAAGTAGACCATAACATCTATCAATCCCACCGACCCTTTTCTACGCATGTTTGTAGGCATTAAATTTATTTTCCCGAAGTTAGTAAAATTTCTCTACTTAGAACTCGTTCGTGTAATAATAGTTTATAGCAGTATAGGAATATTTATTAATCCATCCTTATATCAAGTTATGATGCTGTCTCCAAGTCCCAGGAAATCTCGCCATGTCCGAAGCCGAAGACATCTGGCCATGTCCGAAGATATTACGACTTGTCCGAAGATAACACGCTTCGTCCGAAGACGTTACGACTTGTCCGAAGACAACACGCTTCGTCCGAAGACATTACGACTTGTCCGAAGACAACACGCTTTGTCCGAATACATCTTCGAAGTCAGCTCTTTCCGAGACTTCGGTCTACACTATTTCGACAAAGTCTAAGTTCGTTGGGTTAATTTCTTTAGGACTTTACTATATGCATACAACCTAAGGGAATTTCTTAATACATGGTCTAACACGACCGAACCCATTAGCTGATTCCTAAGTACGGTGCAGCTGCACCCCATGGAGTTCAGAAGCAGTGAACATGCTCTGTTTTGCAGAGTAGCCACAACTTGATTCTAGGCAATTATTAACGTATTCATGAACGAAAGTAAACTTTCCAAACACCCTATATCATGCTAATTCATCATACTTTACCTATTAATTTAGGAAACCCGAGAATCAAACAAGACTCAAGTTAAGAATGAAGTAGAAATTATACCTTCTCGAGCTTTAACCTTGATATCTCACACATTGATTTGGTAATGCTTAGCAACTAAGAATTCTTTACTCAGATTTCTCCAACACTCTTATCACTATAACAGACTGCCATGGTGGCTTGTATTTAAAGAGAAAAGTATGGACTAGACACTTGCTTTACTCAATATTGGGATTCATGGTGCAATAGAAATGAACAATGGTTACTTAAGGAGTTGTTTAACCACTCCATACCAGCCACTTAGCTAGCCCTACATGCCTAGGATTAGCAGCTTAAAAGTTTGCGTAAAGAGAGTTTAGGTTACTGTTCCTTGTACTTGGTGACCTTTAATTTGGGACAAGAGAATAGATTTCAGACATAAACTAGGGCTAGTCGGTCGGGCCCATTGCCTCACGCCATATCATTTAACCAACACCTTGTACCCTCAGTTAACTATTATGTTGGGTTCCGAATTGGATTTTAAATTACCCAAGTTTATTGGGCTAACTCAAAAGTCTATCAATTTATTTATTGGGCTAGACTCCCAATTTATTATTTGGATTATAAACATGTAAATACTTAATTATTCCTCACTAATTCCATCATTGTGTCACACAAGACATCTCAGAAACCCTCCATAATTCTCCACATCTTATCAATTAAAGTTAAATTTTAATTCAATTGAGTTACTCACCTCATGCCATGTAAGCATTTATAAAATAATTAATCACAGGCTCTATTTATAATTATAAATATTAAATCGTAAAATTTACGGTTATTATATTTTTCGCCCAAATCAATTAAAATGAATCTGAATCGTCTTTGTGTTTTTTCGCTTAAATTCAAAATGAGTTATATCTTATTAATATAGATTACATTGTAATAGTATAGCTTCTCTAAAAAAGGGTATAAATATAGATTAATATTTTCCGACTTTGGAGATTATTTTCTCAATTTTTTTAATTAAGTGATTAAATTTTTAATTTTTTTTCCACTTTGGGGATTGTTTTCTCAATTTTTTTCATTAGAGGATTAAACTTTTAAATTTTTTTAATTACGTCTAAATTGATAGTGCCACATTAGAAAATTGATAGCATGGCAGCGGCACCGGCACGTGACTAAAAAATATTTATATTTAATATGGAGTCTTATTTTAACATTTATTCGATTATTTTTTTGTACCAAAAAAGATAAATATGAGGGCAAATATTAAAAATTTTGGTCATTGTTTGAACTCTATTGAAAATTTAACTAACATAGGGCAAATATTAATTACATAATTGAGTAAAGTGTTTGGTGTTCAATTTTTTTCCTTTACAGAACGTGACCATTTTCACAAATAACTTTTGTGTGTAGCAGTTAAAAGATAAGTTTTATCTCTAGTTTCATCTTGTAGCTCCTCGCTCAAATCTATTCTAAAATTAAAATGTAATACTACCTCAATATCTAAAAAACTGTTTAATTTTATTTTTTCTGATCAAATTAGTCAATTTTAAAATATTTATTTATATTTTTAAATCATGAAAATTGGACGATAATATAAAATGTAATAGATTTTTTATGATTTTAATGTCTCAACTTATATTTATAGGAAGATAGTATGAATTTTAATTATAAAAATGATTAATTTGACTAAAAATATCAAACTAAACAATTCTTTAAGGGACAAAAGGATTAATATAAGAGTCCTTCTACGGCGACATTGTTTTGGCGATATTGTAGCAACATTTTTTTATTTTTTTGTGTAGTACCTCTCAAAAAATGTATAGTATTTATTCTAATTGAATTTTTTGTAAAAAAATAGTATTTTAGGTGTAATTTGGATACATACAAGAAACAGGGTTGTACAGACTGTACAGGCCCTGTTTCTTGTATGTATCCAAATTACACCTAAAATACTATTTTTTATATAAAAAAATCAGTTAAAATAAATACTATATATTTTTTGAGAGGTACTACAAAAAAAAAACTAAAAACAATAATGTCGCTAAAAATATCACTAAAAAAATATCCCCTAGACTAATCGTTAATATAACTATCAATATGCTTGCACGGTTTGAATGTTTGAAAGAAAGTTAAAAACTAAAAGTTGAAAGCGATGCCCGAAAGGAATAATATTCGATTAAATACTTTCCAAAAGAAATTAATAGAGCTATTTCGAAGCAACAAGAAACCATGAGATGAGGATGAATAAATCAATATAATTAGGTAGGTTGGCACCTATCTGTATGGAAAGCGATCGTCGGCGTCCACACAAAGTAATAATTGCATTATATATAAATGGGGTAAATGTTTAAAATTATCCCTGACGTTTACCCGATATTTCAGTTACACCTTAAACTAATTTTTTTTCTTCCAAAAGTACACTTGACGTTATAAATTTTGGGTCAACTGTGCCCCTGCCGTTAACGGACATGCCACCTAGACTAACGTGGTTGACATGGCTAGACAAATTTTAGTGACAAAGCATGAAGATAGAATTTGAACTCTTAATTAAAACAGATTAAACAACTTAATTTTAAACTCATCTAATCATCATTTAGTGTTTGCCATTTTATCTCTCTAAACGCATTCTCTGTAAACAAATTAAACTCAGATGAAGCTGTTGTAAGGATACCTTCATACTTTTATGATGATATAGTTAGTTAGGGATCAGGGGTATGGTTGTCTTTTCCTTTATTGTAATAAGGCTAATATAGCCTTTTTTTTCCTTTAACAGTAGTGAGTCGTGCTTATTTACTGAGAGCGGTGTGGTAGCAGTGAGATAGAGGTGATCTCAGTTAGTATATACTCTACGATTGTAATTGTTGAGGTATTATTGAATGATAATGAATTGCTCTTTCCCTATACTCTTCTGAATCTCTCTAATTCTTCCCCAATATTCTCTCTTCCTATTTTCTGAATCTTCTTTCTAAGTCACTGATTTCAGATATTAGAGCTGAATCTGAGCTCTGTAAGTGATTTGATTAAGCCAAATCATTACAATTGGTATCAAAGCTACTCGATCCAACTATGGCAACTAACAATCAACGATTCATGAATCTCGAAACTCAAATGGCTGAGCATTCCAATTTAATTGTTGGACTGGAGGATAAAATCGAGCAGAAAATGGAACAAAAATTGCAACAGATGATGAAAAGTATTGAAGCTCTTCTTTCTGTGAAGGGACCACAACCAAAAGATATACCAGGTAATATGCAAGGCTCAGAGTCGTCAGTCTTGGGATCGTTTGAAGGAGAGATTGGTAATGAAAAGTCTAGTAACAACATTTTCAGAACTATTAAGTTTGAATTTCCTAAATTCGATTGATCTAACCTTAGAACATGGATTAGGAAATGTAATAAGTTGTTTGCTTACCATATGGTTGCTGAAAATCAAAAGTTATACCTAGCTACTATGAACTTAGAAGGTGAGGCAGAGGAATGGTACTCTGGATTTGTGAATGAAGGAGATGAGCTGACTTGGAAAGGCTTTGTAGAAGAAATTACAGCTAGATTCAGTCTTGAAGTACAGATCAATCCTATTGGAGAGTTAAAAAATCTACAACAAGTTGGATCTGTGGATGAATATAGAAGAAAATTTGAGGAACTAAAGAGTTGGGCATTGTTGAGGAATTATGTGTTGAATGAGTCCTTTTACATAGACTGTTTTGTGGGGGGATTAAAGGAGGAGATAAGGTTAGGTATTCAAGAGCTCAAAATTACCACTCTATAGGATTTAATCAGATTAGCTAGAGTGGAGGAAGCTAAACTAGAGTCTTGGTTAAAAAGGAGTAGAATGGGACTCAAGTCAGTGATTGGAGGCTACCAAAAGACCAGTCATATGCCTAACACCAAAACTATTGATGGAGGTTCTGCTATCATATAGACTGTTGGGTTCCCAAGCATGGAAGTGGGGAAATCAATGCCTATTAGGGGCTTAACTAGGGAGGAGATTGCTGAAAAAAGAAGGAAAAAATTATGTTTCTCATGTGATGAACCATATACTATGGGACATCAATGCAGAAAACCACAACTGTTTATGATCATTCCATCCTGTGGAGACATCAATAAGGACGAGGATAATGAGGAATGTTGTGAGGATGATGAGTCAGAAGGAGTTGGTAAGAATGTTACTCAACAGGAAGCTCATATCACCCTTCATGCCTTGTCTGGGCATAGTGCTAATAACACAATAAGAATTCTGGGAATGGCTAATGGAAAAGTGTTGGGAATTTTAATTGATAGTGGAAGCACTAATAACTTCCTAGACCCCCAAGCAGCTAAGAAAGTTAAGGATGTGTTGCAAGATACCAAACCTGTAGCAGTGTTTGTAGCTGATGGTTTTAAAGTCACTAGTTTTCAGGAGTGTAAGTCCTTTAATTGGTCAGTCCAAGGAGAATCATTCACTACTACTGATTTTAGAATCTTGTCATTAGGGGGAATTGATGCAGTATTGGAAGTACAATGGTTGAGGAATTACAACCCAGTAACCTTCGACTTTGAACAATTACAGCTCTCAATTAACATAGGAAGTAAGAAAGTAGTTTTACAAGGAGAATCTAACATGGTCCCTCCTTCCATACAGCTCATGTCTTCTGGAGAATTTAAGCAGACCCTAAATAATGCAACTCATGGTTATTTTGGATTTTTGTTTGGAATGGCCCAGGAATCTGCAGAAAACATTGATGTTATAAAACCAGATCAGGTGATTGGTAATAGAAATGAGAATAATCAGCCTTTTTGTCATATGGAGGAAGTATTGCAGACATATTCGGAGGTATTTCAAGAGCCAAAAAGTTTACCTCCTACTAGGTCCCATGACCATCATATTAAATTGAAGGAAGGAAGCCAACCTATCAATTTGAGACCATACAGATATCCATATGTGCAGAAGGCAGAAATTGAGAAAATTGTTAGTGAAATGCTGGGTTCTGGGGTGATACAACCAAGTAATAGTCTTTATGCCTTTCCAGTGCTATTGGTCAAAAAACATGATGGTTCTTGGAGAATGTGTGTGGATTATAGATCCTTAAATGATATGACAATCAATGACAGATTTCCTATTCCAGCCATTGATAAATTGTTGGATGAGCTACATGGCTCTAGATGGTATTCCAAACTAGATCTCAGATCTGGTTACCACCAAATCAGGGTGCATGTTCTAGACATTCCTAAGACTGCATTTAGAACATACACAGGTCATTTTGAATTTCTGGTGATGCCTTTTGGACTCACTAATGCACCAGCTACCTTCCAATCTGTAATGAATTAAATATTAAAGCCATATCTCAGGAAGTTCATTCTAGTCTTTTTGATGACATTTTGGTCTATAGCAAAACCTATGAGGAACACTTGGTACATTTGCAGCTTACATTGCAAATTCTTACGGACAATTTACTTTTTCCTAAAAGAAGTAAGTGTGAGTTTGGAACTGAGCAAGTCCAATATTTAGGACATATCATTAATCAACATGGGGTATCTACTGATCCAGACAAAATAGAATGTATGGTCAAGTGGCCACTGCCTACCAACATTAAAACCTTGAGAGGATTTATGGGATTGACTGGTTACTACAAGAAATTTATTCACAACTATGGATTGATTAGTAAGCCTCTTACTCAACTGTTAAAAAAGGACAGATTCCAATGGAATGAAGGGGCCACTCAATATTTTCTGAGTCTTAAAGAAGCTATGGTTAGGGCTCCTGTGTTTAGCTATACCTGATTTCATTATGCCCTTTGTTATAGAGACTGATGCTTCTCATACTGGTTTGGGGGCAATATTAATGCAGCAGGGCAGGCCAATAGCCTATCTTAGTAAGGCTATAGCAACAAAACATTTAGGTTAGTCTACCTATAAAAAAGAGTTGATGGCAGTCATCTATGATACTACTAAATGGAGGCATTATTTGCTTGGCAACAAGGTACTCATCAAAACTGATCATCAAAGTTTAAAGTACCTCTTAGACCAAAGAGTGACCACTACAAACCAACAAAAGTGGATTACTAAATTGATGGGATTCGACTGTGAAATAGTATATAAGAAAGGGAAAGAGAATGTGGCTACAGATTGTCTCTCTAGAAAATCTGAGAATGGAGAAACATATTTTAACTGTGCTGCCATATCTACAGTCCTTCCTCAATGGATTACTGAAATAGCCCAGTCTTGGGAATCAGACCCTGGTTTAAAGGATCTTATTATCCAGTTGCAAGTTGATCCTCAATCACGTCCTGGTTATTCCTTCAAGCATGGGAGACTCCAATTCCAAGACAGGTTAGTGATTGGTCCAGATTTTCCTTTGAGAATTAAATTGTTGACTGAATTTCATGATTCTCTTATGGGGGGTCACTCTGGAATTAAAGGCACTTATGAGAGATTAAGGAATTATTTTTTCTGGACTACTATGAAGACAGATGTTATCAAATTTGTTCAGGAGTGTGACACTTGTCAAAAACATAAGCATTAAACTAAGGCCTTACCTGGTCTGTTACAACCCTTTCCTATACCAGAAGGACCAGGGATTGATATTTCTATGGATTTCATTGAAGGTCTACAACAATCTAAAGGTTGTACAGTTATATGGGTGGTGGTCGATAGGCTCACTAAGTATGGTCATTTTATTCCTCTCCATCATCCTTTTACTGCTCAGGATATAGCCCAGATTTTCATCAATAATATCTACAAGCTCCATCGTTTTCCATCTACAATTGTTTTTGATAGAGATAAGATTTTTGTAAGTTTGTTCTGGCAGTCACTTTTCAAACTGGTTGGTACCAAACTTCAATTGAGTTCTGCATACCACCCTCAATCAGATGGACAGAATGAGAGGCTTAATCAGGTCATGGAATGTTATTTGAGGTGCATGGTCTCTCAAAGACCTAAATAGTGGCTTGATTAGCTTTCATTGGCTGAGTGGTGGTACAACTCTCATTACCACAGTGGACTGAAAACCACTCCTTTTGAGGCCTTATATTGCTATAAACCTCTACATCTCAACTTCCATCAATTTGGCCAAGTCCATGATCCTACTACTAAGGCCTTTTGCAAAGATAGAACTCAAGCACTTCAGCTCCTTAATCACAATTTAGTAGCTGCTCAATCCAAGATGAAGCATTATGCAAATAAAACAAGGAGTGAAAGATCATTTGTGGTTGGGGATCTTGTCTATCTAAAAATCAGGCCTTACAGGCAGTCTACCTTATCTCAGAATACTATTGGAAAATTAGCTCCAAAATATTTTGGCCCATTTCCTATACTCGAACAGATCAGAACTGTGGCTTATCGACTTCAGTTACCCTCCCATGCTCGAGTTCATCCTGTTTTCTATGTGTCACTACTTAAGAAGAAAATTGGTTCTAATTGTTCAAGCTCTACAGACCTCCCTTTACTGGATGTTCATGGTCAATTTCTGGTGGAGCCATTAGCTATACTGGACAGGAAGATGGTTAAGAAGAATAATGCAGCAGCAGCTGAAGTCTTAGTCCAATGGTCCAACACCTTACCAACTGAAGCTACCTGGGAAGATTGGGACAAGTTTCATAAGCAACTTCCTCACTTCCAACCTTGAGGACAAGGTTGTTTTTATGGAGGGTGACTGTAAGGATACCTTCATACTGTTATGATGATATAGTTAATTGGGGATCAGGGGTATGGTTGTCTTTTCCTTTATTGTAATAAGGCTAATATAGCCTTATTTTCCTTTAATAGTAGTGAGTCATTCTTATTTACTGAGAGAGGTGTGGTAGCAGTGAGATAGAGGTGATCTCAGTTAGTATATACTCTACGATTGTAAGTGTTGATGTGAGACCCCAGATTTTATGAATAAAGATTTAATTTTCTCAAAATATTTTTTTTGAATATTATGGTGTGGATTTGATATAATGTTATAGTTGTGGGTAGTATTTATAAATTTTGTGAAGTATGCAAGTTGTCATATTATATTCGATTAGTCAAAAAATATTTGTTTTATCTGGGAATATTCGTGCAATGACATAATCATTGGTGGACCCCGCAACGAAATTATTGTCGAATTGAAAAAACGACAAAAATATTTTATGAAAATAATGGCGGAAGTTTTACCTTAATAATGTTGAATTACTCGGTAGTAATAGTACAGTAATACGCGTGGTTGCATAGTAGCACACGATATTGATTATTGATGCTTACGTCATAAGTCACTCAGTTTTGTTTTATTGGTATTATTAATGTAATAAAACAAAATACTTTTATAAAGTTATTCTATAAATAGAATATATTATATTTTATTATGCATAGTGTTGTATAGTGTCTACATAGTGTTTTGTATAGTAAAATCTTTTTATATAAAACAGAATACTTTTATAAAGTTATCTGTTTTATTAGACAATAATTAGAATATATTATATTTTATTATGCATATTGTTTGTATAGTGCCTGCATAGTGTTTGCATAGTAAAATCATTTATAAAATTATTCGTTTTATTAGATTATAAATAGAATATATTATATTTTATTTAAAAGATTTTGCTTTAAATATGGACCGTCAGATTAAAGTAAATCAATCTGGACCGTTCATTAGTTAGTTACTATGCAGTCCATTCTTCTATAAATAGAAGCTCTTTCATTCATTATTTCTTATGAATTCACTGAAACTCTAGAGAGAGAGAAACTATAGAAAGAAAGAAGAAAAGTGTTTTGCTACTTCACTACTTCTATATCCAGTACTCTTCTTTCTAAGGTAGGGAATATTATTTGTTATACTCGTAAGGGGTACTCTTTCTTTCTTATTCATGAAGAGAACTTCTGTTATTCCATTCTTTATTATTCTGTTGGAATAACCTGTCTATGCGAAGTACCGCATACATGGTGAAATTCTTCTGTTATTCCATTCTTTAATTATTCTGTTGGAATAACCTGTCTGTGCAGCCTATCGCATGTATGGTGATTTCTGTTGTTATTCCATTCTTTATTATTCTGTCGGAATATCCTTTCTGTGCGTTTACGCCAGACCTGGTTCCATTATTTATTATTCTGTTGGAATAACCTGTCTGTGCGATCTATCGCATGCATGGTGAATTATGTTGTTATTCCATTCTTATTTATTCTGTTGGAATATTCTGTCTGTGCATTTACGCATGAACTGGTTCTATTATTTATTATTTTGTTTGAATAACCTGTCTTTGCGGATTACGCATGCATGGTGAAATTCTTCTGTTATTCCATTCTTTATTATTATGTTGGAATAACCTGTCTATGCGAAGTACTGCATACATGGTGAAATTCTTTTATTATTCCATTCTTTATTATTCTGTTGGAACATCCTGTTGGTGTGAATTTTGCCTGACCTGGTTCTGTTATTATTATTCTGTTGGAATAACCTGTCTATACGAAGTACCGCATGCATGGTGATTTCTTTTGTTATTCCATTCTTTATTATACTCAGTTGGTTAAAGTTTTGACTTCTATACTCCATAAAACTAGTGGAATATCCTTGATATTTGCGCTTCATCTAGTATCTTTTCATGAAAATATTCTTCTGAGCATTCTTGAATTTTACTCTACAAAGAAGTATCATGTTGACAATTTGGACGTTATTAGTTCCTGGATAAATTAATTCTTGAACTTGTTTTATTGAATTATTATGTTATTGTCATCATCCTCATGTTTATATTATGTTAAAAGTCATCTGTGGCCTGTATTGCATAGATGGACTTGGTATGATTATGACCAGGGATTATTCGGTATAATCATGATCGTAATGTTACAAATGATGTGGAAAAAAAAGTACTCATAGGCCCGTAGTGCATTGATGGACAGTTTTTGGTATGATTATGGCTATGGATTCTCTTTGGCCAAGGGTGCAAAGATGAATTGTTTTATGGCATGATCAGGATCGTTGATGAAAACACGATTATCTTTGGCCTGTAGTGCATGGAAAATTCATGGTCGTGATACTAAGGAATATCCTTGGCCTGTAGTGCAGGGATGATTTGATGATGTGGATTATTTATTGAGCTGAGTCTCGGCGATAAAAGTGATGAAAAACCTTTTAAATCATAGAAGATAGTAGATTTTATACCTTACTTGACTCTTCTAATGGATTGCTTATTCCGCTGCAGTTAAACTTAATAGTTATTATATTTTATCAGTTTAACACTGTTGAAGGCTAACGATAAATTATTCTGCATTATCTTAGTCATGATATTTCTTACTGGGCTAGTTGAGCTCACTCTTTCTTTCACTGTTCTCTTCAGGAAATGAGAACGTAGCTGGGACTAGTCGGAGAACAGAGTGATGGTCCTAGATGGTGTATTAGTAGTACTCACTATTCTGTGAAATAGTGTGATAATAATTGTAATGAGGACTCCTTTTGAGTTTGTATAATCTCTAGTAGACAATATTTGTATTCAAACTCACAGTTTATGTTTTGTCGTATTGTACACGACAGTTGTATTATTAAGTTGTATTTGAATTCTGTACCATGTATCTGGCGACTCAAGATGGGTGATGTATACCTAATTTTGGGGGCGTCACAGTTGGTATCAAAGCTTAGGGATATGATCATTGGCTAGGAAGTGAGAATAGAACTAGGAGGGGAGAGACGGGAAATTCCTTCGCTAGTATGACCTACCTAAGTTTATGTGGTATTTAATTGGTCGGTCAGAATATAGAGATAATATGTTACATGTCAATTAACCCTTGTTTTGTGGCAGTATTTGAAAATGACATCCGAAAATTTTGAGAATAGCAATGGAGCACATGAGACCGTGGAGACACCTCTAATCATCAACCAAGATAATGTGATTAGAGATATCCATGTGGTGATTGAGGAATTAAAAGTTGCACTCAAGCTAGTCGCAAAGGTAGCAACTGAGAGTGAGGAAGAAGAGAAACTTGAGGAGGATTTATTAGAAGAAGTTATTGATCAAAATGTAGAATTACAAAATCGTATTCATGAGTTAGAAGAGCAGGCTGAAGAACGGAAGGCGGTCGTGGAGCAAAGGAATGTAACCATTCAAAATTGTATTACCCGATGTGCGATAGCTGAATAGGAGCGCTCTTTGGCAGAGTATACGATATTAAAGCTGGAATCTAAGAATTCAAATGTCAATGAGCAGCTGAAAGAAGAAACAACTGAACAAGTGAGAATGAAAGATGCATGGGTAAAAGCCACACGACGCGTTGATATTGTGGAACGAGAAGTCCGATCCAAGAAAGCTAAAATAGATGATATGTATTTCTCTTTTTTGCAGCAGTTGGGAGAACCCATCATCGAGTTTTGAATTACCCTATACATTGCGGTCAACCCCAATTCGATATGGATCGAAGGCTAATGATTCAGATCATGGAGCAGGAGTACGACGAAGTAGTTGAGGGGGGAATATGCCCTATATCGAAAGTCAATTCCAGTGGTAATGACGACACCACAGACTGTCCCGAACAAGTCAAATTCGATAGTATAAGGGAGAGCGTTTTTCGTGACGAGGAATCGAACGAAGTTATCACGGGTTAGTTAATTATAAATTCTTGCAAAGTCTATACCTTATTCGATACCGATTCTACCTATTCTTTTATCTCTCTTGTTTGCGCTCAACGTTTAAATTTAACTCCGGAGAAGTTAGACTTTGACTTATTGGTTAAAACTTTGATAGTAGAAACCTTCGTTACCTCCATTGTTTATAAATCTTGTTGATTCAAATCGACACTTTCACGTTACCTGTCGATCTTATCTCTTTGAAAATACTTGCCTTTGATGCAATTTTAGAAATTGATTGGTTAACTACTCATCATGTTTTTCGTAAGGTTGTTAGCTTTCATATAATCCTAACCAACCTGTTATGCGAATTCAAGAAACCAAACCACTAAAGTCAATCATTGTCATATCAAGTCATAAGTAAAGAGCCCTAAGCCTTTCGCTGGTGACTTTCTTGTGTGGAATGCACCGAAGCCGAACTTTTCGTAGGGGACATTGTGAATAACGGTGGCAAGTTAATAGGTATCAATGCGACGTGCTATCCAAGCCTTAGATGAGGGTCACAATTTTGAATGATATTTCTATTGTTAATAAATTTCCTGACGTATTCTTGAAGTCTTCTTAGCCTACCCCTAGAGCGTGAAATTGAATTTTGTATTGACCCCAGTACAAAACTCATTTCTAAAATCCTCAAATATTTCTTCAACTAAAACGAACGTATAACGTGCCAAAGACGTTGACTCGAGCTGTTGAAGATTACGATCGTACCATTCAATACCATCGTGGGTAAAATGAACGTGGTAGCTGACGCATTGAGTAGAAGATTGTATGTGTTTACGAGTACGATGTTGTTAACACAAAGACCCATTTTGTACGACTTACAAATGATGAAGATAGAGTTAAAGACTCTAGGAACCCACGTGAAGATAACGAATATACGAGTAGAATCGACTTTAATCGATAAAGTTAAAGCTGCTCAAGCTATATACTCAGAGTTGGTGAATGTGAAGAAGAAGGTTCAAGAGGGCGTTATTCTAGAAACAAAAATCGACGAAGAGAGAAAATCTCAACCCTCGATTTAATTGGCCCATTTAAAATCCTTGATTGAGTAGGAGCTGTGGCCTATAGACTCGTTTTACCGCCAAGTATGTCGCGTGTTCATAATGTTTTTTTTACGTATCGATGTTACGTAAATATGTGGATGACCCGAACCACGTTATTCAATTAGAACTAGACGAGATAGTAGAAGATTTAACGTATGAGGAGATATATGTTAAAATCTTTGATAAGAAGGATCGTATTCAACACTCAAAGGTTATACCTCAAGAATTAGAATCTGAAATGAAGTCAAGGTATCCTCACCTCTTCGGCATACTAGGTACGTACGTCAATTTTAAGGGCAAATGTTCATAAGGAGGGGAGATTGTGAGACCCCAGATTTTACGAATAAAGATTTAATTTTCTCAAAATATTTTTTTTGAATATTATGGTGTGGATTTGATATAATGTTATAGTTGTGGGTAGCATTTATAAATTTTACGAAGTATGCAAGTTGTCATATTATATTCGATTGGTCGGAGAATATTTGTTTTATCAAGGAATATTCGTGCAATGGCATAATCATTGGTGGACCCCGCAACGGAATTATTATCGGATTGAGAAAACGACAAAAATATTTTATGAAAATAACGGCGGAAGTTTTACCGTTAATACTGTTGAACTACTCAATAGTAAAAGTAAAGTAATACGCGTGGTTACATAGTAGCACACGATATTGATTATTGATGCTTACGTGATAAGTCACTCAGTTTTGTTTTATTGGTATTATTAATGTAATAAAACCGAATACTTTTATAAAGTTATTCTATAAATAGAATATATTATATTCTATTATGCATAGTGTTGCATAGTGTCTGCATAATGTTTTGTATAGTAAAATATTTTTATATAAAACAGAATACTTTTATAAAGTTATCTGTTTTATTAGATAATAATTAGAATATATTATATTTTATTATGCATAGTGTTTGCATAGTGCCTGTATAGTGTTTGCATAGTAAAATCTTTTATAAAGTTATTCGTTTTATTAGATTATAAATAGAATATATTATATTTTATTTAAAAGATTGTGCTTTAAATATGGACCGTCAGATTAAAGTAAATCAATCTGGACCGTTCATGAGTTAGTTACTATGCAGTCCATTCTTCTATAAATAGAAGCTCATTCATTCATTATTTCTTACGAATTCACTGAAACTCTAGAGAGAGAGAAACTATAGAAAGAAAGAAGAAAAGTGTTTTGCTACTTCACTACTTCTACATCCAGTACTCTTCTTTCTAAGGTAGGGAATATTATTTGTTGTACTCGTAAGGGGTACTCTTTCTTTCTTAATAATGAAGAGAACTTCTGTTATTCCATTCTTTATTATTCTGTTGGAATAACCTGTCTATGCAAAGTACCGCATACATGGTAAAATTCTTCTGTTATTCCATTCTTTAATTATTCTGCTGGAATAAACTGTCTGTGCGGTCTATCGCATGCATGGTGATTTCTGTTGTTATTCCATTCTTTATTAAACTGTCGAAATATCCTGTCTGTGCGTTTACGTCGGACCTGGTTCCATTATTTATTATTTTGTTGGAATAACCTGTCTGTGCGATCTATCGCATGCATGGTGAATTCTGTTGTTATTTCATTCTTATTTATTCTGTTGGAATATCCTGTCTGTGCGATTATGCATGAACTGGTTCTATTATTTATTATTTTGTTTGAATAACCTGTATGTGCGGATTACGCACGCATGGTGAAATTCTTCTGTTATTCCATTCTTTATTATTATGTTGGAATAACTTGTCTATGTGAAGTACTGGATACATGGTCAAATTCTTTTATTATTCCATTCTTTATTATTATGTTGGAATAACTTGTCTATGTGAAGTAAAACATACATGGTGAAATTCTTTTGTTATTCAATTCTGTTTTATTCTGTTGGAACATCCTGTCGGTGCGAATTTCGCCTAACCTCGTTCCGTTATTATTATTCTGTTGGAATAACTTGTCTATGCGAGGTACCGCATGCATGGTGATTTCTTTTGTTATTCCATTCTTTATTATACTCAGTTGGTTAAAGTTTTGACTTCTATACTCCATGAAACTAGTGGAATATCCTTGATATTTGTGCTTCATCCAGTATCTTTTCATAGAAATATTCTTCTGAGCATTCTTGAATTTTACTCTACAAAGAAGTATCATGTTGACAATTTGGACGTTATTAGTTCTTGGATAAATTAATTCTTGAACTTTTTTTATTGAATTATTATGTCATTGTCATCATCCTCGTGTTTGTATTATGTTGAAAGTCATCTGTGGCCTGTAGTGCATAGATGGACTTGGTATGATTATGACCAGGGATTATTCGGTATAATCATGACCGTAATGTTACAAATGATGTGGAAAAAAAAAGTCCTCATTGGCCCATAGTGCATTGATGGACAATTTTTGGTATGATTATGGTTATGGATTCTCTTCGGCCAAAGGTGCAAATATGAATTATTTTATGGCATGATCAGGACTGTTGATGAAAACACGATTATCTTTGGCCCATAGTGCATGGATAATTCGTGGTCGTGATACTAAGGAATATCCTTGGCCTGTAGTGCATGGATGATTTGATGATGTGGATTATTTATTGAGCTGAGTCTCAGTGATAAAAGTGATGAAAAACCTTTTAAATTATAGAAGATAGTAGATGTTATACCTTACTTGACTCTTCTAATGGATTGCTTATTCCGCTGCAGTTAAACTTGATAGTTATTATATTTTATCAGTTTAATACTGTTAAAGGCTAACGATAAATTATTCTGCATTATCTTAGTCATGATATTTCTTACTTGGCTAGTTGAGCTCACCCTTTCTTTCACTGTTCTCTTTAGGAAATGAGAACGTAGCTGGGACTAGTCGGGGAACAGAGTGATGGTCATAGATGGTGCATTAGTAGTCCTAACTATTCTGTGAAATAGTGTGATAATAATTGTAATGAGGACTCCTTTTGAGTTTGTATAATCTCTAGTAGACAATATTTATATTCAAACTCACAGTCTATGTTTTGTCGTATTGTACACGACAGTTGTATTATTAAGTTGTATTTGAATTCTGTACCATGTATCTGACGACTCAAGATGGGTGATGTATACCTAATTTTGGGGGCGTCATAGTTGAGGTATTATTGAATGATAATGAATTGCTCTTTCCCTATACTCTTCTGAATCTCTCTACTTCTTCCCCAATATTCTCTCTTCCTATTTTCTGAATCTTCTTTCTAAGTCACTGATTTCAGATAGTAGAGCTAAATCTGAGCTCTGTAAGTGATTTGATTAAGCCAAATCATTACAGCTGCTTAGATCCAGGATGAACAACCTCCATGTTTCTGATTATTACAATACATTAACGGCATCAAGAGATGCAGCTCAAGTCCAACCAAACTCTGAATATGAAAGATAGGCAAACAAAATTATATCCAGAATTATATCCAGAACTAAGAAAACACGGAATTAGACGAGCCAAAGACCCAAATTTCGATAGCCCAAACTTGGTGAGGGACAGCAACCCAAGATTCAATCAACCAAATGCAAGAGTGAAACTAAAAGCATCAAAACCCAAATACACAACACCAAATCAAAACCAAATCAAATAATTAGAAGAAGAAAAATCAAAACCAAACCAACCAAAATTGAAACTGATTGAAAGTAAAACATTAAATCAGACGAATAAAATCAACAAGAATCGTCCCTAATTAAACTGAGATGGAAACCTTAATAGAACCCGGATCAGAGCATGAACATGATATTCAGTAGATGTAGCATCAACCCAAATCACGATGAAACATGGATCAATCGAGAGTGTAAGACCCCGACTTTTATGAATAAAGATTGTTTTTTCTCGAAATATATTGTTGAATATTATGGTGTGGATTTGTTATATTATTATAGTTGTGGGTAATATTTATAAATTTTGCTAAGTAAGCAAGTTGTTATAAATATTCGATTGGTCGGGGAATATTCGTTTTAGCAGGTAATATTCGTATAACGGAATAATCATTGGTGGACCCCACAACAGAAGTTTTGTCGTAATTAGAAAATAACAAAAATATCTTTTTATAAAAATAACGGCGAAAATTTTACCGTTAAACTGTTGAACTATTCAGTGGTAAAAGTACAGTAATACGCGTATTTGCATAGTAGCACACGGTATTGATTATTCATGCTTACGTGAGAAGTCTCTCAGTTTTACTCAATTATTGCTACAGTAATTTATGCATAATATCTCTCATATTATTGATTCAATTATTGTCACAATATCAGCTGCATAATATTTATTATTATTAAATAAATAATTGAGACGACAAAGTTATTCATATTATTATTTTGCAATATTGATAATGTCTAGAATGTTTTGTCAATGAGAGGTTTGGTCACATAATTGCGCGCCAATAGGAAGAAATCCTTATCGAAAAGCCTCCTCTTTCCTGGGAATGGTCTAGTTGTTAAATATTATGAGTTATAATATTAATGATGAATAAGTTCGTATTGATTAAAGATGAAATTGATATTTTCATTGTATTAGGATTATTAGTGTTAATAGAAATTGACATCTATTTCGATAATAATTGATGTCTGGAGGTTATATTGACCAATCGGATAAATAAGCAATTAATTGCTATTAATTCAAATGTTTATAACTATTTGTTCACATGTATGTACTATTGATTCACATGCATGTACTATTAGGGGAGGTGGTGCAAGATTGATAATACTTGCATGACTAAATTAAAAATAGATTTATAGATGAAGGTACTATACTGTAACTATTTTTTTTACATATGTGTACTATTGATTCACATGATGTACTATTAGGGGAGATGATGCAAGTTTGATAATACTTGCAGGACTAAATTAAAAATAAAAAGATGAAGGTATTATATTATAATATTTCAAGCCCCAAAACGTACAATTATCGAAACTATATTTTTCTATAAATAGAAAATCATTCTTCTTTCATTCTCACCAATTCAATAAGACTCACAAGAGCAATTATAAAGAGAGAAGATATAGAGAGAAAGAAGAAAAGAAGTTTGCTACCTCACTATTCCAGTATCCAGTCTTCTTCTTAGGTAAGTGATATTATTTTTTTAGTATTCATAAGGAATAATATTTTCTTCCATACTCTGTAGTATGTGAGTAATATTATTTCGTCTCGTATTCATGATTATACCCTCATTTTGTTAAAGTATTGCTTCTATACTTCGTGAAATTAGTAGAATAGCCTTGAAATTTGCGTTTCATCTAGTATCGTTTCACAAAGATATTTTGTGCACATTCTTGTTAAATTTTAAGTTTTTCATGTCCGAGTACTGTTCATGAGTAGTATTCATTTTTACGATAATATTCACAAAGTACTATTCACGAGTACTATTCACAAAGTACTATTCACGTGTACTATTCATAAAGTACTATTCACGAGTACTATTACCGAAGTACTATTCACGGGTTACTATTTACCCGGGGAATTATTCATGACAAAAATTGATTTCTTTGTTGTCCAAATCATTTATGATACAATATTATTCTTGAATTTTACTCCACAAAGCAGTATCATGTTGACAATTTAGACATTATTGAATTCTGGATAAATTAAATTATAACTCTTTAAAAATTTATCCTTTGTTTTCTTTTAATTGAATTCTTATATCATTGTTATCATCCTCATGCTTATTTTGTGATGAAAGTCATCTTTGGCTTACATGCATAGATGGACTGTTGATTGGTATGATTATGAACATAGATCATTCGGTATAATCATGACCCGCAATGTTACAAATGATGTGGTAAAAGTCATCATTGGCCTGTACTGCATTGGTGGACAGTTGTTGGTATGATTATGACCAGAGATTATTCGGTATAATCACGACCATTGATGATTGCATGAATATCCTTGGCCGTGGTGCAAGAATGATTCGATGATGTGGTTTATTTATTAAGCTGAGTCTCAGCGATAAAGTTGATGAAAAACCTTTTTAAATCATAGAAGATATTAGATATCATGCTCTACTTGACTCTTCTAATGTATTGCTTGTTCCGCTGCAGTTAAACTTGATATTTATTGTATTTTATCAGTTTAACAATGTTGAAGGCTAACGATAATTTATTCTGCATTATCTTAGTCATAATATTTCTTACTGGGCTAGTTGAGCTCACCCTTTTGCTTTCATTATTCTCTTCAGAAAATGAGAATGTAGACGGGACTAGTCGGGGAACAGAGTGACGGTCCGAGATGGTGGCTATAGTAGTCATCACTATTTTATGAAATAGTGTGATAATAAATATAATGAGGACTTCATTTGAGTTTGAATACTGTCTATGAGGCAATATTCGTGTAAAAACTCTATGCTACGCTGTTGTCATATTGTATAAAAGTAGTTTGTATTTGACTTATGTACCATGTATTTGGAGACTCAGAATGGGTGATGTATACCTATTTTGGGGGCGTCACAGAGAGCATCCTAGAATCCATAAAAAACCACCAGGGAAGAGAGAACCCATAATCCGGCAAGCTTAAAGCTCGGATCAGAAGAACCTCATGGTGATGAATTGGGGATTTTTTTTAGCCTCGCCTGTCTTCCAAAACCCTTGTAAGGCTGTGAAGGAAATGAGAAAGAGAGATTACAAGGTTTCTTTTAGCGTTATGTTGGAGAATGACTTCGAGAGATGGCATAAAAGTTGAAGCTCTGATCGGCAAACATGAAATATAAATATGTGTAAAATGGGTTTAGAAAGAAATAGAGAAAATGTAAGACCCCAACTTTTATGAATAAAGATTAATTTTTCTTGAAATATATTTTTGAATAGTATGATGTGGATTTGATATAATGTTATAGTTGTGGGTAATATTTATAAATTTTGCAAAGTAAGTAAGTGGTTATAAAATATTCGATTGGTCTGGGAATATTCGTTTTAATAGGGAATATTCGTATGACGACACAATCATTGGTGGACCCCACAAACAGAATTATTGTCGGAGTTAGAAAACAACAGAATTATCTTTTTCTAAAAATAATGGCGAAAGTTTTACCGTTAAAGGGTTGAAATACTCAGTGGTAAAAGAACAGTAATACGCGTGGTTGCATAGTAGCACACGGTATTGATTATTGATGCTTACGTGAGAAGTCACTCAGTTATACTCAATTGTTGCTACATTAATTGTTGCATAATATCTCTCATATTATTGATTCAATTATTGTCACAGTATCATCTGTATAATATTTTATATTATTAAATCAATAATTGAGACGACAAAGTTATTCATATTATTATTTACAATATTGACAATGTCTAGAAAGTTCTGTCAAGGAGAGGTTTGGTCACCTAATTGCGCACCAATAGGGAGAAATTCTTATCGAAAAGCCCCCTCTTTCCTGGGAATGATCTAATTGTTAAATATTGTGAGTTATAATATTAATGATGAATAAGTTCGTATTGATTAAAGATTAAATTGATATTACCATTTTGTTGGGATTATTAGTGTTAGTGGAAATCGATATTTATTTCGATAATAATTAATTTATGGATGTTATATTGACCAATCGGGTAATTAATTGGATAAATGAGCAATTAATTGCTATTAATTCACATGCTTATAACTATTTATTCACATACATGTACTATTAGGGGAGGTGATGCAAGATTAATAATACTTGCATAACTAAATTAAAAATAGAGGTATAGATGAATGTACTATACCGTAACTATTTTTTTCACATGTATAGAACTTTTAATTCACATGAATATACTATTGATTCACATTCATGTACTATTAGGGGAGGTGGTGTAAGTTTGATAATATTTGTATGACTAAATTAAAAATGAAGGAAAAGATGAAGGTATTATACTGTAATATTTCGAGCCCCAAAACGTTCCATTATCGAAACTATATTTTTTTATAAATAGAAGCTCATTCCTCTTTCATTCTCACCAATTCACTAAGACTCACAAGAGCAATTATAGAGAGAGAAGCTATAGAGAGAAAGAAGAAAAGAAGTCTGCTACTTAACTATTCCAGTATCCAGTCTTCTTCTTAGGTAAGGGATATTATTTTTTTCAGTATTCATAAGGAATAATATTTTCTTCCATACTCTCTAGTATGTGAGTAATATTATTTCGTCTCGTATTCTTGATTATACCCTCATTTTGTTAAAGTATTGCTTTTCTATACTCCGTGAAATTAGTAGAATATCCTAATGTGCTTCATCTAGTATCATCTCACAAGGATATTTTCTGCACATTCTTGTTAAATTTTAAGTTTTTCATGCCGGAGTATTATCCATGAGTAGTATTCATTTATACAGTATTATTCACAAAGTACTATTCACGGGGTACTATTCACAAAGTACCATTCACGGGTACTATTTACAAAGTACTATTCATAAAGTACTATTCACGGGATACTATTCACAAATTACTATTTACGGGTACTATTCACGAGGTACTATTTACTCGGGTATTATTCACCCGAGAAATTATTCATGACGAAAATTGATTTCTTTGTTGTCCAAATAATTTTTGATACAATATTATTCTTGAATTTTACTCCACAAAGCAGTATCATGTTGACAATTTGGACATTATTAAATTCTGGATAAATTAAATTATAAATCTTTAAAAATTTATCATTTGATTTCTTTTTAATTGAATTCTTATATCATTGTCATCATCCTCATGCTTATATTGTGATAAAAGTCATATGTGGCTTACGTGTATAGATGTATTATTGATTGGAATGATTATGACCAGAAATTATTCAGTATAATCATGACCGTAATGTTACAAATTATGTGGTAAAAGTCCTCATTGGCCCATTGTGCATTGATGGACAGTTGTTGGTATGATCATGACCATTGATGATTACATGAATACCCTTGGCCCGTAGTGTAGGGATGATTCGATGATGTGATTTATTTATTAAGCTGAGTCTCAGCGATAAAGTTGATGAAAAACTTTTTAAATCATAGAAGATAGTAGATATCATGCTCTACTTGACTCTTCTAATGGATTGCTTGTTCCGCTGCAGTTAAAATTGATGTTTATTGTATTTTTATCAGTTTAACATTGTTGAAGGCTAACGATAATTTATTCTGCACTATCTTAGTCTTAATATTTATTACTGGACTAGTTGAGCTCACCCTTTTGTTTTCATTGTTCTCTTCAAAAAATGAGAACGTAACTGTGACTAGTCGGGGAACAGAGTGACGATCCGAGATGGTAGCTATAGTAGTCCTCACTATTTTTTTTAATAGTGTGATAATAAATGTAATGAGAACTTCATTTGAGTTTGAATACTATCTATGAGACAATATTCGTGTAAAAACTCTAAGCTACACTGTTGTCGTATTGTATAAAAGAAGTTTGTATTTGATTTATGTACCATGTATTTGACGACTCAGAATGAGTGATGTATACCTATTTTAGGGGCGTCACAGAAAATAGATCTAATAAAGATGAGTTTAGAAAGAGATAAAAAATGGATCTAAATTTTTTGGGTAACAAAAATTTGTCCATGTGTCAGCCTTGTCACTAAAATTTGTCTTGGTGTTGGCCATGTTACTTTAGGTGGCATGTCCGTTAACGGCAGGGGCACAATTAACCCAAAATTTGTACATCAAGTGTACTTTTAGAAGAAAAAAATAGTTCAGGGTGTAAGTGAGACATCGGGGTAAACATCAAGGGCATTTTTAGACCTTTGCCCTATATAAATGTGTGTAGTTCAAAATTCTGATATATATGTTGGATTTTTTTGTTATAAAAATTTTATTTATCTATTTATTTAATATTTATTTATTTATATTGGACATTGATTTATTAATAAAAACACATCATTTATCATTCATTGAATGATCATTTAGTTTGTTTATATATATATATATATATATATATATATATATATATATATATATATATATATATTATAAATCATATGTAATATATAAATAAAGAAATAATAGTTTATACCCTAGGATAATTCAGAGATATTATCATGTATGTTATAGTAATTTAACAAAGAATATTTATCTTGATCATGGAATTTGAACTTCTAATTAAAGTACTAGTACATTAATAGTGTGCATTAAACGGATCATGTGATAATTGTGACGCCCCCAAAATAGTTATACATCACCTATTCTGAGTCGTCAAATATATGGTACAGAATACAAATACAACTTAATTATACAATTGTCGTATAAAGTACGACAAAATATAAGCTGTGAGTTTTAATACAAATATTATCGTCTAGACAATATACAAACTCAAATTCAATATTATTACATTTATTTTCCACTATTTCACTGAATAGTGAGGACTACTAATGCTATCATCTGGTCCGTCACTCTGTTCCCTGACTAGTCTCTGCTACGTTCTCATTTCTTGAAGAGAACAATAAAAGTAAAAGGGTGAACTCAACAAGCCCAGTAGAAAATATTATGACTAAGATAATGCAGAATATATTATCGTTAGCCTTCAATAGTGTTAAACTGATAAAATATAACAACCATCAAGTTTAACTGCAGCGAAACAAGCAATCCATTAAAAGAGTCAAGTAGAGAATAAAATCTACTATCCTTTATGATTTAGAAGGTTTTTCATCACTTTTATCGATGAGACTCAGCTTAATAAATAATCCACATCATCGAATCACCCCTACACTACGGCCAAGGATATTCTTTAGTATCACGACCACAATAATCCATGCACTACGGGCCAAGAATATTTGTGTATTCAATAATGGTCATGATCATGACAATAACTGTCCATCAATGCACTACGGGCCAATGAGGACTTTTACCATATCATTTGTAATATTATGGTCATGATTACACCGAATAAACCTTGGTCATAATCATACCAAGTCCATCTATGCACTATAGGCCACAGATGACTTTTAACAAAATATAAATATGAGGATGATGACAATGATATAAGAATTCAATAAAACAAGTTCAAGAATTAATTTATCCAGGAACTAATAACGTCCAAATTGTCAACATGATACTGCTTTGTAGAGTAAAATTCAAGAATGCTCAGAAGAATATTTCCATGAAAAGATACTGGATGAATCGCAAATATCAAGGATATTCCACTAATTTTATGGAGTATAGAAGTCAAAACTTTAACCAACTGAGTATAATAAGGAATGGAATAACAAAAGAAATCACCAAGCATGCGATAGATCGCACATGAAGGTTATTCCAACAGAATAATAAATAACAGAATCAGGTCTGGCGTAAAACGCACAGACAGGATATTCTAACAAAATAATAAAGACGGAATCAGGTCCGGCGTAAAATGCACAGACAGGATATTCCAACAGAATAATAAAGCCGGAATCAGGTCCGGCGTAAAACGCACAGACAGGATATTCCAACAGAATAATAAAGACGAAATCAGGTCCGGCATAAAACGTACAGACAGGATATTCCAACAGAATAATAAAGACGGAACCAGGTCCGGCGTAGAACGCACAGACAGGATGTTCCAACAGAATGATAAAGAATGGAACAATAGAAGAATTTTACCAAATATAGGGTAGCCCGCGTATACAGGTTATTCCAACAGAATAATAAAGAATTGAATAACAGAAGTTCTCTTCATGGATAAGAAAGAAATAATACTCCTACCTTAGAAAAATTGGATACTGGAATAGTGAGGTAGCAGACTTCTCTTCTTCTTTCTATAATTTCTCTCTATAATAATCGCTCTAAAGCTTTTGTGAATTGGTGAGAAATGAAAGAAGAATGAGCTTCTATTTATAGAAAAATATAGTTTCGATAATTGCACGTTTTTGGGCTCGAAAAATTACAGTACAATACCTCTAATTTTTCTTTTATTTTTAATTTAGTCATGAAAGTATTATCAAACTTGCACCACCTCCCCTAATAGTAAATAAAGTGATTCAATAGTAAATTATGTGAATCAATAGTTCTAGACATGTGAAAATACGAATTACAGTATAGTACCTCCATTTATAACTCCATTTTTAACTTATTCATGCAAGTATTATCAATTTTGCACCAACTCCCCTAATAGTAACAAGAATGTGAAACAATAGTATACACATATGAACAAATAGTTATAATCATATGAAATAATAGCAATCAATTGCTCATTTATCCGGTTAAATACTCGATTGGTCAATATAACCTCCAGACATCAATTATTATCGAAATAATTGTCGATTTTCACTAACACAAATAATTCCAACACAATAAAACCATTTTTATCAAAAATATAAATTTTGAAATTTCGAAGTTTGACTTTTCTCGAAAAAGTCAACTGTTGACTTTTTGACTAAATAGTGAATTACGGAAACTTTTGTGTTTATACACTATTTTTACTAATTTCACCGTTCTGGACTCAAATATCATGTCCGCGTCTACAAATTCAACTCCGAACACATCTTCAATTTTAATAACATTCATCATTAATATTATAACTCACAATATTTATCAACCAGGTCGTTCCCAGGAAAGAGGGGGCTTTCCAATAAGGATTTCTCCCTATTGGCGCGCAATTAGGTGATCAAACCTCTCCTTGACAGAATTTCTAGACATTGTAAATGTTGCAATTTAATAATATGAATAACTTTGTCATCTCAATTATTGATTTAATAAAATAATATATTATGTAGATGATACTATGACAATAATCGAATCAATAATATGAGAGATATGATGCAGCAATTACTGTAGCAAAAATTGAGTATAATTGAGTAACTTCTCACGTAAGCATCAATAATCAATACCGTGTGCTACTATGTAACCACGCGTATTACTGTACTTTTACTACCGTTTAGTTCAACAGTTAACGGTAAAACTTTCGTCGTTATTTTCATAAAGTATTTTTATCGTTTTCTAAATCCGACAATAATTCTGTTGTGGGGGTCCACCAATGATTGTTCCATTGTACGAATATTCCATGTTAAAACGAATATTCCCTGACCAATCGAATATTATATAACAACTTGCGTACTTTGCAAAATTTGTAAATATTACACACAACTATAACATTATATCAAATCCACACCATAATATTCAAAAATATATTTCGAGAAAATTTAATCTTTATTCAAAAAGTTGGGGTCTTACAACCTCCCTTCTTATGAATTTTCGTCCTCAAAATTAGGGATCATACCTGGTATGTCGAAGAGGTAAGGATATCTTGATTTTATCTCAGATTCTAACTCCCAAGTCATTTCTTCCACATCGTGGTTTCTCCATAAAACTTTGACTTGAGGTATAACCTTTGAGCGTAGAATATGATCCTTTTTATCCAAGATTTTAACATGTCACTCTTCATACGTTAAATCTTCCTCTATCTCGTCTGGTTCTAATTCAATAATGTGGTTCGGGTCTTTCACATATTTACGTAACATAGATATGTGAAACAATGTTATGAACACGAGACATACATGGCGGTAAAGCGAGTCTATATGCCATAGTTCCTACTCGATCGAGGATTATAAATGGGCCAATGAATCGAGGGTTAAGCTTTCTTCTCTTTCTAAATCTCGTAACTCCCGTCCATGGAGCAACACATAATAACACATGATCTCCAATATCGAATTCCACGTCCTTTCGATGAAGAACATCATAACTCTTTTGTCGATCTTGTGAGGTTTTTATACGTTATCGGATCGTTTGAATCTTTTCCGTAGTCATACGTACCAACTCCAGTCCCAACAACGTTGATTCACCCACCTCATCCCAGCATACTGGAGAACGACACTTTCTTCCATACAACGCCTTAAATGGAGCCATGCCAATACTTGCTTGATAACTGTTGTTGTAGGAAAACTCCACCAATGGTAGGAACTTATCCCAACTTCCTTGAAGTCAAGGACACTGAGTCTTAATAGATCTTCAAGAGTTTGAATGGTCCTCTCCGACTGGCCGTCCGTCTGAGGATGATATGCTGAGCTAAATCGTAAATCCGTGCCCATAACTTTTTGCAAACTAACCCAAAATCTTAAAGTGAATCTTGTGTCTCGATCAGAAACTATGGATACTGGCATACCATGAAGTCTTACAATCTCGTTTATGTACATACGAGTAAGACGTTCAAGTGTATAAGTTTCTCGTATAGGTAGGAAATGAGCAGACTTGGTCAATCTATCAACAATGTCCCAAATTGCATCTATGCCTTGAGAAACCTTGGGAAGACCAATAACGAAATCCATAGTAATGTGTTCCCACTTCTATTCTAGAATTTCAAGTGGTTGCAATGGACCTTTTGGTACTTGATGCTCCGCCTTGACTCGTTGACAAGTTAAACACCTTGAGATAAACTCTGCTATCTCTCTCATCATATTGTTCCACCAAAATGTATGTCAAAGATCACGATACATTTTGGTACTCCCAAGATGGATTGCAAACGGTGTGTTGTGCGCCTCAATCATGATTTTATACTTTAAATCAGGGTTGTTTGGAACACAAAGTCTGGAGTTGACTCTAAGTATTCCTTCCTCATCGATTCTTGCTTCCGGCATAGCACCTTCTTGCACTTTCTTCTTCATACGCATTAGCTCCAGGTCTATAGCTTGAGCAGCTTTAACTTTATCGATTAAAGTCGGTTCTACTCATATGTTTGCCATCATCATGTGGGTCCCTGGAGTCTTTATCTCTAACTCCATCCTTTGCAAGTCATATAAAATGGGCCTTTGCGTTGACAATATTGCACTCGTACCCGCATATGATCTTCTACTCAGTGCGTCAGCTACCACATTCGCTTTTCCAAGATGGTATTGGATGGTATAATCATAATCTTTGAATAGTTCAAGCCAACGTCGTTGTCGCATGTTGAGTTCCTTTTGGGTGAAGAAATATTTGAGGCTTTTATGATCCGTGTAGATCTCCACCTTCTCTCCATACAGGTAATGCCTCCAAATCTTAAGCGTAAAAACGATAGCTGCCAACTCTAGATCATGAGTAGGGTAATTCCTCTCATATTCTTTGAGTTATCGTGAGGCATAGACTATGACTTTCCCATGTTGTATGAGAACACATCCTAACCCTTTGCCTGAAGCATCACTGTAGATTACAAATCCCTCCGAGCCAGATGGTATTGTCAGAACAGGTGCTGAAATGAGTCTCCCCTTGAGTTCTTGAAAACTCTTCTCACATTCCTCACTCTAACCGAACTTTGTATCTTTTCGTGTCAGTTGAGTTATTGGAGTAGCGATTCCAGAAAATCCTTCCATGAATCTCCGATAATAACCAGCTAATCCGAGAAAGCTACGTACTTCGGTCACTGATTCAGGTTGCTCCCAGCTTTGAATAACTTCAATCTTTGCTAGGTCAACAGATATTCCATGACTTTATATCACGTGCCCAATGAATGCAACTTCCTCAAGCCAGAACTCGCACTTCTTCAACTTGGCATATAGCTTGTTTTCACGAAGCTTTTGGAGTATCAGCCTCAAGTGTTGCTCATGATCTTCATAGCTTTAGGAATATATGAGGATGTCATCAATAAAGACGACCACAAAATGATCCAAATATTCCTTGAATACTCGGTTCATCATATCCATGAAGGCAGCAGGAGCATTTGTCAATCCAAAAGACATGACTAAGAATTCATAATGCCCGTACCGAGTTCTGAAGGCAATCTTTGGAATATCCTCATTTTAACCTTCCGCTGATGATATCCAGAACGAAGATCGATCTTTGAAAAAAATTGTGCTCCTTGTAACTGATCAAAAAGTTCATCAATACGTGGCAATGGGTATGAAACCAATTTTTGATTGTGACATGATTCAACTCCTGATAATCAATACAAAGTCGCATACTCCCATCTTTCTTCTTCACGAATAGAACAGGAGCATCCCAAAGAGACGTACTAGGACGAATGAAACCAATGTCTAATAATTTCTGCAATTGGGTCTTTAACTCCTGAAGTTCAATAGGAGCCATTCGATATGGGGCTTTGGAAATGGGTTTTGTACTGGGTTCAAGGTCGATACAAAATTCAACTTCACGCTCTGGGGGTAGGCCAGGAAGTTCTTCAGGGAATACGTCAGGAAATTTATTAACAATAGAAATATCCTTCAAATCTGACGTATTTTTGTTTAAATCCATGACATGAGCTAAGAAAGCTTGACATCCGTTTTTCAATAAACGAATAGCTTTATTGCTTGAGATGACCGTGATTGATTTTAATGGTTTGGTCACTTGAATTTGCATAATAGGTTTATTAGGAATATGAAAGCTAACAACCTTACGAAAATAATCAATTTTAGCATGATGAGTAATTAACCAATCAATCCCTAGAATCACGCCAAATGCAAGTATTTTTAAGGAGATATGATCGACAGGTAACGTACGGTTACCGATTTGAATCAAATAAGACTTATAAACAGTGGATGTAATGAAGGTTTCTCTTAATGGAGTTTCAACAGATAAGTCAAAGTCTAATTTCTCTAGAGTCAAATTTAATCATTGAGCGCAAGTAGGAGAAATAAAAGAATGGGTAGAATTGGTATCAAATAAGGTATAGACTTCGCTAGAGTTTATGATAAGCTTACCCGTGATGACTTCGTTCGGGTTCCTTGCTTTCTGGGAGGTCACAACAAATGCTCTCCCTTACACCACCGGCTTTGACTTTTCTGGGACGGCTTTTGGTGCCTCTATCCTAGCTGAACTTGTCTTCGGTGAAGGACAAAATCAGGTTAGGTGACCTTCTCTTCCATAATTATAACACGCTTTGGATGGCATCGCGCAATTTGGACTGCTATGTCCCTTCCCTCCGCATTTGAAGCATATGATAGGTGGTCGTTCTCCTTCCTTAACCACGGTTGTTGGTGCTGACGTCTTTCCATCATTGTTGAATCTCCTTTTCTTGAAATTTCCATTTTTACTGTCTTGGCCATGATTACCACCGAAGTGGTTACCATTTCTGGCATGTTGATTCCCTCCACGTTTGTTGTCACCGCTTCGATGACTAATACCACTGGTATTTTCATTCTGTCAGCTGCTTTCTCTTGGTTACGTTGACTCGATACCGCGCTCCAATAACTGAGCCCTATTTAAAACATCTTAGTACAAACATAGTTTATGAGAACTAAGATATTGATGTATCTCCGATTTCAAACCTCTTAAAAACATTCGTGTCATTCGCTCCTCATTATCGACCAAATGGGATGCAAACCGGGATAACTCCGCAAATTTAGCCTCGTATTGCGACACGGTCATATTATTTTGCTCCAACTTAATAAACTCCACCTCTTTCATGTGACGAATACTTTTGGGAAAGTACTTGTCGTTGAATAGCTCTTGGAACTTCTCCCAAGACATCTTGAGTGCGTCAGGATGGGTACGTTTTACAGATTCCCACTAGTAATCTGCCTCTTCATGCAACATGAAGGTGGCGAAGGGAACCTTTCGCTCCTCGGAGCATCCCAAGACATCAAATATCTTGGTGATCTGCTTTATCCATGCTTCAACCTTAAGTGGTTTTGGCTCTCTAATAAACTCCGGTGGTCCTAGCTCCTTGAACTGTTTAGCGGTAACCGTCCGAGAGTTTCAAGTGTTTCCACCTACATTTTGGATAGGAGCCGCTCTCGCTAGATGTTGCATGAATTGCATAAAGCCTCTGAACATTCCATCATTCATCATTTGGTTAGTGTTGTTGTTTACATGAGGATTTTCGCCTTCCTGATGCACATTATTCTGATTGTTGATCTGTGCAACGGTCTCTTGTGCTCCATTGCTATTCTCAATATTCTCGGATGCCATTTTCAAATACTGCCACAAAACAAGGGTTAATTGACATGCAACATATTATCCATATACTCTGACAAACCAATTAAATACCAAATAAACTTAGGTAGGTCATACTAGCGAAGGAATTCCCCGTCTCTCCCCTCCTAGTTCTAGTCTCACATCTTAGCCAGAGATCATATCCCTAAGCTTTGATACCAACTGTGACGCCCCCAAAATAGGTATACATCACCTATTATGAGTCGTCAAATACATGGTACAGAATACAAATACAACTTAATTGTATAACTGTCATGTAAAGTACGACAAAACATAAGTTGTGAGTTTTAATACAAATATTGTCGTCTAGACAATATACAAACTCAAATTCAATATTATTACATTTATTTTTTACTATTTCACTGAATAGTGAGGACTACTAATGCTATCATCTGGTCCGTCACTCCGTTCTCCGACTAGTCCATGCGTTCTCATTTCCTGAAGAGAACAATAAAAGTAAAAGGGTGAGCTCAACTAGCCCAGTAGGAAATATTATGATTAAGATAATGTAGAATATATTATCGTTAGCCTTCAACAGTGTTAAACTGATAAAATATAACAACCATCAAGTTTAACTGCAGCGAAACAAGCAATCCATTAAAAGAGTCAAGTAGAGAATAAAATCTACTATCCTTTATGATTTAGAAGGTTTTTCATCACTTTTATCGCTGGGACTCAGCTTAATAAATAATCCACATCATCGAATCACCCCTGCACTACGGCCAAGGATATTCTTTAGTTTCACGACCACAATTATCCATGTACTACGAGCCAAGAATATTTGTGTATTCAATAATGGTCATAATCATGCCAACAACTGTCCATCAATGCACTACGGGCCAATGAGGACTTTTACGACATCATTTGTAATATTATGGTCATGATTACACCGAATAAACCTTGGTCATAATCATACCAAGTCCATCTATGCACTCTAGGCCACAGATAACTTTCAACAAAATATAAACATGAGGATGATGACAATGATATAAGAATTCAATAAAACAAGTTCAAGAATTAATTTATCCAGAAACTAATAACGTCCAAATTGTCAACATGATACTGCTTTGTAGAGTAAAATTCAAGAATGCTCAGAAGAATATTTCCATGAAAAGATACTGGATGAAGCGCAAATATCAAGGATATTCCACTAATTTCATGGAGTATAGAAGTCAAAAAATTAACCAACAGAATGATAAAGAATGGAACAACATAAGAATTTCACCAAGTATAGGGTAACCCGTGTATACAGGTTATTCCAACAGAATAATAAAGAATGGAATAACAGAAGTTCTCTTCATGGATAAGAAAGAAATAATACTACCTACCTTAGAAAAACTGGATACTGAAATAGTGAGGTAGCAGACTTCTCTTCTTCTTTCTATAATTTCTCTCTATAATAATCGCTTTAAAGCTTTTGTGAATTGGTGAGAAATGAAGGAAGAATGAGCTTCTATTTATAGAAAAATATAGTTTCGATAATTGTACGTTTTGGGGCTCGAAAAATTACAGTACAATATCTCCAACTTTTCCTTTATTTTTAATTTAGTCATGAAAGTATTATCAAACTTGCACCACCTCCCCTAATAGTAAATAAAGTGATTCAATAGTAAATTATGTGAATCAATAGTTTTAGACATGTGAAAATATGAATTACAGTATAGTACCTCCATCTATACCCCCATTTTTAACTTAGTCATGCAAGTATTATCAATCTTGCACCAACTCCCCTAATAGTAACAAGAATGTGAAACAATAGTATACACATATGAACAAATAGTTATAATCATGTGAAATAATAGCAATAAATTGCTCATTTATCCGGTTAAATACCCGATTGGTCAATATAACCTCCAGACATTAATTATTATCGAAATAATTGTCGATTTTCACTAACACAAATAATTCCAACACAATGAAACTATTTTTATCAAAAATATAAATTTTGAAATTTTGACGTTTGACTTTTCCCAAAAAAGTCAGTTGTTGACTTTTTTACCAAATAGTGAATTCCAGAAAATTTATGTTTATAGACTATTTTTACTAATTTCATCGTTACAGACTCAAATATCACGGCCGCGTCTCCAAATTCAACTCCGAACACAACTTCAATTTTAATAACATTCATCATTAATATTATAACTCACAATATTTATCAACCAGGTCGTTCCCAGGAAAGAAGGGGCTTTCTAATAAGGATTTCTCCCTATTGACGCGCAATTAGGTGACCAAACCTCTCCTTGACAGAATTTCTAGACATTGTAAATATTACAATTTAATAATATGAATAACTTTGTCGTCTCAATTATTTATTTAATAAAATAACATATTATGCAGATGATACTATGACAATAATCGAATCAATAATATGAGAGATATGATGCAGCAATTATTGTAGCAATAATTGAGTATAACTGACTGACTTCTCACGTAAGCATCAATAATCAATACCGTGTGCTACTATGCAACCACGCGTATTACTGTACTTTTACTACCGGGTAGTTCAACAGTCAACGGTAAAACTTCCGTCGTTATTTTCATAAAGTTTTTTTGTCGTTTTCTCAATCCGACAATAATTCCGTTGTGGGGTCCATCAATAATTGTGCCGTTGTACGAATATTCCTTGTTAAAACGAATATTTCCCGACCAATCAAATATTATATAACAACTTGTATACTTTGCAAAATTTGTAAATAATACCCACAACCATAACATTATATCAAATTCACACCATAATATTTAAAAATATTTTTCAAAAAAATTTAATCTTTATTCAAAAATTTGGGGTCTTACAATAATATTTTATTTATAAAATATTTTCAAATAAATACTAATTTATAAAAAAATCTAATTTTGAAATACATATATAAGATTTTCATAAGATAATTTATCATTGATCGTAGAATATTGGCCGAGCCTTTTAATATTTATTATTAAAAGGATTGATTTAATTATTAAATCAATTTATTATTAAATAAAGATAAATTATGGAATACACACACACACACACTCACACACAAAGGAATGTACTTGTTATAAATTAAAAATGAATAAACATCATCTCTATATTATTCAATATAAGAATTAACGACCGGGATTATATTAATAGCGAATGAGATTTGTCATCCGCTACTATTAGTAGTGGACGTAATCCGTCAGTCACTACTAATATTAATAAACGTGAATTTTTTAGTTCTTATTTTGGTCGTTATGGTTCTTGCATTAGATGCTAATGATGATATTTGTTCATTTTTAATTCATAGCAAATACTAATTATGAATCATGGCTTATATATATATATATATATATATGTTGGGAGAATGCATATTATGATTTGATGTTTTAAATGTAAATGCTCATGATTATTTGTAAAGTCCTTCAAGGAATATATGTACAAGGACTTAGTGATAGATCAAATTTGTTAGGTTGATCTAAGCTCTTAATGTGTATTATTCTGGAAATGAATGTATAGATAGAAAGATCAAAGCTGTTAGGTTGATCTTGAGATGTAATAGATAGGCTTCGAAGAATTCGTAGTGTATCAATCTGATCAACATTACAGAAGTCAAGGCAGAAACGTAGAGCTTCAAAGATCGTAGTGTGCCTGCCTTGAAGGGCCTCTTCGAAAATCGTAGAGTGGTCCCAACATTTGCCGAGCCAACTCAAAGATCGTAGTGTGCTCTCAGAAACGTAGAGTTTACAACTCAAGCAAGCAAAGATCGTAATAGGCAAATAGTTAAGAGAAATCGTAGTGCTCTCGGCTGATAGCATCAGACCAAGCACCAAGGTGACAAGTCACCACGATCTGAATCATAGAGTACCACGATCTGAATCGTAGAGTACCACGATCAAAATTGTAGAGTACCATGATCTGAATCGTAGAGTATCATCTGTCTTGTGTCAGAAGCATCAAGCCTCACGATTTATGTGGAGACAAACTCCAACATATGAGGAATGGATTCTAAACGTTGTAGTACTCACCAGTCCCAAAGTCCTAAGAAATATCCTTAGTATTCAACAAAGAAGCGTATTAAAGAAGCTAAGGAAAGTACCATTGGTAAGGGGGAAAACAAATTTTAGGTGTTAGGTGAGAAAGCAGTCTGTTGTGTCAGTGGGCCAGAATGAAATTCAGAAGATGTGCAGAAACGTCTACATCAAAGAATAGAAATGTAAAACGCATTTAATGCTTCAACGTATGGATCCAACGGATAGTTTTCAAGATCACATATATGCAAATCAAGCAGATAAGATATGCAAGCAAGCATTGAACAAAAACGTGAAGAACTCTCAAAGCTCAACTCTACAATCTGAGAAAAAGGAAAGCTTGCTCAGCTACTCAGTTCTTTCGAACAAGTGCTTAAACAACAACTGAGTAGCAACATCAAGAACTCAACATCTACCAATCAACTGAAGAAAAAGTACCAAGTCTACTGGACTTGAAGAGTTCTAAGTGAACTATAAGAGAGCCAAGTTGCTGGACTTGAAGACTTCAAGAGTGAACTAAGAAGTTCCTAAACTGCTGGTCTAGAAGGAATCTGTGTGATTTAGAAGTTGTAAAAGACATCCTTAGTGGATTTCCTACTCGAGGAGTAGAAGAGTGGACTAGGAGCTTTAAGTGCTCTAAACCACTTAAAACGACTGTGTCTTTTACTTTCTTACTATAACTGCTATATCTGCCATAACTGCTATAACTGCCTCACTCTCATAACTCCACTACTTCGTAAAGGAGATTAAAACAAACATTAATTCCGCTAAGTTTTAATCATCATCAACTAACAAGTTTAAAACGAAAAGATTTTTTAAATATCTATTCAACCCCCCCCCCTTCTAGATAACTATTGTGCCTACTGGGAACTAACAATTGGTATCAGAGCAGATTCTATTTTACAGTTTACAAGCTTTAGTAGATCCAATGACACACGTACCAAGTGAATCAAGGACTGGAGGAGGCAGCAAGCCACCAATGTGCAACAAGGATAAATTTGTAAACTGGAAAGTCAGGATGCAAGCATATATGGACTCAATGGATGAAGATATATTTGAGACTGTTCAGAATGGGCCCTATGTTCCAACAAAGCTTGCACCAACCACAGACGATCCAAACAGAATACAAATCAAAGTCAAAGAGGAGTGGACAGACAATGAGAAGAGAGCTGTCCAACTTGACAAAAAGGCCTAGAACATCCTGTTTCAATCCTTAGAAGACTATCTGTTCGAAAATGTTGTCAACAGAAAAACAGTTAAGGAGGTTTGGGAAGCACTGCTCATCATGCACGAAGGAACTGAAGAAGTAAGAGAAAAAAAACAATCACTCATGACACAACAGTATGAAATGTTTGCTCATGTTCAAGGAGAAAATGTAACTGTCACCTATGAGAGATTCAACGTTCTGCTCAACTCTCTACGAGCATATGGGAAGATCTATCCAAACAAAGATCTGATCATAAAGTTCATGAAAGCCCTACCAAGCAGGTGGGATGCCAAAACCACTGCTATAAGAGAGTCAATGAATCTTCATGAGATGACAGTTCAATAGCTATATGGCAATTTCCAGACATACGAACTAGAGCTGACTCAACGAGCTGAAACCCTATCAGAAGGAAGAAAGAAGGATAAGGGTGTTGCTCTCAAAGCAACTGAAGGTGCATCTAAGGTCAACACTAAGATTGACTCTAACTGTGATGAAGACGATGATGAAGACTTTGCTATGCTGGTAAAATGACTAAGAAGATTCATGCGTCAAGGCAAAACCAGCAAGCCAAAGAAGGCCAGCAATTACAGTAGCCAGGAGCAAATGAATGATCTATGCTACAACTGCAAGAAGTCTGGCCACTTCATTGCCATCTGCAACAAACCTCTCAGCGAATAACTAAAGAAGAAATCACATGAAAAGAAGGAATACAAAGGTAACAAAAGGCCTCAGAAGAGAGACAAAGGCCTAGTAGCTGGAGGATCGTGGAGTGATTCAGACAATGACTCCAATCCTGATTCTAGAGATGATGAAGAACCACAAATGGCTAATATGTGCTTAATGGCCAAACATGAAAAGGACAAATAAAACTCCAACATACATGAAGTAAGTCTCGATGAGATATTTGACTTCAACTCTCCTGATGTAGACATAAATGATTTAAGAACTGCACTGCATGGCATAACCACTGATCTACATCAATACATGAAGTGGTTCAGAGTTTTGTCTAAGGATCATTCACTTCTTCAAAAGGAGAAAAAGAAAGTTCCAGAAGAGATTTAAACAGCCCTTCTAAGTACTAACCTTCTCTCCAAGCTTGAGGCTAAGAATGAAATCTTAAAACAGACAAATAAACTCAATACACAACGAGAGTCTAATCTAACCTCTAAAATTGAGGAACTAGAAAAGACTATCTCTACATGGAATAAATACTCATCATCCATGGACTCCCTGCTCTCTAGTCAGAGAAGTACATTCGACAGAACAGGCCTAGGCTTTGGGGAATCCATCTCAGAGCCATGTGTGGAAAAGTCAAAGGAAACTAGCACTAGTAATGCCTCAAGCTTTAGTAGAAGCATTACCTTTGTGAAATCCTCATAGAAGGAAGAATCAGTTCAACCTTGTTCTACTGTTTCCATCCATACTCAAAGGAGTAAAGGGTTTCACGCTGGCCTGGGCTTCACAAGAGAGAAAAGTAACCCAACCTCTACTCACCAACCTCGAAGAATCATATAGTCAAGTAAGATCAACTCTACGAATCAAATGGAAAGGTACAATAGAGGTAAGGCACACTCATCACTATTTATGAAACCCAAGGACACGTGGAAGAAAGAGAATCAGTTTAATAGAAGGACAACTAAAGAATCACACAAGTCCAAATGAAGGATGAATAATCATACACACACAGGCATGCATCATACTAGATGTTTTATATGCAATAAATTTGGTCACAAGGCTGCCAAGTGTTATTATAATTCCATGCATGTGAGACCCAAGATCAAACATATTTGGGTCCCCAAGGGCACTAACAAGATAGGACCCATGCAAATATGGGTACCAAAATGAAGGTTAAACTTTATGACAGGGAAAGAGCTCCACGATCACAACCTAGTATCTGGACAGTGGATGCTCAAGACACATGACAGGGAACAAAGCCCTTCTATCTAACTACATAGAAAAGGAGGGTCCCTCAGTCATCTTTGGAGACAATGGCTAGGGTAAGACAAGAGGATACGGCTCTGCTGGCAATGGTGTAGTATCGTTCAGCAAAGTAGCATATGTGGAGGCCCTCCAACACAACCTTCTAAGAATTAGCCAACTCTGCGACAAGGGTCACCAAGTAACATTCCTCAACAACAGTGTCAAGTCAGAGATCTGAAGACATCTGCTGTAAAGCTAACCAGGACAAGAGAAGGAAATGTCTACACAGTGAATCTTGGTCAACTAAGCTTATATTAGACAATATGTTTTATGGCAAAAGTATCTGAAGAAATGAGCTGGCTATGTCATAGATGGTTGTCCCACTTAAAATTCTAAAGCATGTCCAAACTGGCATCAAAAGATCTCGTTGCTGGCCTACCTGAGTTCAACTTCATAAAAGAAAGGCCATGCAATGCATATCAGCTTGGAAAGCAAACCAGAAGGTCATTCAAGAGCAAAACTGCTAACTCTATCGACAAGCCCCTACAATTGCTCCACATGGATCTATTTGGGCCAATTCCAACAACTAGTCTTGGAGGAAAAAGATACTCTCTAGTTATAGTCGACGACTACACCAGATTCACATGGGTACTCTTCTTAACCTCAAAGGATGAAATGAGTTCCCAATTAATCAAGATGTTCAGACTGTTGATGAATGAGAAAGGAGAGAAAATCAAGGCCATAAGGAGTGATCATGGAAGAGAATTCGACTTCTCAGAAATGGACGAGTTCTGAACAGATAATGGCATCAGTCATAACTTCTCAGCTCCATGAACTCCTCAACAAAATGGAGTAGCTGAAAGAAAGAACAGAACTTTGATAGAGGCTGGAAGAACTCTACTAGCAGCAGCTCATCTACCTGAATACTTCTGGGCAGAAGCCGTCAACACTGCATGCTACACGCATAATAGATCACTGATACACTCTACGATCAAGAAGACACCCTACGAACTGTGGAAAGGAAGAAAGCCAAGTGTCAGCTACTTTCATGTATTCGGCTGTGCATGCTACATTCTCAAAAATGGAAAGTAGTACCTGACAAAATTTCAACCCAAGTCAGACGAAGGAATCTTTCTTGGATATGCCACAGACAGTAAGGCCTACATGGTGTTTAACAATAAGACACTGAATGTTGAAGTCTCGATTCATATCATCTTTGATGAAATAGACTTAGACAAAATAGTGTTTCAAGACACTACGACCAATAATGTAAACACTACGAATGAAGTCGTTGAGCTCAACACCACGATCGTAGTTCCAGAAAGTGAAATCATTGAGCAAGAAAATTAGATCGTAGAGAGGTCTATGCAAGACAACGAACCTCCACACCAAGAAGAAGAAATAGATCTTGAAGACTTAAGATAAGAAGGCATCAGGACAGATGTCCCAACTGGAAACAGATGGGCCAGAGATCACACTCAAGATCTAATCATTGGAGATCCGAGTGCTAGAGTCAAAACAAGAGCTGCCACCCAGAATGAATGCTTTTATTTAAGCTTCCTGTCATAAACGGGACTAAATAAGATAGAGGATGCTATGGAAGACTCCAGTTGGATAGAAGCCATGCAGGAAGAACTCAACCAATTTGAACGAAGCAATGTATGGAGATTGGTACTAAGAGCAAAGAGTCATCCTGTCATTGGAACCAAATGGGTCTTCAGAAACAAAATGGATGAAGATAGAGTTATAACCAAAAATAAGGCAAGACTGGTGGCCAAGGGTTATTCTCAGGAAGAAGGCATTGACTACGATGAGACATTTGCACCTGTTGCCAGACTAGAAGCCATCAGAATCTTTCTTGCCTTTGCTGCTCACATGAAGTTCAAGGTCTTCCAAATGGATGTCAAAAGCGCATTCCTGAATAGAGAACTTCAAGAAGAAGTCTATGTAGAGAAACCTCCAGGTTTCATCAATCCATCTCTTTCTAATTATGTTTATAGATTAGACAAAGCCTTATATGGTCTTAAACAAGCACCTAGAGCATGGTATGAAATACTAACTAACTTCCTGATTAAAAATGGGTTCACCAGAGGTAGAGTAGATACCACATTATTTCTTAGAAAGCATAAGGACAAAGTCTTATTGGTTCAAATATATGTTGATGATATTATTTTTGGTTCTACTAACGAAAAGTTATGCAAGAGATTCTCCAAGTTAATGCAGAGCAAGTTTGAAATGAGCATGATGGGTGAGCTGAATTTCTTCCTTGGACTACAAGTGAAGCAGACTGATGAAGGAATCTTCATAAACCAAGCCAAGTACATCAAAGATTTACTTAAGAAGTATGGCATAGAATCAGCCTCTTTCATGAAAACCCCAATTGCTTCTGCAACCAAACTTGAAAAAGATGAAAAGGGTAAAAGTATTGATATAACTCAATACAGAGGTATGATAGGCTCTCTTTTATATCTAACTGCCAGTAGACCAGACATAATATTTGTAACATGCATATATGCTAGATTTCAGGCTAACCCTAAAGAATCATATTTATCAGCTGTAAAGAGGATTTTCAAGTATCTCAAGGGTACACCTTACTTGGGGCTTTGTTACCCCAAGGAATCCTCATTTGAACTAACAGGATACACAGATGCTGATTTTGCAGGCTGTAAAATAGATAGAAAGAGTACCAGTGGCACCTATCAATTGCTAGGAAACAAACTTGTGTCCTGGTTTAGCAAAAAGCAAAACTCAGTGTCTACTTCAACTGTAGAAGCTGAATACATTGATGCTTGCAACTGCTGTGCTCAGATCCTATGGATGAAAAATCAGCTAGCTGATTATGGGTTTGATTTCAAATCCATTCCCATTCACTGTGATAACACAAGTGCCATAGCAATAACTCAGAATCTTTTTATGCATTCTAGGACTAAGCATATAGAAATAAGGTATCACTTCATTAGGGATCATGTACAAAATGGAACTATATCTTTATAATATATCCCTACTAAAAATCAATTTGCTGATGTTTTTACAAAACCTCTAGATGAATCCAGATTTAATAAGTTAATAAGTGAGCTAGGCATGCTAAATTTACAACCATAAAATATATGCTCTAGTTTGTGCTAACTATAACAGATACAAAAGGCTAAGCTCAAAATCGTAGACATAATCAAGGGAAGTCCACGATCGTAGAGCTGAAGTGACATAAAAGAAAACGATCATAGCAGAAGACTCAACCATCATAGTGCAGACTCAACGATAGCAGAACCCCAACCATCAAGAGGAGCATCCTGTGATGATAAGTATCAAAATAAAGCAATCTCTCTGATAAGCGCCTCAGGAACAAACCTAACCCTTGACTCACTCCAAGAGGTTAGCCCTTCCTGAGCTATCTCAAAAGAATGTTATGTCAAAAACTCGTCACAAGGATCCGGTCAGACTCGACGATCTTAGCTCAGACACGACGATTGCTTGACAGACTCGACGATCGTAGCTCAGACTCGACGATCGTAGCTTAGACAGGACGATTACTGGACAGACTCGACGATTATAGCTCAGACACGACGATTGTTGGACAGACTCAACGATCGTAGTTCAGACTCGACAAATGCAAAGCATACTCAACGATCACAAAACTATCTCAACGATCGTAGTCCTCCTTAAGGACACATCAGCTCTGCAAGAGTCAAGGGCAAATCAGTATAATTCTTATCAGTCAAACTCGTAGAGCCAAGCAAAAGTCGACACATGTCCCACTAAGCAAAAATGAGAGAGAGAAGTTACATGTACTATTTGAAAGCGCCTTTTTAAAATCAGAAGTTCAAAAGATTATCTCTCTCACTCTCTCTCGAAACAGAAACCCTAACTCAGAAGAAAGCTTAGTCAATCACACTTCTTGCAAGAATATCAATGGCAGCTTCCAGTGTTATCTCGGGCTACAGACTCTACTTTGACGAGTTCAAAACAGCTAAATCCAAGTTTCACAAAACTCTGTCGTTACTGAAGAAGGCGGGTCTCGAAGAAGCTTTGGGCACATACACATTGATCTACCCGAAACTAGTAAAAGAATTCTACAATAATGGTGTATTTGAAAACAACATCATCACTACTAAAGTCAGAAACGTATAGATCATACTAAAGGCTATGGACATCAATGTAGCCCTAGGTCTCAAACCTGAAGTGTATCCATCCATAGATGGCATAGACTTCTATAAGCGACTCAAAACGATGCATCACAAGAAATCACCCTCTGTCAAAAGATACAAGAAGAAGGAGTTTCCACCGAGGTATGAATTTCTAGATGATATTGTTGGAAAATGTATATGTTACAAGAGCTCTGGTCATAACTCTATAAATGAGATACAATTCAAGCTCATGACTACCATAAGTTATGAAATACAACTCAACTATGGGTCTCTATTGCTTGAATGGATTGGGAAGTGGTTAATCAGCTCAAAGAAAATAAAGAGCTCCCAAAAGATGCTCTACGGACGATTCATAAGTATCATCCTACAAGCTGTTTTGGGTGACAAGATTAAGGACAAAAGGAGAAGCCATTAATCCAAACAGGAGAATTACCCAACAAAAATTCGTAAACTGGAAAAGGAATCCAGCTGAAAATGTGCGAATGATGTCTGAATCCAGTGGAAGAACTGGTGAAAGAAGGGAATCTGGAGTACCAGGAAATATGTCAGTAGTCAGAGAAATTGAAGGAGAAGAAGAAGAAATAAACAAGGGAGAACCCTCTGCCCTTATCAGAAAAAGCAAGGGCAAGAGAAAGCTTAAGGCTAGAATAGAAGAAGAACCCCAGGGATACACAACTGATAATCCGATAGAGTCCTTTGACATTGAGACTCTAAGGATCCTGAGAAAGAAGCAATAGCAGGCTGAGGCAGAAGAAGATAGAGCTACCATATCTCAGATGCTAAAGAAGGATAAGATCAGCCACAAACCCAAAAGGCCATATCTCTCTTTAATTATAGAGTCTCTACTGATCATAGAGACTAGACCAAACACCTCAAGCAACGAAGCTGCCACACCTGATAGTCTAGGTGATCAACAGGACAAAACTGAAGTTCAAAAAAGTCCTAAGGCTGAGGCTCAGCCTAGAAAATCAAGAAGAATACTGGTCAAGAAATATATCCTTGAAAATAAAAAAGTACTCAAGAAGGAAGACAAGAGTATGGTTGCCAAAAAGGAACTGTCCAAAGTAAGCCAAGAGGATAATGCTCCAGCTGAGGGGGAGATCCCTAAGATTCTTATGATAGAGAATACACCAGCTAAGGGGGAGATGCATGAAGCTCTCATACTAGAAAATGCTCCAGTTGAGGGGGAGTTAGTGATCGTACAAGAAGATGATCAAGGTGAGGGGGAGGCTCATGACATCCCCATGGCAGAAGAAGAAGTCCCTGCCAGAAATAAAGAAGTCCCTGCCAGAAATGAAGAAGAACCAGCGCAAGAACATCAAGAGGCCATTGAGATAATGGAATCCTCCAATGAGAACAGAGAAGAGGAAGAAGATGATGAGGTCGAGATCACAGCTGTGGGCATAAATGGGTACAAAAGAGCTAACTATGAGTAACTATTTTCATATCTACCCATGATGCATTTCCATCAAGCTCAGATTCTGAATTCCTGGAATCACATGTTTTGGAGCTTCAAAGAGTATCCGGCCATCTCAGTACTAGTTAATGGATTCCCAAGAAGATTCAACTTTGCCAAGAAGTTACTCACAAACAACTCTTCCTCAAAGTATAAACCTGAGGTACTGTCTATCCCAACCCTCTTCAGAGTTAATCACTTGCCATCATCCTCATTTAGCCATTTTTTTGAATTCCCACGATGGTTGGAAGTGATTCTTCATCCACTAAATCAATTTCCAGTTACAGAATCTCAAAATTCTGTAACTGAGGAACCAAATGCAGTCAACTTCATAATGATCCCAACTCCCATCATCTCTACTATCCCTGACTCTAGCCCCATCGTAGAGTCCCAAGGAGAAACCGTAGAGCTACATATTCCAGACATCCAAACATAGGCCCCTCCACCAGATATTCCATCCTCATCCTTTAATGAATATTTTAGTCTTGATCTTGCCCTCCACTCCTTGCAAAATCAATTCCAGAAAACAACCCCTCCTTTAAACAATCCTCAACCTAGTGATCCACTCACAAACATGCCCACCAAAGATGACTTGAATGAAGTGTCCAAAAACATGGTCAAGAACATCAATGAGAGCCTGGAAACTCATTCAGAACACATTCATCTCAGGCTAACTCAAATGATCACTGCTGCAAATAATCTCCCAGGCACTCTGAACATTGAGCTTACAAAGAAGCTGAGGGAAATTATCAAGGAAATGATTCAAAGCATGAAGGACAAAGATGATATTCACTTCCGGATAGCCACCAAACAAATAGAGGCTGTTCTCGAATTACATAAATCTCAAGAAGCCCAAAATAACCTTATGATGGACACCATCATCAACCTGAAAGCTTCAGTCACATAATTTTAGAAAGCCTAAGTAAACAAAGAACAGCAAACTGACACTGTTCTAGCTGTCCTCTGGAACAAAGAAGCTAGATCTGAAGCCTTGATCAAGGAGATTCGAGAGGACATTGCTAAAACACAAAGCCAACTCAACGAGCTTATCCAAGGAGTAAATCGGCTTTCTGAAGATATTCGAACCCTTGATGCTGAAATAAAGGGGGGGAATAAAGGGAAAGGAGTTCAAGGAGGCCAGGGAGGCTAGGGTAGAGGCAGAGAAGGTCAAGGAAGCTAAGGAAGGGGTAGAGGACAATTTCACACTCAAGCGTCAAGAAGCCCTCCTGCAAGACAAGTCCTCCAACAGACTCCACGATCAAGAAATCAAACTCAACGATCTGATCAGCAGGAAGTCTTGATGGCTCAGCCAATCAATAGTCAAGGGCCAGCTACCAGCTCACAAAATGTGACCACCACAGGCCTAAGAATGCCAATTGGAGATCCTGCATTCATGAATAGGCATGATCACAAACCAAGGATAAGCCCAAGTAATGAGCCCGAGGATAAGCCAGAAGGGATGAAGCGAGCAGGAAAAGAAGAGCTGAGGAGTATACCAATCCTCCACGCAAAAGACCAAAGAAATAGAGATAACTAAAAGTTTAAATTCTTATTGATGTAAAGCTAAAATGTAATACTCTTCAACCATCAATAAATTCATGCTTATTCTCTAGAAATTTTAGTTGCTCACTGAAACACTAAATCGTGTTTACTGTAAGACCCCAACTTTTTGAATAAAGATTAAATTTTCTCGAAATATATTTTTGAATATTATGGTGTGGATTTGATATAATGTTATAGATGTGGGTAATATTTACAAAATTTGCAAAGTACGCAAGTTGTTATATAATATTCTATTGGTCGGAGAATATTTGTTTTAAAAGGGAATATTCGTACAACGGCACAATTATTGGTCGACCCCCACAACGGAATTATTGTCGGATTGAGAAAACGACAAAAATACATTATGAAAATAATGGCGGAAGTTTTACCGTTAACTGTTGAACTACCCGGTAGTAAAAGTATAGTAATACGTGTGGTTGCATAGTAGCACACGGTATTGATTATTGATGCTTATGTGAGAAGTTACTCAGTTATACTCAATTATTGCTACAGTAATTGTTGCATCATATCCCTCATATTATTGATTCGATTATTGTCATAGTATCATCTGCATAATATGTTATTTTATTAAATCAATAATTAAGACGACAAAGTTATTCATATTATTAAATTGCAATATTTACAATGTCTAGAAGTTCTGTCAAGGAGAGGTTTGGTCACCTAATTGCGCGCCAATAGGGAGAAATCCTTATTGGAAAGCCCCCTCTTTCCTGGGAACGACCTGATTGATAAATATTGTGAGTTATAATATTAATGATGAATGTTATTAAAATTGAAGTTGTGTTCGAAGTTGAATTTGGAGACGCGGACGTGATATTTGAGTCTGGAACGATGAAATTAGTAAAAATAGTCTATAAACACAAACTTTTCCGGAATTCACTATTTGGTCAAAAAGTCAATAGTTGACTTTTTTTGGGAAAAGTCAAACTTCAAAATTTCAAAATTTATATTTTTGATAAAAATATTTTTATTGTGTTGGAATTATTTGTGTTAGTGAAAATCGACAATTATTTCGATAATAATTGATGTCTAGAGGTTATATTGACCAATCGGGTATTTAACCAGATAAATGAGCAATTGATTGGTATTATTTCACATGATTATAACTATTGATTCAAATAATTTACTATTGAATCACATTATTTACTATTAGGGGAGGTGGTGGAAGTTTGATAATACTTCCATGACTAAATTAAAAATAAAGGAAAAGTTGGAGGTATTGTACTGTAATTTTTTGAACCCCAAAACGTGCAATTATCGAAACTATATTTTTCTATAAATAGAAGCTCATTCTTCCTTCATTTCTCACCAATTCACAAAAGCTTTAGAGCGATTATTTTAGGGAGAAATTATAGAAAGAAGAAGAGAAGTCTGCTACCTCACTATTCCAGTATCCAGTTTTTCTAAGGTAGGGAGTATTATTTCTTTCTTATCCATGAAGAGAACTTCTGTTATTCCATTCTTTATTATTCTATTGGAATAACTTGTATACGCGGGTTACCCTATACTTGGTGAAGTTATTCTATTATTCCATTCTTTATTATTCTGTTGGAACATCCTGTCTGTGCGTTCTACGTCGGACCTGGTTCCGTCTTTATTATTATGTTGGAATATCCTGTTTGTGCGTTTTACGCTGGACCTAATTCCGTCTTTATTATTCTGTTGGAATATCATGTCTGTGCGTTTTACGCCGGACCTGATTTCGTCTTTATTATTCTATTGGAATATCATGTCTGTGCGTTTTACGCCAGATCTAATTCCATTATTTATTATTCTATTGGAATAACCTGTCTGTGCGGTCTATCGCATGCTTGGTGATTTCTTTTGTTATTCCATTCTTTATTATACTCAGTTGGTTAAAGTTTTGACTTCTATAATCCATGAAATTAGTGGAATATCCTTGATATTTGCGTTTCATCCAGTATCTTTTCATGGAAATATTCTTCTGAGCATTCTTGAATTTTACTCTACAAAGCAGTATCATGTTGACAATTTGGATGTTATTAGTTCCTGGATAAATTAATTCTTGAACTTGTTTTATTGAATTCTTATATCATTGTCATCATCCTCATGTTTATATTTTGTTGAAAGTCATATGTGGCCTATAGTACATAGATGGACTTGGTATGATTATGACCGGGGATTATTCGTTGTAATCATGACCGTAATGTTACAAATGATGTGGAAAAAGTCCTCATTGGCTCGTAGAGCATTGATGGACAGTTGTTGGCATGATCATGACCATTATTGAATATACAAATATTCTTGGCTCATAGTGCATGGATAATTGTGGTCGTGATACTAAAGAATATCCTTGGCCGTAATGCAGGGGTGATTAGATAATGTGGATTATTTTTTAAGCTGAGTCCCAGCGATAAAAGTGATGAAAAACCTTCTAAATCATAAAAGATAGTAGATTTTATTCTCTACTTGACTATTTTAATAGATTGTTTGTTCCGCTGCAGTTAAACTTGATGGTTGTTATATTGTATCAATTTAACACTGTTGAAGGCTAACGATAATATATTCTTCATTATCTTAGTCATAATATTTTCTACTGGGCTAGTTGAGCTCACCCTTTTACTTTTATTGTTCTCTTCAGGAAATGAGAACGTAGCAGGGACTAGTCGGAGAACAGAGTGACGAACCAGATGATAGCATTAATAGTTCTCACTATTCAGTGAAATAGTGGAAAATAAATGTAATAATATTGAATTTGAGTTTGTATATTGTCTAAACGACAATATTTGTATTAAAACTCACAGCTTATATTTTGTCGTACTTTACACGACAGTTGTATAATTAAGTTGTATTTGTATTCTATACCATGTATTTGACGACTCAGAATAGGTGATGTATACCTATTTTGGGGGCGTCACATTTACTTTCCTGCAAATACATCTAGAAACTAATAATCATGACAACAAATCTCCTGGTTATGTCATCATCAAATAGGGGGATATTATTGGGAGAATGCATATTATGATTTGATGTTTTAAATGTAAATTCTCATGATTATTTGTAAAGTCCTTCAAGGGATATATGTATAAGGACTTAGTGATAGATCAAATTTGTTAGGTTGATTTAAGCTCTTAATGTGTATCATTCTGTAAATGAATGTATAGATAGAAAGATCAAAGCTGTTAGGTTGATCTTGAGATGTAATAGATAGGCTTCGAAGAATTCGTAGTGTATCAATCTGATCAACATTACAGAAGTCAAGGAAGAAACGTAGAGCTTCAAAGATCGTAGTGTGTCTGCCTTGAAGGACCTCTTCGAAAATCATAGAGTGGTCCCAACGTTTACCGAGTCAACTCAGAGATCGTAGTGTGCTCTCGGAAACGTATAGTTTACAACTCAAGCAAGCGAAGATCGTAGTGTGCAAATAGTTAAGAGAAATTATAGTGCTCTCGGCTGATAACATCAGACCAAGCACCAAGGCGACAAGTCACCACAATTTGAATCGTAGAGTACAACGATCTGAATCGTAGAGTATCATCTGTCTTGTGTCAGAAGCATCAAGCCTCACGATTTATGTGGAGACAAACTCCAACATATGAGGAATGGATTCTAAACGTTGCAGTACTCACCAGTCCCAAAGTCCTAAGAAATATCTTTAGTATGCAACAAAGAAGCGTATTGAAGAAGCTAAGGAAAGTACCATTGGTAAGGGGGAAACACCTTTTTAGGTGTTAGGTGAGAAAGAAGTCTGCTGTGTAAGTGGGCCAGAATGCAATTCAGAAGATGTGCAGAAAAGTCTCCATCAAAGAATAGAAAGGTCAAACTCATTTAATGCTTCAACAGATGGATCCAACGGATAGTTTTCAAGATCACATATAAGCAAATCAAGCAGATGAGATATGCAAGTAATCATTGAACAAAAACATGAAGAACTCTCAAAGCTCAACTCTACGATCTGAGAAAAAGGAAAGCTTGCTCAGCTACTCAGTTCTTTCGAACAAATGATTAAAAAGCAACTGAGTAGCAACTGTGACGCCCCCAAAATAGGTATACATCACCCATTCTGAGTTGTCAATACATGGTACAGAAACAACTACAACTTTATTGTTACAATAGTAAAACTGTGAGTTTGAATACAAATATTATCTTCTAGACAATATCTATACCCAAATAAATCCTCATCAAATTTATTGATACATTATTTTATAAAAATGGTGAGGACTACTAAACAACTCTCTCTAGAACCTTCATTCCATACTCCGACTCGTACTCGCTATATTCTCGCCTCCTGGGAAGAAAAATGGAACAAAAAGGAAAAGGGTGAGCTCAACTAGCCCAGTAAAGAATATTATGACTAAGATAATATACAACAAATTATCGTTAATCTTCAACAGGGAAAAATCTAATAGAATACAATAGACAACAAGTTTTAAATCAATATTCGCAGCGGAAATAATAATTTATTAGAAGAGTTAAGTAAAGAATGCAAACTACTATCTTCTATATATGAATTTAAAGTTCATCGTCTATCTTTTATCCCTGTAACATCAATCAATATATATCTGGAATCAAATATTCATCTTTGCACTACAGGCCAAAGATATTCATCAGTTGGTCATGTTCATCTAAACACCTGTTCATCTTTGCACTACGGGCCAAAGATATTCATTAAAAATCATTCAGCTTTGCACTACAGGCCAAAGATATTCAATAATATCATCATTTAAGACTGAGGATGATGAAAAATACTTTTAAAGAAACGAATCCAGTGAAACAAAATGACAAGGATTAAGGATTAAGGATTCGTACTTTGTTTTATCCATATCCAAAAATACCTCAAAAATAATCATAGTGGTGTAAAATTCAAGAATGATCAAAACATGGATACAATCAAAGCTAGTATCCACAATAGATATTTTAGACGAAAAGGAAAATTTTCATTTTTCGATGAATAGTGTCGTATTCGTGAATAGTGTCGTATACGTGAATAGTAACTCTGACACAAAAAGTTCTAAATTTGATTAAAAGTTCAGATCAATACTTCGGCATAATGATATTAGAAGAAATAATATCATTTTAAAAAAAATAATATCCCTTATCTCGAAAGATCAGTACTTCTAGCTGAAACACCGGATATAGGCTATGACTTGAACTTGCACCGTATAGCAATACTCAAAGTATACTCAAAATACTCACAAGAATACGCTCGATAATACAGAGAGAGAAAACTTCAGTTTCTGGTGTGATTTTCAATTCTAACCTAAGCACCCTATTTATAGGAAAATGCTTAGAACACCAAAGTAGAAAATTTAATAAATTAATAATAATATATATATATATATATATATATATATATATATTTTTCCAACGCACACTTAATTTGCCCAACATCAGCCACCAACCAGCCCACTACACAAGACTAACAACAAAAAAAACGTTTTTCTAATTTAAAATAATTTAAACTTCCAAAAATCAATTATTTCGGAGCTTCAGAACTTCAATAATTCACCATAAATAGCCCTTTTGTCAGAAAATTTGAATCTCATGGATTTTTATAGGAAATTCAATTCTCTACAACTTTGCAGAAGAAAGTTTTTCCAAATTCCAAATAAAAATTGACCGAAATCCATAAAAAGACGATTTTACAAGCTATAATCAAATTTCAGTCAAGAAATGAGGTCCACCGACATGTTTAACATGTTTTAAGCATTTATTGCAACAAAAATACTCTTTCTCCTCGTATACTCATATATCACACATTCATTGTAAAAATATCATCATTATTATATTATTAAAATATAATAATATATTTAAATGAACTATTTTATCAAAAAAAGATAAAATTTTAATTTTCAACAATTGTCACATTAAAAAATTTCTCCATCTATATCCACATAAAATCAATATTTTCCTCATCATATGAATCAATAATTAATTATTCACAAATAATATTATTGAATCACAATATTGACAACCAGGCAGTTCCTAGGAAAGAGGGGGCTTTCCAATAAGGATCTCTCCTTACTGGCGCGCAATTAGGTGACCAAATCTCTCCTTAGACAGAACTTTCTAGACATTGCCAATAATATTATCCAATAATATTATTCAGATAATATGAATTATTGTTTCGATAATGAAAAATACTGTGTAGTGACAATTATTGAAACAATAGTAATATAAAATATCAACACAGCAATTATTGAATCAATAAAATAAAATACTGAACAGTAATTACTGTAATAATTATTGAGTAGTGCCTTCTTACGTAAGAATCAATAATTGGTGCAATACCGTGTGTTACTGTGTTTTAACCACCGAGTATTTTAACAGTATTAACGGTAATAACTACGCCATTATTTTTAAACAACTTATATTTGTTATTTTTTTATCCAATCGCTTTCCATTATGGGGCCTACAAAAGACTGCGCCGTCGTACGAGTATTACCCGACAGCAAGAATATTCCACGACCAAACGAATATTCTCCGACAACAATGAATATTGTGACAACCCAAGAATTTGGAGAATTTATTAAAATCTTAAATGATTGATTGAAGGTCAATATTAGGACCTAGACCGGAAATAAGTGTATGGAATTGGCAGTTATGTAATGAAATTCCAAGAATTTCAAAAGTTTTGGACAAGACTTGAATTATGTGATAGACTGTAAGTGATAGTCTAGTAATGAGGTATAAGATTATGGTAGATTTAAAATTCTTTTAAAGAATTATCAAGGATAAGTATCGAAGCGAATACTAGTTGGTATATTTGATTACATATGTGAACCGTAATGATTTAAGATCAAGGATTGATCAGATAAGTTATAACTTTAGCAAACCCTAAAGTTATGTTAATCATATGTTGATTAAGTTAGAAAAAATCTAACGAATTATTAGAATCCCTAACGGTACGCTCAGAAACTTTAATTTTAGTTCCGGGTATCCGAAACCCTAAATTCATGATATGAATATGGTGATTAAGTTAGAAAACCCTAACGATATATTCTGAAACCCTAGTTTCAGTTTCGAGAATTTAAACCCTAATTTGAGAATCCTAATGCGAAGTATTAAACCCTAAGGGTTAAAAAGTTGTGTGTAAGGAATATGAACATTCTGTGATGGTTTATATTTGTTTATTAAATAAACAAACAAAAGAAACTAGTGAAACCCTAATTATATATTAGGAATGAAGGATTTAATAACTTAAGGGTTATGGAAAAAGAGAATTGTGGTATTTAGAATACTTATTAATTCTAGGAGATTTATTTTATATATCTCAAATGATTAATTTTATAACCTAATTATAGCAAGTCTAATTGGGTTAAGGAAATGAATGGGCTTGTGAGTAAGGATTTATGTTATAATTGAGAAAATCGAAATCCTGAGTAAATTAATTGGGTTGGATGAGAATTAAATGTAGTGGATTATGTATATTTATAGCCCAAGTGTTGGCGAATGATATTGGTTAGAGGCTAAGCAATACAGTAAAGGAATAACCCAACTTTTAGCCAAGTGGGAGAGGAATTTTTGGACGTTTGTTAAATCAAATAAGCATTTAGTAAATAAAGCAAGACTTGGAGCATTCTAAGGCCACATGGCCGGTTGCTAGAGAAGGAAATAAGAGGGGGAGAATGTGTATTAATTGCTAACTTTAGTTGGTGACCAACTCCTACTAACTCCCCCTATGTGTCATCAATTTAATTTGCCAACACTTTGTTCTAGCTTGCAAGGCAACCACTTGGCAATTAATTAGAGGAAAGAGAGAGAGTTAGTGGGATGAAAAATTAGCCACATGGCCTATCAATTATAGAAGAGAAAAAGGGAGATGTATCTAGATATTTTAGACAAACATAAATCATGTCATTTTCTCTTTCCTCTCTTATTTTTGCTAACTAAAAAGAAATTATCAAAGGAGAGAAAGAGAAGAAGTGGCGGCAGCCATGGAAGAGAGAGAGAAAGGAGAGGGACGGCTGGAAATAGAGAGAGAAAAGGAGAAAGAAGAGTGGTCATGGAAGCCATTAAAGAGAAGAAAGAAGATTTTGATCAAAGGTAACTAGTTTATGTATTTGATTTTAGTTTTTCTAAATCAAACCTTGAATCTATAGTTCTAAACTCAAAAACCTTAGATCTATGTGTTAATGAGTGTTTCATGTTTAGATCTAACCATATTGAGTGATGATTTGGTTGAAATCAAAAGGAATTGAAAAATAGAATTTTCCAGAAAAGTTTAAAACTAGAAAGTGTGATCTAGCTTTTTGATTCTTGAAATCTATGATGGATATTTATGATTTATGTTCTTGGGATGCTAGATCTATGTGTTTATGAGAGTTTTATGTTTAGATCTACCCATATTAGGTGTTGAATTGGTGGAAATCAAAGGAAGAGAAAAATGTGATTTTTCCGGAAAAGTTAAACTTTTAAAAAGTGTTTTGATATGGTGTTTTAGATCAAGTGATGAACTTATGATTTTGAACCATATGAGGGAAGATCTACATGTTATATGATAATTTATGGTTAGATCTTGCCATTTTTAGGGTTGATAAGCTTGAACAAAGAGTAAGAACCAAAACAATTTTTTTTTGTTTTAAATGAATTAGTGGATTGCTGCCCTAATCAGAAAATTCCGGATCTGTTAGGTTACTCTAAAAAATTCTGGACTTATGATATGTTATAGTACACTCAATAAGCTTTCCATAGACTCTAAAACGGACTAAATCCGACATCGGAGGAGAGAGTTATGAAATTTCTCCCAAACTATTCAAAGTTAAGAAAATCTGTTAGAAGGGCAGTTTTTAACAGCCACTTCCGGGCTGAATTCCGGGAGCTTAACATGTCCAAATATGGATTGTGATAGATTACAACTGTATTTCGGAAAGATAGGAATCCAACAAAAGTGACGGATCATTAATCGGAGATACAGATTTCGTTTTATTTAAGTTTTGGTGAAGGACTCCAAAACTGCCAATTGATAAAAAGTTTCTGCCCAAAATTTTCCGGGGGTTGTTATGGGCATTTATTTAATGAGAAAACTTTCAGGCTTTTGGGAAATGAAAATATATGGTATTATGTAGCTCGTGTCCAAAAATGAGCTAATTCCGAGTTAAAACGACCAAGTTATGACCAGTACAATTTTTGTGATTTTCCGACGGAAATCGCTATAAACGAAGTTCTACAACTCCGATTGCCACAAAATTTAAAATGGAGCATCACGTTAACATATATAATGTTATGCCAAGAGATGGGAATGTTTGGAGTTAAGCACGAGGTAGCTAATTTCTTAAGCTACGCACTAGAATTAATTTTTTTAAAAATACCAAAGGAAGTTGGAAAATTATGGAAAAATAATTATTATGCATGAAATACATGTATATATGTTTGACCAAAGGATAGGAGAATAATTCACTGATTTGGTATTTTCGTGATACGGATATAAAATACAGTTTGCTGGATTGGAAAACAGTTTGCTGAATTGAAAATGTGTTGAATCCGGTTTGCTGGATTGAAGTTTAAATTGATGGATTTGGAATTCAAGTTGCTGAATTATAAATTTGGTTGTTAGATATAGAATCCAGGGTGTTGGATTAGTGTTTGCCTTATTACATGTTAATGAATAATTTATGAAATGAAAAGCAAGTGTTAAATTATAAGGGATATGATATAGTGATTGAATAATTATCAAAGGATGATAATAATATTGATGTGTTAAGTTGTTATCTAATATTTGATTAAGTATTAGATAGTATTATGGAATAAAGTATGTTATACTTATTAAAAGATCAATCTTATAACTGATAGGTCTTTCGTGAAAGATTAAATTAAATTGCGTTGCGGTAATCAATGGTTCAGGCAAGTTTTCTTTTACTTAACTATAATAAGAGTGTTTTATTCAAGCTGATGGTTAATCATTGCTGATTGCCACAAAAATTGTACTCTATACATCTTGCATGTATAAGTCAGTTATGAAAGGCTGATCACCTTCATTACCAGTTGGTTCAGAAATGTTTGTTCATGTTTAAAACTTGTTCAGTCAAAAGTTTGTTCGTGCTAGTTCTCAATTATATTGATGAATTATAGCCAGCTTATTATTCATACTCTTCAATCATGATATATCGTTATATTATTGTATTTAAACTTGCTGGGCAACTTTCATGCTCACCCTTGCTATATCATGATAAAACATTGCAGATAAGGCGAATGCGTTCGGATACAGGAAAAGATAATACCAAGTTCAGCTTGGGATAAAATGTGCAGCTATTTTGTAATAGTATATTTTGATAAATATTGTTATGTGATAGAAAGTTTAGGAATTGTATTTAAGTTAAGGTTACTCGACCTTGGGGAATAGTGTGTAATGTATTGTATAAACAATTTATGTTTATATCTTCCGCAATTAGTGAAAGAAATAGTATACCGGATCCGAGGCGATTCGGGGCCCGGATTTGGGGTTACTACAGTTGGTATCAGAGCTGTTGGTTATGAAGCTTAGGTAGGTATACCTGAGACCAATAACCGCAGTGATTAGGATTAAGTACTAACTCAAGTCGAGTTAGTGTGTCGGTAAGATTCAAAGATGAATCTCGGCGAGTGTAAAGGCACAGAGTTCCCTAACTCTGATATAAAGTTGAACAGTAATGGTGAATAGATTGAGTCTAAAAGACTGAATGTGCAGGGATAAAAGATCGTAAAACAAAACGATCATAGTGCATAGAATTGAATCGTAATATATACGATAAGATCACCCCGTGATCTGATAAGGTTATGATGTGGGAAAAGAATCAATCTGATGATTGAAAAGTTTACAGCAAGATGCTGTGTATCAGTTTTACTATGAAATTTTACTATGAAAACTCATGAAAGAGTTATGAATTATAAATACGGATTAAATAAAATTCGTATGGAGTAAGTGTGGAGCTAGAATTATGTGGGATTTCAATTGAGGACTCTTGTCGGCAGCTGAGTTGTATGATTCCTTGTATGGGCGGGGAATTTGTACTTGGTTTTAGAATCACTTAGCTTCCTAGTCGATGTAGTGGTTAGGTTGACCAATTCTTTGTATGGGCGGGGAATTGTTCACTTAGCTTCCTATATTGATTAGTGGGCGAGTTTGGTTTGACAACCACTTAGTTTCTGGCACTGATAATCATTGAAATGTTGTGTCGCGCTATTTGCTATATGCGTGTTAAGAGGGTGATTCCTTTCTCATGTGTATAACAGATAGATAGGTCATAGGTAGAGAATATAGGTTTAAGTACGAGTTCTTAAAACTCATACTTATGTGACATACTTGACGCATAGTTATATAAAATGTTTATGAACCCCTCAGCGAATGGACGCCAAAGGTCTGTCTAGGAAAGTTCGTGAACTCATATGATTGTGGACAGGTTATGAATTCATAAGTGTGGCTTTATGAACTGGGTATAGTTATGTGTGAATGGAGTATTGAGGATAATAGGAACAGATAGAATGTTAAGCATATGATCATTAGTGGAGACTTAGATTTTCCTAAACCCCTATCTATGCTAGATTTCAAATTTTTGACATCAAGCTAAATACGCACTATGTGCCTTTTAAAAAAAATTATTTTTATTTATCACTTATGTACTATGTAACCTGGTGCAGAGATGATAAAAATGATGGAGTCATCAATGCAGTATTACTTAGTGTGAATTTGACTTAAAGTCACTATTCCACTATGGTATGATGTAGCATGATAAAATCATCAAATGACGGAATCCTCAACGGACTGTAAATACAGTGCGGCATCATGACGTTATTCTCAAAAATATTTTCAAAAACTCCAAGTGTTTATTGAAAGAAATTTTCTGAACCAAATTGTTTTGGTGCTGAATCCTATGATAAGACTGAGGTGAACTATGTTGTTTGGATAAATAAATCCAATCTAGTAGCGTAAATATTCGCTAAAAATAATTATTACGTTATGCATGACGTAAGTGTACGATAGGCTAATCACCTAAAGTACAAGTAATGGTAGTTTACCTTCTTTGTGATTGTAAACAGACCAAGTGATGTTTTGTTTTGCGGTATGAATACCGTCAAATCTATGTGTTCATTGTCTATATGACCCCTCAGCATAATTTTAAACCTTTTTACCCTTGTGAGTGGTGTATTGGATAGCATGTGATGATATGTGTGAATGGTATAAGCTGTAAGGTGTAAGGTGAATTTCGGGGACGGAATTCTTATAAGGAGGGGTGAATGTGACAACCCAAGAATTTGGAGAATTTATTAAAATCTTAAATGATTGATTTAAGGTCAATATTAGGACCTAGACCGGAAATAAGTGTATGGAATTGGCAGTTATGTAATGAAATTCCAAGAATTTCAAAAGTTTTGGACAAGACTTGAATTATGTGATAGACTGTAAGTGATAGTCTAGTAATGAGGTATAAGATTATGGTAGATTTAAAATTCTTTTAAAGAATTATCAAGGATAAGTATCGAAGCGAATACTAGTTGTTATATTTGATTACATATGTGAACCGTAATGATTTAAGATCAAGGATTGATCAGATAAGTTATAACTTTAGCAAACCCTAAAGTTATGTTAATCATATGTTGATTAAGTTAGAAAAAATCTAACGAATTATTAGAAACCCTAACGGTACGCTCAGAAACTTTAATTTTAGTTCCGGGTATCCGAAACCCTAAATTCATGATATGAATATGGTGATTAAGTTAGAAAACCCTAACGATATATTCTGAAACCCTAGTTTCAGTTTCGAGAATTTAAACCCTAATTTGGGAATCCTAATGCGAAGTATTAAACCCTAAGGGTTAAAAAGTTGTGTGTAAGGAATATGAACATTCTGTGATGGTTTATATTTGTTTATTAAATAAACAAACAAAAGAAACTAGTGAAACCCTAATTATATATTAGGAATGAAGGATTTAATAACTTAAGGGTTATGGAAAAAGAGAATTGTGGTATTTAGAATACTTATTAATTCTAGGAGATTTATTTTATATATCTCAAATGATTAATTTTATAACCTAATTATAGCAAGTCTAATTGGGTTAAGGAAATGAATGGGCTTGTGAGTAAGGATTTATGTTATAATTGAGAAAATCGAAATCCTGAGTAAATTAATTGGGTTGGATGAGAATTAAATGTAGTGGATTATGTATATTTATAGCCCAAGTGTTGGCGAATGATATTGGTTAGAGGCTAAGCAATACAGTAAAGGAATAACCCAACTTTTAGCCAAGTGGGAGAGGAATTTTTGGACGTTTGTTAAATCAAATAAGCATTTAGTAAATAAAGCAAGACTTGGAGCATTCTAAGGCCACATGGCCGGTTGCTAGAGAAGGAAATAAGAGGGGGAGAATGTGTATTAATTGCTAACTTTAGTTGGTGACCAACTCCTACTAACTCCCCCTATGTGTCATCAATTTAATTTGCCAACACTTTGTTCTAGCTTGCAAGGCAACCACTTGGCAATTAATTAGAGGAAAGAGAGAGAGTTAGTGGGATGAAAAATTAGCCACATGGCCTATCAATTATAGAAGAGAAAAAGGGAGATGTATCTAGATATTTTAGACAAACATAAATCATGTCATTTTCTCTTTCCTCTCTTATTTTTGCTAACTAAAAAGAAATTATCAAAGGAGAGAAAGAGAAGAAGTGGCGGCAGCCATGGAAGAGAGAGAGAAAGGAGAGGGACGGCTGGAAATAGAGAGAGAAAAGGAGAAAGAAGAGTGGTCATGGAAGCCATTAAAGAGAAGAAAGAAGATTTTGATCAAAGGTAACTAGTTTATGTATTTGATTTTAGTTTTTCTAAATCAAACCTTTAATCTATAGTTCTAAACTCAAAAACCTTAGATCTATGTGTTAATGAGTGTTTCATGTTTAGATCTAACCATATTGAGTGATGATTTGGTTGAAATCAAAAGGAATTGAAAAATAGAATTTTCCAGAAAAGTTTAAAACTAGAAAGTGTGATCTAGCTTTTTGATTCTTGAAATCTATGATGGATATTTATGATTTATGTTCTTGGGATGCTAGATCTATGTGTTTATGAGAGTTTTATGTTTAGATCTACCCATATTAGGTGTTGAATTGGTGGAAATCAAAGGAAGAGAAAAATGTGATTTTTCCGGAAAAGTTAAACTTTTAAAAAGTGTTTTGATATGGTGTTTTAGATCAAGTGATGAACTTATAATTTTGAACCATATGAGGGAAGATCTACATGTTATATGATAATTTATGGTTAGATCTTGCCATTTTTAGGGTTCATAAGCTTGAACAAAGACTAAGAACCAAAACAGTTTTTTTTTGTTTTAAATGAATTAGTGGATTGCTGCCCTAATCAGAAAATTCCGGATCTGTTAGGTTACTCTAAAAAATTCTGGACTTATGATATGTTATAGTACACTCAATAAGATTTCCATAGACTCCAAAACGGACTAAATCCGACATCGGATGAGAGAGTTATGAAATTTCTCCTAAACTATTCAAAGTTAAGAAAATTTGTTAGAAGGGCAGTTTTTAACAGCCACTTCCGAGCTAAATTCCGGGAGCTTAACATGTCCAAATATGGATTGTGATAGATTAAAACTGTAGTTCGGAAAGATAGGAATCCAACAAAAGTGACGGATCATTAATCGGAGATACAGATTTCGTTTTATTTAAGTTTTGGTGAAGGACTCCAAAACTGCCAATTGATAAAAAGTTTCTGCCCAAAATTTTCCGGGGGCTGTTATGGGCATTTATTTAATGAGAAAATTTCCAGACTTTTGGGAAATGAAAATATATGATATTATGTAGCTCGTGTCCAAAAATGAGCTAATTCCGAGTTAAAACGACCAAGTTATGACCAGTACAATTTTTGTGATTTTCCGACGGAAATCGCTATAAACGGAGTTCTACAACTCCGATTGCCACAAAATTTAAAATGGAGCATCACGTTAACATATATAATGTTATGCCAAGAGATGGGAATGTTTGGAGTTAAGCACGAGATAGCTAATTTCTTAAGCTACGCACTAGAATTAATTTTTTTAAAAATACCAAAGGAAGTTGGAAAATTATGGAAAAATAATTTTTATGCATGAAATACATGTATATATGTTTGACCAAAGGATAGGAGAATAATTCACTGATTTGGTATTTTCGTGATACGGATATAAAATACAGTTTGCTGGATTGGAAAACAGTTTGCTGAATTGAAAATGTGTTGAATCCGGTTTGCTGGATTGAAGTTTAAATTGATGGATTTGGAATTCAAGTTGCTGAATTATAAATTTGGTTGTTAGATATAGAATCCAGGGTGCTGGATTAGTGTTTGCCTTATTACATATTAATGAATAATTTATGAAATGAAAAGCAAGTGTTAAATTATAAGGGATATGATATAGTGATTGAATAATTATCAAAGGATGATAATAATATTGATGTGTTAAGTTGTTATCTAATATTTGATTAAGTATTAGATAGTATTATGGAATAAAGTATGTTATACTGATTAAAAGATCAATCTTATAACTGATAGGTCTTTCGTGAGAGATTAAATTAAATTGTGTTGCGGTAATCAACGGTTCAGACAAGTTTTCTTTTACTTAACTATAATAAGAGTGTTTTATTCAAGCTGATGGTTAATCATTGCTGATTGGCACAAAAATTGTACTCTATACATCTTGCATGTATAAGTCAGGTATGAAAGGCTGATCACCTTCATTACCAGTTGGTTCAGAAATGTTTGTTCATGTTTAAAACTTGTTCAGTCAAAAGTTTGTTCGTGCTAGTTCTCAATTATATTGATGAATTATAGCCAGATTATTATTCATACTCTTCAATCATGTTATATCGTTATATTATTGTATTTAAATTTGCTGGGCAACTTTCATGCTCACCCTTGCTATATCATGATAAAACATTGCAGATAAGGCGAATGCGTTCGGATACAGGAAAAGATAATACCAAGTTCAGCTTGGGATAAAATGTGCAGCTATTTTGTAATAGTATATTTTGATAAATATTGTTATGTGATAGAAAGTTTAGGAATTGTATTTAAGTTAAGGTTACTCGACCTTGGGGAATAGTGTGTAATGTATTGTATAAACAATTTATGTTTATATCTTCCGCAATTAGTGAAAGAAATAGTATACCGGATCTGAGGCGATTCGGGGCCCGGATTTAGGGTTACTACAAATATTTTATAACCACTTGCTTATTTTGAAATATTTCCGTATTTTACCCATAACTATCCACATCAAATCAACCCCTATATTAAATAGAGAAAATTAAATTCCATTAATAATAAGTTGGGGTCTTACAACCTCCACTCCTTATGAAATTTCGTCCTCGAAATTAATGTATGTACCTGGTGTTTCGAAAAGGTGAGGATACCTCGCTTTCATTTCCGTTTCCAATTCCCAGGTTATTTCCTCTATAGCATGATTCCTTCACAGAACTTTAACTTGTGGTATGACCTTTGTGCGTAGGACATGCTCCTTCCTATCCAAAATCTTGACATATACCTCTTCGTACGTTAAGTCTTCGGCTATCTCGTCTGGTTCTAACTCAATAACGTGGTTTGGGTCTTTCACAAATTTACGAAGTACGGATATGTGAAACACATTATGAACACGAGACATACTCGGAGGTAACGCGAGTCTATAAGCTACATTTCCTACTCGGTTAAGAATCTGAAATGGACCATTATATCGTGGATTGAGCTTTCCTCGTTTCCCAAATCTTGTAACTCCCTTCCATGGAGCTACACGCAACAATACGTGATCCCCAATACTAAATTCCACGTCTTTTCGATGAAGATCTGCATAACTCTTTTGTCGATCATGTGCCATTTGTATACGTTGTCGAATCATTTGGATCTTTTCGGTAGTCATACGTACCAACTCGGGTCCCAACAATGTTACTTCACCCACCTCGTCCCAATATACTGGAGAGCGACATTTTCGTCCATATAATGCTTCGAATGGAGCCACACCTATACTTGCCTGATAACTGTTGTTGTATGAGAATTCCACCAATGGTAAATACTTATCCCAACTGCCCTTGAAGTCTAGGACACAGAGTCTTAATAAATCTTCAAGAGTTTAAATAGTACTCTCTGATTGTCCATCTGTTTGAGGATGGTATGCCGAACTGCATCGTAAATCCGTGCCCATAGCTTTTTACAAGCTAACCCAAAATCTTGAAGTGAATCTTGGATCACGATCCGAAACTATGGATACTGGCATGCCATGAAACCTCACAATCTCATTTACATATATACTAACAAGACGTTCAAGGGAATAAGTCTCCCGTATCGGCAAGAAATGAGCAGACTTGGTTAATCTATCAACAATAACCCAAATGGCATTGATGCCTTGAGAAACCGTAGGAAGACCCGTAACGAAATCCATGGTAATATGTTCCCACTTCCATTTCAGAATATCAAGTGGTTGCAATGGACCCTTAGGTACTAGATGCTCCGCCTTTACATGTTGACAAGTTAAACACATCGAGATAAACTTTGCAATCTCTCTCTTCATATTGTTCCACCAAAATGTATGTCGAAGATCACGATACATTTTAGTACTTCCAGGATGGATTGCAAATGGTGTATTGTAAGCCTCCATCATAATCGTGTACTTCAAATCAGGGTCATTAGGAACACAAAGTCTAGAGTGGACTCGAAGTATTCCTTCTTCATCAATTCTCGCTTCCGGAATAGCACCTTCTTGTACTTTCTTCTTCATACGCATCAGCTCCGGGTCGGTGGCTTGAGCAACCTTAACTTTTTCTATTAAAGTTGGTTCTATGCGTATACTTGACATCATTTCCTGCATATGATCTTCTACTCAACGCGTCAGGTACCACGTTCGTTTTTCCAGGATGGTATTGAATAGTGTGGTCGTAATCTTTCAACAGCTCAAGCCAACGTCGTTGCCGCATGTTGAGTTCCTTTTACGTGAAGAAATATTTGAGGCTTTTATGGTCTAAATATATCTCCACTTTCTCCCCATATAGATAGTGCCTCCGGATCTTTAGCGCGAAAACGACTGCTGCCAACTCTAGATCATAAGTTGGATAATTCCTCTCATACTCTTTAAGTTGTCGCGAGGCATAAGCTATGACTTTCCCATGTTGCATGAGAACACATCCTAACCCTTTGCCTGAAGCATCGTTGTAGATAACAAATCCATCTGTACCAGATAGTATTGTTAGAACAGGTGCCGAAATGAGTCTCTTCTTGAGCTCTTGGAAACTCTTCTCGCATTCCTAGCTCCATGCGAATTTTATATCTTTCCGAGTCAGCTGAGTTAATGGAGTAGCGATTCGAGAAAATCCTTCCACGAATCTCCGATAATAACCAGCTAAGCCCAGAAAGCTACGTACTTCGGTCACCGACTTCGGTTGCTCCCAACTTTGTATTGCTTCAATCTTTGCCGGGTCCACGGATACTCCATGTTTTGACATCGCGTGCCTAAGAAATGCTACTTCCTTAAGCCAGAATTCGCATTTCTTCAATTTGGCATATAGTTTATTTTCACGAAGCCTTTGGAGTACCAGTTTCAAATGGTGCTCATGATCTTCACGACTTTTGGAATATATGAGGATGTCATCAATAAAGACAACATTGAACTGATCCAAATATTCTTTGAATACTCGGTTCATCATATCCATGAAAGCCGCAGGAGCATTAGTCAATCCGAAAAACATGACTAAGAATTCATAATGCCCGTACCGAGTTTTGAAGGCAGTCTTTGGAATATCCTCAGTTCTAATCTTCAGCTGATGATATCCAGAACGAAGATCGATTTTTGAAAAGAATTGTGCTCCTTGCAACTGGTCAAACAGGTCATTAATACGAGGTAGAGGATACCTATTCTTGATGGTGACATGGTTCAATTTCCGATAGTCAATACAAAGTCACATACTCCCGTCTTTCTTCTTTACGAATAAAACAGGAGCACCCCAAGGAGATGTACTAGGACGAATGAAACCGATGTCCAACAATTCCTGTAGTTGGACCTTTAACTCCTGAAGTTCAATAGGAGCCATTCGATATGGGGTTTTAGAAATGGGCTTTGTACCAGGTTTAAGATCAATAAAGAATTCAACTTCACGTTCTGGGGGTAGACCGGGAAGTTCTTCAGGAAATACGTCAGGAAAGTCAATAACAACAGGAATATTATTCAAATTTGACTTGTCTTTATTCAAATCCATAACATGGGCTAAGAAAGCTTGACATCCATTTTTCAATAAACGAATAGCTTTATGATTAGATATGACAGTGATTGATTTTAATGGTTTAGTTGCTTGAATTCGTACAACAGGTTGGTTAGGAATATGAAAACTAACAACCTTACGGAAACAATCAATTTTGGCATGATGAGTAGTTAACCAATCAATCCCTAAAATCACATCAAAAGCAAGTATCTTTAAAGAGATAAGGTCAACAGGTAAGGTGATGGTGCCAACTTGAATCAAACAAGATTTATAAACAGTGGATGTGATGAAAGTTTCTCCTAACGGAGTTTTCACAGATAGGTCAAAGTCTAATTTCTCCGGAGTCAAGTTTAAACGTTGAGCACAAGTAGGAGAGATAAATGAATGGGTAGCACCGGTATCAAGTAAGGTATAAACTTCGTAAGAATTTATAAATAGCTTACCCATGATCACCTCGTTTGGGTTCCTCGCATTTTGACCAGTCACAACAAACGCTCTTCCAGGAACCGTTGACTTTGACTTTTCTGGGACAATCTTTTGAGTCATCGTCCCCGCTGAACTAGGTTTCGCTACTGTACAATCTCGAGCGATATGTCCTTCCTTTCCACAATTATAGCATACCTTGAACTGTTATGGGCAGTTTGGATTGATATGTCCCTCTTTCCCGCATTTATAGCATATGACCGGTGGTCGTTCTCCTCCCTTAGAACCAGTTGCTGTCGGCACTGTCGTCTTCACATGGTCGTTGTTAAATCTCCTCTTTTTAAAATCTCCTCCTAACTCGCTTTTTCTATTTTCATGGTCATGATTACCACCAGAGTGGTTACCATTTTTGTCCGTCTTTTTCTTTCTCCGCTGGTTATCGTTATTTTGTTGACTGCCATCTCCGGTATGATTCTGGTTGTGGTCCCTCAGTTGACTGTACTCATTATCTCGTTCTAATAATTGAGCCCTGTTTACAACATCTGAGTAGAGAGAAAATTTATGAGAAATGAGATACTGACGTATGCCGGGTTTCAAACCTCTAAGAAACATCTGCGTCATACATTCCTCATTCTCCACCAAATGTGGTGCAAACCTGAATAACTCTGCAAACTTTGCCTCGTACTGGGACACCGTCATGTTATTCTGCTCCAATCTAATAAACTCCACTTCCGTCATATGACGAACACTTTCAGGAAAGTATTTGTCATTAAATAGTTTCTGAAATGTCTCCCAAGACATGCTGAGTGCGGCTGGATGGGTACGCTTCACAGACTCCCACCAGTAGTCTGCCTCGCCACGGAACATAAAGGTGGCGAATGGAACCTTCTGTTCCTCCGTGCATCCCAAGACATCGAATATCTTGGTAATTTGTTTGACCCATGTTTCCGCCATGATCGGATCTAGCTTTCCATTAAATTCTGGTGGTCCCAACTCTTTGAACTGCTTGACTGTGACAACCCGTGAATTGCTATCATTTCCTCCTGTATTTTGAACACGAGTCTCCCTCGTCTGATTTTGCATGAACTGTAAAAAGCTTCTAAACATCCCCTCGTTCATCATCTGCTCAGTGGTGTTGTTCACAGGAGGAACATTGCCAGCATGTTGCACGTTCTCCTTGTTGGTGAGTACATGCATCTCCACGGTCTCATTTCCACTGTTAATATTATCAGTTGACATTCTCAAATATTGTCATAAAATAAGGGTTAATTAAGGAAATCAATATATCTCATAATATCCCTATATACTGACCAACTAACAAATAAGCTTAGGTAGGACACACTAGCGAAGGATTTACTCGTCTCTCCCCTCCAAGTTCTATTCCCCGATCTCCGCCAGAGATCATATCCCTAAGCTCTGATACCAACTGTGACGCCCCCAAAATAGGTATACATCACCCATTCTGAGTTGTCAATACATGGTACAGAAACAACTACAACTTTATTATTACAATAGTAAAACTGTGAGTTTGAATACAAATATTATCTTCTAGACAATATCTATAACCAAATAAATCCTCATCACATTTATTGATACATTATTTTACAAAAATGGTGAGGACTACTAAACAACTCTCTCTAGAACCTTCATTCCATACCCCGACTCGTACTCGCTATATTCTCGCCTCCTGAGAAGAAAAATGGAACAAAAAGGAAAAGGGTGAGCTCAACTAGCCAGTAAAGAATATTATGACTAAGATAATATACAAAAAATTATCGTTAATCTTCAACAGGGAAAAATCTAATAGAATACAATAGACAACAAGTTTTAAATCAATATTCGCAGCAGAAATAATAATTCATTAGAAGAGTTAAATAGAGAATGCAAACTACTATATTCTATATATGAATTTAAAGTTCATCGTCTATCTTTTATCCCTGTAACATCAATCAATATATATCTGGAATCAAATATTCATCTTTGCACTACAGGCCAAAGATATTCATCAGTTGGTCATGTTCATATAAATATCTGTTCATCTTTGCACTACGAGCCAAAGATATTCATCAGAAATCATTCATCTTTGCACTACAGGCCAAAGATATTCAATAATATCATCATTTAAGACTGAGGATGATGAAAAATACTTTTAAAGAAACGAATCCAGTGAAACAAAATGACAAGGATTAAGGATTAAGGATTAAGGATTCGTACTTTGTTTTATCCATGTCCAAAAATACCTCAAAAATAATCATAGTGGTATAAAATTCAAGAATGATCAAAATATGGATACAATCAAAGCTAGTATCCACAATAGATATTTTAGACGAAAAGGAAAATTTTCATTTTTCGATGAATAGTGCCGTATTCGTGAATAGTGTCGTATACGTGAATAGTGCCGTATACGTGAATAGTAACTCCGACACAAAAAGTTCTAAATTTGATTAAAAGTTCAGATCAATACTTCGGCATAATGATATTAGAAGAAATAATATCATTTTAAAAAAATAATATCCCTTATCTCGGAAGATCAGTACTTCTAGGTGAAACACCGGATATAGGCTATGACTTGAACTTGCACCGTATAGCAATACTCAAAGTATACTCAAAATACTCACAAGAATACGCTCGATAATATAGAGAGAGAAAACTTCAGTTTCTGGTGTGATTTTCAATTCTAATCTAAGCACCCTATTTATAGGAAAATGCTTAGAACACCAAAGTAGAAAATTTAATAAATTAATAATATATATATATATATATTTCCAACTCACACTTAATTTTCCCAACATCAACCATCAACCAGCCCACTACACAAGACTAACAACAAAAAAAACGTTTTTCTAATTTAAAATAATTTAAACTTCCAAAAATCAATTATTTCGGAGCTTCGGAACTTCAATAATTCACCATAAATAGCCCTTTTGTCAGAAAATTTGAATCGCGCGAGTTTTTATAGGAAATTCAATTCTCTACAACTTTGCAGAAGAAAGTTTTTCCAAATTCTAAACAAAAATTGACCGAAATCCATAAACAGTCGATTTTACAGGCTATAATCAAATTTCAGTCAAGAAATGGGGTCCACCGACATGTTTAACATGTTTTAAACATTTATTGCAACAAAAATACTCTTTCTCCTCGTATACTCATATATCACACATTCATTGTAAAAATATCATCATTATTATATTATTAAAATATAATAATATATTTAAATGAACTATTTTATCAAAAAAATATAAAATTTCAATTTTCAACAATTGTCACATTAAAAATTTTCTCCATCTATATCCACATAAAATCAATATTTTCCTCATCATATGAATCAATAATTAATTATTCACAAATAATATTACTGAATCACAATATTGACAACCAAACAGTTCCTAGGAAAGAGGGGGCTTTCCAATAAGGATCTCTCCTTACTGGCGCGCAATTAGGTGACCAAACCTCTCCTTAGACAGAACTTTCTAGACATTGCCAATAATGTTATCCAATAATATTATTCAGATAATATGAATTATTGCTTCGATAATGAAAAATACAGTGTAGTGACAATTATTGAAACAACAGTAATATAAAATATCAACACATCAATTATTGAATCAATAAAATAAAATACTGAACAGTAATTACTGTAATAATTATTGAGTAGTGCCTTCTTACGTACGAATTAATAATTGGTCCAATACCGTGTACTACTGTGTTTTAACCACCGAGTATTTTAACAGTATTAACGGTAATAACTACGCCGTTATTTTTAAACAACTTATATTTGTCGTTTTCTTCATCCAATCGCTTTCCGTTATGGGGCCCACAAAAGACTGCGCCGTCGTACGAATATTCCCCGACAGCAAGAATATTCCACGACCAAACGAATATTCCCCGACAACAATGAATATTTTATAACCACTTGCTTATTTTGAAATATTTGCGTATTTTACCCATAACTATCCACATCAAATCAACCCCTATAATAAATAGAGAAAATTAAATTCCATTAATAATAAGTTGGGGTCTTACAACAACCATCAAGAACTCAACATCTACCAATCAACTGAAGAAAAAGTACCAAGTCTGCTGGACTTGAAGAGTTCTAAGTGAACTACAAGAGAGCCAAGTCTGTCGGACTTGAATAGTTCAATAGTGAACTAAGAAGTTCCTAGACTGCTGGTCTAGAAGAAATCTGTGTGATTCAGAAGTTGTAAAATACATCCTTAGTGGATTTCCTACTCGAGGAGTAGAAGAGTGGACTAGGAGCTTTAAGTGCTCTGAACCACTTAAAACGACTGTGTCTATTACTTTCTTACTATAACTGCTATATCTGCCATAACTGCTATAACTGCCTCACTCTCCACTACTTCGTAAAGGAGATTAAAACAAACATTAATTTCGCTAAGTTTTAATCATCATCAACTAACAAGTTTAAAACGAAAAGATTTGTTAAATATCATCCAACCCCCCTTCTAGATAACTATTGTGCCTACTGGAAACTAACAATATATATATCTAATAAAATATAAATAATTTTGAATTTTTCGCTCACTCAATAAATTATCTGGGCCGTCCAAAATTTGGGATAAATCTCACCGTCCATACAGTGCCGGAGGCACGGAACACATCTAATATATATATATATATATATATATATATATATATATATATATATATAAAGTGATGTATTTTTTTCGTTCCTAAAAAAATTGACTTAAAGGCTAAATTTAACACAAATTAAAGTAATCAAATAAAAGGAGAGGGGATAAATTTATTTACCATTTTTCTCTTCTATTGATATGTGTATATTAATTAATTATTATAACTGATTCTTGCGGAGAGAGAGAATTAATTAGAGTCATTAATTTGTGATGGGATTGATTTATTTTTTTGGCTAAAATTTAGTATGGCCAGGTGTAAATTAATCGGTGTAATTTTTTTTATTAGTTGACTTGTGTATTTTAGATATGCTTTAAAGGATAATTTTTTTTGTCATTTAAATCATTTATTCTTTTAAGAACGGAATGAGCATATAAATGTTTATAAGAAAAAGGGAATGTTCATATTGTTTTTATAAAAAAAGTGATATATTAGTAACAAAAAAGTATAAAAATGTGTTTAGTACATTTAAAGATATACCCAAAATTAAAATAATAACAAAATATTTTTCTCTTCCCTCCCTATAATAATTTCTCTCCTCTTTTATTTATATTTTATCTTTGGCTATATCCTTAAATGTAACTTTGGGTATATACATAAATATATTAATTGATTATATATAATATTTATACAATAAATGTATTATCAAATAAAATTAGTCACATACTGCTCACATATATTCATATGCATATTTTTAATGACACACATCCAAAATAAATCATATAAATTATCAAAATATGCATATGAGTATATAGCCATACGTGACTGATATAATTTGTACGAGTAGACTTACTCATATTTATATAGTCCCCTAGAATTATTGATATTTATACGAGGAAAAACAAATATTCTCCTTTACTTTTTATTATTCTAATCTGGACTCTATATATGACCACAGACCACATTCTCTCTCACGCACGTATTCTCTGTATCTCACACACAAACAGTTTGATACAGTATATGATAACGCAGATATTTTCCCCTTCTTTTTTAGGCAAATGTAAAATGTGAAATGTGGCCTTTACTTTTTGCTATAAAAAGCAAAATAGACTTTCCTTTATTGTAACTCCAGTATCTCCGAACACTCTTGTTCTTCTCTCTCTTTCCTAATTGGTGGTAGCTGCTGCTTCGGTATCAACACTGCGCCCCCAAATCTCTCTCCCCAATAAGGTAAAACAACAAAACCCACTAAATTTATGTGAATTTTGCATGTTCATGTATAAAAATTAAAGGGTTTTGTTTATTTTACCAGATCTGAACTTGTTAGGTTAACTTTAATTTCTTTAGGGTTCTTACAAATCTTGCCCAAATAAGAAAGAAAAAAAGTAGAAAAAAGTACCCATTTGTTTTTGGTGTGTTTTTTCTTAAAATTTAAATGTGGGCATTGTAGTTTTTTTATTTTAAAATTTATATCTGAAAGGATAACTTTCTTTAGGGTTCTTTCAAATCTAGCCAAAAAATGAAAGAAAAAAGAACCCATTTGTTTTTGGTGTGTTTTTCTTAAAATTTAAATGTGGGCATTATAGTTTTTTTTGAAGGAAAAATGGCAAGAGAGAAGATTAAGATAAAGAAGATTGATAATATAACGGCGAGGCAAGTAACTTTTTCAAAGAGAAGGAGAGGGCTTTTGAAGAAGGCTGAAGAGCTTTCAGTTCTTTGTGATGCTGATGTTGCTCTCATTATTTTCTCATCTACTGGAAAGCTCTTTGAGTATTCAAGCTCAAGGTATATTTATATATACTTATTTTGTAGTTTTTTTTTGTGCAAGTTATTATTATTATTATGTTGTTAATGTATGTAAAAATTCACTTTCACTTATATTTTAATTACTTTAATTTGATTAGTGGAAATACTGTTTTATATAGTAAGAGAGAGAAAAAAAAGAGAGAGAAAGATCTAGAGATAATATGTGATGGTTTAATTAGTGGGATTACTGTTTTAGCTTGAAGAGAGGGCTCTAATCTCTTGAAACAAGGAAAATTTGAAATAAAATATATATAGGTAGACATGTATAGACAAAGATCAGAAACCCTAGTAAGATTTTATTAGATCTTCTGATTTGATCTTTCTCTTTCAGCAGAAATTAGGAAGTGAATTAGTTGCGATTGTTTCCTCGTATTTCAAGATAAACTAGTGGTTATCCTTGTACTTATTTTCTGTTTTTTTTCCTGCTAAGTTAGTTCTATAGTTATTTGCGTTTTTCAAACAAAAATTAATGTGTCAAAAAATTTGGAGACAAGAGAGAGAGAGGAGAACACATGATGGATGAATCATCGAAGTAATATTGGGCGCAATCAGGGGCGAAACCAGGATTTGTTTTTGGGGGGGCCAAAAAATTTTTTAACAACATAATATATATTCAGAAAAAGAACTTCAATCACACCACAACATTTCCATATTTTGATACGTTTTCTAGGATCACATTCCAAATAATTAATATCTCATTCTTTACCTTCAATTCACGTTGTTCTTGTTCAGAAGTAGTCAGAGATGTTTTAACATTAGGCTCAGGGGTAAGCATAGATATGTCAACATGATTTGATTGCTTTCTCTTGAAAAATGAATCAATAATATGTGATTTTCCCATGATTCTAATTAAACAAAAAATAAAAAATTCAATTAACTACACTACAAGAATGACTTAACCAATGTTATTGAACTTTTTAATAATAAAATTTTCATAAACTTACAATCAAATAAGTAAGGTTTTAGTTGGTTACCGGAAAACAAATTGAATATGATCACTCGTTAAACTTTTAAAAAGTAAAATATCAAGTTTCATAAAATAAACAAAGAATAAAAAAAATTAAATAAGGGTTTAAGTTGGTTACCTGGATACAAATGTATCATTTAATTGGAATAACACATATACAATATTATGCTCCAATTATACAAATTTAGAATTATAATAAATTTAATTTTTCCAACCTTGGGGTGGACCTTATAAATTTTTCAAACCTTGGGGGGGGGGGCCATGGCCCCCTCCAGCCATATGCTAGTTTCGCCTCTGGGCGCAATGCAATTAAAACTTGCCTTACATACTTTAGAAGACATTGAAGATAAAGAAAATCAAAGCATCTCTAATAGTCTCTTCAACAACTTTGAGATACTCAAATAAGTGAGTCACGTCAGAAAAATTATCTCTAACAGTCTCTTTAATTTTAGTCATCCAATCTACAACATCATTCTCTCTCTTCAAATTTGCAACTTCATTCTCTCTCTTCAAAACATTTATAAAAGGCTAAAAACATTTATTTTACTCGATGGGTTTGATGCACATTTCGTTGAATTGAAGAGACTGATGAGGTACAAAATATAAAAGTAACTAATAATACTTTTCAAATTATCACGTAGGTTAACAAACTTGAGTTTTTTGCTACTATTTTTAGAGATGTTCTTATTAATATTAGAGAGCAATTAGTAACAAGGCTCGTTACAATGGTTGGTTGGTTTTTTGGTAATATCACAGTTGAAATTGTTTGTTTTTATATGCTTTAATTTTCTAATTTACTTTGGGGTGTGTTAATTGGTTTTCATTTGGCATTGGTTTCCCCCTTTAAACTCGGTCGGTCAGTTGATTGTACAGGAGCGCCGACCTCAATTGCCTTGAGCTTTGGGCTTTCCACGTTAATTTAACATATAATTTGAATTAGTTTGTCCGAGTTTGAATACATGAGTTATATGTAGCTAGTTCATTAGTGACTGATTAAACAGAAGCATCCTACTCTCAGGGGTGTATTCAATTATGATTTTTAAATACTTTTTTTAAGTGACAGACTTCTGTAGAATTTATGGGATTTTAACGACGTTCACAGATTTTAAAGACTTTTTTAAAATGACTTTTATAGACTCCATGAAATAAGTAACAAACTTTTATAAACTTTTTATGAAGTCTGTGATAGACTTTTATATACTTCTAATATATCTTGCAATTTATATTAATTGTTAATTAGCCTATGTGTACAACATGTCCCTCTTTTTTCATGAACAAGAGTAAATTTCATTATATTATTGTGGCATGAGATTTTATATATGTTGAAAGCGTTCACATTATTCTACTCATTCCATGATACATTTGGATACTCGGATACCAATAAAATTTTAGAAACTACATACACAATACAAAAATTAAGCTCACTTTTCATTGAGCTATATATACTTTATGCATATGCGTACGCTTTTTAGTAAGAATGCCAAACTCTGTTTTTTACAATATAATATGACAATGAAATACAAATATATTTGTCATGCAGGAATATATATATATATATATATATATATATATATATTTGTCATGCAGGAATAGAACCACATGTTACATTATTTCACTATGATACACCAAAGACACTTGAAGACGAATATGAAGGATGTCTCAAAAATTAACTGTAATTTTCTTCGTTTAAAATGGCAGAAAACAAAAAAAAATATACACATCATATATTTTCTATTTTCATATATTATATATACATAATCTTTACAACTGATATGAGAGTTTCATGATTTTATCTCATTTTTGTTGAACAAATCTCTTCCCTCTTTCTATTGGAAGCTTTCGAACGGCTGCTTTTTCCTTCACCAATTCAAATTCGGTCTAGTTATTTGTTTACTTATTAATATATCTTGTTAATTCTCTTATTATAATAAATTCAATTATTTTTATGACCCAAATTTTATCAAATTATTTATCCATCACATATTAATATTTATTAGCCCATATAAAATAAATAAAAAAATTGACCCAATAAAAGAAAAAGTCTAATTAATAACTAGTTTTATCCACCTTTGTGTTTATTTGGAAGTCTTTAGAAATCTTTAGAGATGAGATAAGACTTTGAATATGGGTTCATAGTTATAATTTTCTTCTAAAATCTGTCAAAGTCTACCATTTGATAGAAATCTTTAAAATCTATGACTTTTTGAATACCAAAATACTTTTATATACTTTATAAAAATCTTAATTCAATACCACCTAACTTTTAAAGACATTAAAAAAGTTGTAATTGAATACCACTAAACTTTTATAAACTCTTTAAATGTCTTGATTGAATACAACTAAACTTTTAAAATCTTTAAAAGTCTTTAAAAATCTTAATTAAATATACCCCCTTAATAATGAAAATTGTTATTTTTATATGATTTTTTGATATTTTTACATAAAAAGTGTCGTTATATATGTATAACAACAGTAAAAACCGTCGCTATAAAATCTATAACAACAATTTTTATGTAAATTAAAAAATTATGTGAAAATATCAATTTCTATTATAATATGCAACTCTTCATGGAAACCTTGATTCTTGAAGTTTTAGGTAAAGTATGCTGCAAATAAAAGCCAACATTTTGGCCATATATCTATGATCATAGATTAATGGTTCCGGAGAAAAAATCCAAAATATATAATTTATTGACAAAAAGTATTGACTTAAATATAAATTACTATACTAAACTGTTACTCTTTTTTCGTTTCGGTAATTCACCTTTTAATTTTGTCAGTTAAATGATTAAACTTTTAATTTATTTCTACTTTAGTTCAATTATAACGCCATTAAATTGAGGACGTGGCATACTATTTGGCAACTCAATCTTTGTGTAATTAAAAAAAAATAGATTTTTAATGAAGTTTCTTTCAATTATATTAGATTAAGGGACAAAAAAAATAAAAGAACAAACAATAAGATTTTAAAAATAACAAATATCTAATCTAATATATATTAAGAACAAATTATAATAACTAAATACTATTTCAAATAACAAACAAATTACTCAATGGGTTCAGCCATGTCAAGATCCAATAAAAATGAAAACAAATAATAATAATAAAATTAAAAATAAAAACAAAATTAAAACAGATTAGATTTTCTCTCAAACCCAAATTGAACATCCTATATAAAATGGAAGAAAACTTCATCTCCAAACCCTGATAAAGTCCAAGTCCTAGAATAGATACATACAGATCTAACCACAAAATTAGTAAAAAAAAATCCCTGAAAACCATCTCTCAGATCTATCACTTCTTGAAAGTCGAGTTGCACAACAAACTCAATCATCGATCAATACAAACGGTATGCTCAACAATTTACTATAATTCTCTCTCTTTATACAGGGTGTATATATACATGTATGTATACTCTCAGATGAATAATGACACAATCAAAGGGGAAAAATAGAAGAAAAAGGTGAGCTATTTTCGAATCTCGGAGTTCCAAAGCTGCCGACCATATGGAAGAATATCGTAAAAAAAAAATTGTCTATTTTTTAAAATTAGTTGTTTGTGTTTGATAACGGATGAGTGAGTGGTAGTGGCAGTGACAGTGATAAGGTATGGTGGTCGTGGTCGGTTGTGGTGGCACCTATTGATGATTGAGATGAAGAATTTGGCGGCGGCAATAGTAATTTGGCAAGTTAGGGTTTTGAAGGTGATGAATGAGATTTGAGATGTGTTTATTATGTTTTTCACTTTTTCAGTCGATTGATTAGAGTTTTTACGGGGAGATTATTTCGATTAGGGGAGAAAAAAATTGAATCGATAGATTAAGGGAGAAGAGGATTGAAGGAGTTATTTTATTTTGGTTTAATTTAATGTAAGATAAAAGATGGTTCGACAGTTTTACCCTTCAATATACCATGAGTTATAACTTATTTTTAATGACACATAAGCTGGAGATGGGCCACTCAAGAATTCATGTGTCATCAATTTATAACATGGCATGTATAATTAGACGAATGTAAAAAAAAAAATTATAGTTTAATTATCTAATTGACAAAATTGAAAAATGAATCACTGAAGTGAAAAAAGATAATAATTTAGGATAATAATTTATATTTAAGTCAAAAGTATATATGACACGAATAATGTTAAGTACAATCAAGAATATTAATTGAAAGCATCAAATAGTTTTGCTAAATGGAAAATTAAAGTGATGGATGTTCTTAAAAGTGACATGATAAATGACAATTATTTAATAAAATAAGGAGTATATAAATTAAAGATGACGCATATAGTTTGCTCATTTGTAACACTGTGTCTGTAGCAGGTGAAACTATTAATCTGGTAATTAATTATTATTCATTTGAATTAGTTTTGAAAGATGTTTATTGTTGAATTTTTATTTAGGATTATTGTTGAGTGGTTATTTTTTGAGCTACGCGTTATTGATATATTTGTCTTTGCCTTTGAGCTTGCGGCGTGTAGCACTTCGAGCCTATAGCGGGTTCAAAGTGTTACATCATTAACTCAGTTTTTTAGGAAACTAATTCCTCTAGTAATCATAATATATATCTTGTTTACTGTGAGTTTTTTAGGCATATGTTTTTTTAATTAGCTTTTGCTACAACATAATATGTTACGAACTTTAATTGTGCCCTTTAGTTTTTGTTATATATGGTGCGATTATTTGAGTGCAGGTAATCGCAAGATGTTCTGGCAATTCCTAGGTTATGCCAAGCAAACGTTCAGTTATTGAGGTTTTTAAAATATAGTAGTCTAGTAGATAACAATTGCGATTTATTGAATATAAAAAAAATAACAAATAAATAAAAAATCTCGTCTCTCTTTTTAATTGCATTACATCTTGATATATAAGCCAATAAACACTGTTATATTAGTGGAGAGTTCTTACTTAATTTTGGGGAAGGGTTTGGCAGTCTAGGGGTAGGGGGTGTTTCCTTTTTGGGAAGCATTATTTATGAGTACAACTATGCCTAGATGCGATGATATGTTTATTTTAATTAATAATCTCAATCTTGGGAAGCTGAGTTCATAGCTTGTAATTTTTTTAACCCTCAAAGTTTAGAAACTGATCTGCTGCATATATAGCTGATATTAATTTAGATTTCATTTTTATATATCTTCTCTTTTATACCCCCTCCCCCTCCCTCCCCCTCCCTCCCCCTCCCTCTCCCTCTCCCTCTCCCTCTCCCTCTCCCTCTCCCTTTCCCTTTTCCATGCTTTTCTGCAGTTCAATAACCTTGCTTCTTACAAACATAGAATTATAAGCCTCCCAGGCTGCATGAAATGTAGCTTGAAATTTTTTTAACCCTCAAAGTTTAGAAACTGATCTGCTGCATATATAGCTGATATTAATTTAGATTTCATTTTTATATATCTTCTCTTTTATACCCCCTCCCCCTCTTCCTCCCCCTCTTCCATGCTTTTCTGCAGTTACAATAACTGATGGATAATTAGGAAGAGAATATAATTTAGGGAGGAAGTGAAATGTAACTTTAGAGAATATAAGAACACTTTGATTTCACTTGATTAAAATGATTCAAGTACAAGCTATATATAGGACTCATAGGACATTTCTAGAACCACATTAATATGACCACATTCATGTACATGAATCTAACCATTACATGTTCCAAGATAATTCAAATACATTCATGTACTTATATATCACAAATTCATGTACTAATATTAATTAAGATGTTTCTTGAATAATCTAGAATATATTTGGTTTAGTTAACAAGGCCTCCCGTAAACCAAATTTATTCTTCACTCCGAGCTTAGCGATTTGCTTCTTGAATACTTCTCCAGAAACCGGCTTTGTAAAAATGTCGGCTACCTGCTCCTCAGATTTATAATACTTGATATTGATAATTCCATCATTCACAAGTTCCCTTAAGAAATGATATCGAATGCGAATATGCTTTGTCTTTCCATGAAGAACTGGATTTTTGGTAACTAAAATTGTTGAAGTATTATCACAAAACAAAGTTGGATCAGCTTCTTGTTTTTGTTTGAGATACTTCAAAATTCCTTTTAACCAAACTAGATGACATCCAGCATGTGTAGCCGCAATATATTCAGCTTCAGTTGTTGAAAGAGCAACAATAGGTTGTTTCTTTGAACTCCAAGAAATAGCTCCGCTTCCTATATTAAAAACATAACCTGAAGTACTTTTGCTATCATCAATGCTACCTCCAAAATCACTGTCTGGGAATCCAGTAAGACTAACTGGAACACCAGCTTCATAAAAAATTCCATAATCAACTGTGCCTTTCACATATCTCAAAATTCGTTTTGCTGCTTCCCAATGTTCTGAGTGAGGCTTCTCCATGAACCTGCTAATCATACTAACAACAAACACTAAATCTGGTCTTGTGGCAGTTAAATACATCAAATTTCCAACTAAACTCCTGTAAATAGTTGGATCCACAAGCTTTCCTTCACTTTTCTTGCTTAACTTAAGCCAATAACACATGGAGTTGAAACAGAATTAGCATTCTCCATCTTGAACTTTTTCAAAATTTCCCTTGCATATCTCCCCTGAGAAATAAAAATTCCCTTACTGAACTAACTAACTTCAATGCCCAAAAAATGATGTAACTCTCCCAAATCAGTCATGTCAAACTCTTGTTTCATTGAAACTTTGAAATCATTAAGCATCTCCATATCATTGCCAGTAAAAATGAGATCATCAACATAGAGACTTACCACCATAAATCTTCCTTTTGAATGATCAATTTTGGTGTATAAAGTATGCTCCTGAGGACATTTTTGAAAACCATTCTTCTCAAAGTAAGAATTAATGCGACTATACCAAGCTCTTGGTGACTGTCTCAAACCATATAAAGCCTTCTTTAACTTGTAAACTTTCTCTTCACCTTTCTTCACGAAACCGGGTGGCTGATCAACATAAATTTCTTCCTCAAGAAACCCATTTAGAAATGCCGATTTGACATCCATGTGGAATAACTTCCAATTATTTTGAGCAGCAAGTGATATAATTAAAAGAACAGTATCAAGTCTTGAAGCAGGTGCAAATATCTCATTAAAATCTTCTCCTTCCTTTTGTGCATACCCCTTTGCAACGAGCCTCACTTTGTACTTATTAACAGAACCATCTGAATTTAACTTTGTCTTAAAAATCCATTTAGCTCAAATGGGGTTTTTGTTTGGTGGTAAACTGACGAGCTCCCATGTGTCATTCCTTTCAATAGCCATAATTTCTTCCTAAATGGATTGTTTCCATTTTTCTTCTTTTGCTGCATCTTCATGGGAGATTGGATCTTCTCCTGCATAGAAAGCAAAAAAAAATAGCTCCTGCATCTACTGGCTCCGTAGTATCATAAATCTCCTACAAAGATCTTGTCTTGATTGCTTCGGGGCTGCTATGAGAAGACACTCCTATTGAGGATGATGGAACATCAATTGGGTTCAAGGATGGATCATCTTTACTTGGCATAACTACTACAACCTTCCAAATCCTCCACGAGCAATGGTACCTCATATGCAGTGTTTATGTCAGCATCATTGAAAAAGGACTTTTCATCAAAGTTTACATCCCTACTAATGACAATTTTCTTTGTTTTTGGATTATACAGCTTGTAGGCTTTTGACCTTTCACTGTATCCAACAAAAATACATTTTTCTGCCTTGTCATCAAGTTTTGTCCTTATTGCATTTGGTACATGAGCAAAAGCTACACTTCCAAAAATCTTCAAATGTTGGACACTTGGTTTTCTCCCATACCAAGCTTCATGAGGAGTACAATTTTTTAAACTTTTTGTTGGTGACCTGTTGATCAAGAAAACCGCACAAGAAACAGCTTTTGCCCAAAATTGGCGTGACAACCTTTTCCTTTTCAGCATGCATCTAACCATGTCCATGATTGTACGATTTTTCCTTTCGCAAATACCATTTTGTTGCGGTGTATAGCGAACTGTCAATTCATGCCTTATTCTATTATCTTTACAAAAATGCTGAAAATCATTTGAAAGATACTCTGACCTTCGATCTGTTCTCAAAGTCTTTATGTGACAACCAGAAAATTTTTCAACTTCTGCTTTAAAATTTTTAAAAGCTTGAAAACTTTCTGATTTTTCATGAAGAAGATAAGTCCACACTTTTATTGTGTAATCATCAATAAAAGAAATGAAGTATCGATTACCTCCAAAAGATGACACTGTCATAGGTCCACACAGGTCTGAATGAACAAGTTCAAGCGATTGCCTTGCACCCCATGAAGATTTTGAGGGAAATGAATTACGGTGCAACTTTCCCAACTGGTATGCTTCACAAGTCTCCTCCGTTTTATTAATCTGGGGTAATCCATTCACCATTCCTTTTACTGCTAACAATTTTAGGCTGTCGAAATTCAAGTGGCCATACCTGTCATGCCACAACTTGGAAACTTCTTCATTAAAACCAGCAAAACAATGAAAATTTTCTACTTGGAGAGGAAGTGGAAATAAATTATTCTCCGCCAAGCTAATCTTTGCCACAACCTGATTATTTTTTGACAGAGTACACAATTTATCATGAAAGAATATATCAAACCCTTTTCGCAAAAGTTGTCCAGTACTTAGCAAATTGCTTTTAATGCCTGGAACAAAATAAACATCTGACATTTTTTCAAATTTTTCATATTTTGTTTTGAAAGTGACTTCTCCAACTCTTTTAATTGTATAGGCTCTAGCATCACCAATTTTCATTTGCCCAAAATTTGACTCCACCAGGGTAGAAAATAAATCCTTATTCCCTATCATATGTTTGCTGCCACCACTATCCAAATACCAAACATGATTATTATTTTCTTGACAAGCAATTAATAATGACTTTGAACAATCTTTCTCAACTGATTCATTTTCATGCACAAATCCCGATTCTTTTTTGTTAGATGGTGCAAACCAACATTCACTGATTTTATGACAAGACCTATGACAATGAAAACATTCAATATATCTTTTTCTCCCTCTTTGATTAACAACACGACCTCTTCCTCTTTGAGAATTGTTTGAATACTCAAATGACACTTCCTTAAAATTATTATTGTAATTACCTTGTGATCCTCTTCCATTGCCACGAAAATTAGAGCCACTACCTCTGTTTCCTTGGAAGCTACCTCTTCCACGGCCGCGACCACGGGGAGCACCTCGGCCTCCCGTAATTTCAGACTTGAGAGCTTGATCATTAGGTGGATTTCTTTGATTAACACGGAAGTCATGTGCCTTTAAAAAAACCTGCAAATCTTTCAAAGATAATTTTGACACATCTTTGGACTCTTCGATGGCTACCACGATAAAATCAAACTTTTGTGGTAAGCTTCGAAGAATTTTCTCAACTTTTTGATCTTGCAAAACTTCTCCATTAGTTGCCATTTGATTAACAATTGAAGTAACTTTTGAAATATAATCAGCAATAGTCTCATTTTCTTGCATTTGCAACTTCTCAAATTCTAAACGCAAAGATTGTAGTCGTACCTTTTTTTTACCTTTTCTTCACCTTTATATATTGATTGCAAAATATCCCAAGCTTCTTTTGAAGTTTCTGCCTCCGAAATTCTATCAAAAATTGGCCTTTCAATTGCTTGATAAATTTGGAAGAGCGCCTTGTTATCAATCTCCCTTTTCTCATTCTAACTATTTTTTTGGGCTTGTGACAAACCCTCTTCAGTTTCTGGTTCTTCATAACTATCTTCAACAATACTCCACAATTTGAAAGACTTCAATAATACTTTCATATTATGGCTCCAATAATCTAAGTCTTCTCCGTTAAAGCAAGTACTTAGAGAAACTAAATTATTTGAATTTGCCATTTCCACGTTGTCTGGAGAAAAAAATAGTAACAGCTGGCGTGTCTACTGCTATATTGTTTCACAAGTGCTTTGATATCACTTGTGCACAATATCACTAAATCAGTATACAGTATCCTTCTGGTAATGATGATGGGACCACGTGATATGATTAGTGGAATTTTGGGACATGCCACACTTTTAACAGGCTGCTTCTTTGTTAGTTGCTCAATTGACTCCAGATGCTTTTTTTTTTTAACAAGCTCTGATACCACTTATGGATAATTAGAAAGAGAATATAATTTAGGGAGGAAGTGAAATGTAACTTTAGAGAATATAACAACACTTTGATTTCACTTGATTAAAATGATTCAAGTACAAGTTATATATAGGACTCATAGGACATTTCTAGAACCACATTAATATGACCACATTCATGTACATGAATCTAACCATTACATGTTCCAAGATAATTCAAATACATTCATGTACTTAGATATCACAAATTCATGTACTAATATTAATTAAGATGTTTCTTGAATAATCTAGAATATATTTGGTTTAGTTAACAATAACCTTACTTCTTACAAACATAGAATTATAAGCCTTCCAGGCTGCATGAAATGTAATTTGAGAGGTAGTGAGCATTTGGCTAGTATCCAGTTAACAGAATCTATCAGATAAATCCGTTGTCTTCATTTAACTGAATATGCATCTAGCCAAAAATTAAGTTCGGATAAATATTAGTTATCATCTCTCTCTCATTAACAACTCATGTCTAAACCATATGACAATGATTTCCACTGCAAATCCAAAATGATCCTCGAGACACCTAAAATATCAATTGCCTGTCTTATAATTGGACATGAAAAACTTACTAGTTAACCTTGTCTCTAGCAAATCGTCTTACATTGTATAGTCTATATTTTTATACATTTTATGATGGAGATCTAATTGAATAAGAGTTGTTCAAATTTCAATTTGATATAAAGACAATACTGTAAAAAGAAATTTTATCGCCAAGACAAATTTACGTTACTTTTTCTTAAAATAACCTCTATTGAGAACGGAAGAGCAATACTGGAACTATTACAATACTGGAACTATTACGTTATATATTATAGCTTTCAAGTTTCAACTACATCAGAATACTTTTTTCTCAAAAAAATTCAAATGAATTTGTCAAGAAATGTTCCACGGGTGGCTCGTCCAAGCTGTTGGATGGCTTATCTGGCCAGCTTACCGCGTTTCATAATTAAAATAGGTCTTGTTTTGTTTCATATTATCTTCCTTACAACTTCTCATTTTTTCAACTTCGGATCCCTTCACAAAAGTCCCTCTTTAGCTTCACGGATATCTTAAGTTCAAACAAAGGCGTGAAAAGCGCTTGCAACTTAATTGTTCAATTCCATTCTCTTTAATAATCAATAAAATGGATAAAAAAAGAACAAAGAAAGTCTTGTGTTCTTTTTGCCAGATCGACCCAAGTCTTCCTAGCTTGTTATGGAATTGGTTTACAATTTAATTCTTTAGTTCCATTCTCTCCAATAATTAATAAAATGGAGATAATTAAGAATGAAGAAATTAGTCTTGTATATTCACGTATATAATTACATGATTCCTTGATAAGTTTGATCAGTAATACAGAAAATCATTGTGTTCACAAAGTTGGTAAATATAAATTATTTTATAAGATTTGCAGTATCATAATTATCTGTATATGCATGGCCTCTTGGCATCCCCGACATACTCGAGCTCTTTCACCTGGTTCCTTATGGGGAATTTCTGTACTGCTGTTGCGTATATCAGCATCCTGCCTTTTCTGGAACAATAAATAATACACCCTTTATACACCTTCTATAATTTACTGACTTTAGAACATTTCAAATAATGTATATACAGTCATCTTCTTCTTTTTTTTTTTTTTTTAATCTGTTAAATAGCATGAAGGATATACTTGAAAAGTATAAGTTGCACACAAATGCCCTCAAAATGGACCGATCTCCTCTTCCACTACTGCAGGTACTAATTTTCTTTTATCAAATTTGCATCTACTATTCAAGTACGTGTCTTCAAACTTTATCATTGTGATTAATATTTTTTGAAAACTGCATCTCTCATACTATATAGCAGTACATGACTTAAAAGGATGCAAGTGATTCTACGTAATATTTCTATAAATTTTAAATATCTAGTAAAGTATAATTCCTTTTTTTTTAATTTTTTATTTGTTATGCGTAATATTGTCACCTAAAGAACGCCGTGAGGATGCTAATTAATGGAAGAAAATCATATCTTATTTAGGAGTAGATCGAAAGCTTAACATCGTACTTAATTTCTTTAAGAACTTTTGAGCTAAATAATTTGTCATAATATACCGATTTAAAACTATTGCCATCACTCTTTAGATAGAGAATGGTGATCAAGGAAGATTGAGCAAAGAGCTTGCTGACAAGAATCGTCAAGTGAGGTACATATAGTTGGATAAGTTGTGTAAAGAATTACTCATTTTCATTTTTTTTTAAAATTTATGGTTTAATATCTAGTTTACTATATTTCTTACAAATTACCAGGCATATGATGGGTGAGGACCTTCACGAACTAAATATAGAGGAACTGCAGCAGTTGGAGAAAACTATTGAAGCAGGACTAAGCCGTGTGATTGAGGAAAAGGTTTTTGTCCAATTTATTCTCTAATTAAAACTATGATATTTAGCTATGGGAAAAGAATGTCTATCGGTTAATATCATGTTTTATTTTTAAGAAAATATTTTTTGTGTTGACAAGGAACTAGCCCAACCACGTACCTAGGTATTAACACCTGAAATTTGTGTATCAGGCTGAACGAATTATGAACGAGATCGCTAATCTTCAACAGAAGGCAAGTAATAAATTTCATTAGTGTTATCATGTCACATCTCTATCATTAAAAATTAAAAGATTTATTAAAAGATCTTAAGTTCACCCTTTAATTAACTTACCTGAGCTCACCCCTTTAACAACGTACCCGGCGACGGTTCGATCATACAACCGTCATTTATACTTTTAACGACGCTACATGTTGTCCGTCGCTAAAAGTATAGACGACGGTTGTATGACCAAACCGTCGTCGGGTCCGTCGCTAAAGGGGATGAGCTCGGGTGAGTTGGATAAGGGGTGGACTTAAGATCCGGACTCTCGTAATATACTTGTTTGGCTTCTTTGCCTTTGTCCATTGAAGTTTGCACAATAATAGTTCTTGTATAAAAATTCATGCAGGGTTCTCGGTTGATGGAAGAGAACAGGCAGTTGAAACAGAAAGTAAATTAAAATTATATTACCTTAATTTATACATATAATATGTATTGACTGCCTCATAAAATGGTTGGTGATTTTGTTTTATTTCTCAACTACAGATGGTGATGATTACAACGGCAGAGAGGCCTCTAATTGAGGAGTTGGACAATAATATGAATACTGAAGAAGGTCAAGGCCAGTCTTGTGAGTCTACCGCAAATGTCTGCAGCTGCAATAGTGGTCCATCTGTGGAGGATGATTTCTCTGATACGTCTTTGAAACTAGGGTAGGGTAATATTAGCACCCTGAACGATATTAATATTTTAACACGTCATTAAAATAAGAATAATTTTGTCCAACATAAGTATTTCATTCCAAAAATACCCTCTTTGTCCCAAAATGAAAGTCTTGTTTTCTTTTTTTTTTCTTTTTTTTTTTTGGCGAGCCTAGATCTAAATGACAGTTTCCTTTGAAAAAAATGACTAGTTTTAAAATTTTCTTGGACGAAAAGAAGTTAATTTAACCTAGCTCACTTGAGATGGAGGGTTCTAGGTTTTTTTTTTGTATAAATATTGTGTATTAATAAAATGAAATTATAGTTTATTCTCTCATATTTTCTTCTTCCTCTAGCTCTATTTTTTACTTATTGTCTCCCAAAATTGTGGTATTAGTCAACCTAATGTGCTCTTTAATTTCTTGTTACCTAATTAGTTTTGATATTTTCCTCTGATATGTTTTTTTCAGGCTTCCATTTAACTAGCAAACCCCAGAGAAGATGAAGAAGACAATGCATACAAAGGAATTAAAGGCTTTCCAATTTCTTTTAATGTTTTATATAGTATGCTAATGAAATGTAATCAAAAGCAATTATTGTTCAAGCGTTGCTGCTAAAAGACAAGTTGTAGCTAACATAAACCCTAATTATATATATATATATATACTAGCTGGGTCCCGTGCCTCCGACACTGTATGGACAATATGATTTATCTCAAACTTTGAACGACCAAAATAATTTATTGAGTGAGCGAAAAATTTAAAATCATTTGTATTTTATTAAATTATTATTAGATTATTAGATAGATAGATGTATTTTATTAGATAAATAGTGAGTCTGATTATAATTTTTTTTGCTTCAAGTCACTGTCTTGATTAATGATTTTTCTTTAATATCGATTTAGTATTTGTCAGTTTAAATAGTTGGTAGCTTTATAGTTCCTTAGTAATATGAATGCTTGTTGATTCAATTGTGCACTACTGCATCTTTTCTTCCTATTATATGTCAATTTTATTCGTTACTAGCTTTCAAACCCGTGCGAGGCACGGGTTTATTTAGTTAATCGGATGTGATATGTAATTTACATATCATCAAACATTTAAGTTATTTTAAACTGACTTATCAAGTTAAGTTAAATTTAAAATTGTGGGCAAAGAAATCGTACCTTGCTAGAGTTAGGGTTTTGTGTTGGCTGAGGAAGAGAGAAATTCACGAAGAGCACGGAATTGATTGGTTGATTGAAGAGGGGAGAACGACAGGTGGGCGATTACTCCAACGACGCGTGGCAGAACTCCTAGAATCCGAGAACCGTGTTAGAGTAGCAGGGATTTCAAGAGTCTTCTTGAGTCCTTCGAATTGAGCAAATGTCTAAAACCCTTTAGTGCTTTTAGGTGGAATCTCCAAGCCTTTAAGTCACCAAAAGGGTCCCTTTGATTTTTCAAGAGTCCAAGTCTTGAGTCTCAAGAGAAGTCCCATTCCCAATGGAATGGAAGGGGTATTTATAGGGTTTTCTGAAAATAGTCATGTGCGAGGCACATGTTTTCAAGAAAAATGTCCTTTATTCATTAGAATAATGCACATATTGCTCTGTCCTTCTAGCCACCAAATTCAATCCCTCAATCAATTTTCAAATCGAGACGCCTCCACGAGTCTTCTGCCTCGGGACACGTGGAGGCTTCTCCCGAGTTTAGCACATTTATTTCTGACTGACTTTTTCGTCTTCATTCAATTAGGTTATGCGAACCCTAATTTGCACATTTTATGAGGTCGTGGAACCCTAATTGCGCATTTAATTCAATTAGGTCATGTGAACCCTAATTTTACACTTGGGCCCACATTTGCCCCTGCGCGAGAGTCGCATTTCCAAATAGACAATCGTGAAAGAAAACTGCAAACCTTTGAACGATTTTGCGGGACTTCACTTTACAGGTCTTGAAGACAATGGTCCTATAAGAGGGAACTCCTAGGGAGCCAAATCCTTATAATTAAACCCTAGGAAGGCAAGACCTAGCGAGACTCTTCCTTAGACATATTGAAAAATCTTCTGAAATCTTTCTGTATCTTGCCCAATATTTATTTTCTGGAAACAAAATCAAGATAAATTAAATTATATATTAACAAATAAATACTTATTTTATTTTTTGAAAATCAAATCCTTTCAAAGATTTTTGGAAATAAAATCAATACATTCTTATTACAAAAAAAAAATAGGATATTTGTTTCAATAATAATAATTTTTTTTGAAACATCTCAATTATATATGTAATATAATATAATGAGTGATATAATGAATCAAGACTACAATTTAATAGCTTCACAGTGCACGAATAACAGAAATTGTAATTGGCAAGACTATAATTTAATAGCTTCACAGTTGACATTCAAATGAGTTATATATATGGAAATCTCAACTGCCATATTATCAAGCTTAAGAATAGTACGTAGAAATTGTAGTCTTGGCAATTGCATAATATTTAGCTTCACAATTACCTAATATATAAAATATTAATTTATAATCTATATGTATGCATAATTGATTGACTTTTGTAAAAGTAATAATCAACCATATGATACATTTATAATTAAAACCCACATGATTTTTCTCCTTATATATATATACATATATATATATATATATATATATACATATATATATATATATATATGCAATAAAAAAATCTTTATTTTGATACACCAAGTCTTTCCTTTTTATCAAATATTAATTTTATTTCCAAAATAAAATAAAATCTTAATTTTATAAAATCAAATCTTAATTTTATTTTGGAAATTAAAACTTTCTTTGTTTTGGAAATCAAATCAAATCTTTCTTAATTTGAAAAGAGATTTCAATGTGCAGCATGTAAGAAAATATACATGATACTAGGATGTTTTTGTTAGACTAACATATCATGTATAACAATATTGCAATAACACATGCCTGTGTTTAACTAATTTGCTAGTATAAATACAGGCAAAAAAAGAGAAAGTTGAAAAAAAAAACAAACAAAATCATAAAATCATATGAAATAAAATAAAATCACATGATTATGCATCATGATAGCCACAATTTCTTTCTATTCACACCGAACCCTTCTATTTACGGTGCTATCATGTAAGCAAGGTGCTTATGCAGATTATCTGAGCAAGGTGCAGTTGCTTTCCCCTTTTTTTTGAAAATAAAATAAAATCTTATTATATATATTTTTTCGAAAAAAAATATAAAAATAAAATAAAATAAAATAAAATCTTATTCTGTATTAATTTTTTTTAGAAAATAAATAAAACATTTACTTATCTTATTTTTGAGAGGTAAGGATTTGATATCCATAATCCATGGCCACATGTCTTGCTTCTGAATCGTAGTAGGGAATTTTGTTGCCGCATTACTTGATGAACTTTTTATTTGCAGTAATAAGGAACCCATCATTTGAAAGTTGCTAGCTATTCTACTCACAACCATGCACTTTTCTTTGCAGTGATAAGGAGCCCATTATTTGAAACGCTTTGCTTGATTAACCGTTGCGCATCAATACATCTGTCCCACTTCGATAATTTGGATTAACCGGTTCAACAATTGGTCAAAAGATTTCTTTGCAATCACAATTGACATCTTCCTTGGCCATCAAATATTTTTGTGGCTGTCACCTGCTTTACTAAGTACATTAAAATTTGGCAGCATGTCATGGTCTTTTTTTTCCATAATAAAATAGCCAACAAAATGTTTTACTCCTTGCCTCCAAAATACTAGCTACGTGCTATTGCTTTATTTGGGTCGAACCCTTCTTAGTCATTTTTTTTTAATTTTTTTTAATGTTGGCCGAGCCCTATACAAAATGAGGTAACCAATTTTTTTTTTTGAATATTTGGCCAAACCCTATAGGGAGATGCCGAACCCTATGTATTTTTTTTATTTTTGAAAATAAAATAAAATTTTATTTTATTTTTTCAATAAATAAATAAATAAATAGAACATTTACTTATCTTATTTTTGGGAGGTAATGATTTGATATCCACGACCACGTCTTGCATCCCAAATTGCAGTAGGAAATGCTACAGGTCAGATCTTGTACCAAAATGCTAGCCAAATCTTTAAGTAAATGTTGCAGGTCCATGTACCATTTTGGGAGGTAAGGAAGTAAATGCTAGCCACGTCTTGTACCAAAATATTACAAGTCTAAATGACCTGTCCCTCGTTAGCCAATAGGAAGACTTGTCCTTCATTAGCCAATACAATGCTACAGGTGCTATAGCTCATAGACTTTTCTAACAGCAACTCAGCAAGACATGTCCCATGCGCGTTAGCCAAATCTTTTTTTTTCTTGCATCCAAAAATGCTAGGTGCTGCTTCTTTATTTGGTTGCAACAGGATTGTATAGGTTATTAGCAGCTCACGCCGAACCCTCTTGACTCATGCCGAACCCTTCTAATTATATAGGCTATTATTATATAAAATTCTTCCCCTGCCAAACTTTTTTGACTCATGTTTTTTTTCCTACTGCAGATCAAGAAGAATAATAACTGTCTTCTCTTAAGGCAGGAACCCAAGAATCCTTTTATAATTACTCATATTGACCATCAACAATCAATTCTCTTGAGGCAGAAATCACCTCATTTGCACTAACAAACCCGAGACCTGGTATTTTCTTTTCAATAGGACCGAGGGAAATTGATTATAATCGTCATCTAATTCATATTTCGTTTTGATTGTTGAAGGTGACTTGCTTCCAAGAGAAACCCTTGTTCACTTCGCCATTAAAGGTCAATTATAGTAATAATCTTTGGAGCAAGACAAGAAACAGAGGGTTGTCAATACTCCCATACCCATAATCGAGTTATTTGAAGTGACTCATCTGAAATAAGGTCTTCCTCTTACACACATATACATAACATGGGTACATAGCTCCTCGCTCAAACCAATACATTACATATATGATGAACATATGGCTTCTTTTGCTTGTACTCTTTTCTTGCTTCTTTTTTATTCAGGTAATTCTAGTCTTTCTTTTGTCTTCCGAACCCCATTACCTTGATTATATCTTGGTTTTTTCCTTCGGATCATGAAGAAAGATTGGTGTTTTTTCGACAAACTACGAAGGAAAAAAAATGCCCGTATGTTCAACTTGGCAGCGTTATTATCCCGGGGCACAGAGATTCCCCTTGCTTCTCTCTTTCTAGGGACCTTATATCGTCGCCTAGACGAAACAACACTTGCCATGAAAGAATCCGTTGGGAGGTAATCACTTTCATATCTTTTTTATTATTTGTCTTTCAAACTGCACTTCTTTTCCTTTAACCCTTTTTTCTATTTGATTTTTATTTATTCAGGTATGATGTCAATTGCTTCATTCCATGTTCCTTCCTTCAGATTTTTCTTTTTGAACGCTTTTCGGACTATTCCTCTAAGCAGAAGAAGAAGTCTCCTCTTTTTTCATCACCCACCATCATTCCTCGCATGGCACGTTGGATTGATCAACGACTTAGTCTTAATGATACGGATTTGCGGCCTTTCCTTGATGATTATGCATGCTTCACTGCCCATTCCTATACCATTATTTCAGAGGACTGCGGTCATCTACCTCATTTTTACAAGCGCAAATTTCTTACCTACTCAAGCTTCAACAGAACCAGCTTGAGTTGTTCTGCACTGTCTTGGTTCGTTTTCCTTCGGTCTACAGAGCTTCCTTATTTCCTTGAGAATAATAGTTTTGGCACTGTACTGTACTCTCCTCACCGGGTCATGAGACAATTCGGATATGACCAGGAATGCCCTTTTGGTCACACATGTCGGGGGAATTATGAGGCTGTTATTCTCAATTTTTTCTGTACCTCCCCCTCTTTTACATGAGCATTTCCAAGGCTACAAAGTGATCCTTATAAATCCCTTTCCTTTTGTCATACCAGATAATTCCTGGAGCGGGCGATATACTACTGGCGAACGTAATTACTGGCAGATCAATCTTAAAAGATGGGAGGATGATACCTTGATTTGTTCATTGCCAGTTTCTATTCTGAAGCATCTCCAATGGGGCCAACTGCTATGCTCTCCTAAGACCAATATCCGTCCAACACTTTGGCCAGCCAGTAGTCGGTTGATTGAGCGTGAGGTCTTGATACCTAAGTCTTCTCTTCCTCATTTAGCAGACATTCCTCCTCGAGGTGATCCGAATACTTTTCATGCACAGGCTCCCACTATTTCCAGGAGTCTTCCACCATGGGCTCCGTTTTGAGTGTCTCCTCCAGCTCCTCTCCAGGGATCTTCTGATGCCGAGGCAATGAGAGTTACTCGTTCTAAAGCGAGAGCAGGTATTACTACTGATTCTGAAGTAGCTCCTCTTTTTGCTTCTTTTGTGGTTCCAGTCAGTCGTCTTCCTCATATTATGCTTATCATAAAGCCATTGGCAAAACGCTCTCTTGATAGTGTTGATTCTAGTATGCCAGCAGCTGAGGATCCGACCAAGAAGCGCCATAGAAATTTGGTATTTTTTTTTCATGCTATTCTTATTTTCCTTTCATCCCTTGTATAACTAAGTTCATATTTCCTTGAGTAATTATTTCCTAGATTTTCAGATTACAGAGATCAATGAAGATGATGATGATGACGTTCCTCTTGGGTTAAGGTATAGTACTGTAAATGAGGCAGTGGTCGTGATGGCTTCCACTAGTCGTGAGCCTCCCCAACCTATCTTTGTTGATATTGAGTCATCTACTCCGCGCGATGATTGTGTTAGTCTTGATGTTAAGGACACTTTATCTGATGTGAGCTCGAGTCTTGCTGTGTGTGATACACCAATTTCTTCAAACCTCCCTATGCTTGCTCCTCATAATGAGTCCGAAGATGTTGATGAGACTCTTATTTCCCTGAGGGGGAATCATTCTGAAACTATTGGTGATGTTCATCCTCCCCAGAAAGATTCTACCGAGTTGGTGATTTCTCGGGAGGGCATTGTTGATAGTACTTTGGGTGGGTTAAATGACATTCCCCTTTCTGTGGCATCTCCTGACTCCTTCTCCATTGACTATATTGTGAGTATTCTTCTTTAGTCAACATATGATTTATCTTAAATTTCCTTTTTCTTCTTTTTTTATAATACATTGTGATTTGATATTTTATTTTCAGAGCGAGAAAATGAAAGATTTGCCTTTGCCTGTTGAGGCACTCGCTTTATTTGACGCTCTACATCTGGATGTTGCCCACTCGCCATATAGTGACCTTAGTTATCCTCCAGGTGACCAAGGTTTCGAGGAATCATCAGCCATACAACATCTTTCTGCTCCTCCATCCCTTGACTCGATAAATTCAATGGTGGCTTCTAAAGTAGCTGTTACCAGAGCTTCCTTCAATCTAAATGGGGATCTTGTTTCATGGAGGGGTTTCTAGATAGCAGCTTCTAGTCAGGAAATTCTGGAGCGTCTCTTATCTCGGTTCCCGCAGATACTTGACCGATTTATTATTAAGTCGATTCCCTCCCAAACCTTCTTCCTAGATCAGCTTGCAGGCCTTGTTCTTCGGTTGCACCATATTTATTTATATTCATTGCAAGTCGAAAACCTGAAGGAGTTTAGTGATGATGTAGACGACCTTGCAGCCGTGGGTATTGATATCTCTCCTTTTCGTACTAGGCTGGATCTTCTCGAGTCAAGTTTTAATCTTGTTGCACTACGTTCGGAGGTTGATGTTCGTAAGTGTGAAGATGAATCCTTTTCAGTGCAGCTTTCTGAGCTTGACGAAGCCATAAACGAATTGAAGATTCAATCTAAAAGTTTAGAGGACCAGCTTCGGGATCTAAATGCCAAATTTCAGGATATAGAGTGCCAGCGACGGGACTTAAAAGCAACTACCCAACAAGTTAGGGAGCTGAAAGCTGCAAATCTTAAGGTTCGAGATGCGGCCATTGCTGACTTGGAAGCTTTAACTATGCCTCCTCTTCAGTTTGATATGTCTTGGCCTTTAGATCATAACTTGTTGTAGTAGTTTTTTTTCGATTTCCTGTGATAACCCTGGATTTCGAATAATCCAAAATTTGAGAATAATTTTTTTTTTAATTAATATTAATATTAATTATCAATTTGGTGACAAGTATCTGTGATACGAGTCTCGAGAAAGTCAATTTGTGTATTGACTAATAAATTTAGAGTAGAGTTGTGCTTAACAACTTTAGAAAACCCTAACCCTAATTTTCGGATAGGGATTCGATAGAAAATACAATTAAAATAATTGTATTGTTGATTATGTGTTTGTACTGTTTAGAAATGTTGACCAATAGTTGACTGGATGGGGTTTATAATTAATAAACCTTAATAAGGGATTTAAAACCCTAATCTTAAATTTAGAAAATAAGTTGTACAATTAAAACCCTAAATGTACGCCGGGAAACCCTAATTTCAAAATCGGGAATTGTAAACCCTAATTAGGCAACCCTAATTTTTATTAGTATGCCTAAAGTGTTTGTTAAACTTAAATATGATTAGAAAACTCTAATTATATTTTTGTAAGTTAAATTTCTATTTTAGAAACCCTAATTTTTATTTTAGAAAATTTATTTGAAAATTGTGGGAACTAGAATTTTTAATACCTAAAGGGTTCAAACCCTAATCCAAACCCTAAACCCTAAGGGTTTGTGTATTGGACAAGAATGCCATTAATTGTATTTTAAAAATGACAAAATTGCCCTTTATGGGATTTTTATATGTTTACTTGCAAAAATGGCTATCACTTTAGTTGGTCACCAACTATGTTGACTTAAGAGACATAAAATCTCAGCAAACAAATCACCATTGGGCAACAAGATCAGATCTAGCAACTTAGCATATTATATAAGTGTTAAAGAGAGAGAAAATGCATAGAAATTGCCATTTTACCTACAAGCTCTCACCAACTCTTATATCTCTCTCAACCTCCGAATTTGCTTAATAAATCAGTCATAATACCAGCCCTAGATCAAATAATAATAGATTGGGGAGCATAGATCAAGAATTGGAACAAGAAGGTATACCCCCTAAAATCTAATTTGATCATGTAAGCTTAGACAAATTTTGTGTTTATGTGTTTAGATTAGTGCTAGATGATGTTTTATGATGATCTATGTTGATATAACATAGATCCATAACATCAAAGTTGATAAAAATCGAAGTTTTTGAAAACTGTTCTTGAGCAATTTTTGTGGTCTGACAAGTAATGTCAGTCGCCACAGATCCTTGCTCGTTTAAGCATTTTTCTGTTTTAAGTTTTGATTTTGTAGATTGGTATGCGTTCTTTAGTCTGCAAAAGAAATCAGAGCTATTTGATGTCAGGATCAGTAGTTATTAACGGTCAAAACCCGTTGACCGGGCTTGACCGAGTAAAAATCTGGGTAACCCAGAAAGTGAAAAACCGAACCTGACAAGTATTTTGAAGGCCTTTATCTGACAGAATTTACATGATATGTTAGTGTTATTATAACCATGTTGTAGAATGTACACTGGACTATAGATCTGGATCTTTAGGTATTTTAAAACATCAACTGACCGAACATAAAAGATGGTCAAACTAGACCATCCGTTCACGGGAATAGTTTCTGGAAAACCCAGAAATGGTAGAATCAGCTTTTCTGACAGCCTTTGACCATGTGATAAGTTATTGATATGTTGTTTTTAGACTGAAATATTGTTATCTCGTTGTTCCTTGTCATGATTACTATAGTTATGGACCAAATATTGAGCCATTTGATAAAGGGAACATAGAATAATTTGAGCATGAAAGTGCTTACTCGCACTGTCTGGGTTTCTGGAAAACCCAGAAACTGTCTGACAGGATGTTTAATAGCCCATATCATCTTGTTGTGTTGTTGTTTGATCTAAGTGTGAGTTGCATGTTGTAGTGTTATATTTTGGCTACACGATCACACTTCAAACAAGCCCAGAAACCATTTTGGCTGAGAATTAAAGGCAGTCAAAGTAGCACCTTGAAGCTGCCGGCTGTCAGTGTTCTTGAGCTCAAGAACACCAACAGCGACGCTTTGTGTCGCTAAAGGCCTATAGCGACGGTTTTAATTAATTTTATTTTCAGAATTTCTGGTAATTAATTAAAAATTAGAAATAAATTCTAAAAATTACCAAAAATGGTTTTAAAAATTATTTTAAATTATGAAAAATAATTTTTGACCAATTGGAATATTTTTCTTTAATATTTATAATTATTTAAATATTAAAGGTATTTAATTTATTTAATTAGTGTATTAAATAAATTAGAGAAAAATGATTTAATATTATGAAAAATCATTTTAAATAAGAATAATGTATTTAAAAATATTTTGAGTTATAAAATATAACTTTTAATATTTTTGGAGAATTTTCATTAATAATTTAATATTAATGATATTAGATTTATTTGATTATTAAGTTAAATAAATAAGATAAAAATGATTTTAATGATTTAAAAATCATTTTAATTGAGAATAAAGTGTTAGAAAATATTTTAAATTATAAAATATAATTTTCAATATTTTTAGAGAATTTTCATTAATAAATTAATATTAATGATGTTTGATTTATTTAATTATTATATAAATAAATGAATTTAAAATGATTTTATTGATTTAAAAATCATTTAAAAATGAGAAAAATGGTTTAAAAATATGTTAAGTTATAATTAATGACTTTTAATATTTGGATAATAATTTCATTAATATTTATATATTAATGGTGATGATTTAAAAATGATTTTAATTATTTTAAAAATCATTTAAGTAGAATATTGATGATTTAAAAATATTTTAAGTTATTGATGATAACTTTAATATTTTGGAATGTATGTTATTAACTTGTTGATATTATTAAATATTAATAATGATAAGATTATTTGATAATTAAATCATTTAAAAATGATTTAAGTGTTTGATAAATTATTATAAATTATAATAATTGCTTGATAATTATTAAAAGCTTCTGAAAAATATTATTAATGATAATTGACTTATCTAAATTAATATTGAAGCTTACAGACCAAGTTTAATTGACAATCAATGTGTTAATTATCGGGTAGGGTGACTAGAATACCGAGAATGGACCAAAGTCCAACCAGACTGAATTAGTTTGACTTGTTAAGTGTTTATATAGGTTATAAACACTGTTGTGGCTATGTGGTAATGTGTTTAGGAGAAGTTTGACTGTGAATTATAGTGTTGTGTGTTATGTGAATTACTGTGCTAATTGTTAGACCGATATTATTGGTTATAGGTCTTTCGAAAGCAGATAAATATATTGTGTAGCTGTAATCAGTGGAAGAGGCAAGTTCCCTAACTCAACCTTGAGTTATTTCATTCAAATATTATTGGTGGATAATTATTGCTAATTATGCCACGTCCAGGGATTTATTGTTGAAATTAAATTATTGAATTAGAAAATATATATATTCGTAGAATTACTGTTGTTAGATATTCATATATGTAGAAGTTAGAATTGACAGTACAGATAATTCCTGTTGATTGTCAAATTATGTTGAGAAATGTCTTAGCCAATTATTCTGGTTAGACAAACATTTGTAAAAACTTGTTAGGTTTGAGAAGAGAAGCAAATAGAATTTGAAATTCCAGTATTTCGTTGTAAAATCAAATTTTGATTATAAAACTGAGAAGAACAACCTTTTATATAAAGGGAACATTTTGTTGGTCGTGAATTCAACCTTTGCGCGCGTTTTGAGTATTATGCATAATATAGGGTATAATAAGATGATCCCTTGTTATACTTGCAGAGGGGTATGATTTAATCTTTATGGTTATCTGATACACCTGAGTATTTATCAAAGTAAATCTTTGATATCTACCCGAGAAAAAAGTTCAAAGATCTTGTGTGAACGCTCAGTATTAAATCTGGAAAACATTCTACTTTGATATTTCGTAGAATTGATTATTGATTATTCATTAGAATATCGTAGAAACTTTGAAAGCGTTGTACTCTTTCATTATTGAATTATTGTGTTGTATAGAATATGAGAAAACTTGTTATTGAATAACGAGTTGTTCAGCTATTTCAAAGTTCCCCGAACTTTGATTTCATTCTATCAAAATAGATAGACTGTTGTTTTGAATTCTTATACATTTATTGTATGTCTTAACTTGCGGGGCAAATTAGTTGCTCACCATTGTTAAATAAAATTTTTCAGCTAGGGATGAAGTTGCAGGAGGTACTGCAAAGGACAAAGGCAAAGGAGTAGTTATAAATTAATTATGTTGAACATATTTATTATGTTGTATTGTAAACCCTTTTTGTATAACTAAAGGGTATGTTTGTAAAGTTAAGGTTAGAAAGCCTGGGTGATGTATTATGAAACTCTGATAAAAACTTATGTAAGATACTATCTATATATATTATGGGTTGTTAAATGTTATTTATATTGTGGATCGTGAACACAAAACTCGGGGGTCAGGTAACCCGGATTTGGGGGGTGTCACATTTCCTGTTTCAGAAACTCATTTACACATATTTCATTTATCAGAATGTGGTTTCTTTAACCTTGTTGATTGCCTTTAATTTGAATTATTCTTTAAAACTCAATATTTATCATTGAATCTCAAGTTATTCAAATTAATATTCCAAGACAACAATAGGTATTATAAGAAAACATGAATTTTGTCAAAAATATATATATTTTCCACAAACCAACACTTGAATTTATACTCATTTTTCAAAGAAAATTAAAACATTCAAGTATTAGTGAAAGTTTGTCAATTTATTGATAATAAAAATTGCTTTTAACGAAAAGCATAACGTTTCATATAATAAATCTTACTTTAATCGAAGAAAGCAAAACGTTTGCCACTATTAGAGATAAAGTATAACTTTCTTTCTTTTGTCGAATAAAGCATAATGTTCTCCACTTTTAAAGATAAAGTGTAACTTTCGGGTTTGAGGACTTATACTCAGGTGCCTCAGTCACTTTGAAGTTGAAAGTGTACCACCGCGGTATTGTATTGTCGTCGTAGTCTTTCATGGTACAGTTCAAGCTTTTCTTTAGCCTTGTCTCGGAAGTCGGCTAAGGCCTCTAGGGTGGCTGGTCGGCTTTCTTCCTCGACTAAGTTTCGAAGTCTCATTCGAGCCGAAGGTATTTCTATTTCGACGGGTAAGATAGCTTCTTCACCATAAACCAAGGCGTATGGGGTTTCGCCTGTAGGCTTTCTTTTAGAAGTTTGATATGTCCATAACGCTATTGGTAGTTGTTCTGCCCATTTCTTCGGATGATACTCTAGGGTTTTTGATAAGATTTTTATCAAAGTTTTGTTTGTAGCCTCTGCTTGTCCGTTGCCTTTCGGGTAGTAGGGTGATGATTTGTAATGTTTCACCCTATATCTTTCTATTAGATTTTTGATGTCCCTATTGATGAAAGGAGTTCCATTATCTGACAAAATGACCTTCGGAATCCTGAAACGACAAATGATGTGCTCCTTGATAAAATTTGCCATTGCTGGTCCCGTGGCCTTCTTCAAGGGTACTGCTTCCACCCACTTTGTGTACATCTCGGTGGTAGTTAAAATCCATATGTTGCCCTTAGAATTAGGGTGAACAGGACCTATAAGATCCATTCCCCATGTTTGAAAGGGCCATGATGTTGCTAAGGTGCGCAAATCCATGGCGGGATCATGTATCAAGTTTCCATGTATTTGACAAATGTGGCACTTTTTGACAAATTCTAGACAATCTCCTTCCATCTTAGGCCAATAGTAACCATGATCAATAAGTTGTTTGTACAATTTGGCTCCCCTTTGATGTTCATCCTTGTGCATTTGATAAACCAAATCTTTGGCTTCGCCTAGTTTTAGACACCGTAGGGGCTTGCCATTGAAACCTCTTCTGAATAATTCTCCATTTTGTAAGAAGAATAGTTGTGACTTCCTCTTTATTATAATTGCATCCTTCTTTTCGATCGGAAGAGTCCCGCTTTGTAAGAAGTCCACATAAGGAATTCTCCAATCCGCTATGTCATCAATGAAAGCGCATTCATCCTCCCCTGGGTATTCTTGGCATGAAACACAGTGGCGTTGTAGGGCATCTGCTTCCTTCTTCATTTTAGGAAAATAATACCCTTGGCGTTGCAACCTACGATATAGACCTATGTCTGCAAACCCGCAGTTCTCTTCATGCACATGATGCAAGACTTTACTTGCTTCTTGCCCCCCCAAGCATCGTGTCAATACACCATCTGCTTCTTTGTGATACAAGACACCTTTGATGATGTTTTACTTCTATAGCTCCACGATTGGTATTGTTCCTTCCTTTGTTTGCAATTGATGGGAGATGTTATATCTCCAATCGTCTATCATATCTTTGGGGAACAAGTCTAGCACCGTGGTTGGGAGGGTTCTCTTCATTACCTTCACATCTAAGTCTTCTCCTTGGACATAGACTCAAGATGCTACTGTTGTTAATGCATCAGGTTGTTTATTTTGTCCTTTTGGCATATATTCAATCACCACCTTCTTGAAGGCTTCCATCACCTTTTGTGCTACAGTTCGATATGGCACCAAGATAGGTTCCTTCACTCCAAATTGGCCTCTTATTTGCTGCACTATAAGGTTTGAATCTCTCTTTACTTTAAGGTATTTGGCTCCCAATTCTTGAGCTGCTAACAATCCTAGTATAAACGCCTCGTATTCTGCTTCATTGTTTGTGCATGGGAAATCCAATTTGTATGACAACGCCACTTCTTTTCTTTCTTTGGTGATCAGCACCACTCCTGCTCCGCCTTTACCTTCTGCAGATGATCCATCAAAAGCCAAACTCCACCATTCTGGGTCCTCATCCATCAAGTCGATTGATTCTACTTCTCCACCCGGGAGATCCTCAGAAGGGGTTCATATTCTCCATTTTGAAATTGAGCTAGCAGGTCTGCCAAGGCTTGACATCAGATTGCCTTAGGTGTTACACACTTGATGTCGTATTCTGAAAGAATCATCATCCATCTAGCAGGTCTTCCTACTAATGATGACCTAGTCAATAGGTATCTGATCGGATCAGTTTTTGTTGCAATCTTTACTTCGTGCGCTAGAAAATAATGCCGCATTTTCTGCGCAATGAACACCAATGCTAGGCAATGCCTCTCCACCTATGAATACCTGATTTCTGGTCCTCTGATTATCCAGCTAATGTAATACACAGGTTTCTCTTCTTTATCCACCTCTTGCGTGATCAATTCTCCTATGGACTTCTTGTTAGATGTGATGTACAACTGTAACGACATTCCTCTTTGTGGCACTACCATCGTTTGCGCTGAAGATAAAATTCTTTTTACCTTCTCAAAGGCCTGTTATTGGTCTTGCCCCCAGTCCCATTGTGCCTTTCCTTTTAGTAATTTGTCGAAAGGTTCTGTGACTTCGGCTAATGCTGACATGAATCTTCTCATGTACGAGACTTTCCCTAAAAAGCTCTTCAATTGCTTTTGCGTCTTTGGTGGGGGCATCTCTGTAACTGTTTTCTCCTTGCTTGGGTTCACTTCTAAACCTTTATTGTGCACCAAAAAGCCCAAGAATTTTCCAGCCGTCATTCCAAAGGCGCACTTCTTCGGATTCATCCTCAACTTATACCTTCGGCATCGCTCAAACACTTTCCTCCGGTCCTCCACATGAGTTATCGCCTTCTTGGATTTCACCACTATGTCATCCACATAGTCCTCCACTATATCATGAATCATGTCATGAAATATAGAATGCACCACCCTCTGATAAGTTGCCCCCGCATTCTTCAATCTGAATGGCATTACTACATAGTAGAAATTCCCAAACGGGGTACGAAAGGCCGTCAACTCTGCATCTTCTATGGACATCTTTATCTGATTATAACCCATAAACCCGTCCATGAATGACATCATCTCATGATTAGCTGTTACATCTACCAAAGTGTCTATGTTAGGTAATGGGTACATGTCTTTCGGGCATGCCTTGTTCAAGTCTCTGAAATCCACACATATTCATAGCTGTCCATTTGATTTCTTTACTGGTATGATGCTGGAAAGCCATGTTAGATGTTGAATCGGCTTGATGAACCCTACTTCCAGTAACTTTTTGATTTCTTCCTTTATTTGGGTTTCGACTTCGGGTGCATAGTTGTGAGGTGCTTGCTTCACTTGCTTCATTCCCGGGCTTATGCTTAGATTGTGTTCCACAAGATCTTTGTCAATTCCGGATATCTCATCGTAATTCCAAGCAAAGACATCCTTATACTCTCGCAATAGTTGTATGAACTCCTCTTTCTGGTTAGCCTCCAGCTCCTTATTGACATAAGTCGGTCTTGGCGTTCCTCCATCTGTTGCCAAATCAACTTCTTCTAATTCATTTTGTTGAGGTTTTGGCTTATCCTAGAAGCATTCTGGAGCTGGTTCTACCTTCTGTTGTACAACTTCTTCTTCTTCATTATTGCTGGAGTGGGGGACACCTCCTGAGCCATTGGGTTTGCACGCTTCCTTGGGCTCTTCCCCTTTGCACCGTCACAATCGAAACACCACCTTTCCGTCGAGTTTAACAACCCTCTCCCATTTTGCCTTGTGGCCATCCTCAGACTGTGCTATCCGCTTGGCATTTATTATATTTCTGGCATCTTCAGGATCTGCTGGCCTTTTCTTCTCTTCTCTTCCTTCCTTCTCCAAGTCTACTACTACTGGTTTCATATTTTTGGAACATTCTCCATGTTCTTAGGTCTTCTTCCTCACTTTTTCTACAGGTACAAACTTATCTTCCTGCACTTCCTTCCATCTTGCTAGTCTTAGGGAATCAGGCCTCGCGATCTGGTTCTTTCCCTCTTCAGTGACATCATCGAAGAAAGTTGCTTCGGTGATGTGTGCCTCCTCTGGTCCAAAGGGATTTCGAGTTGCTGGTACCTTCACTTCTCTCCCTTTCCAGATAGCTTTCAGGCATTGATGAAAAACTGAGGGTACCTGTTGCCTCTTTTATAGTTCTTATAAAAGAGCTCTAACTCATACAAGTATACACGGGTCAACAAGTAATACAGAGTAAGTAAAGTATCGATCCCACAGAGAAAGTGTTAACTTTAAACTACTATGCATTAATTAACTCACTATATTTATATGCTAAGACTATGGACTTAATTGTTGATTTAAACTAATTATGATTACCAACTAAAAATAAGAGTATAAATGGACTAAATATAATGTGGAAACAATGTGATCCTAACTTCATTCAATATTTCATTCAATCGCCATATGTCATGTAAGAAGTGTTCACATATCACAGGATAATAGCCAAGGGCATAAAAGCGAGTTATAGCCATTTTCCAATGCACTATAACCAACTCACATATCATCTATAGATGTTAGAATCTATATGATCACCAATACCATCACAATTACCATATTCCTATGTGCAATTGCAATCCTATGGATTTTAAGCACAACCCTTATTCTAGCTCATACGGCAAAACAGTATATTCCTATCTGTTTCACAAAATATGCAATCCCCATATTCTCATGCTATCATGATTTCATCCATATTCATATGTTCATTTCCAATTCCATACAAATACTAACATGAAGATTATCAGTCATTCATACATACAAACCAACCATGATAGATGATCCATATGATATGCAAAACAAATCTAACATTTAGATGTGCAACCAAATTACATATTAAAATCCGTTAGGATCCCATAATGGAGTTTAGTTCATGGTGGAACCAAAAACTATTATGGGATCAAGGCTAAACATGATCAATAAACAAACGAATGGATGAAAGTTAGAATGATCAAACCCAATCGTTGAATAGAAACCAATGATTAACTATTGAATCCACAAAGAATTGCCATAAACAATAATTAATATCCACTATGACAGAGATCTCCAAGAAGAAGTAGAGAAAAATAGACGTTATGGCTTTCTCCTACGTTGGAATCTCTCCCAAGGTGTAAACCCTAGTTTCTACTATGAAATTTACATAATAAAAGTCTGATCTCTATTTCTCTGACACACGTTAGAATCATTTTATACCACATTACACATTATTAAGTTGAGAAATAAAAATAAAACAAATTACAACATTAGCATCGCGCGCGGCCACGCGTGTCCCTAATGTTTCTGGCTCGCGGCCGCGAGACTCACAGTGGGTTCAGACCAAACCAGATGTTCTCTCGCGCGGTCGCGTGCTCGTGCCTTGCGGGCGCGAGCTGAGTCTCTCGCGATCGCGTGTCCCTTGCCTCGCGGGCGCTTGACTTGCAGAAGGTTCCCATGTAAAGCTCTGTACTCTCGCGGGCGCGCGAGTCTGCCTTTGTACTACCGCGCGGCCTGTATCCTGCAATTCCTGAGTCTGGTTTCCTACTTGCTGCTGCTACTTGCTTTAATCCTCATGTTTGCTTGATTTCCATGCATCATTGTACCCCCATGCCATGTACATCCTCACCTTTCAACTAGCCTTCACTCATCCGCTCACCGATACCTCGAATTCCACCAAAATGAAGCCGATTCCTGCACTTATTCACCAAAAGAGTTTTAAGTATATGCAATGCAAAATAACATGAAATACAACTAAAACAAAATGAAATGTACTCAAGGTTGGCACAATTCACATGGATTAATATACAATAAGTGAGTAAAAATATCACTTATCAAATACCCCCAAACTTGAACTGTTGCTTGCCCTCAAGCAATGCATATAAATGAACACTGAAAATGTAACTACTAAACTATGCAACTACTTTATGATGCAACCTAGTCTCACATAATCTTAGCCATAACAGAATTTCAGCCCAAATTACCTCAGTGAACTATCCAGATTCCAGAACATAGTTTCAAACCAAACCATAGACATAACATCATACACTTAGACAATTCATGACTGCTATAGAGATGCTGTGTGTGTGTTGTTCACAGAAACTTGATCCGAGCAAAGATTATATATCCTACACTGCTCCAAACAGAAAATTATAGTCTAAATAAAGATTCATGTATATTCATGCAACATAGACTGTTTAAATATATCACTGCAAACTAAGGCTCAACAATGGGTTTATTGCTTTATTACTACTCACGAGGGCGATTTCGCACTTTTCTGTGTTGTTTATTGCTATTTGCTCTTTTTTTTTCATATGACCGTGCAATGTCTCAATTCATTAGGCACACTGCTACCCTTTAGAGAGCTTTCAACCAACAACTCCCAGACCATGAAAGACCTTAGGGCGCTAGGTGTAGAGATAATCCCCTCGGGCGTACTTACTCAAGTAGCCAGGGCCCCGAATTAATACTAGTCACGTTATTGCATATATATATATATATATATATATATATATATATATATATATATACACACACACACACACAACATACCCATGTTTCCCCAAAATTTGCACCTCAATGACTCTACAATCTACAACACTTTCCTCATGTTTCTCATTTTAGATCTACATATTCTATTGAGCAATGCAAGACACACATCTTAGACTTACAAGTGAGTATGAACACAATTGTGCAAACCGAAAGCATATAAACAACCACATGAATCGCATTGTGTAAAGCATTATATCCACGTTGTGTTATGAAACATATTCTGAAATCATTCACAATTCATTATCATCATTGGCTTAGGCAAAAATTTCTATTTATACGCAAGAATTTATGTGAGACATTAAACTAAACATACTATCAATGAATAAAAAAAATAAAAATTTTATGCTAAAATTTAACTAACACATATTCATGCAAAATTAAACTAAACATGCTAAAATAAAATGCAACTAAACTACAATGCAAGTACACCAATACCCCCAAACTTGAAATGTTCAATGTCCTCATTGAATGAAGGTAAAGAGTACGAGAAAAACTCCCCTAATTATTGGCACGACCACCCTCCTCGGGTGGTGAATCTGGTGGTGGATACGGCACGGCGGTCCCGAACTGGGGCCATTCAAGCATGGTTCCTTGCTGCGCGAATGCTTCGGCCAAAGCCCTGGTGAGTCCCGTAGCAAAAGTTCCAAGATTGTCATACAATGCGTCGACTTTGCGCTCCAACCTTCGGAGGTGTCGATCGCTAGAGACAGGCTGCTCATGGGTAGATGGACCTGCTTCATTGGGCTGTGGTGGTGGCTGGGTGGGCTCGGAAACGGTGGGTCAGAGAATGAATCCGCGTCCGCGTGGATGTGGCTCGCCATCTGCCCAGTCCTCAAATTTGGTAATTGTGGAGTGCGTGATATCTTGGCTCGGATACTGCATTTGCTCATTTCCCCAACTAACCCCTTGCTGTGCACATAACATGGCTATAACTGAAGCGTGTAGGATGCTGCCAGTGGTAATTACGTTCAGATACTTTACAATGTTTTGATGGATCAAATACCCAACGTTAATATATTCGTCAGGGATGATGCCCCACATAATTATGGCTCTCTCTGCTGTGATTTCATGTTGATACGATGATGGCAATAATTTAGCGCAAATAAACAGATTCCATGCCTTGGCGTACCGATTCAGTGCGGCTGTTGGAAAAATGCGAGGTTGGGCCGTACCGACTTTGTAAGTCCATCGGGATCCAGGAATGCACAATTCTGCGATGACCTACTCCAAGTCTGTTTCCTGATGAGCTCCCGTGGTCCAATTGGCCGCCCCTACTGGTGGTCTAGCGGGGAGCCTCAGCACGTTTCTAATGGCAGAGGGTTGGTAGTTTACCTCTGTACAATGAACCATAGAGGTATCGTTCATGGTGGCTTTGGCATTAGCATAGAACTCTCGAACTATGTTCATGGGAATCGGCGTGGGTGCAGCAGTTAGTCCAGCTCAACCTCATTCGCGAATCATGGCACATAGTTCCCCATCCTGACCTTCTGGCCTAAATCCTCTTTCCTTGATGAATGTCTTCGCGACAATGCTATAGTACTCCTGCTGGGCCTCCGAACACAGAAATTTGCTATGATCGACAATATCCTCCTCATGACCGTCGGAGGAAGATGAAGAGGATGAAGATGCCCTTATTCTTTTTGGACCTATTGGAGATAGAGATCGCAAATGAATTTTCTAAAGGAACGAATGTATTTGCAAATTGATGAAATTCACTCTTGCTTGTGCTATCCCAATAGAGAGCCCTAGCTTTATATTATGAAGGAGATGGGGATGAGCACGGAATCGTGGAGGAAATCGTGGAGATTTGAGGGAGAGAAATACGCCTCAATCTGTAACTGATAGAGAGATAGTGACGTGAGTTGGGGAGAGTGAGAGATTTCCGCTTCTGTTAGTATCGCACATAAGAGTCCAACTGATTCCAATTTCTGTTTTGAACTGTTTTTATCCAGCTGGACCCAACGCCGCGCGCGGCCGCACGATGATAAGCTTCCTTGGGCGCACGGGCGCGAGACTTGCAGAAAGGCTCATGGATTAACTTGCTGAACGCGCAGGCGCGCGAGTTGATACTGTTTGGGATGCACGGCTGCGAGATTCCAAGTACAGCCAATCTGCTTTGATTTACGCTTCCATCGGTGATGCTCTTTAATCATTGTACCTCCACAGATATTAATTCACATGAATAAGACATATAATAGTGGTGGTGTTATACAACATTAATATCATGTGTATACTAACTAATATTACACTCGCTTATCCCATAACTCGTTATCACTGAATTTGAACTACTAACTAAAATAATCAAAAGGAAATAACGACAATAATTGAATTCTTGGGTGAAGAATTGATGGGTTGCCTCCCATCCAGCGCTAAGTTATAGTCAATTAGGTTGACTGTCTTGAACTTCTCACGTCATATCAATAAGTGTGGTGCCTTCCTTGCTGTCCTTGGCACCCTGAAATTTGATCACTTTGGCTTTCATCAACGGCTCCACCTTCAACTCTGCATTTTCATCCGTTACATATCTCTGAGACTCATCTATTCTCAGGTTGTGTATCCAATCCTTGCGGTTTCCATCTACCAGATCAACTAGAAAACACTCTTCTTCATCAGCTTAGAGCTTTATTGCGTTGAAGACGTTGAATGTAACCTCCTAATCTTGTACACGCATAGTTAATTCCCCTTTCTGGACATGTATGGAAGTCCTGCCCATGGACAAGAATGGTCTTCCTAGTATGATCGGTATATTCTTGTCCTCTTCGAAATCTAAAATGATAAAATCAACCGGAAAGATGAACTTATCCACTTTAACCAATACATCTTCAACAATTCCCCTTGGATATACGACGGACCTGTCTGCTAACTATAATGATATGTTCATTGGTTGTGGGGTCGGTAATCCCAACTGGTTGAATATTGACAATGGCATCAAATTTATACTTGCTCCCAAATCACATAAACACTTGTTAAAATCCATCTTCCCAATAGTGCACGAAATTGTGAAGCTACCCGGATCTTTCAGCTTTAGAGGTAACTTACGTTGAAGCACTGCACTGCATTATTCTGTCAAAGCTACCGTTTCAAACTCATATAATTTCCTCTTCCTTGACAGTATACCTTTCATGAACTTTGTATAGCTTGGCATTTGTTCCAATGCTTCGACAAAAGGTATATTGATTTGCAACTTTTTGAAGACCTCTAAAAACTTGCTGAACTATTTGTCATCTTTCTGCTTTGTTAACCTTTGCGGATATGGTATTCGAGGGTGCAGTGGTTGTAGTGGACTCTTGACCTTCTCTTCTGAACCTGCTTTATTCGTTTCGTTTTGCTGAACCACATAATTTTCTAGATTTTTATCCTCCTCAGTTTCTTTCTCTGCATCGAGCGGCCGCATGGCCTCCTTAGTGGTATCATGCGCGGGCGCGCGACTTGCAGATACTGTCAAGTCTTTCCCAGATCGCAATGTTATTGCTTGACACTGCTCCTTCCCGTCTCTTCTAGGATTTGCCTCTGTGTTACTTGGCAAAGCACCTTGGGGCCTATTAGTAAACATGGTCTCCATGACCTCGGCGTCTCTAAATTCTTGATAGCCACTGCTTGGATTTTGATCATGACCTCGGTGTTTGCCATGTATTTCAACATCATCTCCTCCACTTTTGATTTCTTCTCTGGATGTGAAGCAGCTGGAGTGTGGTGTTGTTGTTGTTGAGTAAATCTCGGTGGAAATGGTGGTTTCGGTATAAACTGTGGCTGTGCTAACTGTTGTTGAAACTGTTGATTCGGCTGGAACTGATTTTGTTGTTGTCCTTGGTTGTTAGACCAGCTGAAGTTTAGATGATTGCGGTTGTTGGGGTGGTATGTGTTCTGGAATTGGCCTTGGTCTTTTCTGTAGGAGTTTACATACTGAACTGCATCTAAGCTGATAACACATTGGTCTGTGGAGTGTGACCCAACATAAATCTCACAAACAAAAGCAACCGTCTTCACTTTACTCTCTGCCAATGTCTCTATTTTCTTAGCCATGGCTGCCATTTGTGCCGATAGCTATGTAATCGCATCCACCTCCAACATCCCCGCAACTTTGGGTTGAGACATCCGAGTTGTAGGATTCTGATAGTCATTCGCGACTATCGTCTCGATAAGTGTATAGGCCTCATCATAGCTTTTTTCCCATAATGTCCCTCCTGCGACTACATCTACAATCGGTCAGGACTGCCATCCCAAGCCACTGTAAAATGAATTAATTACCAGCCAGTCTGGTAAACCATGATGTGGATACTTCCTAAGCATCTTCTTATACCTTTCCCATGCTTCATATAAGGATTCACCCTGTTGTTGCTCAAACTGAGATATGTCTATCCTCATCTTTGCAGTCTTAGCAATTGGGAAAAACTTGGCTAAAAATTTCTGTGCCAAATCCTCCCATGTAGTAATCGATCCAGTCGGCAAAGAATGTAACCAACTCCTTTCTTTATCCCTCAATGAAAATGGGAATAACCATAGTCTGATGACATCTTCCGTCACACCATTATATCAGAATGTGTCCCAAATCTCGATGAAGATTAATGGGTGCTCATTCGGATCATCTGTAGCAGCACCCCCGAACTGTACTGAATTCTGCACCATCTGAATAGTGCCCATTTTTATTTCGAAGGTGTTTGCTACTATCGCCGGTTTGACTATGCTAGACTGTAATTCATTTATGTTCGACATGGAATATTCCCTTAGAGCTCGATGCTCTTCTCTTGGATCAATCCTTTGTTCTTCTACCATATTGACTGTAATGCTTTCGAACTGCTCTTGCAAATTTATCCGCACACTCGCTTTCCAACCTTTTCCGTTTATATTAGCTTGTGCTGGTGTTAACTTTGAGTTGGAGGATCGCGTGCGCATAAAATTCTATAAGCACCTGTAACCAAAAACACAATAAAAATAGAAATGAGAAATGAACAGAATTGTCTAAGTCATACAATACAACTTTAAACTAATGATAATTATCTAAATTAACGCCTTTCCCCGGCAACGGCGCTAAATTTTTTTTGCCTCTTTTATAGTTCTTATAAAAGAGCTCTAACTCATACAAGTATACACGGGTCAACAAGTAATACAGAGTAAGTAAAGTATCGATCCCACAGAGAAAGTGTTAACTTTAGACTACTATGCATTAATTAACTCACTATATTTATATGATAAGACTATGGACTTAATTGTTGATTTAAACTAATTATGATTACCAACTAAAAATAAGAGTATAAATGGACTAAATATAATGTGGAAACAATGTGATCCTAACTTCATTCAATATTTCATTCAATCGCCATATGTCATGCAAGAAGTGTTCACATATCACAGGATAATAGCCAAGGGCATAAAAATGAGTTATAACCATTTTCCAATGCACTATAACCAACTCACATATCATCTATAGATGTTAGAATCTATATGTTCACCAATACCATCACAATTACCATATTCCTATGCGCAATTGCAATCCTATTGATTTTAAGCACAACCCTTATTCTAGCTCATACAGCAAAACAATATATTCCTATCTGTTTCACAAAATATGCAATCCCCATATTCGCATGCTATCATGATTTCATCTATATTCATATGTTCATTTCCAATTCCATACAAATACTAACATGAAGATTATCAGTCATTCATACATACAAACCAACCATGATAGATGATCCATATGATATGTAAAACAAATCTAACATTTAGATGTGCAACCAAATTACATATTAAAATCCGTTAGGATCCCATAATGGAGTTTAGTTCATGGTGGAACCAAAAACCATTATGGGATCAAGGCTAAACATGATCAATAAACAAACGAATGGAAGAAAGTTAGGATGATCAAACCCAATCATTGAATAAAAACCAATGATTAACTATTGAATCCACAAAGAATTTAATATCCACGATGACAGAGATCTCCAAGAAGAAGTAGAGAAAAATAGACGTTATGGCTTTCTCCTACGTTGGAATCTCTCCCAAGGTGTAAACCCTAGTTTTTACTATGAAATTTACATAATAAAAGTCTGGTCTCTTTTTCTCTGACACACGTCAGAATCGTTTTATACCACATTACACATCATTAAGTTGAGAAATAAAAATAAAACAAATTACAGCATTAGCATCGCGCGCGGCCGCGCGCGTCCCTAGTGATTCTGGCTCGCGGTCGCGAGACTCACAGTAGGTTCAGACCAAACCAGTTGTTCTCTCGCGCGGTCGCGTGCTCGTGCCTTGCGGGCACGAGCTGAGTCTCTCGCGGTTGCGCGTCCCTTGCTTCGCGGGCACTTGAATGACAGAAGGTTCCCATGTAAAGCTCTGTACACGCGCGGGGCCATGAGTCTGCCTTTGTACTGCCGCACGGGCTGTGTCCTGCAATTCCTGAGTCTGGTTTCCTACTTGCTGCTGCTGCTACTTGCTTTAATCCTCATGCTTGCTTGATTTCCATGCCTCATTGTACCCCCTTTCCATGCATATCCTCTCCTTTCAACTAGCCTTCATGCAACCGCTCACCGATACCTCGAATTCCACCAAAATGAAGTCTATTCCTGCACTTATTCACCAAAAAGAGTTTTAAGTATATGCAATGCAAATTAACATGAAATACAACTAAAACAAAATGAAATGTACTCGAGGTGGGCACAATTCGCATGGATTAATATACAATAAGTGAGTAAAAATATCACTTATCAGTACCACCCCATAGTCATTTTGCCAAGCCCTTCCCAACAAGAAATGGTATGTTGCATCCACGTCTGCAACATGGAACATTACAGGCCCTTGAATCTTTCCAACTTGCATGTCTACCTTGATGTGTCCCAAGGTTCTTGTGCTTTGGTTGGCGAATCCTGTAATATTTATTTGTTCCTTCATAATCTTCTTCTCTGGAAGGCCTAACCGTTTGAACATGGTGTATGGCATAATATTTACAGATGCTCCATTGTCAATGAATGCCCTCCACACTTCGATGCCATTGATCACTGCTGTCACATACAACAGTCTGTTGTGCTGGTATCTTATCTCTCTATCAGCTTTAGAGAAAGATATCTTATTTTCTTCTTCCTCCATCGTCTTCACAAATCCTTTGCTTATGGCCAGGCAAGTCTCATATGTCTCGGCAGCCTTAATGATTGCCCTGGTTTCCTCAATCCTTGCTTCCTTGGCACATCTTATCTGATCGAAAAAATTTCTAAACTTGGTCCCATTCATCAACGCCGTCACCTGGAGGCCTGGGTCACACTCCTCCTTTTCTTCCATCATCATCTCCACTTCTGGGATTGTGTTGTGGATAACAGTGTTACATGTTTCTTTCCCCTTGTGATTTGGTAGTGGCTTGTTATGAACACTGCTTTCCTTTCCCTGCTCAATCTCCCCATTTTCCAGCTTCTCGTGGAATATCCTATGCAGGCTATAACAATCCATAGTTGAGTGTCCCGTGTATTGGTGGAATACACTGAAGTCTGGTCTTCTCTTCATCTCTTCCGTCACTACAAATCTAGGCCATGGGGGTCTCACCACCCCATGTTCAATCCATTGCTCGTACAGACCCTTGAATGCTTTCTCACTGCATGTGATAGCCTCTGGGACTGACTTTCTTGTATATTTGTCTCCGGGCCTTCCTTTGCTTCGATCAAAAATTTTCTTATGCTTCTCCCTCTTGCCCCCTTGTGGTTTTGACTTAGAGTCAGCTAAATCCACAGTTGCTGTTCCCTTGCCCCTCCATGTAATCGTCACCTGGCTAGTGGGCAATGTCATGATTCCTCCCAAGTCTTGTGCAAAATATGAGAGGGTCGCGAAGGAATCACAAGCATTGGTAATGAGGTGGGGCTTGAAGGAATCTAAGGCACCATTGTTGCAAATGCTGACCAGGTTCTTTTCTTCAATCGGTTCTGTACACTTCTGTGCCTGGGCCCTAAACCTGTCAACATAATCTCATAGCTTATCATTCGTCTTCTGTTTGAACCGCATGAGTTCTACAATGGTTACCTGTTTCTGCACATAGACAAATTTCTTAAAAAATTATAATTTTAGGTCATCCCAATCATGGACTGACCCCTTATCAAAATTATAGTACCAACTGAAGGCACTATCCGTCAAAGTTTTGTTAAATTCCTGCATCAACAAGTTGTGGTTGTTCACTTCATCATATCCCAGCCACGAAGACATCGACTCTACGAACCTAGCAATATGTTCCCTGGCATTTCCTTTCTCCCCGTTGTATTTTAGAAATTGTGGGGGATGCTCAATATACCCTATCGGGTAAGGTTGCCTCAGAATGTGTGCCAGGTAAGGCGGAGTAAAGTCTAACTCCGAGGGTTGGGTTGAGATGTCTGCCTACGAAGTTGATTGATCACATCGATCATATTATCCTTCGTCACATACTGGCTTGTGGCGTGAACTCTCTGGGGTGTTGTGATATATTGCTGTATCGGTGGTGTGTATGCTAGAGAATTTGGTTGATGCACGCTTGCATCGTGCAAAGTTGGCACTGGTGGCAGTTGCTGGCTAACTCGCTGGACATTGCCTGGAATGGTTGGCATTTGCACCTGTGAAATTGATGGGAGAGCAGTTGGGATGATGTTTGTCTGAGGTTGGCTTGCTTCCAACCTAAGTTGTGGCACGTCACCACTGTGCTGGGCCTCCAAGTTGATTATGGGAACTGATTGACTTTCCGTCGATGGAGGTACAATCTGGTTCTCTTTGTTGTTACTACCATTGTTGTTGTCTTCCACTCCTACTTGTTCCCCATGCAAACTTCCTGGGAACATGGCCTTGAAAGTGGGAATCTGCATCAACTGCTGGCGAAAATTCCCCATCTCTTCTTTCTTCCTCTGCATTTCCAGCATCATGGCCATCATCATCCCTTGCCCTTCTCGTGCTTCCTTCAATGCCTTGAGCATCTCCAGTTGCACAACATTCGTCTGGTCTCCACCTGCATCCTCACATTGCCTTCCTGCGTTGGTTTGTTGTTGATTAGCCATATGTGGTGATGTCGAACTTCCTTCTGAAGCATCTTTAATAATTGGTTGGTCGAAATCTAGATTTGCGCCTTGGTAAGCTTAAGTTACTTGCCTTGGAACTGGATCCGGTGAGGTAATGCAATTTGTTGGTGAGGTAGTTCTTCCTGTACTTCTCCCACTTCGAGTTATGGGCATAACCTTCATGAATTCTACACCTCCCCAGCAGAGTCGCCAAATAAACGTGGGAAAGTAAATCGTACCTTGCTAGGGTTAGGGTTTCGTGTTGGTTGAGGAAAAGAGAAATCCACGAAGAGTATGGAATTGATTGGTTGATTGAAGAGGGGAGAACGACAGGTGGGCGATTACTGCAACGACGCGTGGCAGAACTCCTAGAATTCGAGAACCGTGTTAGGGTAGCAGGGATTTCAAGAGCCTTCTTGAGTCCTTCAAGTTGAGCAAATGTCTAAACCCCTTTAGTGTTTTTAGGTGGAATCTCCAAGTCTTTAAGTCACCAAAAGGATCCCTTTGATCTTTCAAGAGTCCAAGTCTTGAGTCTCAAGAGAAGTCCCCTTCCCAATGGAATGGAAGGGGTAATTATAGGGTTTTCTGAAAAGTAGTCATGTGCGAGGCACATGTTTTCAAGAAAATTCCAGAAATACCCTTTATTCATTAGAATAATGCCCATATTGCCCTGTCCTTCTAGCCACCAATCCAATCCCTCAATCAATTTCCAAATCGAGCCGCCTCCACGAGTCTTCTGCCTCGGGACTGAAAGTAGTATGCATACAAGCCAATCATATATGATGATAAAGAATATACTTTGTAATCAATCTTATTTATTTATTAATAAAAGAATTATTTATTAAAGGCATTTATTATCTACATGGTGCTGTTTTAATAATATGTGATAAACCAATAGTTTTAAGCAATGCTTTTAGAATCATGATGAGATCATGCTAATGAGATCTAAATGATTAGATAGCTTAAAACTAAAATGCTCCTAATCAATAGATTACTAAAAAGGGGATTAGTGAATCCGGATAGATTGGTACGTACGTTGCTTGCTCATTGGATGAGGATGATTGATCTCATGATCATTTGTGTGGAGACACTAAAGCAAGTATGTAGGTGATTATTAGAGAATAAGTTCACTGAATGTGACTCGCTAAGGAATACCTAATGGAGTTTTACTTGTCTGTCAATGGGAATTCCTGTAGTGATAGTAGTACAAATGATCCTTAGACTTGAGATCATCATAGTATCTTATATATAATGAATTACACTTTGACTTATTAATTAAGACTCTTAGAGTATATCAAAGGCTATGCTTGGGTGTAATAAGTTATATATGAAGATAATGAATGATCAATAAAGAATCTACCACTTCTAATAAAAGAAGAGAAATGTCCTATGTGATTCGATAAATGACAACCCAGGAATCCTTGGCCAAGGTGAAATGAAATTAGAAAGTAGTTTCTAATTTGCATTCATTAGGAGTTGTGCATTTAGGAATTGAAATATATATAATTAAATAAAATAAGACTTGACAGTAATTCCATGTCTTATATTTAATTGGGACATTGTATGGTAGAAGGATTGAATTGTACAGTAACTATTAACTCAAAGGTTCTTTTATGATTAATATTGAAATCTATATTATCTGGAAAGTCGTTGATCGCTAGGGAGGCTTATCCCTATTGTAGAATAAATATTATTTATTTAAATAAATTAATCGTTTAATTTATTTATTAAATAAGATTAGAATTGTTCTAATTGATTTATTCACAACCGGTTTAATATGGAGAACCTAAAGGGTCACACCATAAAAGGAAGAATAATTATTTAAGAAGTTAATGGCATAATCGTAATAACATGTTAAGTATATTTAATTTAATCTATGGTGATAGAATAAATTAAATAGTTTAATATTTATTATTTAATATTTTAGAAGTATTAAATATAAATTAATAAGAGGAGTCTTATTAATATTATTATTATTATTATTATTATTATTATTATTTTAATTTCTAAAAGTGTTTAGGAATTAATTTAATATAAGTACTCTCATTTATTTCTAATAGAATTAGGAGAAAAAATTAGTTAAAGGAGTTTAATTAATTATCCCTAATAAGATTAGGGAGCCCATTTAATTAAAAAAGTTTAATTAAATAAATAATATCTTATTTTAATTAAAATAGGGTTACATGATATCTTTATAAGAGGAGTCTTATATTAGATATCATATATACGTAATTTCAATAGTTGGACCTTTTTCTAAAGAGATAGGAAAAACTAGGGTTTGAGCCAATACACCATTCTTCTTGAAAATTCTTCTTCCTTGGTGGATCATCTCTAGAGGCCATACACTTGGGTGGCTTACATTGATCAAAGAAAGGAATCTACCCGGAGATTCAAAGAGATCGCGGAGAAGTAGGAGTTAAACTCGTACCTGTGGAAGCTCGTATCTACAAGGGTATGATTACATAACTTCTTGTTCTTCGTTTTAATTAATAATACGCATAAAGGATGATCCGGGTAATTAGTTTGTGAAAAATTTTAAAATTTGATTTTATCATGCTTCCGCTATTTTTGCAATTTGATTGCTACTTTGATTTTCACAAAAACTAACAGGGACATATGGAGGCTTCTCCCGGGTCTAGCACATTTATTTATTACTGACTTTTTTTGTCTTTATTTAATTAGGTTATGCGAACCCTAATTTACACATTTTATGAGGTCATAGAACCCTAATTGCGCATTTAACTCAATTAGGTCATGTGAACCCTAATTTTACACTTGGGCCCACAAAAATATATGTGAAGTATATACTCGTTCTTGAATATATATGAGCATAGAATAATCTTTGCATCAATAAAATAAAATAGATCTAATCTATTATATTGTAAGAAAAATAGCAGTTCTTGCGATACAAAACCTGAAAATATCTTTTTCAAACCAAAAGAAATAATAATTGTTAACGTCAAATTTTGTACGCCTAACAAAATCACCAAAACAACATGTCAAAACAGTGTGAACAATTGTTGGAATAGTTGATTGTATTGTTGTGAAATCAAATTCACGAAATACACACTAATAAACTTACACACATCATTGTTAGAGATATAAAATATGAACAAATGAATTTACGTGAAAATTCAATTGGGAAAAAATCACAAAGAGAGATGAGAAATCCACTATAAAATAATAACTGGAGTACAAAATTATTTATTTGTGTTATCTGATCTATAAACCCTCGCTTATTGTTGTATTTATAGATGTCATGTCCTCCTGAATCTAATTAGGTATAGAAGTACTTTCTAAAATCACTTTATAACTACAATTAATGGCTGGTCGATTCCTTCCCAAATTAGATCTCTTTATCCCACCAAATAAGGAAATACAGCATTACTTTAATAAGAACTCTCCACTATTTGAGCAAGCCGTCAAAATAAATTTATATGGGCCAACACCAAATTCCGTCCATTAAATAATTTGGGTTACACCTTGGCCAGACCCAAATAATTACTTCCCAAAATTACCCACCACTCTCATGTTATAAAGAATTTATAATAGGAGAGTAATCAAAAAGTCCATCATACCCTCCGACTGTCACATTGGTAAAACTACCGAACCCATCACATCTATTGTGGTTTATCCTTTAGGGAGCACAAAGTCTTCCTGATGAATGTTTTTCCGAAAGATGTTTATCCTTCTTGGAGGAACCAAGCCTTCCCAAAAGATGTCTATCTAGAGGATGTTTATCCTTTCGGGAGAACAAAGCCTTCCCGAACTACATTTATCCGACCTTATACCCCCAATACCCACCGGGCTCCGCCATACGGTTATGATTTTAATTGATCCTGACAAACCGAATACGTCTGCTGACTCATTATTTGTTGCGTCACAACTGGTCAAACAATAATATGCAAACCATTCTTCTTTCGGTCCCACCCCAACTACATGAATAACATCCCAGGCTCCCTTTCTGCAAATAACCTCCTTTTATTTTTTTAGATTAGTAGGTCCGGTCTGCTGTGACTACCGACCACATGCATGAGCATGGTCTTCAAAATGATTGGAGGAGAGATTAAGAACAACTAATAATCGAATCTTTCCAAACTCCTTGGGAAGAAACCGCAACCGTTGACTAGACAAATCAATCCTCTCAACCTCATTTACAGACGTATCCTGCACTGGACCAATAATCAAACTGAATAATGCTTTGATTTTATATCTATCACATGTATACTACTACTATAGGCACAATATAAGAAGTATGGTTATATACTTATATTTAAGCTAGACTCGCATATCCATGGTGACTATAATTATTACTTTGAATAAAAAGAAATCAAGTATGTAAGTGATTAATAAAAGAGAAGCACTTATCTTTTATGCGTAGGATCTGCCTCCTTATCTTAGTAAGCTGACATGGAGATAGATTAATTGCATGTGTTGGTGATTTTTCAAACATTATTTTTCTTTCCTACAGACTGCACCAATGTTGACGCCAAATTTTGTACGCCTGATGAAATCACTAAAATAGTGATAACAGTTGCTGGAATAGTTGATTGTATTGTTGTGAAATCAAATTCACAAAATACACACAGATAAACATACACACATCATTGTAAAAGATATAAAATATGGACAAGAGAATTTACGTGGAAACCCAATTGAAAAAAAACCATGGAGATAGATAAGAAATTCACTATAAAATCATAACGGGAATACAAATTGTTTATTTGTGTTATCACCACAAACCCTTGCTTATTGTTGTATTTATAGATGTCATGTCCACTCGAATCTAATTAGGAGTAGACTAGTCCTTTTTAGAATCACCTTATAACTGTAATTAATGGCTAATCGATTCCTTCCCAAATTAGTTTTTTGTATCCTACCAAATAAGAAAATATAATCTTACTTTAATAAGGACTCTCCCACTATTTGAGCAAGCTGTCAAAATAAATTCAAATGGGCCAACATCAAATTCGATCCATTAAATAATTTGGACTACACCTTGGCTAGAACCAAATAATTACATCCTAACAATAATAATTTAGAATCCCTTAATAGTAATTACTAATAAATAAATAAAAAAGAAAATCTTTCCACCAAAGTTGAGTAAAATTCAATATTCGTAAACAATTAATCAAACAATTAGGGGAAGAAGAAGAATAAGAAACAAATAGGAAAATAAGACCTTTAATGTGTCCATCAATTACTAAATCTAGGGTTAAATACAGTTCCGTTACATTAAGTACAACCATTTTCATGATTCGGGCCCAAATGAATTTGGATTTATAATTTACTACATCAAGTACCTAATTGCGTACAATGTAGCCCCCAATTTTAGAATTCGACCAAAATTGGCCTGAATACCTAATTTTCCAACCAGATAAAAATTGTATATCAGTTGATTGTATAGTATATAATATGTGCTAATAACACTTATGTTACATCAAATACCACCAAATTCACAATGTTAGGTTTGTATATAGCGCGATCATGCAATCAAATCACATAAAAGTAACGGAAGAGCGAGAAAACAGATTTTAAAAATTTTTATACAAACCATCACTATGATCATACTTTGTGCTCAATTATCAATTCAATAGAAAAGAGACGGGGATCAGATTCATACCCTTATAGAAACTAGCTTCCTTATGTATGAATTCGCCTCCAATTCCTTTTCACGTTCAACTTGAATTCATCGAGTTTGATTCCTTCTGTTGATCAACGTTAGCCACCCAAGTGTTTGGCCTCTAGATGCGATCCACAAAAAAAAAACAAATATTCAAGAAGATGGGTATTTGGAAAAATCCTAAATTCTATCTCTATAAAATATATATACTCTCCAAACTTTTGAATTTGTCAGTCAAACTAAATAAAAAAAACTACTCTTATTTTTAGATGTAGGTAACCACCCTCTTAAACCATTTAGGAATAGATATTTATTTTAATTAATTAAACTCTTTTAATTAATTATACTCCTAATCCAATTAGGAATATATGAGAGTACTTTTATTAATTAATTCTTAAACTTCTTTAGGAACTAAACTAATAATAATAGTAATAATAATAATAAGACTCCTCTTATTAATTTATATTTAATATTTCTAAAATATTAAATAATAAATATTAAGCTATTTAATTTATTATATCACCATAGATTAAATTAAATACACTTAACCTATTATTACGATTATGTCATTTACTTCTTAAATAAACAATTTTCCTTTTATGACGCGACCCTCTAGGTTCTCCATATTAAACTGGTTGTGAATAAATCTATTAAAACAATTATAATCTTATTTAAATAAATAAATTAGACTATTTAATTCATTTAAATTAGTAACATTTATTCTACAATAATGGCAAGCCTCCTTAGCGATCAACGACTTTTCAAATAATATAGTTTCAACATTAATCATAAAAAAACCCTTGAGTAAATACTTACCGTACAATTCAATCCTTCCACCGTACAATGTCCCAATTAAATATAAGACATGGAATTACGGTTAAGTCTTATTTTATTTAATTATATGTATTTTGATTCTCAAATGTACAACTCTAAATAATGTAAATTAGAATCTTCTTTCTAATTTCATTATACATTGGCAAAGGATTCTTGAGTTATCATTTATCGAATCATATAGGATATTCTCTCCTTTTAGTAGAAGTGGTTGATTCTTTATTGATCATTCATTATCTCTATGTAAAACTTATTATATTCAAACATACCCTAAGGGTCTTAAGGAACATGTCAAAACATAACTCATCATACACAAGATATTATGATGATATCGAGTCTAAGAATTACTTGTACTACTATCACTACAGAAATTTCTATTGATAGACAAGTAAAACTTCATTAGGTATTACTTAGCGAGCCACGTTCAGTGAACTCATTTTCTAATAAGCACCTACATACTTGCTTTAGTGTCTCCACACAAATGATTATAAAATCAATCGTACTTATCCAATGAGTAAGTAACGTATGTACTAATCTATTCAGATTCACTAATCCCCTTTTTAGTAATCCAATGATTGGAAAATTTTTTAGTTTTAAGTTATCTAAGAATTTAGATCTCATTAGCATGATCATCATCATGATTCTTAAAGCATTACTTAAAACTATGGGTTTATCATATATTATACAACATCACCATGTCGATAAATTAAATGTCATTAAAAAAACAATTCCTTGTATTAATAAATAAATAAGATTGTTACAAATTATATGCTTTATCATCAAACATGATTGACTTGTCTGCATACTACTTTCACACAATTTATTACATTTAGTACCCAATTAGTATAAAATTTATATAAATACTTATTCTAACTTATTAAATCTGTATAAATCCTTACAAATAATTATTATATGTTAACTTATTAAAATTAAGAATTAATACAAAGATTACAAAATATAATTTTTTTATTTTAAAATTTTTAAAAAAGACTTAATTGCCAAAAAATCTATAAACTTTTAAACAAACTAGAATCTTCTCCATCTCTATTTCAAATGAAATGGAGACTCTCTATTCTTTGTATATTCCCCTTTATCATCTCTCTCTCCCATCATCATGACATTTTAAATCTGGACCCTGTAATGGAGAGTCTCCATTTCATTTGAAATGGAGAGTATCCTAATTCCTTTTAAACATACAAACTATATATTTAAAACGAATAACATTAAACTTTTAAATAATTGACAAAACTGCCTAAAATTTAATTAATTAAATAATACCCTTTTTATATTGGAAGAGCATAAAAAAGTGGAGGAAAAATTGAAAAAGAAAAAAGAAAAAAATGACCCATTTACTTTCTCTCCTCGATCCCTATTCCCTAATCCTTCAAATTATTTTGTTCCTTCAAATTTAGAAATTTCAGTGCCTTGAATTTTGTCCAGTAGCTTTGATCAACTTAAGCAGAAAGTAACCTAAAATTTTATGTTAAATCAAAGACTTTTCTAACTAAAAAAGGTTAATTATCGCCATTGAAGGGGGATGAGATAGGAGATGGCGTGCAACAAGTGTTTTGCAAATAGCGAAGATACATAAGATCAACATAGCTAGGTAATGTATTTTCGATTTGAAAAGTGAGTTATTTTTATTTAGTTAAAAGATTATTCAAACAAATTGTAGTTAATTACTTTATCCAACAACACTTGTTTTTTCCGTCCGTTTTCCGTTTTATTCTTCAAACAAACAGTACTTAATATATATATTGTATTTATAAAAATATTAATTTTAAAATTTTATATATAATTTAAAAAAAATTTATGTATAAATTTACAACTTAAATCTTGTAAATTATAAATTATATCATAAATTATAAATTTTACTGTAAGACCCCAACTTATTAATGAATAAAATCAAATTTCCTCTAATTATTATTGTGAATAATAAGGTATTAATTTGATACAATACTTTGGTTATGGGGTGAAATGTGCAAAATTTTCAAAATAAGCAAGTAGTTATAAAATATTCATTTGTCGGAGAATATTCGTTTGGTCGTGGAATATTCTTTTTGTCGGGGAATATTCGTATGACGGCGCAACCATTTGTGGGCCCCATAACGGATAACGGTCGGATAAAGAAGACGACAAAATTGAATAACGGCGTAGTTGTTACCGTTAACACTATTGGAATACCCGGTGGTTAAAATACAGTAATACGCGTGGTTGCACAGTAGCACACGGTATTGCACAGTATTGTTGAATTATTGATTCTTACGTAAGAAGGCACTACTCAATAATTGTTACAGTAATTACTGTTCAATATTTTATTTTATTGGTTCAATAATTGTTGCATTCATATTTTATAATATTGTTGTTTCAATAATTGTCACTGCACATCATCTCCATTATCAGATCAATAATTCATATTATTTAGAATAATATTATTAGATAGCATTATTGGCAATGTCTAGAAAGTTCTGTCAAGGAGAGGTTTGGTCACCTAATTGCGCGCCAGTAAGGAGAAATTCTTATTGGAAAGCCCCTCTTTCCTGAGAACTGCCTGGTTGTCATAATTGTGATTCTGTAATATTATTTATGAATAATTAATTATTGATTTATATGATAAGGAAATATTTATTTTTATGGATATAAATGTTAGATATATCTATTTTATATGGATAAAAATGAAGGAATTAATGCTGAGGTATTTTATCAGTATTTTATCGGATTGGAGGTATTAAAAATCATCCGTTTGTGGATTTCGGGTATTATCTGATTGGAATTTGGAAAAACTTTCTTCTACAAAGTTGTAGAGAATTAAATTTCCTATGGAAACACGCAAGTTTTGAATTTTTCTGATAAAAGGGCTATTTCTTATGAATTACTGAAGTTTCGAAAAATAAAATGATTTTTATTAAATTATGGGTGGGACCCACTTTTTGATTTTTCAAGCATGTGGGCTGCTGATTTGTTTTTCAAAGAAGGCATGCTAGACTTGTTCAAAGCATACATAGAGAATTTATTGATTAAATAATTTTATTTTATTATTTAGTCTCCTATGACGTTCTAGCATTTTTCCTATAAATAAACGCTTAAGTTATAATTGAAAATCACACCAGAAACAAGTTTTCTTTCTCTCTATATTGTCGAGCGTATTTTAGTAAGTATTTAGATACTTTGAGAATTGTTATTCAGTGCAAGTTTCTGTCAGCACTATATCCGAAATTCAATCAGAAGTACCGTTATTTTGAGGTAAGGGATGTTATTTTCTTCTTAAAATGATATTTTCTTCAATATCATTATGCCGAAATATTAGTATAAACTTTTTATCAAATTTGAAATTTTTTGTGTCGGGGTTACTATTCACGTATACGACATTATTAACGTATACGGTACTATTCACGAATACGGCACTATTCACCAAAAAAATGAAATTTTCTTCTTTTTATCCATGTTGTCTATTATGGTTACTATCTTTGATTGTATCCATGTTTTGATCTTTATTTTTGAATTCTTCTTCAAAATTGGTTATATTGGAGTATTATTGAACTTGGATAAACTGTAATACGGATCTCTAATATTTGTTATTTTGTTTCACTGGATTCGTTTCTTTAAAATATTTTTCATCATTCTCAGTCCTAAATGATGATATAACTGAATATCTTTGGCCTGTAGTGCAAAGATTAATGATTACCTAATGAATATCTTTGGCCATAGTGCAAAGATGAATAGGTGTTGAGATGAACATGACCAACTAGTGATACAAATGAATATCTTTGGCCTGTAGTGCAAAGATGAATATTTGATTCAAGATGAATATTGATTGATGTTACAGGGATAAAATATTATTGATGGACTTTTAAAACTTAGAAGATAGTAGAATTCTTTCTCTACTTGACTCTTCTAATGGATTGCTATTTTTGCTGTAGTTATTGATCTAAAACTTGTTATCTATTATATTTTATCAGATTTTCCCTGTTAAAGGCTAATGATAATTTGTTGTATATTATTTTAGTCATAATATTCTTTACTGGGCTAGTTGAGCTCACCCTTTTCCTTTTTGTTCCATTTTTCTTCTCAGAGGGTGAGAACATAGCAGGATATAGTCGGGGTATGGAGTGATGATTCTAGAAAGATGTTTTAGCAGTCCTCACTATTTCTGTAAAATAGTGTTTGAATAATTGTAATGAGGACTTATTTGAGTGTGGATATTGTCTAGAAGACAATATTTATATTTAAACTCACAGTATGCTTTGTCGTATTTTGCATGACAATTTTATTATTGAAGTTGTAGTTTGCTTTATGTACCATGTATTTGGCATCTCAGAATGGGTGTTGTATACCTATTTTGGGGGCGTCACAGTTGGTATCAAAGCTTAGGGATATGATCCCTGGCTGAGATGTGAGACAAGAACTAGGAGGGGAGAGACGGGGAGTTCCTTCGCTAGTATGACCTGACTAAGTTTATTTGGTCGGTCAGAGTATAGGGATAATATATGATATGACTATTAATCCTTGTTTTATGGAAGTATTTAAGAATGGCAGCTGAGAACGTTAATAATGGAGTAAATCAGACTGTGAAGACACCTTTGATCACCACCCAGGGAATGTGCAACGAGAAGGCAATATTCATCATATAAACAACACTACCGAACAAATGATGAATAATGGGATGTTTAGAAGTTTTTTGCAGTTCATGCAAAAGCAGACGAGGGAAACTCGTACACAGAATACGGGTGGAAATGCTAGCAATGCGCGGCTTGTCACATCCAAGCAGTTCAAAGAGTTGGGACCAACATAATTTAAGGGAAAGCCGGATCCGATTATGGCAGAAACGTGAGTCAAGCAAATTACCAAGATATTCGATGTCTTGGGATGAACGAAGGAACAGAAGGTTCCATTCGCCACCTTTATGTTTCGCGGTGAGGCAGACTATTGGTGGGAGTCTGTGAAGTGTACCCAGCTAGCCGCACTCAGCATGTCTTCGGAAACATTTCAGAAACTATTCAATGACAAGTACTTTCCTGAAAGTATTCGTCATATGAAAGAGGTGGAGTTTATCAGACTGGAACAAAACAACATGACGGTGTCCCAGTACGAGGCGAAGTTTGCAGAGTTATCTAGGTTTGCACCTCATTTGGTCGAAAATGAGGAATGAATGACGAGGATGTTTCTGAGAGGTTTAAAGTCTGAGATTCGGAAATATCTTATATCTCATAAATTTTCTTTATACTCAGATGTTGTAAACATGGATCAATTATTAGAGCGAGATAATGAGTATGTGCAACAAAAGGACCACAACTAGGGTCATACTGGTGGCAGCGGTCATCGGAGCAACGACAACCAGAGGGAAGGAAAACATTCAGACAAAAGCGGTAACTACTCTGGTGGTAATCGTGGCCGTGATAATAGAAGGAGAGAGTCGGGAGGAGATTTCAAGAAGAGAAGGTACAACAATGATAACGTGAAGACGTCAGAACAAACATCAACTATTTTTAGGAGAGGAGAACGAGCACCGATCATTTGTTACAAATGGGGGAAGGAGGAACACATCAGCCCAAACTGCCCACAACAATCCAAGGTGTGTTATAACTGTGGAAAGGAAGGTCATATAGCTAGAGATTGTCTAGTTACGAAACCAAGTTCAACAGGGATGGTGACACCAAAGGCTATCCCGGACAAGTCAAAGTCGGTGGTTCCTGGAAGGGCGTTTGTCGTGACTGCACAAAATGTGAGGAACCCAAATGCGGTGATCACGGGTAAGATAATCTTGAACTCTTGCAAAGTTTATACCTTACTAGATACCGGTTCTACCCATTCTTTTATCTCTCCTTCTTGTGCTCAACGTTTAAACTTTACTCCAGAGAAATTGGACTTTGACTTATCTGTTGAAACTTCGTTGGGTGAAACCTTCGTTGCATCTACAGTTTATATATCTTGCATGATCCAAGTTGGCACTATCACATTACCTGTTGATCTTATCTCTTTAAAGATACTTGCTTTTGATGTGATTTTAGGAATTGATTGGTTAACCACTCATCATGCTAAAATTGATTATTTTCGTAAGGTTGTTAGTTTTCATATTCCTAACCAACCTGTCATACGAATTCAAACTACTAAACCACTAAAATCAGTCACTGTCATATCAAGCCACAAAGTTATTCGTTTATTGAAAAACGAATGTCAAGCTTTCTTAGCCCATGTTATGGATTTGAACAAAGATAAGTCAGATTTGAATAATATTTCTGTTGTTAGAGAAATTCCTGATGTATTTCCTAAAGAGCTTCCCGGTCTACCCCAGAACGTGATGTTGAATTCTTTATTGACCTTGAACCTGGTACAAAGCCCATTTCTAAAACCCCATATCGAATGGCTCCTATTGAACTTCAGGAGTTAAAGGCTCAACTACAGGAGTTGTTGGACATCGGTATTCGTCCTAGTACATCTCCTTGGGGTGCTCCTGTGTTATTCGTAAAGAAGAAAGACGAGAGTATGCGACTTTGTATCGACTACCGAGAATTGAATCATGTCACTATCAAGAATAAGTATCTGCTACCTCGCATTGATGACCTATTTGACCAGTTGCAAGGAGCAAAATTCTTTTCAATGATCGATCTTCGTTCTGGATATCATCAGCTGAAGATTAAAACTGAGGATATTCCAAAGACTGCCTTCAGAACTCGCTACGGGCATTATGAATTCTTAGTCATTAATTTTGGATTGACTAATGCTCCTGCTGCTTTCATGGATATGATGAACCGTGTATTCAAGGAATATTTGGATCAGTTCATTGTTGTCTTTATTGATGACATCCTCATCTATTCCAAAAGTCGTGAAGATCATGAACACCATTTGAAGCTGGTACTGCAAAGGCTTCGTGATAACAAACTATATGCCAAGCTAAAGAAATTTGAGTTCTGGCTTGAGGAAGTAGCATTCCTTGGGCATATGGTGTCAAAACATGGAGTATCTATCGACCCGGCAAAGATTGAAGCCATACAAAGTTGGGAGCAACCGAAGTACGTAGCTTTCTGGGCTTAATTGGTTATTATCGCAGATTCGTGGAAGGATTTTCTCGAATCGCTACTCCGTTAACTCAGCTGACTCATAAAGATATAAAATTCGGTTGGAGCGAGGACTATGAGAAGAGTTTTCAAGAACTCAAGAGAAGACTCATTTCGGCACCTGTTCTGACAATACCATCTGGTTCGGATGGATTTGTTATCTACAGCGATGCTTCAGGCAAAGGGTTAGAATGTGTTCTCATGCAACATGGGAAAGTAATAGCATATGCTTCGCGATAACTCAAAGAATATGAGAGTAATTATCCTACTCATGATTTAGAGTTAGCAGCAGTTATTTTTGCGTTGAAGATCTGGAGACACTACCTGTATGGGGAGAAAGTGGAGATCTATACAGATCATAAAAGCCTCAAATATTTTTTCACCCAAAAGGAACTCAACATGCGGCAACGATGTTGGCTCGAGGTTCTGAAAGATTATGATCATTCCATCCAATATCAACCTGGAAAAACAAACGTAGTAGCTGACGCATTGAGTAGAAGATCATATATATGCGGGTACGAGTGCAATGTTGTTAACACAAAGGTCCATTTTGTATGACTTGCAAAGGATGGAGATAGAGATGAAGGCTCCAAGTACCCATGTAATGATATCAAACATACGAGTAGAACTGACTTTAATCGATAAAGTTAAAGCTACTCAAGCTATGGACATGGAGCTGATGTGTATGAAGAAGAAAGTGCAAGAACGTGCTATTCCAGAAGCAAGAATCGATGAAAAAGGAATACTTCGAGTCAACTCCAGACTTTGTGTTCCTAACAATTCTGACTTGAAGCATAGAATTATGATGGAGGCACACAACACACCGTTTTGTAGTCCATCCTGGGAGTACCAAAATGTATCATGATCTTTGACATACATTTTGGTGGAGCAATATGAAAAGAGAGATCACAGAGTTTATCTCGAGGTGTTTAACTTATCAATGTGTAAAAGAGGAGCATCAAATGCCAAAGGGTCCATTACAACCACTTGAGATTTTGAAATGGAAGTGGGAACACATTACTATGGATTTCATTACGTGTCTTCCCAAGGTTTTTCAAGGCATAAATGCGATTTGAGTTATTGTTGATAGATTAACCAAGTCTGCCAATTTCTTACCTATACATGAGACTTATTCCCTTGAACGTCTTGCTAATATGTATGTAAATGAGATTGTAAGATTGCATGGCATGCCAGTATCCATAGTTTCAAATCGTGACCCAAGATTTACTTCACGATTTTGGGTTAGCTTGCAGAAAGCTATGGGCACGGATTTATGATTCAGTTCGGCATACCATCCTCAAACGGACGGACAATCAGAGAGGACTATTCAAACTCTTAAAGATCTATCAAGACTCCGTGTCCTAGATTTCAAAGGGAGTTGAGATAAGTACCTATCATTGATGGAATTCTCCTACAACAACAGTTATCAGGCAAGTATAGGTGTGGCTCCATTTGAAACATTGTATGGAAGAAAATGTCGTTCTCTAGTATGCTGGGACGAGGTGGGTGAAGCAACATTGTTGGGACCAGAGTTGGTACGAATGACTACAGAGAAGATCCAAACGATTCGACAACGTATATAAACGGCACAGGATCGACAAAAGAGTTATGCGGATTTTCATCGGAAGGACGTGGAATTTAATATTGGCGATCATGTATTGTTACGTGTTGTACCATGGAAGGGAGTTACAAGATTTGGGAAGGGAGGAAAGCTCAATCCACGATTTGTTGGTCCATTTGAAATTCTTGACCGAATAGGAAATGTGGCCGATAGACTCGCATTACCTCCAAGTATGTCTCGTGTTCATAATATTTTTCACATATCTATGCTTCGTAAATATGTTAAAGACCCGAACCACATTATTGAGTTAGAACCAGACGAGATAGTCGAAGATTTAACGTACGAGGAGGTACCTGTTAAGATCTTGGATAGAAAAGAGCATGTCCTACGCACGAAGGTTATACCACAAGTTAAGGTTTTGTGGAGAAACCATGCTATTGAAGAAATGACCTGGGAGTTAGAATCAGAAATGAAAGTGAGGTATCCTCACCTTTTTGAAACACCAGTTACGTACGTTAATTTCGAGGATGAAATTTTATAAGGAGGGGAGGTTGTAAGACCCCAAGTTGTTAATGAATAAAATCAAATTTCCTCTAATTATTATTGTGAATAATAAGGTATTAATTTGATACAATACTTTGGTTATGGGTGAAATATGCAAAATTTTTAAAATATGCAAGTGGTTATAAAATATTCATTTGTCGGGGAATATTCGTTTGGTCGTGAAATATTATTTCTGTAGGGGAATATTCGTACGACGGCGCAGCCATTTGTAGGCCCCATAATGGATAACGGTCGGATAAAGAAGACAAAAAAATTGAATAACGACGTAGTTGTTACCGTTAACACTATTAGAATACCCGGTGGTTAAAATACAGTAATACGCGTGGTTGCACAGTAGCACATGGTATTGCACATTATTGTTAAATTATTGATTCTTACGTAAGAAGGCACTGCGCAATAATTATTATAGTAATTACTGTTCAATATTTTATTTTATTGATTCAATAATTGCTGCGTTGATATTTTATAATATTGTTATTTCAATAATTGTCATTACACATCATCTCCATTATCAGATCAATAATTCATATTATTTGGAATAATATTATTAGATAGCATTATTGGCAATGTCTAGAAAGTTCTATCAAGGAGAGGTTTTGTCACCTAATTGCGCGCTAGTAAGGAAAAATTCTTATTAGAAAGCCCCCTCTTTCCTGGGAACTGCCTGGTTGTCATAATTCTGATTCTACAATATTATTTATGAATAATTAATTATTGATTTATATGATAAGTAAATATTTATTTTTGTGGATATATATGTTGGATACATCTATTTTATATGGATAAAATGAAGGAATTTATGCTGAGGTATTTTATCAGTATTTTGTCGGATTGGAGGTATTAAAAATCATCCGTTTGTGGATTTCGGGTATTTTCTGATTGGAATTTGGTAAACCTTTCTTCTACAAAGTTGTAGAGAATTAAATTTCCTATAGAAACTCGCGAGTTTCGAATTTTTCTTATAAAAGGGCTATTTATTATGAATTACTGAAGTTTCGGAAAATAAAATGATTTTTATTAAATTATGGGTGGGTCCCACTTTTTGATTTTTCAAGCATGTGGGCTGCTGGTTTGTTTTTCAAAGAAGGCATGCTAGACTTGTTCAAAGAATACATAGAGAATTTGTTGATTAAATAATATTATTTTATTATTTAGTCTCCCATGACGTTCTAGCATTTTCCCTATAAATAGACGCTTAAGTTAGAATTGAAAATCACACCAGAAACAAATTTTCTTTCTCTCTATATTGTCAAGCGTATTTTAGTAAGTATTTAGATACTTTGAAAATTGCTATTCAGTGCAAGTTTCTGTCAGCACTATATCCGAAATTCAGTCAGAAGTACCGTTATTTTGAGGCAAGGGATGTTATTTTCTTCTTAAAATGATATTTTCTTCAATATCATTATGCCGAAATATTAGTATAAACTTTTTATCAAATTTGAAACTTTGTCAACACTATTCACGTATACGACACTATTCACTGAAAAATGAAATTTTCTTCTTTTTGTTCAAGTTGTCTATTATGGTTACTATCTTTGATTGTATCCATGTTTTGATCTTTATTTTTGAATTCTTATTCAAAATTGGTTATATTGGAGTTTTATTGAACTTGGATAAACTGTAATACGAATCTCTAATATTTGTTATTTTGTTTCATTGGATTCGTTCTTTTCAAATATCTTTCATCATCCTCAGTCCTAAATGATGATATAACTGAATATCTTTGGCATGTAGTGCAAAGATGAATGATTACCTAATGAATATCTTTGGCCGTAGTGCAAAGATGAACAGGTGTTGAGATGAACATGACCAATTGGTGATACAAATGAATATCTTTGGCCTGAAGTGCGAAGATGAATATTTGATTCAAGATGAATATTGATTGATGTTACAGGGATAAAATATTGTTGATGGACTTTTAAATCTTAGAAGATAGTAGAATTCTTTCTCTACTTGACTCTTCTAATGGATTGCTGTTTCCGCTGCAGTTGTTGATCTAAAACTTGTTGTCTATTATATTTTATCAGATTTTCCCTATTGAAGACTAATGATAATTTGTTGTATATTATCTTAGTCATAATATTCTTTACTGGGCTAGTTGAGCTCACCCTTTTCTTTTTTGTTCCATTTTTCTTCTCAGGAGGTGAGAACATAGCAGGATCTAGTTGGGGTATGGAGTGATGGTTCTAGAAAGATATTTTAGCAGTCCTCACTATTTCTATAAAATAGTGTTTGAATAATTGTAATGAGGACTTATTTGAGTGTGGATATTGTCTAGAAGACAATATTTGTATTTAAACTCACAGTATGTGTTGTCGTATTTTGCACGACAATTGTATTATTGAAGTTGTAATTTTCTTTATGTACCATGTATTTGACGACTCAGAATGAGTGTTGTATACTTATTTTGGGGGCGTCACATTTACGTCTTAAATTTTATAAATTATATCACAACTTAAATTTTATAAATTTTATTCATAATTTTATATATAAATTTTTATAATTTTAAATTATATTTATAATTTTAAATTATATTTATAATTTTATACTTTATTTTTACGATATTAGTTACTTTTTTAAAGGGCTAAAAATTATTATATTTAATTAAAAAAATTATTTGGAGGTCGAATCATGAATGTGACACCCTCAAATCCGGGTACTTCATTCCCACAAGATTTGGTGTTCATTGTCCAATCAAATCACATCTAAGTACCCATAAATAAGGATATAAATGTAACTGATAACTGAAATAGAAACTCTCCCCTTAAAGGGTTACAACATCTTAAACAAATAATCCCATGTCATCTAACCTTCATACATCAAATGCGGAAACATAACATAATTAAATCAGTCTTATAAATAAACGTTTTTAAAAAAATTAAACAAGTCTTTATCACTTGTTCATCTTGCCTTTGCTCTTACTAGTGGATGGCTCGTCAACTTTCTCAACTTCAGCTGCAATGTTTTATATGCAAGGGTGAGCAAATAATTGCCCACAAGTATAACAATTGTTAGGTTTGTAAGATTCATGAACGCAATCAAATTGCACAAAGTAAGCAGAAGCATGGTAAAATAGAGTTTAAAATTTTACAAACCATATACCCGGATCATCCTTTATGCACAATTATTAATTAAACAAAAAGATGAAGAACAAAAATTATACCTTTGAAGATTCGAGCTTCCTCGGGTACAAGTTCACCTCCAAATCCTTTTCGCGTTCAACTTGAATCCACCTGATTTGATTCCTTCCTTTGATCAACGTTAGTTACCCAAGTGTTTGACCTCTAGAGGTGATCCACCAAGGAAGAAGAAGTATTCAAGAAGATGGGTATTTGACAAAACCCTAGTTTTTCTATATCTATAAAAAAGAGTGTAATCTCCGATAATTGGAATCACGTTACTTGATATCTGATATAAGAATCCTCTTATTAAGATATCAGTTAACCCTTTTAATATATTTTTAAAATAGGGTATTATTTAAATTTGATGTTGAAAGTAAATATTCATGATTATATGTAAAGTCCTTCAAGAAATATATGTACAAGGGCTTAGTTGTAGATCAAACTTGTCATGTTGATCTGAGCTTTAAAGTTTATCATTCTGTAAATGAATGTATAGAAGAAAAGATTAAAGTTGTTAGGTTGATTTATGTCTTGAAGTGTAGTTGATAGGCTTCATCAGAATCGTAGTCTATCGAGCTGATCAAAAGATTGCAGAAGCTAAGGCAGAATCGCAGAGCATCGAGAATCGTAGTCTGTCTACTTTGGAGGGCCTCTCCTAAAATCGTAGAGTGGTCCAAATGCCTGTCGAGTTAAGCTCAAGAATCGTAGAGTGCTCTTGAAATCATAGAGTCTGCAAGACATGCAAGCTAAGATCGTAGTGTACCAGTACTTAAGAAAAATCGTAGTGTTCTCATCTACGAGTGTTGGATCAAGCACTAATGTTGCAAGACACCACGATAATGATCGTAGAACATTATCTGTCTGTATCAGAAACATCGAGCCTTGCCCATTTATTTAAGAATAAATCACAATAAATGTGGAATGGTTTATAAACGTTGAAGTCCTCGGGAGTCCCAATGACACAACAATCCTTAGTATATAACAAAGAGAAATATTGAAGAAGCTAAGGAAAGTACTAAGGTTCAGCAGAAAACACTTTTTCAGGTGTTAGGTCAGATAGCAGTCTGCAGTGTCAGTGGGCTAGACGGCTAGACCGAAGATTTCCAGAAAGTCACTATTAGTGCTCAGAAATGTCAAATGTATTTAATGCTTCAACGAATGTCTTCAAATGGATACATTTTCAAAGGAATCATATATGCAAAACATAAGCAGATGTAAAGAACAAGCAAACAAAGAACAAAAATGCTGAAGAACACTCAACGCTCAACTCTATGATTTGAAAAGAAAGCTTGTTCATCTACTCAGTTCTTTCAAACACAAGCTTAACGGCAACTGAGTATCATCATTCAAGAACTTAACCATCTTTAAGTGAAGTAAGAATTTCCAAGTTAGAAGTACTTGAAGAGTTCTAAGTGAACTGAGAAGTGTTAAGTCTGCTGAACTTGAAGAGTTCTAAAGTGAACTTAGAAGTTCCAAGACTGCTGGTCTTGAAGGAATCTGTGAGATTCAAAGATTGTAAAGATATCCTTAGTGTATTTCCTACTTAAGGAGAAGAAGAGTGGACTAGGAGCCTTGAATGCTCTGAACCACTTAAAAACATTGCGTCTCTTATATTCTTGCCATAACTTCTTATATTCTATTAACTCGCTTTATCTTAAAGGAAAAAAATAAACAAATCTCAAATTCCATTGTGATTAAATTATTATCAAAACAAACAAGTATTTTTGAAGAGAATTTTTAAAATATCTATTCAACCCCCCCTTCTAGATAACTATTGTGCCTACAGAGAACTAATAATTGGTATCAAAGCAAGTTCTATTAAACAACCTACAAAGCTTAAGTAGATCCAATGGCACATTTGATAAGCGAATCAAAGACTGGAGGAGGCAGCAAGCCACCTATGTGCAACAAAGATAAATTTGTCAACTGGAAAGTTCGTATGCAAGCCTACATGGATTCAATAGATGATGATTTATTTGAAACTGTTCAGAATGGGCCCTACGTTCCTACTAAGCTTGCACCAACTTCAGACGACCCAAACAAAATTCAGATCAAGGTCAAAGCAGAATGGACTAACAACGAAAAGAAAGAAGTCCAACTCGACAAAAAGACCAAAAACATTTTTTTCCAATCTTTAGAAGATGACCTGTTTGAAAATTTGGTCAACAACAAAATAGCAAAGGAAGTATTGGAAGCATTGCTCATTATGCATGAAGAAACTAAAAAAGTCAGAGAAAACAAACAATCTCTTCTGACTCAGCAATATGAAATGTTTGCCCACGTTCCAGGAGAAAATGTCACTTACACCTTTGAAAGATTCAATGTTCTGCTCAACTCTCTTCGAGCCTTTGGAAAGATCTATCCAAATAAATATCAAATCATAAAATTCATGAGAGCTTTACCTAGCAAGTGGGGTGCCAAAACCACTGCCATCAGAGAATCTCCATGAAATGATTGTTCAACAGTTATATGGAAACCTTCTCACGTATGAACTGGAGTTGACTCAGCGAGCAGAAACTCTATCTGAAGGAAGAAAGAAGGAGAAAGGGGTTTCTCTCAAAGTAACAAATAACATTGTTGGGTAAAATCTAATTACGCACATCACACAAGTATACGTGGTTAATAAGTATATAATAATAAGTAGAGTATCGTTCCCACAGAGATTTTAATAAGAAATTAACCCTCACAATTACCAATTTCCTATTAATCCTAATTTTATTAAACTAACCAATTTTCAGTTTGTACTAAAAGTATTAAAAATATTAAAATTACCAAATAATCAATAAACCCTAAAAACTGAATTTTTCAAACAAATATTGGAGAGTTAGGCTTACGACTTCACTCTAGGCATCACTCTGATTATTACACCTTTATTCCAATTTAATTAACTATCCCATTTTATTAATCAAGAACACGTATGTAGAACTAGCCACCTCTCGATGTACTAATACCGTATTAACTCAAATCCACAAATTAGATAGAATCAAGTTAAACACCTTAATCAAATAACTCACTATATCTCTATGTGAATTAAAATTAAAGAAGGTTTAAGTTCAAGTTCTTTATCCGATTACATGTGATGTCAAACATATCTCTACCCTAACATTCGTCAAGATTCTGTTCATTCACAAAATTCAAGAACACGTGTTATGTTAACTAAGTCTAGACTCGTACTTCCTCTCTCGAATCCATACAAATCCACAAAGAATTGTTGATTAGGCAATTCATAATTAATTCAAGCTCAAATTAATATAAATAAACTAAATAATAGTTTATTAAACTGAAAATCAAAGATTACATAACCATCGTTCCACTTAATGATCCGTCATAAGCCTAAAAAGTACTTAGTTCATCAGCAATGAAATAATAACTGAATAAATAAAAGATATCATCATTCCAATTAAAAATATAAAACTAGAGAAGAAGAATAATTCAGAACACCCTTCACTTTAGCCTTATTTTGCAATTGATATGAAAATCCTTCAAAATCTTCACTCCAATGCTTGCTCCAAAATCTATCTTTAATCTCTGTTAATTGCCTTGCGTAACATTGATCTTGTTGTTTGATATTCAATATATATCCAATACATGCATTTTGGTCGCAATCCCACACCATCTAGACTCCCAAAGCATTCCAAGTACTAAAGCTCACAATCTAGCAGTGTTTGAGACGAATTAGGATAGCTCTATTTCGAGACCCCCCGTCCCGGCGGCGGTATTGGCTTGCAATGTGACGCCCCCATAATAGGTCCAATCGATCCAACCTATTATGAGTCGCCAAATATATGGTACAAAAAATAACTACAACTTTATTACTACAAATGTCGTGCAAAATACAACAACACATATGTTGTGAGTTTTGATACAAATATATACCAAATGTGACTCATGTCCCAACCTTGGATAACACGTCACAATGACACCTTACATAAAGGTACACTCAAAAACTGTTTTAGAAATTAAAATCTTTGGAAAGTGCTCAAGGAAACCTTCGTACATGAGAGGCCATGCGTCTAGGTTATAATAGATATCATATGCCCACATAATTATCCTTGGTTGACCCAATAGACCCCAAAGAAAAATGAGAAGATTACTATCATATTCTTTCCAATGGTGAGTCTTCTCTTGACATATAACTATCTCCATTGTCTGCAATTAAAAATTATATTTCAAGCAAACTCCAAGATCATATAGGTAGTACTCGTAGATATACTCAGCAAGTGGATGTGCATAACTCTGTCTTATGATAACACGAGATTGTATGTCATTAGATATCTTGTATGATAGTGGCACCCTTCCAACGTTGGGGTTGCCTCACCATATTCGATTCACCAAATATAACTACTAAATGATGTATAAAATACAACACACTTTTTTATACTGTTTAGGGAGAATCTCCACAGCTAGAGACCACCGTTCTATTCTCCTGTTATCCCCGCTCGACTCAGCTCTACTCTTATTACCTGAAAGGAATTGTGAAGCAAAAGGGTGAGCACTGTGACAACCCCAAAATAGGTCCATTTCACCCAACCTATTCTGAGTGGCCAAATACATAGTACAGAAAACAACTACAACTTTATTACAACAATTGTCGTACAAAATAAAACAACACATATGCTGTGAGTTTGGATACAAATATATACCAACTGTGACTCGTGTCCCAACCGTAATGTGACAAATGTCCCATCGGTGGACAGCACCTCACAGTGATACCTACAAAAAGGTATAATCAAAAACTGTTTTAGAAATTAGAATCTTTGGGAAGTGCTCAAGGAAATCTTCGTACATGGGAGGCCATGCTTCCAGGTTATGATAGGTATCATATGTCCACAGAATTATCCTTGGTTGACCTAATAGACCCCAAAGAAAAATAAGAAGATTACTATCATATTCTTTCCAATGGTGAGTCTTCTCTTGACATATCATTATCTCCACTATCTCTAATCGTGAATTATACTTCAAACAAACACCAAGATTATATAGGTAGTGCTCGTAAATATATTCAGCAAGTGGACGTGCACAACCCTGTCTTATAATGACACGAGGTTGTATGACATTAGACATCTTGTATGATAGTGGTAAAACACCCTTCCAACGTTGGGTTCACCTCACCCTATTGGATTCATCAAATATAACTACTAAATGATGACCACCGTTCTATTCCCCTATTACCCTCGCTCGACCTAGCTACACTCGTATTACCTGAAAGGAATTTTGAACAGAAGGGTGAGCACAACTAGCTCAGTAAAGAATATCATGACTAAAGATAAATAAATTATCAATAGCCTTCAACAGTAATAAATCAGAGATTTAGAACATATGGTAGATGATAAAAAAATTCAACCATAGTTGCAGCGGAACGAGCAATCCATTAGAAGAGTCAAATAGACCATAAAGTCTATTATCTTCTCCACATTAAAAGTCCACCAACAATGTTTTATCCCTGTAACATTAATCAACAGTTCCTTTCCACAATTATATGAATAACTCATAATCATAATTGTAATTCTAAATTCCTCTTCGCATCCAAGACGAAGATAATTTTCATCACATGTCTTTACCTGAAACATCAAAGATCATGGTTATACCAAATCATAGTTCTTGTTTATAATCATACTAACAATTTCATCTTTGCACTACGACCAAAGATATTCATCAACAGACCATCTTTACACTACAGGCCAAAGATATTCAACAACAGGTCATCTTTGCACTACGGGCCAAAGATATTCATCAACAATTCATCTTTGCACTACATGCCAAAGATATTCCCGAACAATTCATATTTGCACTACAGGCCAAATATATTCATCAACAGTTCATATTTGCACTACAGACCAAATATATTAATATCTCAAAGAAATATATAATCATTTCAGAATTTATATAAACAATAATTATAACCATGTTGATCATTTCACCTTTGCACTTAAACTAAAGATATTTAATTATAAATTCAATGGTCATGATCATACCAATCAACAATTCAACTTTGCATTACTGGCCAAAGGGAACCCATTGTCATGATCATACCAAAAATCTACCCATCTTTACACTCAAGTCAAAGAGAAATATCATCATTAGGGTTATAAAAATGTTATATATAATAGTAAAATCAATATAATCAAAACATCTAGATTTAATCTCAAGAGTAATATTCATAAATCAACTATAATTTGGTTAGAAAAAGAAACCAATTTTGTCATGAATAGTAACTCGTGAATAGTAACCCATGAATAGTAACTTCGTGAATAGTAACTCATGAATAGTAACTCGTGAATAGTAAATTCGACACAAAAAGGTAGAAATTCCACAATAAAATTCATACCAATATTTCGGTATAATGATATTGAAATAACATTTCTTAAACTTAGAAACAATTTATTTTAATTGTTTACACTTTACTAAATAATGCATTTAATCATCCTAAAATTCCAAACTCATAAGATTTCATCACCAATAACCAAAACCCTCATCAAAAATCTGCATATACCTCATATAGGATTCTCAAGCCATAAAATCCTATTTTTCAATTTTCTTACTTCACATAACATATTTAATTCATTTACTCATAACTAGTTCATTTTCATAAAAAAATACCGAATCAGTACAAACAAATTTTCTTTTCTGAGATTTAGTAGAATTTAGTCCCATATTGAACATATATTTTTCTCAAAATTTTTAAAAATCATTTACTATTTTTCATATGGCTAAAACAGCCGAATATTTAGATATTTATCAAAAATTGTACTTTTATCTAAAAATTCCGAAATTTACAGAGTATACTTCTATCATATACATGTACTCCCAATAGAAATTTCACCAATTTTGGAGTTAACTACAAGGAGTTATAAGCGGTTACTTTTAAAATAGTCTTTTCTCATAAAATTCACCACTCTTAATCTGTACATCTAAAAATCGCCATTTTTGGACACAATCAAGAAAACTCATCAAATTATCATTTTAAATTTTTGTAGAATTTTTGAAGGTCAGAAAAATTACGAAACTGAAAAATATAACAACCCTTAAAATCCCTTACTATCCCTTACCTCAAAAGAGCAACAATTCTGACTGGATATCGGATATAACGCTGAAGGAAACTTGCACTGATGAATAGCAACTCACCAAGTATCTAAATACTCACAAAATATAATTGATAATCTAGAGAGAGAAAAAGAGAGAAAACTTATGAATTCTGGTGTGATTTTCAATTCTAACTTAGCCCTCTATTTATAGGAAAATGTTAGCACGCCGAAGCAGACTTGACCTGCTACCTGATGGCTTTACCAGCTACTATTCCACCCACCAAAAATCAGCCATCTTCCCTAACAACCAAAAGTGGGGCCTACTCATTTCTAGAATTTTCCACCAAAATCATTTATAAACCTAATTTCCTAATCAGTCACCTCTTAAAATTCATAACAAATCATTCTTTCATTTTTAATGGTTCAAAATTTGTGAACATATACTCAACTTATATATGTATAACGTATCCAAAAATCACAACGATCCAACGGTCAGATTAAAAATTATAACTCACATAATAAAGCTGTAAGAACACTGATTTGATCTTTTAATACCTCCAATCTGACAAAATACTGATAAAATACCTCAACATTAATTCTTTTATTTATAACCACATAAATAAATCCATCATTTTTTTCCACATCAAATAAATATTTCATTATCATATAAATCAATAATTACTTATTCACAAATAAAATTACAGAATCACAATAATGACAACCAGGCAGTAACCAGGAAAGATGAGGCTTTTCGATAAGGATTTCTCCTTACTGGCGAGCAATTAGGTGACTAAACCTCTCCTTGACAGAACTTTCTAGACATTGACAATAATGCTATCTAATAATATTATTCAAATAATATGAATTATTGATCTGATAATGGAGATATTGTGCAGTGACAATGATTAAAATAACAATAATATAAAATATCAACGCAGTAATTATTGATTCAATAAAATAAAATATTGAACAGTAATTATTGTAACAATTATTAAGTAGTGCATTCTCACGTAAGAATCAATAATTGAAAAAATACTGTGCAATATCGTGTGCTACTGTGCAACTACGCGTATTACTGTATTTTAACCACCAGGTATTCCAACAATGTTAACGGTAACAACTATGCCGTTATTTATAAAAACTCAAATTTATCATTTTCTTCATCCGACAGTTATTCTGTTATGGGGCCCATAAATGGCTCTGCCGTCGTACGAATATTCTCCGACAACAATGAATATTTTATAACCACTTGCGTATTTTGAAAAAAAAAATTATATATCACCCTTAACTTTAACTTTTATCAATTTAACCATTTACTGAATAGTAATTATAAGAAAAATTGAAAAGTTTTATTTCATAAAATTCGGGATCTTACAAGCACAACTAGCCAAGTAAAGAATATCATGACTAAATATAAATAAATTATCAATAGTCTTCGTCAGTAATAAATCAGATATTTACAACATATAGTAGATGATAAAACTTTTCAACCATAGTTGCAGCGGAACGATCAATCCATTAGAAGAGTCAAATAGGCTATAAAGTCTATTATCTTCTCCACGTTAAAAGTTCACCAATAATATTTTATCCCTGTAACATCAATCAACAATTCCTTTATACAAATATATGAATAACTCATAATCATAATTGTGATTCTAAATTCCTCTTTGCACCCAGGACGAAGATAATTTTCATCACCTGTCTTTACCTGAAACATCAAAGATCATGGTTATACCAAATCACAATTCCTGTTTATAATCATACTAATAAATTCATCTTTGCACTACGAACCAATGATATTCATTATCATTTCATATTTGCACTACATGCCAAAGATATTCAATAACAATTCATATTTACACTACAGGCCAAAGATATTCAACAACAGGTCATCTTTGCACTACATGCCAAAGATATTCAACAATAATTCATCTTTGAACTACAAGCCAAAGATATTAATATCTCAAAGAAATACATAATCATTTTAGAATTTATATAAACCATAATTATAACCATGTTGATCAATTCACCTTTTCACTTAAGCTAAAAATATTCAATTATACATTCAATGGTCATGATCATACTAGTCAACAATTCAACTTTGCACTATTGGCCAAAGAGAAACTATAGTCACGATCATACCAATAATCTACTCATCTTTACACTCAAGTCAAAGAGAAAATTTCATCACCAGGATTATAAAAATGTTATATATGATAATAAAAATAATATGATCAACATATAGATTTAATCTCAAGAGTAAGATTCATAAATCAACGATAATTTGGTCAGAAAAAGAAACTATTTTTATCGTGAATAGTAACTCGTGAATAGTAACTCATGAATAATAATTCATGAATAGTAACTCCGACATGAAAAAGGTAGAAATTCCACAATAAAATCCATACCAATATTTCGGTATAATGATATTGAAAGAATAACATTTTTTAAACTTATAAACAATTTATTTTAATTGTTTACACTTTACTAAATAATGCATTTAATCATCCTAAAATGCCAAATTCATAAGATTTCATCACCAATAACCAAAACTCTCATAAAAAAAATATGCACATACTTCATATAGGATTCTCAAGCCATAAAATCCTATTTTCTAATTTTTTTACTTCACATCACATATTTAATTCATTTACTCATAATTAGTCCATTTTCATGAAAAATATCAAATCAGTACAAATAAATTTTTTTTTCTGGGATTTAGCAGAATATAGTCACATATTGAACATATATTTTTCTCAGAATTTTTAAAATTCATTTACTATTTTTCATATGGCCAAAACAGCCGAATATTTAGACATTTATCATAAACTATACTTTTATCCAAAAATCCAAAAATTTACAAAGTATACTTCTGTTATATACATGTACTCCCAATAAAAATTTCACCAATTTTGGAGTTAACCACAAGGAGTTATAAGGGTTTACTTTTAAAATAATCTTTTCTTATAAAATTCATAACTCTTAATCTATACATCCAAAAATCACCATTTTTGGACACAATTAAGAAAACTCATCAAATTATCATTTCAAATTTTTCCAGAATTTTTGAGGGTCGGAAAAATTACAAAACTGAAAAACATAATAACTCTTAAAATCTCTTACCTCAAAAAGACAGTACTTCTGACTAGAATACTGGATATAGTGCTGAAGGAACTTGCACCGTATAGCAACACTCAAAGTATCAAAATACTCACAAGAATACACTCGATAATACAGAGAGAGAAAACTTATTTCTGGTGGGATTTTCAATTCTAACTTAGCCCTCTATTTATAGGAAAATGTTAGCACGCCGAAGCAGACTTGACCTGTTACCTAATGGCTTTACCTGCTACTATTGTCACCCACCATATTTGAAATAAAATTAAGCACATTTCTTCACCAACCACAAGTGGGGCCCACTAATTCTAGAATTTTCCACCAAAATGATAAATTCGGATACTTCAACAATTTCTGAACCAGTCACCTCTTAAAATTCATAACAAATCATATGTTCATTTTGAACGGTTCAAAATTCGTGGACATATACTCAACTTATATATGTATAATATATCCAAAAATCACAACGATCCAACGGTCAGATTAAAATTATAACTCACGCAATAGAGCTTTAAGAACACCGATTTGATCTTTTAATACCTCCAATCAGACAAAATACTGATAAAACTAATTAAATAACCACATAAAATAAATAAATCCATCATTTATATTCACATCAAATAAATATTTCCTTATCATATAAATCAATAACTAATTATTCACAAATAATATTACAGAATTACAATTATGACAACCGGACAGTTCCCAAGAAAGAGGGGGCTTTTCGATAAGGATTTCTCCTTACTGGCGCGCAATTAGGTTACCAAACCTCTCCTTGACAGAATTTTCTAGACATTGTCAATAATGTTATATAATAATATTATTCAAATAATATGAATTATTGATCTGATAATGGAAAATATTGTGCAGTGACAATTATTGAAACAACAATAATATAAAATATCAACGCAACAATTATTGAATCAATAAAATAAAATATTGAACAGTAATAACTGTAACAATTATTGAGTATTGCCTTCTTACGTAAGAATCAATAATTCAAAAATACTGTGCAATATCGTGTACTACTGTGCAACCACACGTATTACTGTATTTTAACCACCGGGTAATCCAACAGTGTTAACGGTAACAATTACGACGTTATTTATAAAAACTCAAACTTTGTCATTTTATTCATCCGACAGTAATTCTGTTATGGGGCCCACGAATGGCTGCGTCGTCGTACGAATATTCTCCGACAACAAGAATATTCCACGACCAAACGAATATTCCCCGACAGAAATGAATATTTTATAACCACTTGCTTATTTTGAAAAATTTTATATATATCACCCTTAACATTAATTTTTTTTATCAATTTAACCATTTACTAAATAGGAAAATTGAATACTTTTATTTCATAAAATTCGGGGTCTTACATGCAACATGCCCGCCCCCGGCGGGCTTAGCTCTTGTAAACTAACTTGAAGACCCCCCCCCCCCGCCCCGGTGGGGGTAGGTCATGTTAACTGATCATGTTTTACTCCAACTTTATCCATTTCTTGCCACAATTTCACCCTTGTTTTGATCATGTGCCACACCACCAAACCTACACACAAAACAACAATAAATAAGTAAAAACACACATGAGAACAAGGAATTAATACCAATTAAGCTTGAATTAGGAACTGATTCACGGGTATAAAACCCACTTATCAAAATCCCCCAAAATTAAAACATGCTAGTCCTCGGGCACAACACAAACTAACATGCTATGCAATGCAATGATATGTAATGCATCTAATCTATATGTCTACAAATCCAACAATATCATAGAATCAAAATTATTCCTTCGGCCTCAGAGAAATCAAGCAAACACTACAACACTTCATATCAAAACCAATCAATAACTCCTTATCAATCCTCGAATCTTAGACCGTTATCACTGATATAGTGTTTGTGTGTGCGATCAACATCTATGCTAACTGATACTATTTCAAATTCAATACATAACCAATCTCTTATCAGGAATCATACAGGGTAAACTCAAAAGTTTTAAAAACAGACGAGTTTCAACTAAAATCAAACATTCAGCAAGGTTAAGGGACCAAATAGGGTACTCGTGCTTTCTTTTTCATTTACGGGGGGCTCTTTGCTCTTATTTCCCGTCTCTTTTTTAGATAAATGATTGGTGAGTGCGTTTTACGCTACATCTCACGCCTGTGTTTATGGGGAGTATTTTTTCTCAACCCACCACAAGACTCAACTAGATATTATTATTTTTTTCTTTTTTTTGAAGCTTATATACCCCACTTTTCTCCCAAACTTAGGTTCTTGCCTAATTCTTTGTCTTCACCGCCTATTCTTGTCATTCTCTTATTCCCACTAGTATTATCTTTTAGAACTCTTTATGTATCAATTTGAAATACTCTGTCGATAAAGGTGTTATTAACGTGTTCCCCTTTTTATACCAGTTTCAAACATGCTAAAGATTCAATTCATAACTCAAAATTACATCATAGTTCTAGTACTGGGTATTGTATTAATCTAATCAGTCCCAATCTCATCATTGGCCACAATAAAGATGAACAACAACAACTGTTGGACATATGCAAAATAACACAATTCTAACTAAATTTTTTATTTATATATATATGGCAAACATAACATAACATGATGCAAAAATAAAAAAAAATAACTAAAAATTATTTATGCTACTATGCAACTACGTGACAATATGAATGCAAACATGTAAAAATCCTAAAACTAAACATGAAATAACAAATGTAAACCTAACTAATGACATTAAACATGCAAACATGAAACTAAAATAAATCCCCCAAACTTAAAAACAACAACGTCCTCATTGTATGGATAAAATAATAAATGTGTGAAGACATCCCTGTAATCGCCTAAGTCTGGGGTGGTGGTGGTTGTTCTTCTTCATCAGAGTCACTTGGTGGAAACCTTGGCATTGGGATGGGCTGTTGGTATGGGAATTGGGCATTTGGATTAAAGCTCTAGAGCATTGCATTCATTGAAGCGAACGATTTATTCATAGCTTCGAACATGTGGTCCTGCCTCGCTGCTAGTCTCCGCATTTCTCGTCGTGCCTCCTTATTTTGTGCATCCAGTTTTTGTTGAAAGTGCAAGAATTGAGGGCTAGATATGATATCAGGCTGTGGTGCCGAATCTGTTCCTTGTTCTCCCATCGTTGCATCCTCTTGAAACTTATCATCATCCGAGGTGTCTTCAGCAACAGCTTCGTCTTCTGAAGCTGAGGGAAATATAAAGCCTACTCCCCGTGGATGTCACTCACCCCTGGCCCACACCGCATACCGCACAATTATTCTGGAATCTAGTAGTTGTAGCGGCATCTGAGTGGGTTCACCATCAGACCATCTAACGCCCGCTTGGCGACACAACCCACAAATGAGTGATGGGTGTGGAAAGCCGCCCGAGAAATTTCCTCGTAAACATTGTCGAATTGAAAAACTAATTATAGCCCCCATGTCAATGATGAAATCTTGCACAATTGCATATAAGAGTAATGCCTTTTCTTTGGTCACGTCCGATGTGTGTGTGGATGGAAACAACTTGGCACACAAGAATGCGTACCATATTTTCCCATACCTGCTGAGATCCTTACTCTGAAAAATAATGCCTCCTTTCTGACCCTTGATCCATGTGGTTCCCAACTTAGTCATTTCCTTCAGAATAACCTCAAAGTCAGGATCGTTGTCACGTAAGTGAACATATTGGCAATGTCTTGGTACTCTTAACTTGTAGTAAGTGTTGATAGCATCGGCACTGAAAGGAACTAGCCTCCCCTGCACAAAAGCATTGAAAGGGGCCTTATGTTTGACCTTTGTATAGAATTCTTTGACCACACTCACAACTGCGGGCTCGGGCTCTTTCGTGAACTTATTCCAACCCTTATGATATATTTGCTACATCATTTCACCGTCGATGTGACAACACTAAATCCGGGTCCCAAATCACCAAGGGTCTGGTACAATCATTCTATAACTATTGCGAAAGATATAAACAAAAATTATTTATACAATAAACTTTACATACTATTTCCAAGGTCGAGTAACCATAAATTATACACAATACATAATATGTCTAACATATAACATTATTATACAATACTGTTACAAATCTAACTGCACAAGTAAACTAAAGTTGGAACTATCTTTGACTTTTCCGTGTATCCGACATATTTGTCTTAATCTGCAATGTTTATCATGATATAGCAAGTGTGAGCATAAGTTTACCCAGTAAGTTTAAGTTCAATAATTTAACGATATATCATGATTGAAAGAATTTGAATAATAAGCTGGCTATAAAACATGAACAAATATATCTGGACCGAATGGTAATGAAGGTGATCAGCCTTTCATACCTGACTTATACATGCAATATGTACAGAGTACAATTCTACAATGGCAATCAATAATGATTGTCCATAAGCATATCTGAATGAAACAACTCTAAGTAGAGTTAAGTAAAGTTTGCCTGAACCGTTGATTACCGCTGTGCAATTTAATAAGCTTTGTCTGAAGACCTAATATTAATAATATCGATCTATAAGTTAGAATAATATCATCACAATATAAAATAACCTAAATACATTATCACATAACCCTAACAGTCTATAACACACATAAAACCTAACCTCAAGTTAAAATTTTTACAGTTTGAGTCAAATCCGGTATAAGTCTGACATCCCGACAGTCTAGTCAGATAATCGTCGAGTTTAAGTTCAATTAAACGCTGTCTAAATACTTAATAATTATCTCGATAATTTTAATATCAGTTAAAAATATTTTTCATAAGTTCATAATAATTTTCAAATAATAATTATCATTTATCTTGATTTTTCAATCATTAAAAATGTATTTATATGAATTAAATACCACATAATTCCTTTATCATTAATATTTATTTATTATCAAATATTAATGAAATATATGTCATAATATTATAATATATTTATAGTATATTAAAGTATTTTTAATACCTTAAAATCATATTTATATGATTTTTAAACAGTTAAATTCTTTATCCGATAATTGCTATTAATATTAAAATATTAATATTTTTATGACAAAATATCAAAAGTTATATTTTATAACTTAAAATATTTTTATAACACTTAAATCATTTTTATATGATTTTTAAATCATTAATTCTATTTTTCCATAATTTATTTAATATATTTAGTAAATAAATTAATTATCATCAATATTAATTTATTAATGAAATTCCTCACAAAATATTAAAAGTCACTAAAAATAACTTAAAATATTTTCTTATACCATAATATAAATTTTTATGTATTAAAATCATTTTTAAATAATTTATTTAATATTATAATTAAATAAATTAAGTACCATTTATATTCCAAAAATATTAAATATTAATGGAATATACTCAAAATAGTTAAAAACTAATTTTCAGATTTGAAAATAATTTTTAGGAATTTATTTTGTATTTTTAATAATTAAAAACCATTTATTTTGATTTATTTATTAAAGTAATTAATTTTCAAAAATTAATAATTACAAAAATTGCATTATAGTGACAGAACCGTCGCTATAAGTGTTCTTGGCATGTTCTTGAGTTTTTTCCAGAACTCTTGTTAGTGGCTAAGGTTCTTTATTTGACCACAAATTAATCTATGATCCTTATGTTTTCTGGGCAGCTAATGTGACGCCCCCAAAATTAGGTATACATCACCCATCTTGGGTCGTCAGATACATGGTACATAATTCAAATACAACTTACTAATACAACTGTCGTGTACAATACGAAAAAACATAACTGTGAGTTTGAATACAATTATTGTCTACTAAAGATTATACAAACTCAAAAAGAGTCCTCATTACAATTATTAATACAGTATTTCACAGAATAGTGAGGACTACTAATGCTATCCTCTGGACCGTCACTCCGTTCCCCGACTAGTCCTTGCTATGTTCTCATTTTCTGAAGAGAACAGTGAAAGAAAGGGTGAGCTCAACTAGCCCAGTAAGAAATATTATGACTAAGATAATGCAGAATAAATTATCATAGCCTCCAACAATGTTAAACTGATAAAATACAATAGACATCAAGTTTAACTGCAGCGGAACAAGCAATCCATTAAAAGAGTCAAGTAGAGAATTGAATCTACTATCTTTTATGATTTAAAAAGTTTTTCATCACTTTTATCGCTGAGACTCGGCTCAATAAATAATCCACATCATTAAATCATCCCTGCACTACAGGCCAAGGATATTCTTTAGTATCACGACCACGAATTATCCATGTACTACGGGCCAAAGATAATCGTGTTTTCATCAACGGTCCTAATCATGCCATAAAACAATTCATCTTTGCTCCCTTGGCCGAAGAGAATCCATATCCATAATCATACCAAAAACTGTCCATCAATTCACAACGGGCCAATGATGACTTTTAATTTTCACATTTTTTGTAACATTACGGTCATGATTATACCGAATAATCCCTGGTCATAATCATACCAAGTCCATCTATGCACTACAGGCCACAGATGACTTTCAACATAACATAAACATGAGGATGATGACAATGATATAAGAATTCAATAAAACAAGTTCAAGAATTAATTTGTCCAAGAACTACTAACGTCCAAATTGTCAACATGATACAGCTTTGTAGAGTAAAATTCAAGAATGATCATAAGAATATTTCCATGAAATGATACTGGATGAAGCGCAAATATCAAGGATATTCTACTAATTTCATGGAGTATAGAAGTCAAAACTTTAACCAACTGAGTATAATAAAGAATGGAATAACAAAAGAAATCACCATGCATGCGGTACTTTGCATCGATAGGTTATTCCAACAGAATATTAATAACGGAACCAGGTCCAGTGTAAAACACATAGACAGGATGTTCCAACGGAATAATAAAGACGTAACCAGGTCCGGTGTAAAGCACACAGAAAGGTTGTTCCAACGGAATAATAATAAAGACGGAACTAGGTCCGGTGTAAAACACACAGACAGGATGTTCCAATAGAATAATAAAGGCAGAATAATAAAGACGGAACCAGGTCCGGCGAAAAGCACAGACAGGATATTCCAACAGAATAATAGAATAATGTCACCAAGTATAGGGTAGACCGCGTATACAGGTTATTCCAACAGAATATTAAAGAAATGGAATAACAGAAGTTCTCTTCTTGAATGCAAAAGAAATAACACCCCTTACCGTAACAGAAACTGGATATAGGAAAAGAAAAGTTAAGTAGCAAAAAGTTTTTCTTCTATCTCTCTATAGTTTTTCTCTCTAGAGTTCAGTGAATTCGTAAGAAAATAATGAAGGAATGAGCTTCTATTTATAGGAAAATGGAATGCATAGTAACTAATCCATGAACGGTCCAGATTGATTTACTTTAATCTGACGGTCCATATTTAAAGAAAAATCTTTTAAATAAAATATAATATATTCTATTTATATAAAAAGATTTTTACTATGCAAACACTATGCAACACTATGCAAAACACTATGCAACACTATGCATAATAAAATATAATATATTCTATTTATAGAATAACTTTAATAAAGTATTCTGTTTTATATAAAAAGATGTTTCTGTTTTATTACGTTAATAATACGAATAAAACAAAACGTCATCATCGCTATAATAATTCATATTATTAATCGACAATAATTGAATCAAACTGAGCGACTTCTCACATAAATATCAATAATCAATACTATGTGCTACTATGCAACAACGCGTATTACTGTACTTTTACTACCCAGTAGTTCAACAGTATCAACGGTAAAACTTCCGCCGTTATTTTTAATAAAATATCTTTGTCGTTTTCTCAATCCGACAATAATTCTGTTGTGGGGTCCACCAATAATTGTACCGTCGTACGAATATTTTTCGACACAAAGAATATTCCCTGACTAATCGAATATAATATAACAACTTGCATACTTTGCAAAATTTATAAATACTACCCACAACTATAATATTATCTTAAATTCACACCATAATATTAAAAAATTATTTCGAGAAAATTAATTCTTTATTCATAAAATCTGGGGTTTCACAGCTAATGATACCTAGCATGTAGTATAAGTGTAATACTATGATTATCAATCAATATCATGGCCATCCAACAAAAAATCAGTGAGATATAGTCCTTCAAAATGCATGTCAGACCTGTTCTTCATTTCTGGGTTTTCTAGAAATGAAGAACAGTTCGAGGTTCTTACATTGCTCCTTTTAATTTATATGTTCCCAGCTTGCTTAGCGTGATATTAAGGTTTAAATGTGTAGTGGAGATGTCAGTGAACAATAACATATCAACAGATCGGTCTAACAACAACACATTGAAGAAATCAAGGCCAGACAAAGTACTAGTCAGAAAACGGTTCTTGGAGATTCTGGGTTACCCAGAATCTCCTTTCGGGGAGTTGGTCAACGCCGGTTTGACTGCTCACAAATTTGATTATATGTCATATTTGGGTGATTTAAAAGCATGATGGTATAGTCCTCATGTCAGGCTACAAGATTCAAACCATAATTTAGCCAAACAACTAAACACGTGCAAGATCAGAGCCTTCAAAATGGTTGTCAGATTTTTCTGGGTAATCTGGGTTACCCAGATTTGTACGGTCATGGTCGGTCAACGACCTTTGACCACTAATAACTTGAAATCTAGACCTGATCTGACTATGATTCAAGTTGCAAATTAAAGACTACATGACATACTACGAATCTATAACATAACACATACATAACATCTAATACAAAGAGATCTAGAGGCCTTGACATTCGACTGTCAGGCCACTTTCCACTATTTTTCCAGATTTCCAGAAAATGCTATTTCGAGAACTTTGATGTTATGGATTCACTATATAGCAGCCCAGATCATCAAGTGACACCCTAATACACAACTTAAAATAATAAATCATAACATCTAACATCAAATATATAGATTTCGAAATTTAGGGTTTTTATACCTTTTAAGCTTTGATCTTGATTTCTGACTATTGATCCTGATCTAGGAAATTTATGAACTGAGAATGGCTTTACACATGACCCTCTTTCACTCCAACTCTCGAAATTTTAGAGAGAGACAAGTCATGGACAAGTTAGCAGATAAAGTGGGTGGGTTTTCTCTCTCTAAATCTATATATAACATGTTGCTATGAAATGGCTGATCACAATGATTGATTGCTGGAGGTTATCAGCACATGGAGTTGTTAGAGTTATTCACCAACTCAAGCCTTGGTTAGATCTACACTCCAACTAATAAAGAATGCTAAAAAGGTTACTTTGGACATTTTGCACATAATTTTTAGGGCATACTTGTAATCTTTACCAACTCTTAGGTTTTAGGTTTTAACCCATAGGATTTAGGTTTTGACCCATAGGGTTTAGGGTTTAACCCTTAGGATTTAGGGTTTGAACCCTTAGGTTTTAAAAAATAAATTCTAGAATTTCCAAATTAGGTTTTCAAAATAAAATTAATATTTCTAAATTATAATTACGATTCTATAATTGTATTTGAGATTTCCTATTCATAAATTCAATCTTGCTAATTAGGATTATTATTTTATAATTAAAATTGATAATTTAGCAATTATGGTCAAAATACTACATTAGGGTTTATAACCCAAGAATTAGGGTTTGAAATAGAAAAATAATTTTTTCTAATTTAGAAATTAGGTTTCCTAATTACTTATAACTTGAAAATTATGATTAATGTTTCCTAAATAACATTAAAATTATTAAACTATCAATCAGGTTTTCCCTAATTATATATTAGGGTTTCTAATCTAAAAATTAGGATTTTCTAAATCAATTAGAGTTATCCCTAATTATGTTATTATTAATAACGTTTAATCCTTATACTAACATTTACATTCCCAAATTAAGGTTTCAACTTCCGAATTAGGGTTTCGGATTCCCAGAATCGAAATTAAGGTTTCCAGAACCGATTTTAGGGTTTCTTGTTAATCGATAGGGTTTTCTCACCGAACGTTGACGTTTTTAATATATACTTAGGGTTTGACACTGATAAAATTGATCTGGTCAAACCTTGACCCTTAACCACATTCTGAACACATAAATGACCATATACAGAGAACATATCTACGTATACACCTAATCATGCATAATTCACCTAAATCCTTCACAGAATTTTGAAAAATATCAAACGCATACACTTATTTTCTTTCTAGGTTTATTATTTAACATTAATTAAATATTTTAAAATTTTATAAATATTCAAATTCTCAAGTTGTCACATTCACCCTTTCTTCTAAAAATTTTGCCCCTGAAATTTACCTTACACCTTACACCATACACCTTGAACTATTCACCATTCATTCACATCATCACATGCTACCCGATACCTTCCTTACCAGAATTAAAATTTTGAAATTGTGTTGAGGGGTTATTGTGACACCCCCAAAATAAGTATACATCACCCTCAACTAGCCCACATTACAAGAAATCAGACAAAAAATGACGCTAAAATTTGTCACATAAAATTCATTTTTCATCACTAAAATATTTGGTGACAATTGTTAATCGTCACAGCAACTGTCACCGTATGAGCGTGGTATTAGGTATATTTGACACTATTTGATGTCGTCACTAAATGTTTTAACTTATGGTGACTATAATTAATTTCTTTTAGTGACGTTTGTAAGACCCCGAAAATTTTTAAATAAAAAGGAATTTCCTTTATTTATTTATTTATTTATTTTGAAATAGTAAGGGTGAATTTGATTAATGTGGTTAGTTATGGGTAAAATGCGCAAATATTTTAAATAAGCAGGTGGTTATAAAATATTCATTGTTGTCGGGGAATATTCGTTTGGTCGTGGAATATTCTTGCTGTCGGGGAATATTTGTACGACGGCGCAGTTTTTTGTGGGCCCCATAACGGAAAGCGATTGGATGAAGAAAACGACAAGTATAAGTTGTTTATAAAAAATGGCGTAGTTGTTACCGTTAATACTGTTGGAATACCCGGTGGTTAAAACACAGTAATACGCGTTGTTGCACAGTAGCACACGGTATTGCACCAATTATTGATTCTTACATAAGAAGGCACTACTCAATAATGGTTACAGTAATTACTGTTCAGTATTTTATTTTATTGATTCAATAATTGTTGCATTGATATTTTATATTACTGTTGTTTCAATAAATTGTCATTACACAGTATTTTCCATTATTGAAGCAATAATTCATATTATCTGAATAATATTATTTGATAACATTATTGGCAATGTCTAGAAAGTTCTGTCTAAGGAGAGGTTTGGTCACCTAATTGCGCGCCAGTAAGGAGAAATTCTTATTGGAAAGCCCCCTCTTTCCTGGGAACGGCCTGGTTGCCAGTATTGTGATTCTATAATATTATTTGTGAATAATTAATTATTGATTCATATGATGAGGAAAATATTGATTTTATGTGGATATAGATGGAGAAAATTTTTAATGTGACAATTGTTGAAAATTAATATTTTATCTTTTTCTAATAAAATAATTCATTTAAATATATTATTTTAATAATATATTAACGGTGATATTTTTATAATGAATGTGGGATATATGAGTATATGATGAGGAAGAGTATTTTTATGGCATTAAATGTTTAACACATATTTTGTATGTTGGTGGACACAATTATTGATCGAAATTTGATTATAGCCTGTAAAATCGGCCATTTGTGGATTTTAGTCAATTTCTGTTTAAAATTTGGAAAAAATTTCTTCTGCAAAGTTGTAGAGAATTGAATTTCCTATAAAAACTCGCGAGATTCGAATTTTCTGACAAAAAGGCTATTTATTATGAATTATTGAAGTTCTGGATTAATTAATTATCATTTTTTTGGAGTTTAAAATGGTTTATGTGAGAAAAACGTTTTTGTTGTTTTTATTGGGGTGTGGTTGATGGCTGAATTCAGTTGGTATACGTAGGAAAATTTAGAAAAATAATAATATTATTATATTAAATTTTCTACCAGATTTTTCCCTGTTGAAGACTAAGGATAATTTGTTGTACATTATCTTAGTCATAATATTCTTTACTGGGCTAGTTGAGCTCACCCTTTTCTTTTTTGTTCCATTTTTCTTCTCAGGAGGCGAGAATGTAGCGAGTACTAGTTGGGGTATGGAATGAAGGTTCTAGAGAGAGTTGTGTAGTAGTCCTCACCATTTTTGTAAAATAATGTATCAATAATTATGATGGGGATTTATTTGCGTGTGGATGTTGTCTAGACGACAATATCTGTATTTAAACTCGCAGTTTATATGTTGTAATAATAAAGTTGTAGTTATTTCTGTACCATGTATTTGGCGACTCAGAGTGGGTTGGATGGAATGGACCTATTTTGGGGGCGTCACAACGTTAATAGCGTCACTATTTGAATGAAACTTTCGTCACTCTATATTTTGTTTCGTCATCAAAACTTGGTGCATTAAATGACGAAAATCTTTTTTCGTCATTAAATGATATTGTTTTAGTGACGAAAAATATGCTACTCTATTTAAATCTTCTAATTTTACTGACAACGATATTGTCATATTTATGATTATTCTTTCGTCATGTTATTGTGTTTATCGTCACCAAAAATAAGAAAATAAATGACGACAGAACAATTCGTCACCTAATAATATATTTAACATGACAATTATGTCGTTGTCATTTCATATTTTATATAATATTACAAAATAATTTGTCACCAAAGAGTTATTTTTTGGGACACATTTTTCAATGTCACTAATTGAATACTTATGGTGACGATACATCTCGTCACAAAAAGAGTTACTAATAATGACAAAATTAGTTATTGTGACAAAATAAATATATAACAGTGACAATATAGTTTGTCATCAAAGAGTTAATTTCCATGACACATTTTTTTCTGTCACTAATTGAATACTTATGGTGACGATAGAACTCGTCACATAAAGAACTATTAATAGTTACAAAATTAAAAGTCATCACTAAATGATATATAATAGTGACGACATAACTTGTCACCAAATAGTTAATATTAGTGACAAGATCAATTGTTATAACTAAATGAATATATATAATGACAATACTATTAATTCTAAAGAGTTAATATTATTCGTCATTAAATTTTAATTTTTATTGACCAAATGTTATTTGCCAATAAATGATTATAAATCGTGATGATGTTGTTGTCATATTAAGTTGTTTGACACTCAAAATGTATTGTTACATTAACAATTTTCAATAAAAAGAATATAATACATTTAGTGAGCTTTTTAAATTAACTTTACACCTGTATATAATATAAGAGACAAAAGGCAATAAATATTTAAAATAAAAAGTAATTATCTTATAAAAAAATAGTAGATTCACTGATTTAACAAAATACTCAACTAGCTAGGCAATAAACAGTTGCTTAAATAATCTAAGTACCACAAAACCAAATTATATAATCCAAAAAGCTGAAATTCTAAAATCCATATCCTAAGAAAATGCTTAATTAAAACCTTCAACCTTGTGGTTATTGACCTTCCAGAAAAAACTCTATCTGCAAATCAAAAAACATAGACATAAATCGATCAAATAATTATGAAATTAAAAAAAATGTATATAAAGAAAGAAATGTTTAAATAATAAATTGTGAATTTTCCAGAACTATAGGTATTCTAGCATTATAGCAACCAAAATCAATATCCATAGAATTTAGAGGGTCTGCAGAATCGGATTCTGGTTGAAGCTGTACTATGAAAATAGACTTCAAGAAAGTCGTCCCATGTGCAGAGAGATATATTTAAGAATCCCAAAATATGAGAACTATTAGAGCAAGTTTTAAACTAACCGAGAAGCTTGAGGAAAGGAAAGCAACCCAAGACCTCCTGCACAAGTGAAGAAGTAATTATGTCAGCACTAAAATATTAGTGTGAAGTAGTGAGCACCATTTACGAAAAATATTGAACAACTATTAAGCAGATGCATGCTCTTTGCAATTTTGCAGTTATATTCTGATGTTTCCTAAACAGATGCATGTTGTTCAACAATTAGTTACTCAATTTTGCAGTTACCTAATCATGGAATTTTAATATTCATCTTTCTATAATAGAGCCTATGTATCTAACCAATAACAAGCCTGAGCACTGTAACCACACATTAGCAGAAACACAACACCCAAAAAAGCCCAACAATAGAGACCAGTAACCCAACAACCAACAACAGGAATTACAACTTTAACCGGAATCACTTTTTGAGCAAAGCTAAAGCAAACCACCAAATTAGACCAACTGAGTTTGTTTGCTACAACAATAATCCAAACAAAAAACTATAGCAGTATAAATAAAATTCATGTTTGTCCTAAATGGAGGAAAATAAATAAGAAAATCTAACATTTGTAAGAATTCAACACATCACATACCAAATTCAAAATATTTAGGTGAATTATTCAGGATTAAGGATTTACGTGATTAAGTTCTGTGAATATGGTTATGTATATGTTCAGAATGTGGTTAAGGGTCATGGGTTGACCATATTAATTATATATGTGTCAAACCCTAATCGTATATTAAGAACGCCAACGTTCAGTTAGAAAACCCTAACGTCTGATAAGAAATCCTAGAAACCGGTTCTGAAACCCTAATTTTGGTTCCGGGGATTTAAAACCCTAATTTGGATATTAAAAACCCTAATGAATTGTTGGAAACCCGATTTGATTATTAGAAAATCATAATACCCGATCTGAAAATCCTAGTTTCAGCTTTCGAATATTTGGAACCCTAATCTGGGAACTCAATGGAGAATTATAATGCTCAAGTGCTATTAAGTATAATGTTAATTAGGGTAAAGCTTAATTATTTATTAAACCCTAATTTATGGATTGAAACCCTAATTTTATAATTAGGGAAAACTTAAGTTTTAATTTAATAATTGTAATGTTAATTAGGAAATATTAATCTTAATTTTTAAGTTATGAGTAATTAGAAAATCCTAATCTAATTACGAAAATTTAATTTCTATTTTTGAAAAGATTATTTTCTATTTTAAAACCTTAATTAGTGGTTTATAAACCCTAATGACCATTTTGATCCTAATTACTAAATTAGCAATTTTAATTAGGAAATGTTAATCCTAATTAGCAAGATTTAATTGGTGATTAAGAAATTTTAATATAATTAGTAAATACTAATTATAATTTAGAAATATTAAATTTCTTTTTTTTTTTGAAAATCTAATTTGGAAATTTTAGAAAATCAAGTTGCTAAATCTTTAAGGGTTAAATGTTAAACCCTAAACCCTCTCAAACCCTAAACCCTAAGGGTTAGGCCAATTACAAGAATGTCATTAAAATCAAAATTAAAAGACTATTTTGCACTTTGTTGCATTATTGGACTTTACTTGCAAGAGTTGGTCTAGTGAAGTGGGTGAACAACCCTAAGCCATAGCATGTGACATATATCTAACATCTCAGCAGCAAAATCAGCCAAATACATTGCATTATATCAAAATATAAATTAAAGAGAGAGAGAAAATGGGCTACTTACATTTTCATTTTCTCCAATCACTTCTCTCTCTAAAATTCGGGAACTTAGTGTGAGAGAGGGTGAGAAACAAAGCCTGGGTCAGTTAATAGCAAGCCAAGAACAGAATCTAAAGTCAGAAATCAAAGATCAAAGCATAAAAGGTATATGAACCCTAATTTCAAAAATCTTTTGATTTGTTGTTAGATGTTGTAATTGATTGTTTAAAGTTGTGTATTAGGGTGTTGATAAGTGATCTGGGTTGTTAGATCAAGGATCTATAACATCTAGATGCACGAATTTAAAGATTTATCAAATCTGGAAAATTTTGTAAAAGTGGCCTGACAGTCGAATGTCAGAGCCTTTAGATTCTTTTGTGTTAATGATTTATGGTGTTTAAAGTTGTATATGTGTAGTATGTCATGTATACTATGATCTGGAACTGGAAACAAGTTTATATCATGTTTAGATTACAAGATATGAACGGTCAAAGACTGTTGACCGAGCACAAAAGTTCGAATCTGGGCAACCCAGAACTTTCTAGGTGGTCTGACATGATTTTTGAAGCCCTTGATCTTGCTTGTATTTTATGTTTTATGCCATGTTATTGGTTGCAGATTGTAGTATGACATATAAGCTAGATACTCAAACCTTTACATCACACAGATCTTGCTCAGAATCAGATTTATTGGTGGCCAAACCACCGTTGACCAAACTATTCAAGAACATTTCTGGGTTTTCCAGAAATGTTCAAGAACGGTTGTTGTAGCCTAGTTTGACCGATCTATAGCTTACTGTTTTTATGTTTTTAAGTTGATCAATTGATTGTTTGTTGTACCTCGACATACGGACTACACGCTAGAACCTATGGATAACCCAAACTAAACCCAGAACCAAAGATATATGGATTTAAAGAAGCTAACTCGAACTGTTCTTCATTTCTGGAAAACCCAGAAATGAAGAACAGGTCTGACAACGTTTTCTGCAGCGTAGATCTTTCAGATGTTATTTGTTTTGGCTATGAGATTTGCTTTAGATCATAGTATTACAGTTATACTACATAACCAGAAACATTAGCAGACCAGAAATCTACCGGAACCAAGAATCATTTGTGGTCAAACCATGTCCCTCAGTGACTGACTTGAAGTTCTCGGCAGGATGAAGAACACATGAAGAACACCTATAGCGACAGGTCTTTCGTTATAGGGCCCTTTTAGCGACAGTTTAATTAAGAAATTAATTAATAATTTCAGAAAATTATTTAAAAATAGATAAAAATAGATTTTTAATTATTAAAAATACAAAATAAATTCTGAAAAATTATTTTAAATTCTGAAAAATAGTTTTTAATTATTTTAAGTATATTTCATAAATATTTAATATTTTTGGAATATAAATGGTATTTATTTATTTAATTATAATATTAAATAAATGATTTAAAAATAGTTTTAATTCATGAAAAATCATGAAAAATTATTTTATGATATTAAAAAATATCTTTAGTTATTTTTGATGACTTTTGATATTTTGTGATGATTTTCATTAATTAATCAATATTAATGATAATTAGTTTATTTAATAGATATATTAAATAAATTATAGAAAAATAGAATAAATAATTTAAAAACCATATAAAAATGATTTAAGTGTTATAAAAATATTTTAAGTTATAAAATATAACTTTTGATATTTAGTCATGAAAATATTAATATTCTAATATTAATACCAGTTATCGGATAATGGATTTAAGTGTTTAAAAATCATATAAATATGATTTTAAGGTATTAAAAATACTTTGATATATTATAATTATATTATAATATTATGTTATGATTTTTATTAATATTTTATATTAAATGAATATTAATGATTAAGGAATTATGTGGTATTTAATTCATTTAAATACGTTATTAATGATTAAAAATACGCGATAAATGATATTAATTATCTAAAAATGATTATAAGTCAATGAAAATTATTTTGACTGCTTAGAAAATTATCTGAGTTAATTTTTAACTGTTAAGTCAGAGTTTAATTGAACTTAAACTCGATAAAAGTCCGACTAGACCGTCGGGATGTTAAAATTGTGTCGGTTTCAACTCAGACTTAAATAGTTTGACTTGATACCTAGTCTTATGTGTGTTATAGACTGATAGACTTATGTGTTATGTGTTTAGGTTATTCTGTGTGTATAAATATAACAGTATTATACTGTGATGATATTATTCTAATATTGGAGATCTATATTACTAATATTAGGTCTTCGGATAAAGCGTTATAAATTACGTTGCGGTAATCAACAGTTCAGGCAAGTTTCTTTTTACTAAACTCTAATAAGAGTGTTTTATTCAAGCTTATGGTTAATCATTGCTGATTGCCACGAAAATTGTACTATGTTCATCTTGCATGTATAAGTCAGGTATGAAAGGCTGATCACCTTCATTACCAGTTGGTTCAGAAATGTTTGTTCATGTTTAAAACTTGTTCAGTCAAAATTTTGTTCCTGCTAGTTCACAATTATATTGTTGAATTATAGCCAGCCAATTATTCAAATCATTTCAATCATGATATATCGTTATATTGTTGAACTTAAACTTGCTGGGCAACGTTCATGCTCACCCTTGCTATATCATGATAAAACATTGCAAATAAGGCGAATGCGTTCGGATACAGGAAAAGGTTAAGGCCAAGTTCATTTTGTGATAAAATATACGGCTATTTTGTAATAGTATAGTTTGATAAATGTGTTATATGTTAGAAAGTTTATGAATTGTGTATTAAGTTAAGGTTACTCGACCTTGGGGAATAGTGTGTAATGTATTGTATAAACAATTTATATTTATATCTTCCACAAATAGTTATAGAAATAGTATACCGGAAAGTTGTTGGTTATGAAGCTTAGGTAGGAATACCTGAGACCAATAACCGCAGTGATTAGGATAAGTGCTAACTCAAATAGAGTTAGTTGGTCGGTAAGATTCAAAGACAAATCTCGGTAAGTTGTTAAGATACAGAGTTCCCTAACTCTGATAATAAAGTTGAACATTAATGGTGAATAGATCGTGTCTAAAAGACTGAAAGTGCAGGGATAGGAGATCGTAAAACAAAACGATCATAGTGCATGGAATTGAATCGTAATATATACGATAAGATCACCCCGTGATCTGATAAGGTAATGACAGTCAGAAAGAATCAATCTGATGATTGAAAAGTTTACAGCAAGATGCTGTGTATCAGTTGTACTATGAAATTATACTATGAAAACTCATGAAAGAGTTATGGATTATGAATACGAATAGAATTCGTATTGAAAAAGGGGGTTAAGTATTAGGTGGGGATTTCAATGAGGACTCGTGTCGGCAACTGAGTTGTATGATTTCTTGTATGGGCGGGGAATTGTACTTGGTGTAAAAACTACTTAGTTGGTGGCATTGGTAACCATTGAAATGTTGTGTCACGTTAGTTGTTATATATAGATAAATAGGTCATATGTAGAGAATATATGATTAAGTACGAGTTCTTAGAACTCATACTTATGTGACATTCTTGACTCATAGTTATATGAAATATTTATGAGCCCCTCAGCGAACGGACGCCAAAGGTCAGACTAGGGTAAGTTCTTAAACTCATATAATTGTGGCCAGGTTATGAACTCATAAGTGTGGTTTTATGAACTGGGTATAGTTGTGTGAATGGATTGTTAAGGATTATAGGAACATATAGATTGTTAAGCAAATGATCATTAGTGGAGACTTAGGTTTTCCTAAACTCCTAGCTATGCTAAACTTCAAATTTTTGACATCAAGCTAAATACGCACTATGTGCCTTTTAAAAAAAATTGTTTTTATTTATCACTTATGTACCATGTAACCTGGTGCAGAGATGATAAAAATGATGGAGTCATCAATGCAGTAGTACTTAGTGTAAATTTGACTTAAAGTCACTTTTCCACTATGGTATGATGTAGCATGATAAAATCACCAAATGACGGAATCCTCAATGGACTGTAAATACAGTACGACATCATGACGTCATTCTCGAAAATGTTTTCAAAAAGTTTAATTTACCAAATTTCTTTGGAACGGAATCCTATGATAAGACTGAGGTGAACTATGTTGTTTGGATAAATAGTCCAATCTAATAGCGTAAATATTCGCTAAAAATAATTAATAAGTTATGCATGACGTAACTGTACGATGGGCTAATCACCTAAAGTACTAGCAACGGTAGTTTACCTTCTTTGTGATTGTAAACATACCAAGTAATGTTTTGTTTTGAGGTATAAATACCGTTAAAACTATGTGTTCATGGTCTATATGACCGCTCAGCACAATTTGAACCCTTTTACTCTTGTGAGTGGTGTATTGGGTAGCATGTGATATGTGTGAATGGTGTAAGGTGCACGGTGTAAGGTGTAAGGTGAATTTCGGGGACGAAATTCTTATAAGGAGGGGTGAATGTGACAACCCGAGAATTTGGACAATTTATTAAAATCTTAAATGATTGATTTAAGGTCAAATAATTGATCTAGACAAAAAATGAGTGTATGCGTTTGATATTATTGGGATGGAATTTTGAGGATTTTAAAATTCTGTGAAGGATTTAGGTGAATTATTCGAGATTAAGGATTTATGTGATTAAGTTCTGTGAATATGGTTATGTATATATTCAGAATGTGGTTAAGGGTCATTAGTTGACCATATTAATTATATATGTGTCAAACCCTAATCGTATATTAAGAACGCCAACGTTCAGTTAAAAAACCCTAACGTCTGATAAGAAATCCTAGAAACCAGTTGTGAAACCCTAATTTTGGTTCTGGGGATTTAAAACCCTAATTCGGATATTAAAAACCCTAGATTGGGAATGCAATGATATGTATAAGGTTAAACGTCATTAATTTAAAATTAATTAGGGAAAATCCTAATGAATTGTTGGAAACCCGATTTGATTATTAGAAAATCATAATACTCGATCTGAAAATCCTAGTTTCAGCTTTCGAATATTTGGAACCCTAATCTGGGAACTCAATGGAGAATTATAATGCTCAAGTGATATTAAGTATAATGTTAATTAGGGTAAAGCTTAATTATTTATTAAACCCTAATTTATGGATTGAAACCCTAATTTTATAATTAGGGAAAACTTAAGTTTTAATTTAATAATTATAATGTTAATTAGGAAATTTTAATCTTAATTTTTAAGTTATGAGTAATTAGAAAATCCTAATCTAATTACGAAAATTTAATTTCTATTTTTGAAAAGATTATTTTCTATTTTAAAACCTTAATTAGTGGTTTATAAACCCTAATGACCATTTTGACCCCTAATTGCTAAATTAGCGATTTTAATTAGGAAATGTTAATCCTAATTAGCAAGATTTAATTGATGATTAAGAAATTTTAATATAATTAGTAAATACTAATTATAATTTAGAAATATTAAATTTCTTTTTTTTTTTGAAAATCTAATTTGGAAATTTTAGAAAATCAAGTTGTTAAATCTTTAAGGGTTAAATGTTAAATCCTAAACCCTCTCAAACCCTAAACCCTAAGGGTTTGGCCAATTACAAGAATGCCATTAAAATCAAAATCAAAAAGACTATTTTGCACTTTGTTGCATTATTGGACTTTACTTGCAAGAGTTGGTCTAGTGAAGTGGGTGAACAACCCTAAGCCATAGCATGTGACATATATCTAACATCTCAACAGCAAAATCAGCCAAATACATTGCATTATATCAAAATATAAATTAAAGAGAGAGAGAAAATGGGCTACTTACATTTTCATTTTCTCCAATCACTTCTCTCTCTAAAATTCGGGAACTTAGTGTGAGAGAGGGTGAGAAACAAAGCCTGGGTCAGTTAATAGCAAGCCAAGAACAGAATCTAAAGTCAGAAATCAAAGATCAAAGCATAAAAGGTATATGAACCCTAATTTCAAAAATCTTTTGATTTGTTGTTAGATGTTGTAATTGATTGTTTAAAGTTGTGTATTAGGGTGTTAATAAGTGATCTGGGTTGTTAAATCAAGGATCTATAACATCTAGATGCACGAATTTAAAGATTTATCAAATCTGGAAAATTTTGTAAAAGTGGCCTGACAGTCGAATGTCAGAGCCTTTAGATTCTTTTGTGTTAATGATTTATGGTGTTTAAAGTTGTATATGTGTAGTATGTCATGTATACTATGATCTGGAACTGGAAACAAGTTTATATCATGTTTAGATTACAAGATATGAATGGTCAAAGACTGTTGACCGAGCATAAAAGTTCGAATTTGGGCAACCCAGAACTTTCTAGGTGGTCTGACATGATTTTTGAAGCCCTTGATCTTGCTTGTATTTTTTGTTTTATGTCATGTTGTTGGTTGCAGATTGTAGTATGACATATAAGCTAGATACTCAAACCTTTAAATCACACAGATCTTGCTCAGAATCAGATTTATTGGAGGCCAAACCACCGTTGACCAAACTATTCAAGAACATTTCTGGGTTTTCCAGAAATGTTCAAGAACGGTTGTTGTAGCCTAGTTTGACCGATCTATAGCTTACTGTTTTTATGTTTTTAAGTTGATCTATTGATTGTTTGTTGTACCTTGACATACGGACTACACGCTAGAACCTATGGATAACCCAAACTAAACCCAGAACCAAAGATTTATGGATTTAAAGAAGTTAACTCGAACTGTTCTTCATTTCTGGAAAACCCAGAAATGAAGAACAGGTCTGACAACGTTTTCTGCAGCGTAGATCTTTCAGATGTTATTTGTTTTGGCTATGAGATTTGCTTTAGATCATAGTATTATAGTTATACTACATAACCAGAAACATTAGCAGACCAGAAATCTACCGGAACCCAGAATCATTTGTGGTCAAACCATGTCCCTCAGTGACTGACTTGAAGTTCTCGGCAGGATGAAGAACACCTATAGCGACGGGTCTATCACTATAGGGCCCTTTTAGCGACAGTTTAATTAAGAAATTAATTAATAATTTCTGAAAATTATTTAAAAATAGATAAAAATAGATTTTTAATTATTAAAAATACAAAATAAATTCCGAAAAATTATTTTAAATTCTGAAAAATAGTTTTTAATTATTTTAAGTATATTTCATAAATATTTAATATTTTTGGAATATAAATGGTATTTATTTATTTAATTATAATATTAAATAAATAATTTAAAAATAGTTTTAATTCATGAAAAATCATGAAAAATTATTTTATGATATTAAAAAATATATTTAGTTATTTTTGATGACTTTTGATATCTTGTGATGATTTTCATTAATTAATCAATATTAATGATAATTAGTTTATTTAATAGATATATTAAATAAATTATGAAAAAATAGAATAAATGATTTAAAAATTATATAAAAATGATTTAAGTGTTATAAAAATATTTTAAGTTATAAAATATAACTTTTGATATTTAGTCATGAAAATATTAATATTCTAATATTAATACCAGTTATCGGATAATGGATTTAAGTGTTTAAAAACCATATAAATATGTTATAATTATATTATAATATTAAAAATACTTTGATATATTATAATTATATTATAATATTATGTTATGAAGAGAAGAAAGCTCAAGCCTTCGATTTATTTGAAATACTCGATCGAGTAGGAACTGTGGCCTATAGACTCGCATTAACTCTAAGTATGTCGCGTGTTCATAACGTTTTTCATGTATCGATGTTACGTAAATATGTGGACGACCCAAACCACATTATTGCTTTATAACCAGACGAAATAGCCGAAGATTTAACGTACGAAGAGGTACCTGTCAAGATCTTGGATAGGAAAGATCATGTACTACGCACAAAGGTTATACCTCAAGTTAAGGTTTTGTGGAGGAACAATGCTATTGAAGAAATGACCTGGGAGTTGAAATCAAAAATGAAAGCGAAGTATCCTCACCTTTTCGAAATACTAGGTGCGTATGTCAATTTTGAGGACGAAATTTCATAAGGATAGGAGGTTGTAAGACCCCGAATTTTTTTTATATAAATAAAATTGAATTTCCTCTATTCATTCTCTTGAAATAATAAGGAATTAATTTGATATAATACTTTGGTTATGGGTGAAATGTGAAAATTTTTCAAAATAAGCAAGTGGTTCTAAAATATTCATTGTTGTCGGGGAATATTCGTTTGGTCGTGGAATATTCTTTCTGTCGGGGAATATTCGTACGACGACACAGCCATTTGTGGGCCCATAACAGATAATGGTCGGATGAAAAAAATGACAAGTTTGAGTTTTTATAAATAACGGCGTAGTTATTACCGTTAACACTGTTGGAATACCCGGTAGTTAAAATACAGTAATTTTCGTGGTTGCACAGTAGCACACGATTTTGCACAGTATTTTTGAAATATTAATTCTTACGTAAAAAGGCAATACTCAATAATTATTACAGTAATTACTGTTCTATATTTTATCTTATTGGTTTAATAATTGTTGCGTTGATATTTTATATTACTGTTGTTTCAATAACTATCACTGCACAGTATTTCCCATTATCGGATTAATAATTCATATTATTTGAATAATATTATGAGATAGCATTATTGGCAATGTCTAGAAAGTTATGTCAATGAGAGGTTTGGTCACCTATTTGCGCGCCAGTAAGGAGAAATCCTTATCGGAAAGCCCCCTCTTTCCTGGGAATTGCCTGGTTGTCATAATTGTGATTCTGTAATATTATTTATGAATAATTAGTTATTGATTTATATGATAAGGAAATATTTATTTGATGTGGATATAAATGATAGATTTATTTATTTTATGTGGTTATTAATAAAGAAATTAATGTTGAGGTGTTATATTAGTATTTTGTCGGATTGGAGGTATTAAAAGATCAAACCAGTGTTCTTGAGATATATTGCATGAGCTATAATTTTTGATCCGACCGTTGGATCGTTGTGATTTTTAGATATGTTATACATATATAAGTTGAGTATATGTCCACAAATTTTGAACCGTTAAAAATGAACGTATGATTTGTTATAAATTTTAAGAGGTGACTGATTCAGAAATTATTGAAGTTTTGGAATTTATCATTTTGGTGGAAAATTCTAAAATTGGTGGACCCCACTTTTGGTTGGTAAGAAATGTTCTCAAATTAAATTTCAAATGTGATGGGTGGCAATAGTAGCAGGTAAAGCCATCAGGTAGCAGGTCAAGTCTGATTCGGCTTGCTAACATTTTCCTATAAATAGAGGGCTAATTTAGAATTCAAAATCACACCAGAAACAAGTTTTCTCTCTTTTTCTCTCTATATTATCCAGCGTATTCTTGTGAATATTTTGATACTTTGAGTGTTGTTATATGGTGCAAGTTCCTTCAGCACTATATCCAGTATTCCATTCCGAAGTGCGGTTTCTTTGAGGTAAGGGATGTTATTTTCTTCCTAATGATGTTATTCTTTCAATATCATTATACCAAAATATTGGTATGGATTTTACTGTGGAATTTCTACCTTTTTGTGTCGGGGTTACTATTCACGTATAGGCACTATTCATGAATACAACACTATTCACCGAAAAATGACATTTTCTCCTTTTTGTCCAAGATGTCTATTATGATTATTATCTTTGATTGTATCCATGTTTTGATCTTTATTTTTGAATTCTGCTTCAAAATTGGTTATTATGGAGTATTATTGAACTTGGATAAACTGTAATACGAATCCCTATTATTTGTTATTTTATCTCACTGGATTCGTTTTCTTTAAGATATTTTTCATCATCCTTAGTCCTAAATAATGATATTACTGAATATCTTTAGCTTGTAGTGCAAAGATGAATGATTAAATGATGAATATCTTTGGCCTGTAGTGCAAAGATGAATGATTACCTGATGAATATCTTTGGCCCGTAGTGCAAAGATGAACAGGTGTTGAGATGAACATGACCAACTGGTGATACAAATGAATATCTTTGGCCTGTAGTGCAAAGATGAATATTTGATTCAAGATGTATATTTATTGATGTTACAGGGATAAAATATTGATGATGAACTTTTAAATCTTAGAAGATAGTAGAATTCTTTCTCTATTTGACTCTTCTAATGGATTGTTGTTTCCGCTGCAGTTGTTGATCTAAAACTTGTTGTCTATTATATTTTAATAGATTTTTTCCCGTTGAATACTAATGATAGTTTGTTGTATATTATCTTAGTCATAATATTATTTACTTGGCTAGTTGAGCTCACCCTTTTCCTTTTTATTCCATTGTTCTTCTCAGGAGGAGAGAATTTAGCAAGAACTAGCCGGGGTATGGAGTGATGATTCTAGATAGTTGTTTTAGTAGTTCTCACTATTTTGTAAAATAGTGTATCAATAATTGTAATGAGGACTTCTTTTGAGTTTGTATACTATCTATTAGACAATAGTTGTATTCAAACTCACAGTATATGTGTTGTCATATTTTGCACGACAATTGTATTACTGAAGTTGTATTTGTTTCTGTACCATTTATTTGGCGACTCAGAATGGATGATGTATACCTATTTTGGGGGCGTCACAGTCATAATCATACCAATCAACTGTTCATCTATTCACGTAAGCCAAAGATGACTTTCATCACAATATAGTCATCACAATATAAGCATGAGGATGATGACAATGATATAAGTATTAATCAAACGAAAACATGGATAAATATTAAAGACTTTAAATTTAACCAGAGTTTAAAAATATCCAATTTGTCAATATGATACTGCTTTGTGGAGTAAAATTCAAGAATAATATTCATGTATCAAAAATAAATTGGACAGAAAAGAAATATATTTTTCGGGTGAATAGTACCCCAAGAATAGTATCATGTGAATAGTATTTCGGGAATAGTACCTCGTGAATAGTACCCCAGCATAAAAAATGTCCCAAATACCCAAGTGAATAATATTCGTGTGAATAGTAATCGGGTGAATAGTAACCCGTGAATAGTATCTCGTGAATAGTACTCCGACATGAAAAGTGCTCCGAATACCCGAGTGAATATTATTTGAGTGAATAGTAACTGGATGAATAGTAACCCATGAATAGTATTTTAGCATAAAAAGATCAAGACTGCTCAGAATAATATTTTCATGAAAAGATACTGGATGAAGTACAAATATCAAGGATATTCTACTAATTTCATGGAATATAAAAGCAATACTTCAACAAAATGAGTGTAGAACTAGGGATACAAAACAAAATAATATTACTTACATACTACAGAGTATGAAAGAAAATATTATTTCATATGAATATTGAACAAAAATAATATCCCTTACGAATACGAAAGAAATAATACCCCTTATGAATGTTGAACGAAAATAATATTCCTACGAATATTGAACGAAGATGATATTTCTTACGAATATTGAACGAAAATAATATGCATACGAATACAAAAAATAATCTCTTTAGAATATGAAATAAATAATACCCCTTACCAATACAACAAATAATATCCCTTACTTCAAAAGAAGACTGGATACTGAAATAGTGAAGTAGCAGACTTATCTTCTTCTTTCTCTCTATAGCTTCTCTCTCTATAATTGCTCTTTTGAGTCTTAGTGAATTGGTGAGAATGAAGGAATAATGGCCTTCTATTTATAGGAAAACATAGTTTCGATAATTGTACGTTTTGGTGCTCGAAATATTATAGTATAATACCTTCATCTTTTCCTTTATTTTTAATTTAGTCCTGCAAGTATTATCAAACTTGCACCACCTCCCCTAATAGTATATCATGTGAATCAATAGTAAAATCATGTGACTTAATAGTACAATCATGTGGAAAAAAATAATAATTACAGTATAGTACCTTCATCTATACCTCCATTTTTAATTTACTCATGCAAGTATTATCAATCTTGCACCACCTCCCTAAATAGTACATGCATGTGAATCAATAGTATACACATGTGAACAAATAGTTATAAGCATATGAATTCATAGCAATTAATTGCTCATTTATCCAATTAATTACTCGATTGGTCAATATAACCTTCAGACATCAAATATTATCGGAATAGATGTCGATTTCCACTAACACTAATAATCCCAACACAATGGAAATATCAATTTCATCTTTAATCAACACGAACTTATTCATCATTAATAGTATAACTCACAATATTTAACAAGTAGATCATTCACAGGAAAGAGGGGGCTTTCCGATAAGGATTTCTCCTTATTGGCGCGTAATTAAGTGACCAAACCTCTCCTTGACAGAACTTTCTAGACATCGTCAATATTGTAATTTATAATATGAATAACTTTGTCGTCTCATTTATTGATTTAATAATATAAAATATTATGCAGATGATACGGTGACAATAATTGAATCAATAATATGAGAGATATGATGCAACAATTACTGTAGCAATAATTGAATATAACTAAGTGACTTCTTACATAAGCATCAATAATCAATACAGTGTTCTAATATGCAACCACGCGTATTACTGTACTTTTACTACCGGGTAGTTCAACAGTTTAACGGTAAAACTTTCACCGTTATTTTTATAAAATGATAATTCTGTCGTTTTCTAAATACGACAATACTTTCGTTGTGGGGTCCACCAATGATTGTGTCATCGCATGAATATTCCCTGTTAAAACGAATATTCCCCGACACAACGAATATTTTATATCAACTTGCTTTCTTTGCAAAATTTTCAAATATCACCCTTAACTTTAACCTTTTATCAATTTAACCATTTACTAAATAAAATAATAATTATAAAAAAATTGAATACTTTCATTTCATAAAATTCGGGGTCTTACAATCTCTCATCCGTATGAAATTTTACCCTCAAAATTTACGTACGTACTTGGTATGTCGAAGAGATGAGGATACCTAGTCAGATTCTAACTCTTGAGGTATAACCTTTGAGCGTAGAATATATTCATTCTTATCCAACATTTTAACACGTATCTCCTCATACGTTAAATCTTCTACTATCTCGTCTAGTTCTAATAATGTGGTTCAGGTCGTCCACATATTTACGTAACATTGATACGTTAAAAATGTTATGAACACGCGACATACTTGGCGATAAAGCGAGTTTATAGGCCACAGTTCTTACTCGATCGAGGATTTTGAATGGCCCAATTAAATCGAAGGTTGAGATTTACTCTCTTCATTGATTCTTGCTTCTAGAATAACGCCCTCTTGAACCTTCTTCTTCACATTCATCAGCTCCGGATGTGTAGCTTGAACGGTTATAACTTTATCAATTAAAGTCAATTCTACTCGTATATCATCACGTGGGTCCTTAGAGTCTTTAACTCTATCTTTATCATATGTAAGTCATACAAAATGGGCCTTTGCGTTGACAATATTGCACTCGTACCCGCCTTTGTGACTCACCCCTGGCCCACACCGCATACTGCACAATCATTCTGGAATCTAGTAGTTGTAGCGGCATCTGAGTGGGTTCATCATCAGACCATCTAACGCCCGCTTAGCGACACAACCCACAAATGAGTGATGGGTGTTGCAAGCCGCCTGAGAAATTTCCTCGTAAACATCGTCGAATTGAAAAACTGATTATAACCCCTATGTCAATGATGAAATCTTGCACAATTGCATATAAGAGTAATTCCTTTTCTTTGGTCACGTCCGATGTGTGTGTGGATGGAAATAACTTGGCACACAAGAATGCGTACCATATTTTCCCATACCCGCTGAGATCCTTACTGTGAAAAATAGTGCCTCCTTTCCAACCCTTGATCCATGTGGTTCCCGGCTTAGTCATTTGTCATGTAAGTGAACATATTGGCAATGTCTCGGAACTCTTAACTTGTAGTAAAGTGTTGATAGCGTCGGCACTGAAAGTAAGAAGCCTCCCCTGCACAAAAGCATTGAAAGGGGTCTTATCTTCGGCGTTTGCATAGAATTCTTTGACCACACTCACAACTGCGGGCTCGAGCTCTTCCATGAACTTATTCCAATCCTTATGATATATTTGCTGCATTATTTCACCGTCGATGTGACAGCCCTAAATCCGGATCCCAAATCACCACGGATCTGGTACAATAATTCTATAACTATAGCGGAAGATATAAACATAAATTATTTATACAATAAACTTTACACACTATTCTCCAAGGCGAGTAACCTTAACTTATACACAATACATAATCTGTCTAACATAAAACATTATTATACAATACTGTTCAAAATCTAACTGCACACGTAAACTAAAGCTGGAACTGTCTTTGACCTTTCCATGTATCCGACGTATTTGTCTTAATCTGCAATGTTTATCATGATATAGCAAGGGTGAGCATATGTTTGCCCATCAAGTTTAAGTTTAATAATTTAACGATATATCATGATTAAAAGAATTTGAATAATAAGCTGGCTATAATTCAACAATATAGTTGTGAATTAGTGTAAGACCCCAACTTATTATAAATAAAATCGAATTTCCTCTAATTATATTTGTGAATAATAAGGTATTAATTTGATATAATTCTTTGGTTATGGGTGAAATGTGCAAATTTTGAAAAATATGCAAGTGGTTATAAAATAATCATTGTTGTCGGGGAATATTCGTTTGGTTGTGGAATATTCTTGTTGTCGGGGAATATTCGTACGGCGGCACAGTCATTTGTGGGCCCCATAACAGAATAAACTGTCGGATAAAGAAAACGACAAGTTTGAGTTTTTATAAATAACGGCGTAGTTGTTACCGCTAACACTGTTGGAATACCCGGTGGTTAAAATACAGTAATACGCGTGGATGCACAGTATTGATGAATTATTGATCCTTACGTAAGAAGGAACTACTCAATAATTGTTACAGTAGTTACTGTTCAATATTTTATTTTATTGATTCAATAATTGATGCGTTGATATTTTATATTATTGTTGTTTCAATAATTGTCATTGCACAGTATTTCCCATTATGAAATCAATAATTCATATTATTTGAATAATATTATTAGATAGAATTACTGGCAATGTCTAGAAAGTTCTGTCAATGAGAGGTTTGGTCACCTAATTACGCGCCAATAAGGAGAAATTCTTATTGGAAAATCTCCTCTTTCCTGGGAACGGCATGGTTGTTATAAATGTGATTCTGTAATATTATTTGTGAATAATTAATTATTGATTCAATGATAAGGAAATATTTGTTTTATGTGGATATAAATGTTGGATATATTTATTGTGGTTAAAAATGAAGGAGTTAATGTTGAGGTGTTTTGTCAGTATTTTTGTCGGAATAAAGGTATTAAAAATTAAACCATTATTTTTGAGATATATTGTGTGAGTTATAATTTTTAATCCGACCGTTGGATCGTTGTAATTTTTGGATATGTTATACATATATATGTTGAGTATATGTCCATAAATTTTGAACCGTTAAAAATGAACGTATGATTTGTTATGAATTTTAAGAGGTGACTGATTCAGAAATTAGGTTTATAAATGATTTTGGTAGAAAATTATAGAATTGAGTGGGCCCCACTTGTGGTTGGTTAAGAAATGTACTGAATTTATTTCAAATGTGGTGGGTGGGAATAGTAGCAGGTAAAGCCATCAGGTTGTAGGTCAAGTCTGCTAACATTTTCCTATAAATAGAGGGCTAAGTTAGAATTGAAAATCACAACAGAAACAAGTTTTCTCTCTTTCTCTCTCTCGATTATTGAGTGTATTTTATGAGTATTTAGATACTTTGTGAGTTTCTATTCATCAGTGCAAGTTTCCTTCAGCCTTATACCGATATTCCGGTCAGAAGTACTGATATTTTGAGGTAAGGGATGTTATTTTCTTCATATATGATATTATTTCTTCAATATCATTATGCTGAAGTATTGATCTAAATTTTTATCAAATTAGGAACTTTTTGTGTTGGGGTTACTATTCACTTATACGGCACTATTCACGTATACGACACTATTCACAAATACAGCACTATTCACCGAAAAATGAAATTTTCTTCTTTTTGTCCTAGATGTCTATTATGGTTACTATCTTTGATTGTATCCATGTTTTGATCTTTATTTTTGAATTTTGCTTCAAAATTGGTATTTATAAAGGATTATTGATCTTGGATAAACTGTTATACGAATCCCTACTATTTGTCCTTCCGTTTAACTGGATTATTTTTCTTTAAAATATTTTTCATCATCCTCAGTACTAAATGATGATATTATTAAATATCTTCGGCCTGTAGTGCAAAGATAAATGATTAACTGATGAATATCTTTGGCCCGTAGTGCAAAGATGAACAGGTGTTGAGATGAACATGACCAACTGGTGATACAAATGAATATCTTTGGCCTGTAGTGCAAAGATGAATATTTGATTAAAGATGTATATTGATTGTTGTTATAGGGATAAAATATTGATGATGGACTTTTAAATCTTAGAAGATAGTAAAACTCATTCTCTACTTGACTCTTCTAATGGATTGCTGTTTCCGCTGCAGTTGTTGATCTAAAACTTGTTGGCTATTATATTTTATCTGATTTTTCCCTGTTGAAGACTAACGATAATTTGTTGTATATTATCTTAGTCATAATATTCTTTACTGGGCTAGTTGAGCTCACCCTTTTCCTTTTTGTTCCATTTTTCTTAGGAGATGAGAACATAGCAGGAACTAGTCGGAGTACGGAGTGATGGTTCTAGAAAGATGTTTTAGCAGTCCTCACTATTTCTGTAAAATAGTGTTTGAATAATTGTAACGAGGACTTATTTGAGTGTGGATATTGTCTAAAAGACAATATTTGTATTTAAACTCACAGTATGTGTTGTCGTATTTTGCACAACAATTGTATTATTGAAGTTGTAGTTTGCTTTCTGTACCATGTATTTGGCGACTCAGAATGGGTGTTATATACCTATTTTGGGGGCGTCACAGTTGGTATCAGAGCTTAGGGATATGGTCTCTGGCGGAGATCAGGGAATAGAACTAGGAGGGGAGAGATGAGTAAATCTTTCGCTAGTGTATCTTATCTAAGCTTATTTGTTGGTCAGTCATAATATAGGGATATTATGTGATATGTTAATTTGTTTAATTAACCCTTATTTTATGGCAGTATTTAAGAATGGCTGCTGAGAACGTTAACAATGGAGTGTATGAGACTGTGGAACAACCTTTAGTTACAAACCAGGAGAACGTGCAACAGAAAGGCAATATTCCTCCTGTAAACAACACTACCGAGCAAACGATGAATGATGGATTGTTTAGGAGCTTTTTGCAGTTCATGAAAAACCAGACGAGGGAGACTCGTGCACAAAATACGGGTGGAAATGATAGCAATGCGCGGCTTGTCACAGCCAAGCAATTCAAGGGGTTGGGACCACCAGAATTTAAGGGAAAGCCAGATCCGATCATGGCGGAAACGTGGGTCAAGCAAATTACCAAGATATTCAATGTCTTGGGATGCACGGAGGAACAGAAAGTTCCATTCGCCACCTTTATGTTCCGCGGTAAGACAGACTACTAGTGGGAGTCTGTGAAGCGTACCCAGCCAGCCGCACTCAGCATGTCTTGGGAAACGTTTCAGAAACTATTCAATGACAAGTACTTTCCTGAAAGTATTCGTCATATGAAGGAGGTGGAGTTTATCAGACTAGAACAAAACAACATGACAGTGTCCCAGTACGAGGAGAAGTTTGCAGAGTTATCCAGGTTTGCACCTCATTTGGTCGAAAATGAGGAACGAATGACGAGGATGTTTCTGAAAGGTCTAAAGCCCGAGATTCGGCAATATCTTATATCTCATAAATTTTTTTTATATTCATATGTTGTAAACAATGCTCAATTATTAGAGCGAGATAATGAGTATGTTCAACCGAGGGACCACAACCAGGGTCATACCGGTGACAGTAGTCATCAGAGCGATGATAACCAACGAGGAGGGAAAAATACGAACAAAGGCGGTAACCACTCGGGTGGTCATCGTGGCCATGATAAAAGGAGAGATGAGTCAAGTGGAAATTTCAAAAAAAAAGAGATTCAACAATGACGGGAAGACATCAACAGCAGCACCAACAACAAATTCTAGGGGAGGAGAACGACCACCAGTTAGATGTTACAAATGCGGGAAAGAGGGATATATCAGCCTAAACTGTCCACAACAATCCAAGGTATGTTACAACTGTGGAAAGGAAGGCCACATAGCTCAGGATTGTTCTGTAGCAAAACCAAGTTCAACGAGGATGGTGACTCCAAGGGTTGTCCCGGATAAGTCGAAATCAGCGGTTCCTGGAAGAGCGTTTGTCGTGACTGGCCAAAATGCGGAACCCGAACGAGGTGATTATGGGTAAGCTAATCTTGAACTCTTGCGAAGTTTATACCTTACTAGATACCGGTTCTACCCATTTTTTTTATCTCTCTTGCTTGTTCTCAATGTTTAAACTTGACTCCGGAGAAATTGGACTTTGACTTATCTGTTGAAACTCCATTGGGTGAAACTTTCGTTACATCTATAGTTTATAAATCTTGCATGATCCAAGTTGGCACTATCACATTACCTGTTGATCTTATATCTTTAAAGATACTTGCTTTTGATGTGATTTTAAGAATTGATTGGTTAACCACTCATCATGCCAAAATTGATTGTTTTTGTAAGGTTGTTAGTTTTCATATTCCTAACCAACTTGTCATACGAATTCAAACAACTAAACCACTAAAATCAGTCACTATCATATCAAGCCATAAAGCTATTCGTTCATTGAAAAATGGATGTCAAGCTTTCTTAGCCCATGTTATGGATTTAAACAAAGACAAGTCAGATTTGAATAATATTTCTGTTGTTAGAGAATTTTCTGATGTATTTCCTGAAGAACTTCCCGGTCTACCCCCAGAACGTGATGTTGAATTCTTTATTGACCTTGAGCCGGGTACAAAACCCATTTCTAAAACCCCATATCGAATGACTCCTATTGAACATCAGGAGTTAAAAGTCCAACTACAGGAATTATTAGACATAGGTTTCATTCATCCTAGTACATCTCCTTGGGGTGCTCCTGTTTTATTCGTAAAGAAGAAAGACAGGAGTATGAGACTTTGTATTGACTACCGAGAATTAAACCATGTCACCATCAAGAATAGGTATCTGATACCTCGCATTGATGACCTGTTCGACCAGTTGCAAGGAGCATAATTTTTTTCAAAGATCGATCTTCGTTCTGGATATCATCAGCTGAAGATTAAAACTGAGGATATTCCAAAGACTGCCTTCAGAACTCGGTACGGGCATTATGAATTCTTAGTCATGTCTTTTGGAATGACTAATGCTCCTGCTGCTTTCATGGATATGATGAACCGTGTATTCAAGGAATATTTGGATCAGTTTATTGTTGTCTTTATTGATGACATCCTCATCTATTCCAAAAGCCATGAAGATCATGAGCACCATTTGAAGCTGATACTTGAAAGGCTTCGTGAAAACAAACTTTATGCCAAGCTGAAGAAATGCGAGTTCTGGCTTGAGAAAGTAGCATTCTTTGGACATGTGGTGTCAAAATATGGAGTATCTGTCGACTCGGCGAAGATTGAAGTAGTACAAAGTCTGGAGCAACCAAAGTCGGTGACCGAAGTGCGTAGCTTTCTGGGCTTAGCTGGTTATTATCATAGATTCGTGGAAGGATTTTCTCCAATCGCTACTCCGTTAACTCAGTTGACTCGGAAAGATAATAAAATTTGTATGGGGCGAGGAATGCGAGAAGAGTTTCCAAGAGCTTAAGAGGAGATTCATTTCAGCACCTATTCTGGCAATACCATCTGGTACGGATGGATTTGTTATATACAACGATGCTTTAGGCAAAGGTTTAGGATGCGTTCTCATTCAGCATGAGAAAGTCATAGCCTATGCCTCACGACAACTCAAAGAATATGAGAGGAATTATCCTACTCATGATCTAGAGTTGGCAGCTGTCGTATTCGCGTTGAAAATTTGGAGACACTACTTGTATGGGAAGAAAGTGGAGATTTATACGGACCATAAAAGTCTCAAATATTTCTTCACCCAAAAAGAACTCAACATGCGGCAACGACGTTGGCTTGAACTATTGAAAGATTACGATCACACTATTTAATATCTTCCTGAAAAAGCGAACGTAGTAGCTGACGCATTGAGTAGAAGATCATATGCGAGTACGAGTGCGATATTGTTAATGCAAAGGCCCATTCTGTATGACTTGCAAAGGATGGAGGTAGAATTAAAGACTCTAGGGACCCATATGATGATGGTGAATATACGAGTAGAACCGACTTTAATCGATAAAGTTAAAGCTGCTCAAGCTACGGACCTAGAGCTGATACGTATGAAGAAGAAAGTACAAGAAGGAGCTATTCCAGAAGCGAGAATCGATGAAGAAGGAATACTTAGATTCAACTCCAGACTTTGTGTTCCTAACGATTCTGACTTGAAGCATAGAATCATAATGGCGGCACACAACACCCCATTTGCAATCCATCATGGGAGACCAAAATGTATCATGATATTCGACATACATTTTGGTGGAACAATACGAAGAGAGAGACCGCGGAGTTTATCTCGAGGTGTTTAAATTGTCAACGTGTAAAGGCAGAGCATTAAGTGCCAAAGGGTCTATTACAACCACTTGAGATTCCGAAATGGAAGTGGGAACACATTACTATGGATTTCGTTACAGGTCTTCCCAAAGTTTCTCAAGGCATAGATGCGATTTGGGTTATTGTTGATAGATTAACCAAGTCTGCCCATTTCTTACCGATACGTGAAACTTATTCCCTTGAACGTCTTTCTCGCATGTACGTGAATGAGAATTTGAGATTTCATGGCATGCCAGTATCCATAGTTTCGGATCCTGACCCAAGATTCACTTCATGATTTTGGGTTAGCTTGCAGAAAGCTATGGGCACAGATTTACGATTCAGTTCAGCATTATCATCCTCAAACGGACAAACAATCAGAGAGGACTATTCAAACCCTTGAATATCTATTAAGACTTTGTGTCCTAGATTTTAAAGGAAGTTAGGATAAGTACTTGCCACTGGTGGAATTCTCCTACAACAACAGTTATCAAGCAAGTATAGGCATGGCTCCATTTGAGGCGTTGTATAGACAAAAGTGTCATTCTCCAGTATGCTGGGACGAGGTGGGAGAAACAATGTTGTTGGGACCAGAATTAGTACGCATGACTACAAAAAAGATCCAAATGATTCGATAACGTATACAAACGGCACAAGATCGACAAAAGAGTTATGCGAATCTTCATCGAAAAGACGTGGAATTTAATATTGGGGATCATGTATTGTTACGTGTTACACCATGGAAGGGAGTTACAAGATTTGGGAAGAGAGGAAAGCTCAATCCACGATTTGTTGGTCCATTTGAGATTCTTGACCGAATAAGAAATGTGGCCTATAGACTCGTATTACCTCCAAGTATGTCTCGTGTTCATAATGTTTTTCACATATCCGTGCTTCGTAAATATGTGAAAGACCCGAACCATATTATTGCGTTAGAACCAGAAGAGATAGCCGAAGATTTAACGTATGAAGATGTACCTGTTAACATCTTGGATAGGAAAGTACATGTCCTACGCACCAAGGTTATACCACAAGTTAAGGTTTTATGGAGAAACCATGCTATTGAAGAAATGACCTGGGAGTTGGAATCAGAAATGAAAGTGAGGTATCCTCATCTTTTCGAAACACCAGGTACGTATGTCAATTTTGAGGACGAATTTTCATAAGGAGGGGAGGTTGTAAGAACCCAACTTATTATATATAAAATCGAATTTCCTCTAATTATATTTGTGAATAATAAGGTATTAATTTGATATAATTCTCTGGTTATGGGTGAAATGTGCAAAATTTTTAAAATATTCAAGTGGTTATAAAATAATTATTATCGGGGAATATTCGTTTGGTCATGGAATATTCTTGTTGTCGGGAAATATTCGTACGACGACGCAGTCATTTGTGGGCCCCATAACAGAATAAACTGTCGGATGAAGAAAACGACAAGTTTGAGTTATTATAAATAATGGCGTAGTTGTTACCGTTAACACTGTTGGAATACCCGGTGGTTAAAATACAGTAATACACGTGGATGCACAGTATTGATGAATTATTGATCTTTACGTAAGAAGGCACTACTCAATAATTGTTACAGTAGTTACTGTTCAATATTTTATTTTATTGATTCAATAATTACTGCGTTGATATTTTATATTATTGTTGTTTCAATAATTGTCACTGCATAGTATTTCCCATTATCAGATCAATAATTCATATTATTTGAATAATATTATTAGATAACATTATTGGCAATGTCTAGAAAGTTCTGTCAAGGAGAGGTTTAGTCACCTAATTGCGCGCCAATAAGGAGAAATTCTTATTGGAAAATCCCCTCTTTTCTGGGAACGGTCTGGTTGTGATAAATGTGATTCTGTAATATTATTTGTGAATAATTAATTATTGATTCATATGATAAGGAAATATTTATTTTATGTGGATATAAATGTTGGATATATTTATTGTGGTTAAAAATGAAGGAGTTAATGTTGAGGTGTTTTATCAGTATTTTTGTCGGAATGAAGGTATTAAAAATTAAACCAATGTTTTTGAGATATATTTTATGAGTTATAATTTTTAATCCGACCGTTGAATCGTTGTAATATTTGGATATGTTATACATATATAAGTTGAGTATATGTCCACAAATTTTGAACCGTTAAAAATGAACGTATGATTTGTTATGAATTTTAAGAGATGACTAATTCAGAAATTAGGTTTATGAATGATTTTAGTGGAAAATTCTAGAATTGAGTGGGCCCCACTTGTGGTTGGTGAAGAAATATGTTGAATTTATTTCAAATGTAGTGGGTGGAAATAGTAGCAGGTAAAGCCATCAGGTTGCAGGTCAAGTCTGCTAACATTTTCCTATAAATAGAGGGCTAAGTTAGAATTAAAAATTACACCAGAAACAAGTTTTCTCTCTTTCTCTCTCTAGATTATTGAGTATATTTTGTGAGTATTTAGATACTTTGTGAGTTTCTATTCATCAGTGCAAGTTTCCTTCAGCCTTATACCGATATTCCGATCAGAAATACTGATATTTTGAGGTAAGGGATGTTATTTTCTTCATATATGATATTATTTCTTCAATATCATTATGCCGAAGTATTGATCTAAATTTTTATCAAATTTGGAACTTTTTGTGTCGGAGTTACTATTCACCTATACGGCACTATTCACAAATATGGCACTATTCACCGAGAAATGAATTTTTCTTCTTTTTGTCCTAGATGTCTATTATGGTTACTATCTTTAATTGTATCCATATTTTGATCTTTATTTTTGAATTCTGCTTCAAAATTAGTATTTATGAAGGATTATTGATCTTGGATAAACTGTTATACGAATCCCTACTATTTGTCCTTCCGTTTCACTGGATTCGTTTTCTTTAAAATATTTTTCATCATCCTCAGTCCTAAATGATGATATTATTAAATATCTTCGGCCTTTAGTGCAAAGATAAATGATTAACTGATGAATATCTTTGGCCCGTAGTGCAAAGATGAACAGGTGTTGAGATGAACATGACCAACTGGTGATACAAATGAATATCTTTGGCCTGTAGTGCAAAGATGAATATTTGATTAAAGATGTATATTGATTGTTGTTATAGGGATAAAATATTGATGATGGACTTTTAAATCGTAGAAGATAGTAGAACTCATTCTCTACTTGACTCTTCTAATGGATTGCTGTTTCCGCTGCAGTTGTTGATCTAAAACTTGTTGGCTGTTATATTTTATCTGATTTTTCCCTGTTGAAGACTAACGATAATTTGTTGTATATTATCTTAGTCATAATATTCTTTACTGGGCTAGTTGAGCTCACCCTTTTCCTTTTTGTTCCATTTTTCTTAGGAGGTGAGAACATAGCAGGAACTAGTCGGGGTACGGAGTGATGGTTCTAGAAAGATGTTTTAGCAGTCCTCACTATTTCTGTAAAATAGTGTTTGAATAATTATAACGAGGACTTATTTGAGTGTGGATATTGTCTAGAAGACAATATTTGTAATTAAACTCACAGTATGTGTTGTCGTATTTTGCACGACAATTGTATTATTGAAGTTGTAGTTTGCTTTCTGTACCATGTATTTGGCGACTCAGAATGGGTGTTATATACCTATTTTGGGGGCGTCACAGTTAGCACGAACAAAATTTCTGACTGAACAAGTATTAATCATGAACAAATATATCTGGACCGAATGGTAATGAAGGTGATCAGCCTTTCATACCTGACTTATACATGCAATATGTATAGAGTACAATTCTATAATGGCAATCAGCAATTATTATCCATAAGCATATCTGAATGAAACAACTCTAAGTAGAATTAAGTAAAGCTTGCCTGAACCGTTGATTATCGCTATGCAATTTAATAAGCTTTGTCTTAATACCTAATATTAATAATACCGATCTATAAGTTAGAATAATATCATCACAATATAAAATAACCTAAACACATTATCACATAACCCTATCAGTCTATAACACACATAAAACCTAACCTCAAGTCAAACTTTTACAGTTTGAGTCTTGATTTTTTTAATCATTACAAATGTATTTATACGAATTAAGTACCATATAATTCCTTTATCATTAATATTTATTTATTATCAAATATTAATGAAATACATGTTATAATATTATAATATATTTATAATATATCAAAGTATTTTTAATACCTTAAAATCATATTTATATGATTTTTAAACAGTTAAATTCTTTATCCGATAATTGCTATTAATATTGAAATATTAATATTTTTATGACAAAATATCAAAAGTTATATTTTATAACTTAAAATATTTTTATAACACTTAAATCATTTTTATATGATTTTTAAATCATTAATTCTATTTTTCCATAATTTATTTAATATATTTAGTAAATAAATTAATTATCATTAATATTAATTTATGAATGAAATTCCTCAAAAAATATTAAAAGTCACTAAAAATAACTTAAAATATTTTCTTATATCATAATATACTTTTTCATGATTTTTTATGTATTAAAATCATTTTTAAATAATTTATTTTATTTTATAATTAAATAAATTAAATACCATTTATATTTCAAAAATATTAAATATTTATGAAATATACTCAAAATAGTTACAAACTAAATTTTAGACTTTAAAATAATTTAGGAATTTATTTTGTATTTTTAATAATTAAAAACCATTTATTTTGATTTATTTATTAAAGTAATTAATTTTCAAAAATTAATAATTACAAAAATGGCCCTATAGCGACAAAATCGTCGCTATAGGTGTTCTTGGTGAAAGTAGTATGTACACAATCCAATCATGTTTGATGATAAAGCATATTCTTTGTAACAATCTTATTCATTTATTAATAAAAAGTAATAATTTATTAAAGACTTTTAATTATCTACATGATGTTGTTTTATAATATGTGATAAACTCATAGTTTTAAGCAATGCTTTTAGAATAATGATGATAATCATTCTAATGAGATCTAAATTCCTAGAAAGCTTAAAACTAAAATAGTTCCCAATCGTTGGATTACTAAATTGGGAATTAATGAATCCGGATAGATTAGTACATACGTTGCTTGCTCATTAGATGAGGATGATTGATCTCATGATCATTTGTGTGGAGACACTAAAGCAAGTATGTTGGTGCTTATTAGAGAATAAGTTCACTTAATGCGTCTCGCTAAGGAATACCTAATGGAGTTTTACTTGTCTGTCAATAGGAATTCCTGTAGTGATAGTAGTAGAAGTGATCTTTGGACTTGAGATCATCATAGTATTTTGTGTATAATTAGTTATACTTTAACTTATTCCTTAAGATCCTTAGGGTATATCAAAGGGTATGCTTGGGTATAATAAGTTGTACATGGAGATAATGTATGATCAATAAAGAATCTATCACTTCTAGTAAAAGAAGAGAAATGTCCTATGTGATTCGATAAATGACAATCCAGTAGTCCTTGGCCAAGGCAGAATAAAATTAGAAAGGAGTTTCTAATTTGCATTATTTAGAGTTGTGCATTTAAGAGTCGAAATACATATAATTAAATAAAATAAGACTTAACAGTAATTCCATGTCTTATAATTAATTGGGACATTGTATGGTGGAATGATTGAATTGTAAGGTAACTATGGGTTAAATGCTTTCTAGGTCATTGTACTATATGTCGACTTACAAATATGTCACTGAACTTTTTTTCTTACAGTCAACTCACTGAACTTTAGTTTACTAACAAAACGTTAAAAAAATCGTTAAGTCAATGTTGACTTAACGGAAGTGATGATGTGGCAGCTGACTTGTCTAAAAAAAAAAGCTTATGTGGCAGTTAGTATGCGACGTGATAGTGATAATGTGGATTTAGAAGAAAATTTTGATGAGAAAATGGAAAAAAATATTTTAAAAAGTATAATATAAATTATAAAAATTAGCCAAAAAAATAAGAATATAAATGAAAAAAATAATTATTTTTAATAAAAATTAAAAAATGCATTTTTTTTATTTTTTAATTAAAAAAATTAAAATATATTTATTTTAAAAAATAAATATTTTTAATAAAAATAAAAAAATGCAGCTTTTTTTAATAAAAAAAATGTAGTTTTTTTTAATAATAAAAATGTAGTTTTTTAAAAATATAGCATTTTTTAATAAAAGAATTTTTTTTATTATTATTATTTTTATAAAATGTTGTTTTTTAAAATGCACATTTATAATCTCTTAAACAATTTTTTTAATTAAAAAATGCAATTTTTTTAATAAAAAAATTTAACAGATTAATTTTAAAATATTTTTTATTTTAAAACTGTTAAAATATTAAAATCTCTTAATTAAAAATATTTTAAAATTAATCTGTTAATTTTTTTATTAAAAAAACTGCATTTTAATTATTTTTATTAAAAAAAATATATTTTTTTATTTTTATTTAAAAATATGCATTTTTTTAGTTTTTATTAAAAAAATTGCGTTTAAAAAATACAGCATTTAAAAAAAATTGCATTATAAAAAGCCTGCATTTTATAAAAAAAATAATAAAAGTTTTTTTCCTTTTATTAAAAAACGCTGTTTTTTAAAAAAACTGCATTTTTTTATTTTTATTAAAAATATTTATTTTTATTTAAAAAAACTGCATTTTAATTTTTTTTAATAAAAAAACAAATATTTTTATTAAAAAAATGCGTATTAATTTTTATTAAAAATTATTATTTTTATTTATTTATTTATTTATTTTCTTATTTTTTGGCTAATTTTTATAATTTATATTATACTTTAAAATATTTTTTCCCATTTTTTTATCAAAATTTTCCTCCAAATCCACATCATCACTGTCACGTCGCATACTAACTGTCACATAGGATTTTTTAGACAAGTCAGCTGCCACATCATCACTTTCCGTTAAATCAACCTTGACTTAACGGTTTTTGTAACTTTTTGTTAGTAAACTAAAGTTCAGTGAGTTGACTGTAAGGGAAAAAAAGTTTAGTGACTCATTTGTAAGTTGACCTATAATACAGTGACCTAGAAAGCATTTAACCCCGGTAACTATTTATTCAAAGGTTCTTTTATGATTAATGTTGAAATCTATATTATCTGGAAAGTCGTTGATTGCTAAGGAGGCTTATCCCTATTGTAGAATAAATATTATTTATTTAAATAAATTAATAGTTTAATTTATTTATTTAAATAAGATTAGAGTTGTTATAATTGATTTATTCACAACCGGTATAATATGGAGAACCTAAAGGGTCACACCATAAAAGGAATAATAATTATTTAAGAAATTAATGGCATAATTGTAATAATAATTTAAGTATATTTAATTTAATCTATGGTGATAGGATAAATTAAATAGTTTAATATTTATTATTTAATATTTTAAAAATATTAAATATAAGTTAATAAGAAGGGTCTTATTAATATCATTACAATTACAATTATTTTAATTTCTAAAGAGTTGGAAATTAATTTAATATTAGTACTCTCATTTATTCCTAATAAGATTAGGAGGATAATTAATTAAAATTTTAATTAATTATTCCTAATAAAATTAGGAGCCTAATTAATTAAAGGAGTTTAATTAATTAAAATAAAGGACAATTCCTTAATTGTTAAGGAGGGTTGTCTACATCTATAAATAAGAGGAGTCTTATTATGGGTGTAGAATTGTTGTTGACTTTTTCACAACATGCGTGATTCCAATTGTTGGAGAGTACGCTCTTTTTCTATGAGAGATAGAAAACTAGGGTTTTGTCAAACACCCATATTCTTGAATCTTTCTTCTTCCTTGGTGGATCACCTCTAGAGGCCAAACACTTGGATGGCTAACGTTGATCAAAGGAAGGAACCAAACCCGGTGGATTCAAGTTGAACGCGAAAAGGATTGGAGGTGAAGTTGTACCTGAGGAAGCTCGAATCTTCAAGGGTATGATTCTTGTTCTTCATATTTTCGTTTAATTAATAATTGTGCATAAAGGGTGATCTGAGTATATGGTTTATAAAATTTTAAAACTCTGATTTTCCATGCTTCCGCTTATTTTTTGCAATTTGATTGCGTTCATGAATATTACAAACCTAACACTCGGCATGTTCTTGAGCTTTTTGCAGAACTCTTGTCAGTGGATAAGGTTCCTTGTTTGACCACAAATTAATCTATGATCCTTATGTTTTTTGAGCAGCAAATGGTACCTAACATGTAGTATAAGTATAATACTGTGATTATCAATCAATATCATGGCCATCCAACAACAAATCAGTGAGATATAGTTAGAATTAATTTTGAAGAATTGGATATCAAGGAGCAAGGAGCGCGTGAAGACCCGTTTGTAATGGAGCCCGGGTTTAAATGTAATAGTTATATTTAAATATTAATTCTTGCACCTCTGGGGTTTGACCTTTTGGTTCACTTGGTGGCTCTAGTGAACCAAACTAGAATAAAAGTCTATAATCAATCCGGGTAGAATATTGTATTCTATATGTACATGCTTATACTATATATATATTCTATATTATGCAAACATGTTTCGCACGTTAATTAATATGACACGTATTTTATATATATATATATATATATATATATATATATATATATATATATATATATATGTATGTATGTATGTGTGTGTGTGTGTGCGCGCGCGCGCATACGCGCTAAACAAGATGAGGCAAATTAATAACAAACCCCTCAAATATTTTATATTAAGTTGTAATGTTCAAAGATATTTGGAATATCGAACGTCGCCTTCTAGCATGATAAAAAATAATAAAGTATCAATTAATTATTATAAGTTTGTTGTGTCACCACAAGGCGCTTATCTTAATTCTTTGAGATGTTAATTTTATCACATTTGATGCTTATAAAGAAAATTGAACAATATTGTTTTGTTGTGTCACCACAAGGACAATGTTTTTCTTTTTTGAATATATGGAGTGCTAGGTTGGACTTAACTTGGATAATTTTGATTCGGATGTGCCACCACTTGATCAAAATAATCTAAGAGGCAAAATACAAGGAGTTTCATAGTTGATGTAATTGACAAGAGTTGTCTACCTATTTATTTATATATAGTTTTTTGTGTCACCACAAGGCTATATACATTTGAAATGTGATCCTTATTCTCACTAGCAAATCTTTGATTAGATTTTACAGAACTATATAAGTGAGGGTAATATAGTTTGACGAAAAAAGTGGGAGATACCAATTTAAAACAAGACCTAATTTATTTTGTTAATTAATAAAAGAATGTATGCTAAAATGTTGTTAATTACAAATTCATTTACAAAATTTTACAATGTCTAAATTATTATCACTGTGAAGCATATTAGATGTTATTTAATTGGACCGAATTAAACAGATTGGTTAAGGAATTTGAGAATAGTTCTCACGGCTGAAAAGCTATCTTATGTCCTTAATACGTATATCCCTGCAATGGTTGCAGACAATGCCTCTGAGGAAGAGATTGCTACTTTTAAAAAGTGGCAAGATGATGCACAATTGACTCAATACTTCATGCTCGTATCCATGAGTAACGAGCTTCAGTGTCAGCATGAAACTATGGATGCTCTTACTATACTCCTGCACGTCAAGTAGTTGATGGTGAGGAAAGTAGGACTAATAGATATCAGTATCTAAGGAGCTCTTCCGATCTAGAATGACCGATGACACTACAGTACAGATAAAAATCCTTAACATAATCAATTTGATTGATCAATTAAGATAACATGTTTTGTCATGGATGGAGAGTTGAGCCAAGATTTGATCTTTCACTCACTTCCGGACTCCTTTCACAATTGTTGTGAATTTTTTATATGAACAAGCTAGATATCAGCCTCGCCGATTTGCTTAACATGTTGAAAAATGTTGAGAGTCATTTTCCAACCAAGAAAGACCATGTCTTACTGGTAGGGGCCAAAGGATCTTCTGAAAAGAAGAACGATTCAAAGAAGGTAAATTGAAAGGCAAAAACAAAGGATAATAAGAACAAAACTGATACAGATAGCAAAGAAGTTTGCTTCCACTGCAATAAGCCAAGACACTGGAAAACAAACCGTGAGAAACATCTTGCAGAGCTAACCAAAGAAGCTTAGTGAAGTTTCGGTTACAAATAAAAATTTGTTCATGATTTAAAATAAATTTTTCTTTAAGTCAAGGTTCTACTTGGGTATTGGATACCGGCTTTGGTTATCATAAATATAGATTTATGTAGGGACCAAGCAGAAGTAGAAAGCTAAACAAAGGATAAGTAATCTTATATGTGGAAAATGAAGAAAGGTTGCTACATTAGCCATAGAAACTTATAGTTTAGCATTGTCTACGGGAAAATCTATTAAGTCAATAAGTTGTTATTGTATTCTAGTTCTCGTTAGAAACATTATTTCAATTTTGTTGTTGGACAATAAAATCTTTGGTATTATATTTAAGAACAATTGTTGTTCTATTTATAATAAAAATGTTTTGTATAGAACTAGAATATTACTTAATGGATTTTGTATACTTGACTTACGTGAAAATAATTTTGCAAATTAAACAAATTAGTATAAGAAAAGGAGATGATCATTTAAAGAGTTAAATGTGTGTATTTGATGAAATACAAGTATGAATTATTTGAAAATTTTAAAGAATTCAAAAGTGAAACAAATTGGCAAAGTATTAGGATTCTTTGATCGGATCAATGAAGGAATACTTGTGCAATGAGTTTCTAAATCATCTCAAATGGTTTTCTCATAATGGCGACTCCTGATACGCAATAATTGATTGATGTATCTGAAAGGAAAAATCGTACCTTGTTGAACATGGTGCGGTCCATAATGACTTTACCGATATTCCAGTATCCTTTTGGGATAATGTCCTAGAAATGGTTGCATATCTATGAAAAGGTAACCTCAAAATCCAACCCCAAGACTCTATAAAAGTTATAGACAGGGAGGATTCCTAATCTTAAGTATGTTAAGATAAGGGGTTGTCCAACTTATGTGAAAAGATTTCAAAGGATAAGCTTGGGACAAAATTTGACAAGTACAGATTTGTGGGACATCCTAAACTAAGTTTAGGGTATATGTTCTATAATCCTACTTAGCAAAAGGTGTTTGTTACGAAACATGTTACCTTCTAAGATAAAGATGTTTATCATTGAAGGGGCTAGTGGGAGGATAATACATCTTGAAGAGTTCAAGAACCACAAAATATTATAAGTCAGATAAGAGGAACCTGTAAATAGACCTATTGTACCACAACTGAATCGTAAATCTGGAATAGTACCGAAGATACCTGGGAGGTATTGATTCATCATAGATGATGATGATGATGATGTACGTATCATAGAAGATGATGATCCAATTACATACGATGAGATAAGAGTGGTAGACACTCAGAGAAATGGATTGAAGCAAGCTTCTCAAATCATTCCTTCATGAATAATTTGGGAAGAGTATCGTAATTGGGGATACAAATCTATATAGATAGATTTAAGAGGATGCTCGACTTAACCCAAGGAACGTATATTCATTTGGTGCTAAAGTCATTTAGCATGGCAAACTCCAAGAGTTGTCTCATGTTGATGAGTCATGGAGTGTATCTCTTTTAATAGTCCTCATAGACTCATAATAAAGAGATCGTATTAGTAACAAACATGTATACAATGAAATATACGAGACATGATGTTGATCGGTCATATTCTGGAGAAGATCGCTGTCAGACAGTGAAAAACATCTTAAGTACTTAACCAGTACTAAGGATGTGATTAAAATTAATGGTGGGTCTAAATTAAAACTAGAGGGCATAACATACTCAAGTTTTTTTCGGACAGACCAAGACGACAGAAAATCCACTTTAAGGTAAAACATTACCTTGAACAGTGGTGCAGTGAATTGGAAAGGTTCCAAACAGCAAAAAGTTACTGGTTTAGTGATAAAGACAAAGTATATAGTTGTAAATGAAGCTGCAAGTTGATTATTTGGATGAAAATTTTATTACATAATTAGGAATAGTTCCTAAGTCTCATCTTGGATCTAAACATGTGTTGTTGCACTTTCAATTGATTATAAGAATCATTGAAAGATGGGAAATTACTATAGAGATAGTGGACTCTCAAGAACAGCATTACATATCCATTAACTAAAGTTTATCCAACAGTAGGATAATCGTCACTTAGAGAAGAAGGGTATGAGATACCATGTCAATTGGCTTTAGTGCAAGTGGGAAATTGAAAGTAGTATGCACACAAGCCAATCATGTTTGATGATAAATCATATACTTTGTAACAATCTTATTCATTTATTAATAAAAAGTATTAATTTATTAAAGGCTTTTAATTATCTACATGATGTTGTTTTATAATATGTGATAAACCCATAGTTTTAAGCAATGCTTTTAGAATAATGATGATGATCATTCTAATGATATCTAAATTCTTAGAAAGCTTAAAACTAAAATAGTTCCCAATCGTTGAATTAGTAAATTGGGGATTAGTGAATCCGGATAGATTAGTACATACGTTGCTTGCTCATTGGATGAGGATGATTGATCTCATGATCATTTGTGTGGAGACACTAAAGCAAGTATGTTGGTGCTTATTAGAGAATAAGTTCACTGAACGTGGCTCGCTAAGGAATACCTAATGGAGTTTTACTTGTTTATTAATAGGAATTCCTGTAGTGATAGTAGTACAAGTGATCCTTGGACTTGAGATCATCATAGTATCTTGTGTATTATGAGTTAAACTTTGAATTATTCCTTAAGACCCTTAGGGTATATCAAAGGGTATGCTTGGGTATAATAAGTGGTACATGGAGATAATGTATGATCAATAAAGAATCTACCACTTCTAGTAAAAGAAGAGAAATATTCTATGTGATTCGATAAATGACAATCCAGTAGTCCTTGGCCAAGGCAGAATAAAATTAGAAATGAGTTTCTAATTTGCATTATTTGGAGTTGTGCATTTAAGAGTCGAAATACATATAATTAAATAAAGTAAGACTTGATAGTAATTCCATGTCTTATATTTAATTGGGACATTGTATGGTGGAAGGATTGAACTGTACAGTAACTATTTACTCAAAGGTTCTTTTATGATTAATGTTGAAATCTATATTATCTGGAAATTCGTTGATTGCTAGGGAGGCTTATCCCTATTGTAGAATAAATATTATTTATTTAAATAAATAAATAGTTTAATTTATTTATTTAAATAAGATTAGAATTATTCTAATTGATTTATTCACAACCAGTTTAATATGGAGAACCTAAATGGTCACACCATAAAAGGAAGAATAATTATTTAAGAAGTTAATGGCATAATTGTAATAATAAGTTAAGTATATTTAATTTAATCTATAGTGATAGGATAAATTAAATAGCTTAATATTTATTATTTAATATTTAGAAAATATTAAATATAAATTAATAAGAAGAGTCTTATTAATATCATTATAATTATTATTATTTTAATTTCTAAAGAGTTAAAAATTAATTTAATATTAGTACTCTCATTTATTACTAATAAGATTAGGAGGCTAATTAATTAAAATTTTAATTAATTATTCCTAATAAAATTAGGAGCCTAATTAATTAAAGGAGTTTAATTAATTAAAATAAAGCCCAATTCCTTAATTGTTAAGGAGGGTTGTCTATATCTATAAATAAGAGAAGTCTTATTATGGGTGTAGAGTTGTTGTTGACTTTTTCACAACATGCGTGATTCCAATTGTTGGAGAGTACGCTACTTTTCTATGAGAGATAGAAAACTAGGGTTTTGTCAAACACCCATATTCTTGAATCTTTCTTCTTCCTTGGTGGATCACCTCTAGAGGCCAAACACTTGGGTGGCTAACGTTAATCAAAGGAAGGAACCAAACCCGGTGGATTCAAGTTGAACGCGAAAAGGATTGGAGGTGAACTTGTACCTGAGGAAGCTCGAATCTTCAAGGGTATGATTCTTGTTCTTCATATTTTAGTTTAATTAATAATTGTGCATAAAGGGTGATCTGGGTATATGGTTTGTAAAATTTTAAAACTCTGATTTTCCATGCTTCCACTTATTTTGTGCAATTTGATTGTGTTCATGAATATTACAAACCTAACGCTTGGTATGTTCTTGAGCTTTTTGGAGAACTCTTGTCAGTGGCTAAGGTTCCTTGTTTGACCACAAATTAATCTATGATCCTTATGTTTTCTGGGCAGCAAATGATATCTAGCATGTAGTATAAGTGTAATACTGTGATTATCAATCAATATCATAGCCATCCAACAACAAATCAGTGAGATATAGGCCTTCGAAATGCATGTCAGACCTGTTCTTCATTTCTGGGTTTTCCTGAAATGAAAAATAATTCGAGGTTCTTACTTTGCTCCTTTTAATTTATATGTTCCCAGCTTGTTTAGCGTGATATTAAGGTTCAAATATGTAGTGGAGATGTCAGTGAACAATAACATATCAACAGATCAGTCTAACAACAACACATTGAAGAAATCAATGTCAGTCAAAATAGTAGTCAGAAAACGGTTCTTGAAGATTCTGGGTTATCCAGAATCTCCTTCCAGGGAGTTGGTCAACGCCGGTTTGACTGATCACAGATTTAATTATATGTCATAGTTGGGTGATTTAATAGCATGATGGTGTAGTCCTCATGTTAGGCTACAAGATCCAAACCATAATTTAGCCAAACAACTAAACACGTGCAAGATCAAAGCCTTCAAAATGGTTGTCAGACTTTTCTAGGTAATCTGGGTTACCCAGATTTGTTCGGTCATGGTCGGTCAACGACCTTTGATCACTAATAACTTGCAATCTAGACCTGATCTGTCCATGATTAAAGTTTCAGATTAAAGACTACATGTCATACTACAAATCTATAACATAACACATACATAACATCTAATTAATACACAGAGATCTAGAGGCCCTGACATTCGACTGTCAGGCCACTTTCCACTATTTTTCTAAATTTCCAGAAAATGATATTTCGAGCACTTTAATGTTATGGATTCACTATATAGCAACACAAATCATCAAGTGACACCCTTATACACAAATTAAAACAATAAATTATAACATCTAACATCAAATCTAAGGATTTCGAAATTTAGGGTTTTTATACCTTTTAAGCTTTAATCTTGATTTCTGACTATTGATCCTAATCTAGGAAATTTATGAATTGAGAATGGCTTTACACATGACCCTCTTTCACTTCAACTCTCGAAATTTTAGAGAGAGACAAGTCATGGACAAGTTAGCAAATAAAGTGAGTGGGTTTTCTCTCTCTAAATCTATATATAGCATGTTTCTATGAAATGGCTGATCACAATGACTGATTACTAGAGGTTATCAGCACATGGAGTTGTTGGAGTTGTTCACCAACTCAAGCCTTGGTTAGATCTCCACTCTAACTAATAAAGAATGCTAAAAAGGTTACTTTGGACATTTTGCACATAATTTTTAGGGCATACTTGTAATCTTTACTGACCCTTAGGTTTTAGGTTTTAACCCTTGGGGTTTAGGTTTGAACCCTTAGGGTTTAGGATTTGAACCCTTAGGTTTTAAATAATAAATTCTAGAATTTCCAAATTAGGTTTTCAAAATAAAATTAATATTTCTAAATTATAATTAGGATTCTATAATTATATTTGAGATTTCCTAATCATAAATTCAATCTTGCTAATTAGGATTATTATTCCCTAATTAAAATTGCTAATTTAGCAATTAGGGTCAAAATAGTACATTAGCATTTATAACCCAAGAATTAGGGTTTTAAATAGAAAAATAATTTTTTTCTAATTTAGAAATTAGGTTTCCTAATTAGATTAGAGTTTTCTAATTACTTATAACTTGAAAATTAGGATTAATATTTCCTAATTAACATTAAAATTATTAAATTATCAATCAGGTTTTTTTTAATTATAAATTAGGGTTTATAATCCAAAAATTAGGGTTTTCTAAATAAATTAGGGTTATCCTTAATTATGTTATTATTAATAACGTTTAATCCTTATACTAACATTTGCATTCCCAAATTAAGGTTTCAACTTCCAAATTAGAGTTTTAGATTCCCGGAACCAAAATTATGGTTTCCAGATCCGGTTTTAGGATTTTCTAACCGAACGTTGATGTTCTTAATATATACTTAAGGTTTGACATTAATAAAATTGATCTGGTCAAACCTTGACCCTTAACCACATTCTGAACACATAAATGACCATATACACAGAACATATTCACGTATACACCGAATCCTGAATAATTCACCTAAATCTTTCACAGAATTTTGAAATCCTCAAAATTCCTTCTCAAAAATATCAAATGTATACACTTATTTTCTTTCTAGGTTTATTATTTAACCTTAATTCAATATTTTAAAATTTTATAAATATTCAAATTCTCGGGTTGTCACAGTTGACATGGTCCGGTGCCAACCCCCGTTCCGGTGTAAGTGCTTGTCATCATATAGTCATAATGGTTGGCGGCGTCGGCACTTTTGAATTTTCGCCGATCAAAGGTCCGTGTTGGTTGTGCGGACCCTAAACTCTCTCCCCGTTGTCGTTTTGATGTGGGTTGAGACACCATTGAATTAATAATCAGTAAGCTTTAACAATGATATTCCCCCAAACTTCAGTCACACAATCTGACGAACACTTGGTGTGCACACTGTTTTATCCCCCCAAACTTGATGATTTTGTTTCTACTATGGTGCTAAGAAGGGAGGAATTAGAAGACAAGGTGCTCACTCTCAATTGCTATACACTTACCTCAATGAGAACTCTAATTCGTAGCTTTTGGAGTTGAAAGTATGTGGTGAATTTGGGTTATGAGGGAATGAATTTATAGAGATGGTGTGATGGAGAGGAATAGGAGTAATGGATTGAAGTTGTGGGTGACTAGGTTAATGTAGTGGAATGATGGAGATGTAGTTGCTAAAACATGGGTGGAGAGTGGGTTAAAGATGTGTGGGAGTGGGGTTTCAATTGGGGAAGAAGAAGTAGTGGGTAACAAGATGTAACTGCCGAAATAGAGTTGGTTCAAATTCAGGACCCCCGCCCCGGTGGGGGGTATTGTGCCTATGAAGCCCGCCCCGGCGGGCATGCACCTTGTCATTGGACTTGAGAAACCCCCGCCACAGCGAGGGTATTAGGCGTGGAAGGGCCCGCCCCGATGGGGGTAGGTTATGTTAACTGGGTATGTTTTTCTTATTTCTTCCCTTCAACTCCAAACCATGATCATATTAAGATCCTACAATACCATGAAACATAAATGTGAGTAGATTTTTAGCAATTTTAAACATGATGGAGAGCAAGAACATGCAACTTAACTAATTAATAAATTAAATTATTCTATATTACTAATTAATCTAAACTATAATTTAACGGGTATGAATAAAAATATGAAGAATAAAAGTACGATTGGGTTGTCTCCCAATTAGCACTTGATTTTAAGTCGTTCAGCCTGACTACTCCCTATTTATGGTGCATCGGCTAGTGTGATTGTGGTAACATCCATGTTTGAATCGCCACCCCAATAATTCTTTATCCTTTGACCGTTGACCTTGAACGTTTCCAATGGATTCCTATTGTAGAGCTCAACGGCGCCATGTGAGAAAACTCTTTTAATGGTAAATGAACCCGACCACCTTTATTTTAACTTTCCTGGGAAAAACCTCAACCTTGAGTTGAAAAGTAGTACTGATTGCCCCAGTTCGAATGTTCTATGCATGGTTTTCTGGTCGTGCTATTTCTTGACCTTTTCTTTGTATAAATTAGAGTTCTCGTAAGCTTGAAGTCGGAATTCATCGAGCTCGTTTAACTGAAGTAGTCGCTTTTCACCCGCAGCTGCTTGATCGAAGTTAAGTTTCTGAATAGCCCAATAGGCTTTGTGTTGTAAGTCCACAGGCAGGTGACATACTTTCCCACAGACCAAATGATATGGTGACATACCAATTGGTGTTTTGTATGCAGTTCGGTAGGCCCATAGTGCATCGTCCAACCTAAGAGACCAATCCATTCTATTCGGGTTTACTATCTTTCCCAAAATTCTCTTCACCTCCCTGTTTGAAACTTCAACTTGCCCACATGTTTGGGGATGATATGTTGTAGCTACCTTATGGTTGACCCCATATTTTGCTAGAAGAGCTGTGAATGATCTGTTGTAGAAGTGACTACCTTCATCACTTATAATAGCTCTTGGCATGCCAAATCTCGTAAAAATATTCTTCTGCAAGAATTTGAGAACCACTTTGGCATCGTTAGTTGGGAGTGCTACGGCTTCAACCCATTTTGATATATAGTCAACCGCTAGCAATATATACTGATTACTGAACGATGATGGAAATGGCCCCATAAAATCAATGCCCCAAACGTCAAAAATTTGAAATTCCAAGATTTGTTATAGTGGCATCTCATTCCTTTTCGATATGTCGCCCACCCTTTGACATCTATCACAACTTTTAACAAACTGGTGAACGTCCTTAAATAATGTAGGCCAATAAAACCCGGTTTGAAGCACTTTTGCTGCTGTTTTCTCACTACCATAATGACCCCCATATACAGATGAAGGACATTCATGTAATATACTATTCACCTCGTTATAGGGAACACACCTTCTAATCATCTTGTCGGCACACTGTTTGAATAGGTATGGCACATCACATACGTACCACTTGACGTCATAAAGGAATTTCTTTTTCTGTTGTCGTGTAAGATTACGGGGAATAATGTTTCTCACTAGATAATTAGCGAAGTCCGCGTACCATAGAAAATCCGCATTGATCCCAAACAGTTGCTCATCTAAAAATGACTCATTAATTACACATCTGTCCTCATCCGTTTTACCCTAATTTTCCAGCTTAGATAAATGGTCTGCAACTTGATTCTCAGTACCCTTTCTATCTTTTATTTCCAAATAAAATTCTTGGAGAATGAGAATCCCTCTGATAAGGCGTGGCTTAGCATCTTTTTTCGAAATTAAGTACCGAATAGCCGAGTGATCTGTATAAACTACCACCTTTGTTCCGAACAAATATGCCCTGAATTTATCAAAGGCATATACTACTGCAAGCAATTCCTTTTCCGTAGTTGTGTAGTTCATTTGGGTATCCGTAAGTGTTTTACTTACATAGTATATGGCATGAAATACCTTTTCTCGGTGTTGACCCAAGACAGCCCCAACCGCATAGTCGCTTGCATCGCACATCAACTCGAAGGGCATATTCCAATCTAATGCGACGATTACTGGATCATTCTCTAAAAGACTGCACAATGTCCCAAAAAACTTAAAAACTGAATCCTTCTCTAAAAGATTTCATAATAGTTTTGCAATTTTAGAGAAGTCTTTTATAAATCTCCTATAGAACCCGACATGTCCCAGAAAACTTCGAATTCCCTTAACTAAACTTGGTGGAGGAAGCTTTTCAATCGTTTCCAGCTTTTCTTTATCAACCTCTAATCATTTGGCTGAGACCTTGTGCCCCAAAATTATTCATTCTTCAACCATGAAATGGCACTTTTCCCAGTTAAGTACCAAATTTGTTTCTGTGCATCTTTGTAAAACCATCACCTAATTCTCTAGACAAGCATCAAAATTATCCCCATAGAAGGAAAAGTCGTCCATGAAGACTACCATATTTTTCTCCACCATATCCGAGAAGATGGCCATCATACACCTTTGGAAGGTAGCAGGTGCATTACACAAACCAAACGATATTCTCCTGAATGCAAATGTGTCGTATGGGCATGTGAAAGTAGTCTTCTCTTGATCTTCAGGAGAAATGACTATCTGATTATATCCTGAATACCCATCCAATAAGCAGCAGTACTCGTTTCCCGCTAATCTGTCCAACATCTGATCGATAAAAGGTAAAGGAAAGTGATCTTTACGGTTCACCTTATTCAACTTCCTGTAGTCCATGCAAACCCTTCAACCAGTCACTGACCTTGTCGGAATTAACTCATTTTCATCATTTTGTACCACAGTCATTCCTCCCTTTTTTGGAACGCATTGAACCAAACTGACCCACTTACTATCGGAAATTGGGTAAATGATGCTCGCGTCCAACCATTTAAAAATTTCTTTCTTCACTACTTCTTTCATGATTGTATTGAGCCGTCTCTATTGCTACACTGTCGATTTTACATCGTCTTCCATCAAAATTTTGTGCATGCAAAAGGATGGGCTGATTCCCTTGATATCCATAATTGTCCATCCTATGGCCGATTTGTGTTCTCTAAGCACTCTCAGCAACTTTTCTTCCTGCAATTCGTTAAGTGCGACAGAAATAATAACAAGTAAAGAATTAGAATTGCCTAAATATGCATACCTGAGGTGTTTAGGGAGTGACTTAAGTTCAAGAGTAGATGGCTCCTCCAATGACGGTTTCATCCTTGTTGTGGCTTTTTCCTCTATGTGCAATGGTTCAAAGGGTGCTTTAAATCTACTAACTCGTGGTAGGGAGCCTAGCATCTGTAAGTAATCCACAAACTCTAGATCATCTAAATCTTCATCTCCCAATAATGTTTTTTCCAATGGATTATTAGCCAAACTTTTAACCATGTCTTCGCTGATTATCTGATCAATGGCATCCATCCCGAAACACTCCTCTTCATCTGTGGGAAATTTTATGGCTTTGAAAACAGTGAACTTTAGTTCTTGATCTTGGACCCTCATCGTTAGTTCACCTTTTTGTACGTCGATTAGCGTCCTACCCTTAGCAAAGAAAGGTCTCCCTAGGATAATTGGGATGTTCTTATCTTCCTCAAAATCCAGAATTATGAAATCCGTGGGGAATATAAATTTGTCAACCTTGACCAAAATGTCCTCCACAGTGCCTCTCGGATACATGACTGACCTATACGTCAACTGCAATGAGATGTTTATAGGCTTTGGAGCTGGCAAACCCAATTCTGTATAAACTGATAATGGAATAAGGTTCACACTTGCCCCTAAATCACATAAACACTTGTTGAACACCATGTTCCCAATCGTGCACGGAATGGTGAAACTCCCCGGATCTTTCAACTTTAGTGTCAACTTTCGCTGTAAAATCGCACTACACTCCTATGTTAATGCCATTGTTACGAAATCTTCCGACTTCTTTTTTTTGGACAAGATCCCTTTCATGAATTTCGCATAATCGGGCATCTGCTCTAGGGCTTCTGCGAAAGGGATGTTAATCTGAAGTTTCTTAAAAACTTCCAAAAATTTTGCGAACTGCTTATCTAATTTATGCTTTTGGACTCTCTATTGAAACGTCGGTGGAGGATACACAACCGGTTTGTCATCTAACTTTGTTTGTTCAACAAGTTTATCCTCACCCTTTTTTCGTCAACTACTTTGTTCTCATCAACTTTGTCATCTGTTCTAACTGAATTTTCTGTAATTTTCCCATCTAGATGTTTTCCACTTCTCAAAGTGATTGCCTGACACTGTTCGTGATTTCCCTTCGGATTTCTTTCGGTGTCACTTGGTAGAGTCCCTTGTGGTCTATTGTTCAATGCTAAAGCAATTTGTCCCATCTAATTTTCCAAATTCTTGATGGCTATCTCTTGTGATTTCATGGCTAGTTCTTGGTTTTTTATAGCTACCTCGTTGCTTGTTATATACTTTGACAATAACTCTTCTAAATCTGATTTCCTCTCTTGATGTTGAGCTGATCGTTGTTGTTAATTCTGAAATCCTGGGGGATAAGATGGGCGTGGAGCTTGCTGATGCTGGTTATTACTCCATGAAAAGTTAGGATGATTCCTATTCCCCGGATTATATGTATTCTGGTACGTATTCTGTGGAATTCTATTGCAGCTACCCACAAATTGCACTGACACTAGGTTAATGGCACATTGATCTGTAGGATGTTCACCCACGTACAATTCACAAATAACTACAACTTGTTGTGTTTGTTCCCCTGACCAAGCATCAAACTTCTTAGCGAGTGCTAAAATATGTGTTGTTATTGTCGTCACTCTAGCTACCGTAGGTTGTGTCATTCTTGTCGTGGGCCACTGATAATTGTTAGCTACCATTGTCTCTATCAATTGATATGTCTCCTCATAATTCTTTGCCATAAAAGCTCCACCCGAAGCTGCATCAATACTAGTCCTGAGATTCCCATGTAATCCATTTTAAAATGTGTTCATCTGCAACCACTTAGGCAATCCGTGATGTGGGAATTTTTTGAGCAACTCCTTGTATCTCTCCCATGCCTCGTATAATGATTCCCCATATTGCTGATCAAACATAGTAATCTCGTTTCTTATCTTTGCAGTCTTTGCTGGCGGGAAAAAATTAGCTAAAAACTTCTGAGCCAGGTCAACCCATGTAGTTATTGAACCCGATGGTTGAGAGTGTAACCAACTTTTCACCTTGTCCCGCAGAGTGAATGGGAACAAGCGAAGTCTGACTGCTTCATCTGACACCCCATTATATTTAAAAGTGTCTCATATTTCCAAAAGGCTGATCAGATGTTCATTCGGATCATCATTTGTAAGTCCCCCAAACTGAACCAAGTTTTGGATCATCTAAATAGTCCCAGGCTTAATCTCGAATGTGTTCGCAACTATAGCAGGCCTGGTAATACTCGACTGAAGCTCAGTCACCTTGGGTGTAGCAAAGTCCCTCAACGCTTTCTAGTCTTCGGCAGCCATTGCTTCTTCTTTTTTAGAATTTTTGTAGTCTTCCCTTGTCTCCTTGATCCACTTACTTAACCTTTGAAAGCGTCTCTTAATGTCGTCCTCCAAAGGAAGCAAGTCTGGATTTTTGGATCGAGTTTGCATAAACCAACTTCAAAAACCTGAAATAATACGAACAAGACAAAAAATAAAAATGATAAAGTAAAAATGGACTAATTAAACTAATATCACAAAATATTAAAATCTATACTAAAGTGCCTGACAACGACGCCAAAAACTTGTTGGGTAAAATCTAATTACGCACAGCACGCAAGTATACGTGGTCAATAAGTAATATAATAATAAGTAGAGTATCATTCTCACAGAGACTTTAATAAGAAATTAACCCTCACAGTTACTAATTTCCTATTAATCCTAATTTTATTAAACTAACAAATTTTCAGTTTGTACTAAAAGTATTAAAACTATTAAAATTACCAAACAATCAACAAACCCTAAAAACTGAATTTTCAAACAAATATTGGAGAATTAGGCTTACGACTTCACTCTAGGCATCACTCTGATTATTACACCTTTATTCCAGTTTAATTCACTATCTCAGTTTATTAATCAAGAACATGTATGTAGAACTAGCCACGTCTCAATGTACTAATACCGTATTAACTCAAATTCACAAATTAGATAAAATCAAGTTAAACATCTTAATCAACTAACTTACTATATCTCTATGTGAATTACTGTAACAACCCGATATTTTCTATATAAATAAATCAAAAATTTTGCGTATAATTTTTTTTTATTTTATTTAAAGATGAAGATTTGTTCAAGATAAAGTGTAAGTAAGTATTTATGTGATAAATAAAAATATATTTATTACATGAATAATTATAAATAATTTTATTATACAATTATTGATTATTATAAAGTATATTCTTATAATAATTAATATAGTAGAAATGTTTTTATTAATTATTTTCCATGAAAATATAGTTATATATTATTTAAATAATATATGCAATGATTTTCTTTGAATAATTATAATAATTATTTTATTATGTGAATTTTAGTACATATTATTAAGTTAATTATTTTACCTTAATTATTAATGTTAATTATGGAAGAATAAATCAGATATGGAATTCTAATCCTAATTTTGGATTTTTATCAAGGAATGAAAAAATAATATTATATTATTATTTGTCAATGTTATAGATGTGTATTGTATGTGTGTAATCTTAATGTGTAGAATAGTTTTAATGTATTATGTCTAAACCCTAATATTAATTCGTTTAACCCTATTTTGAAATTTATAGGGGAAATTCAAGATTTTTATATAACAGTGATATATGATTTATGTTGTATATAATGTTATGATTAATTAGGTAAACCATAATTAATAGTTAGAAATCCTAGTTAGCAAATCAAGAAAACCGTAGTAATATTTTTTTTATAAACCCTAGTTCCTAAGTCAGTTAAAACTTTACAATCTGTTAAGCCATCGAGTTATGTTGTATATGATATATATTGTAGAATTTAATACTAATTATGAGAAAACCCTAATTAGTAATTACAAACCCTAATTTTGGAAACCCTAAATAATATTTATAAACCCTAATTTTCTATACTAACCCTAATTATCAAGTGGGAAAACCCTAATTGTAAAATTAGAATGTTTAATATTAATTAGTGGACCTGAACCTAATTAGCAAGTTTTTATTAATTGAAAACCTAAACTATTTCAAGAAACCCTAATTATAATTTTAGAAACTAAAATTTATTTATTTATTTGTGCAAACCCTAATTAGACATCCTATAAAGTATTTGTGTTAAACCTTAGGGTTAAACCCTAAGGGTCAAACCCTAAGGATTTGTCAAATGACCATAATGACATTAATTTTTCAAAACAAAAGACCATTTTACCCTTAATTGCATAATTGAGCTTACTTGCAAATCTAGGTAAATTTGGAGTTGTTGGCCAACTCTTGACCAACCATGTGGCACATAGCAACACCAATTCAGCAAGCCACAAGTCAATTACCAGCCATACAATGCATCTAACTCAATATAAATAGATTGGGATAGAGAAAATAACATTTTGTTAGCCATTTTTGCAAAACTCTCATCCTAGAACTTATCTCTCTAAGACCCACGAAATATAGAAGTATATCAGTCCCATATTCAAGCCCCACGAATTCCTTAAACAAATCAGAAGCTCAGAATCAAAATTGCTCAAAGTGAGGTATAAAACCCTAAACGAAATCTAATCTTTGATCTTATGTTAAATGTTATGTTTTTATGTTTAAAAGTGTTTTATGTTATGTTAATAAATGATCTAGGTTGGTATTTAGTGGATCCATAACATCTAGATTCACAAAATACGAGTTTTCAAAAAAATCTCGAAAATTTTTAAAATGTCTCTGACAGTCAAATGTCAGATCGTGTAGATCTCTTTCTGTTTATGTTCTTGTATGTTTTAAGGTTTGTATTTGAAGTATGTTATGTGGTCTGTGATCTGGGAGTGGAATCATGGCTATTCCATGTCCAGATTTCATTTTATTTTTGGTCAAACCTAGTTGACCGAGCTTGACGAAACGATTTTTGGGTAACCCAGAAATCTGTAGGCAGCGTCTGACATGATTTTGTAACGCCCAGATCTTTCTGTTATTAGTTGTTTGATTTCTATTGTTGTAAAAATGTTGTGGTATGTTATATGGACGTCAGGTTAAGGCTTTTAGATCCCTGAAATCATCAACATATTGAACACTATGGATGGTCAAACCAGCTTAGACGATCACGGATTTGATTTTATGGAATTCCCAAAAAATCAAGAACATGATTTCTGACAGTGGTTTGACCGGACCGGATCTAATACTTGTAATGTTTTTAGGGTGATTTTGTGTAATGAATCTGTTGTAGTACATGTTGGCTACAATCAAGAACTTTTAAATCACAAAAACATCAAACAGATAGAAAGTTGTGGAAGCCCAAAAGTGCATACTAGAAATGTTCTTCATTTCTGCCCTTTCTGGGCAGAAATGAAGAACAGCCTCTGACAGCTACTTCGGTGTCTCAAATCTCTTAGGTGTTGTGGTGTATGAACCTATTTGTTGTTTTAACTTGTAGTCTTGCATTAGTTCTACACGATTTGCTCAACAACATTCCTAAAATCACAACACACATTGAATCATTGCTGGTCAAACATGGTCCCTCGAAATTGTGTATGGTGTTCTGGGTTTTCAAGAAGAACACCTATAGCGACAATTCTGTCACTATAGGAGGTCTTTAGCGACAGACGGTGTATTTTAATTAATTTAAATTCCAAAAATTAATTATTTTAATTAAATAAATAAAAAAATAGTTTTCAATTATTAAAAATACCAAATAAATTATTAAAAATTATTTTAAATTCTGAAAATTAGTTTTTATTTATTTGAAATATATTTCATAAATATTTAATATTTTTAAAATATTATTAGTAAAATGTTATTAAAGTTATATAATGATTATATTAAATAAATTAGATTAAAAATGATTTTAATATTATAAAAATCATATTAAATGAAAATAAAATGTTTAAGGATATTTTAAGTTATAAAATATAACTTTTAATATTTAAAGGATAATTTCATTAATAATTTAATATTAAGAATTATTAATTTATTAATAATATTAAATTTATTTAATAATTATATTAAATAAATAGTTTTATAAATGGTTTTATTAATTTAAAAATCATTTAAAATGGATATAAATGAATTAAAAATATTTTAAGTTATAGTTAATGACTTTTAATATTTTGATAAATAAAACATTAATACTTTAATATTAATGATAATTATTTAAAAATCATTTCAAGGTAATATAAATACTTTAAAAATATTCTAAGTTATCATAAATAACTTTAATATTTTGGCAATGGTTTAATTAATAGTTTAATATTAATTAAATATTAATGATAATAGAATTATTTAATATTTAAATCATTTAATAATGATTCCGATGTTTGAAAATTCATGATAAATTATAATAAATGTTTAAAAATTATTATAAGTCATTTAAAAATAATATGACTGATACTAAGTTACAAGATAGAGTCTTAGACTCGATAATTACCCAATAAAGTCATCGGTACACCAACATGTTTCAGAAATTGATCTGGACATATAATTTAATTAGATATGTGTTTATTTGTGATTCAATGGTTGTTAAACATATGTGACAATGTGATTAGGTTATGTGCTAACTTCAATAAGCAATATTATGTGTTGAGATATATTGTTCTAATCGAACGAATGATCTTATTATTGATAGGTCGTGATATAAAAGATAAAACTAAGTTGCAAATTGTAAGCAGCGCATCAGGAAAGTATCTTACATTTGCATTTCCTTTATGCAATGGACATGAGTAAGAAGTTTCAGAATTATATTATTATTATGCTATATTAATAACCCTATTGTGATATATTCTATATCCGATCATTGATTATCAACATGTTAGTATATAGTAATTCATATATATATTTTGTTTGTTAATTTTAAAATATTGTTATACAAGTGTCCCCACTTGAATAATTATTATATTTAAACACATGTTGATATATATATATATATATATATATATATATATATATATATATATATATAAGCCGTCTAAGCTACTTGATCAGCTAGACACCGATTCAGAAATATCGTTGAATATGACAAAACCTTTTTGTATCCAATCAAATTGTTTTGGTTCAGATTCTAGACTAAGTATGAATATCCCGATCACGGAAAAACTTTTATGCGCCCAAGGCGGACAGAGTGAACGATAATATCGTTCTTATGACGCCCCCAAAATACGTATACATCACCCATTCTGAGTCGCCAAATACATGGTACAGAAATAAATACAACTTCATTAAACTGTGAGTTTAAATACAAATAGAGAGTATAAAAACTCAAAAGGAGTCCTCATTATAGTTATTGATACACTATTTTAAAAATAGTGAGGACTGCTAAAATAACTTTCTATAACCATCACTCCGTACCCCGACTAGTTCCTGCTATGTTATCACCTCCTGAGAAGAAAAATGGAACAAAAGGATGAGCTCAACTAGCCCAATAAAGAATATTATGACTAAGATAATATACAACAAATTATCTTTAGTCTTCAACAGGGAATACTCTTATAAAATATAATAGACAACAAGTTTTAGATCAACAACTACAGCGGAAAACAGCAATCCATTAGAAGAGTCAAGTAGAAAAAGAATTCTACTATCTTCTAAGATTTAAAAGTCCATCATCAATATTTTATCCCTGTAACATCAATCAATATACATCTTGAATCAAATATTCATCTTTGCACTACAGGCCAAAGATATTCATTTGTATCACCAGTTGGTCATGTTCATCTCAACACCTATTCATCTTTGCACTACGGGCCAAAGATATTCATTAGGTAATCATTCATCTTTGCACTACAGGTCAAAAATATTCATTTGTATCATCATTTAGGACTGAGGATGATGAAAAATATTTTAAAGAAAACGAATCCAGTGAGATAACAGATCAAATATTAAGGATTCGTGATATATGATTTATGTTGTATATAATGTTATGATTAATTAGGTAAACCATAATTAATAGTTAGAAATCCTAGTTAGCAAATCAAGAAAACCCTAATAATATTTTTTTTATAAACCCTAGTTCGTAAGTCAGTTAAAACTTTACAATCTGTTAAGCCATCGTGTTATGTTGGATATGATATATATTGTAGAATTTAATACTAATTATGGGAAAACCCTAATTAGTAATTACAACCCCAAATTTTGCAAACCCTAAATAATATTTATAAACCCTAATTTTCTATATTAACCCTAATTATCAAGTGGGAAAATCCTAATTGTAAAATTAGAATGTTTAATGTTAATTAGTGGACCTAAACCTAACTAGAAAGTTTTTATTAATTGAAAACCTAAACTATTTCAAGAAACCCTAATTATAATTTTATAAACTAAAATTTATTTATTTATTGTGCAAACCCTAATTAGACATCCCATAAAGTATTTGTGTTAAACCTTAGGGTCAAACCCTAAGGGTTTGTCAAATGACCATAATGACATTAATTTTTCAAAACAAAAGACCATTTTACCCTTAATTGCATAATTGAGCTTACTTACAAATCTAGGTAAATTTGGAGTGGTTGGCCAACTCTTGACCAACCATGTGACACATAGCAACACCAATTCAGCAAGCCACCAGTCAATTACCAGCCATACAATGCATCTAACTCAATATAAATGGAGGGGGCTTTCCAATAAGAATTTCTCCTTACTGGCGTGCAATTAGGTGACCAAATCTCTCCTTGACAGAACTTTCTAGACATTGCCAATAATTCTATCTAATAATATTATTCAAATAATATGAATTATTGATCTGATAATGGAAAATACTGTGCAGTGATAATTATTGAAACAACAATAATATAAAATATCAACGCAGCAATTATTGAATCAATAAAATAAAATATTGAATAGTAATTATTGTAACAATCATTAAGTAGTGCCTTCTTACGTAAGAATCAATAATTCAAAAATACTGTGCAATACCGTGTGCTACTGTGCAATAACGTGTATTACTGTATTTCAAATACCGGGTATTCCAACAGTATTAACGGTAAAAAAACTCAAACTTGTCGTTTTCTTTATCGGACAGTTATTCTGTTATGTGGCAAACAAATGGCTGCGCCGTGATACGAATATTCCCCAACAGAATGAATATTCCACAACTAAACGAATATTCCCCGACAACAATGAATATTTTATAACCACTTGCGTATTTTGTAAAATTTGCATATTTCACCCATATCCAAAGTTATTATATCAAATTAATACCTTATTATTCACAATATTAAATAAAGGAAATTTGATTTTATTCATTAAAAAGTTGGGGTCTTACAACCTTCCCTCCTTATGAAATTTCATCCTCGAAATTGACGTACGTACCTGATGTTTCGAAAAGGTGAGGATACCTCGCTTTCATTTCTGATTCCAACTCCCAGGTCATCTCTTCAATAGCATGGTTTCTCCACAAAACCTTAACTTGTGGTATAACCTTCGTGCATAGGACATGCTCTTTCCTATCCAAGATCTTAACAGGTACCTCCTCGTACGTTAAATCTTCAGCTATCTCGTCTGGTTCTAAATCAATAATATGGTTCAGGTCTTTAACATATTTACGAAGCATAGATATATGAAAAACATTATGAACACGAGACATACTTGGAGGTAATGCGAGTCTTTAAGCCACATTTCCTATTCGGTCAAGAATCTCAAATGGACCAACAAATCTTGGATTAAGCTTTCCTCTCTTCCCAAATCTTGTAACTCCCTTCCATGGTGCAACACGTAACAATACATGATCCCCAATATTAAATTTCACGTCCTTCCGATGAATATCTGCATAACTCTTTTGTCGATTATGTGCCGTTTGTATACGTTGTCGAATCGTTTGGATCTTCTCTATAGTCATGCGTACCAACTCTAGTCCCAACAATGTTGCTTTACCTACCTCATCCCAGCATACTGGAGAATGACATTTTCTTCCATTCAACGCCTCGAATGGAGCCACACCTATGCTCGCCTGATAACTGTTGTTGTAGGAGAATTCCACCAATGGTAGGTATTTATCCCAACTCCCTTTGAGATCTAGGACACAGAGTCTTAATAGATCTTCAAGAGTTTAAATAGTCCTCTCTGATTGTCCTTCCATTTGAGGATGGTATGCCGAACTGAATTGTAAATCCATGCCCTTAGCTTTCTATAAGCTAACCCAAAATTGTGATGTGAATCTTGGGTCACGATCCGAAACTATGGATACTGGAATGCCATGAAATCTCACAATCTCGTTCACGTACATACTAGCAAGACGTTCAAGGGAATAAGTCTCACGTATGGGCAAGAAATGGGCAGACTTGGTTAATCTATCAACAGTAACCCAAATCGCATATATGCCTTGAGAAACCTTGGGAAGACCCGTAACGAAATCCATAGTAATGTGTTCCCACTTCTATTTCGGAATCTCAAGTGGTTGTAATGGACCCTTTGGCATTTGATGCTCCACCTTTACACGTTGACAAGTTAAACACCTCGAGATAAACTTCGCGATCTCTCTTTTCATATTGCTCCACCAAAATTTATATCGAAGGTCATTATACATTTTGGTACTCCCGGGATGGATTACAAACGGTGTGTTGTGTGCCTCCATCATGATTCTATGCTTCAAGTCAGAATCATTAGGAACACAAAGTCTGGAGTTGACTCAAAGTATTCCTTCTGCATCGATTCTTGCTTCTGGAATAGCACCTTCTTGCACTTTCTTCTTCATACGCATCAACTTCATGTTCGTAGCTTGAGCAGCTTTAACTTTATCGATTAAAGTCGGTTCTACTCGCATGTTTGATATCATCATGTGGGTACTTGGAGCCTTCATCTCTATCTCGATCCTTTTCAAGTTATACAAAATAGACCTTTGTGTTAACAACATTGCACTCGTACCCGCATATGATCTTCTACTTAAAGCATCAGCTTCCACATTTGCTTTTCCAGGATGATATTGGTTGGTGTGATCGTAATCTTTCAACAGCTCGAGCCAACGTCGTTGCCGCATGTTGAGTTCCATTTGGGTGAAGAAATATTTGAGGCTTTTATGATCTGTATAGATCTCCATTTTCTCCCCATACAAGTAGTGTCTCCAAATCTTCAATGCAAAAACGACTGCTGCCAACTCCAAATCATGAGTAGGATAATTCCTCTCCTATTCTTTGAGTTGCCATGAGGCATAGGCTATGACTTTCCCATGTTACATGAGAACACATCCTAACCCTTTGCCTGAAGCATCGTTGTAGATAACAAATCCATCCGAACCAGATGGTATTGTCAGAACCGGTGCCGAAATGAGTCTTCTCTTGAGTTCTTGAAAACTCTTCTCGCAATCCTCGTTCCAATAGAATTTTATATCTTTACGAGTTAGCTGAGTTAACGGAGTAGCGATTCGAGAAAATCCTTCCACGAATCTCCGATAATAACCAGCTAAGCCCAGAAAGCTACGTACTTCGGTCACCGACTTTGGTTGCTCCAAACTTTGTATAACTTCAATATTCATCGGGTCGACAGATACTCCATGTTTTGACACCATGTGTCCAAGGAATGCTACTTCCTCAAGCCAGAACTCGCATTTTTTCAACTTGGCATACAACTTGTTATCACGAAGCCTTTGCAGTCCCAGCTTCAAATGGTGCTCATGATCTTCACGGCTTTTGGAAAAGATGAGGTTGTCATCAATAAAGACAACAACGAACTGATCCAAGTATTCTTTAAACACATGGTTCATCATATCCATGAAAGAAGCAGGAGCATTAGTCAATCCAAAAGACATGACTAAGAATTTATAATGCTTGTACCGAGTTCTGAAGGCAGTCTTTGGAATATCCTCAGTTTTAATATTCAGTTTGAAAAGAATTGTGCTCCTTATAACTGGTCAAACAGGTCATCAATGCGAGGTAGCAGATACCTATTCTTGATAGTGACATGGTTCAACTCTAGGTAGTCAATACAAAGTCGCATACTCCCGTCTTTCTTCTTTATGAATAACACAGGAGCACCCCAAGGAGATGTACTAGGACGAATAAAACCGATGTCCAAAAACTCCTGTAGTTGGACCATTAACTCCTGAAGTTCAATAAGAGCCATTCGATATTGGGTTTTAGAAATGGGCTTTGTACCAGGTTCAAGGTCTATAAAGAATTTAACTTCACGTTCTGGGGGTAGACCGGAAAGTTCTTCAGGAAATACATCAGAAAATTCACTAATAATAGAAATAGTATTCAAATCTGACGTATTTTTGTTCAAGTCCGTGACATGCGCTAAGAAAGCTTGACATCCATTTTTCAATAAATGAATAGCTTTATGGCTTGATATGACAGTGATTGATTTTAGTGGTTTGATTGTTTGAATTCGCATAATAGTTTGGTTAGGAATATGAAAACTAACATCTTTACGAAAACAATCAATTTTAGAATGATGCGTGGTTAACCAATCAATCCCCAAAATAACATCAAATGCAAGAATTTTCAACGAAATAAGGTCGGCAGGTAATGTGATGGTACCAACATGAATCATGCAAAATTTAAAAATAGTAGATGTAACGAAAGTTTCTCCTAACGGAGTCTCAACAAATAAGTCAAAGTCTAATTTCTCCAGAGTCAAGTTTAAACGTTGAGCACAAGCAGGAGAGATAAAAGAATGGGTAGAACCAGTATCTAATAAGGTATAAACTTCGCAAGAGTTTATGATTAGCTTACCCGTGATCACCTCGTTTGGGTTCTTCGCGTTTTGGGCAGTCACGACAAACGTCCTTCCAGGAACCACCGATTTTAAATTGTCCGGGACAGCCTTTGGAGTCACCATCCCTGCTGAACTTGGTTTCGCAACTAGACAATCTCTAGCTATATGACCTTCCTTTCCACAGTTATAACACACCTTAGATTGTTATGGGCAGTTTGGGCTGATGTGTCCCTTTTTCCCGTATTTGTAACATACGACCGGTAGTCGTTCTCCTCCCCTAGAAACAGTTGATGTTGGTGCTGACATCTTTACGTTATCATTATTGTACCTTCTCCTTTTGAAATCTCCTCCTGACTCGCTCATTCTATTATCACGGCCACGATTACCACCAGAGTGGTTACCGCTTTTGTCTGAATGCTTTCCTTCCCTCTGGTTGTCATTGCTCCGATGACCGCTGCCACTGGTATGACCCTGGTTGTGTTCCCTCGGTTGAACATACTCATTATCTCGCTCTAATAATTGATCCATGTTTACAACATCTAAATATAATGAAAATTTATGAGAGATAAGATATTGTCGAATCTCGGGCTTTAGACCTCTCAGAAACATCCTCGTCATTCGTTCCTCATTTTCGACCAAATGAGGTAAAAACCTGGATAACTCTGCAAACTTCGCCTCGTACTGGGACACTGTCATATTATTTTGTTCCAGTCTGATAAACTCTACCTCCTTCATATGACGAATACTTTCAGGAAAGTACTTGTCACTTTATAGTTTTTGAAACATTTCCCAAGACATGCTGACTGCGGCTGGCTGGGTACGCTTCACAGACTCTCACCAGTTGTCTGTCTCACCGCGGAACAAAAAGGTGGTGAATGGAACCTTCTGTTCCTCCGTGCATCCCAAGACATCGAATGTCTTGGTAATTTGTTTGACCCACGTTTCCGTCATGATCGGATCTGGCTTTCCCTTAAATTCTGGTGGTCCCAACTCTTTGAACTGCTTGGCTGTGACAAGCCGCGCATTGCTAGCATTTACACCCGTATTTTGTGCACGAGTCTCCCTCGTCTGGTTTTGCATGAAATGCAAAAAGCTTATAAACATCCCATCATTCATCATTTGTTCGGTAACGTTGTTTACAGGAGGAATATTGCCTTCCTGTTGCACGTTCCCCTGGGTAGTGATCAAAGGTGTCTCCACGGTCTGATTCACTCCATTATTAACATTCTCAGTTGTCATTCTTAAATACTGCCATAAAACAAGGGTTAATAGTCATGTAACATATTATCCCTATAATTTGACCGACCAAATAAATACCAAATAAACTTAATCAGGTCATACTAGCGAAGGAATTCCCCGTTTCTCCCCTCTTAGTTCTTATCTCACATTTCAGCCAAGGATCATATCCCTAAGCTTTGATACCAACTATGTCGCCCCCAAAATAGGTAAACATCACCCATTCTGAGTCGCCAAATACATGGTACAGAAACAAATATAACTTTATTAAACTGTTAATTTAAATACAAATAGAGAGTATAAAAACTCAAAAGGAGTCCTCATTATAATTATTGATACACTATTTTAAAAATAGTGAGGACTGCTAAAACAACTTTCTAGAATCATCACTCCGTACCCCGACTAGTTCCTGCTATGTTCTCACCTCCTGAGAAGAAAAATGGAACAAAAGGGTGAGCTCAATTAGCCCAGTAAATAATATTATGACTAAGGTAATATACAAAAAATTATCATTAGTCTTCAACAGGGAATACTCTTATAAAATATAATAGACAACAAGTTTTAGATCAACAACTACAGCGGAAAACAGCAATCCATTAGAAGAGTCAAGTAGAAAAAGAATTCTACTATCTTCAAAGATTTAAAAGTCCATCATCAATATTTTATCCCTGTAACATCAATCAATATACATCTTGAATCAAATATTCATCTTTGCACTACAGGCCAAAGATATTCATTTGTATCACCAGATGGTCATGTTCATCTCAACACATGTTCTTCTTTGCACTACGGGCCAAAGATATTCATTAGGTAATCATTCATCTTTGCACTACAGGCCAAAGATATTCATTTGTATCATCATTTAGGACTGAGGATGATGAAAAATATTTTAAGGAAATCGAATCCAGTGAGATAACAGATCAAATATTAAGGATTCGTATTACAGTTTATCCAAGTTCAAAAATATTCTGAAAGAACCAATTTTGAAGCAGATTTCAAAAATAATGATCAAAACATGGATACAATCAAAGATAGTAACCATAATAGACAACTTGGACAAAAAGAAGAAAATTTCATTTTTCTGTGAATAGTGTCGTATTCGTGAATAGTGTCGTATACGTGAATAGTATCCCCGACACAAAAGTTCCAAATTTGATAAAAAGTTCATATTAATATTTCGGCATAATAATATTGAAGAAAATATCATTTAAGAAGAAGATAATATCCCTTACCTCAAAATATCAGTACTTCTGATCAGAATATCGGTATAAGGCTGAAGGAAACTTGCACTGATTAACAAAACCTCACAAAGTATCTAAATACTCACAAAATACACTCAATAATCTACAGAGAGAAAGAGAGAAAACTTGTTTCTGGTGTGATTTTGTATTCTAACTTAGCCCTCTATTTATAGGAAAGTGTTAGCACGCCGAAGCAGACTTAACCTGCAACCTGATGGCTTTACCTGCTATTATTCCCACCCACCACATTTGAATAAAAATCTCAGCACATTTCTTCACCAACCAAGAGTGGGGCCCACCAATTCTAGAATTTTCCACCAAAATAATTTATAACCTGATTTCCGAATCAGTCACCTCTTAAAATTCATAACAAATCATACGCTCATTTTTAACGGTTCAAAATTTGTGGACATATACTCAACTTATATATGTATAACATATCCAAAGATTACAACGATCCAACGGTCGGATTAAAAATTAAAACTCCCGTAATATATCTCAAAAAACACTAGTTTGATTTTTAATACCTCCAATCCGACAAAATACTAATAAAACACCTCAACATTAATTCTTTCATTTATAACCACATAAATAAATCCATCATTTATATTCACATAAAATAAATATTTACTTATCATGTGAATCAATGATTAATTATTCACAAATAATATTACAGAATCATATTTATGATAACCAGGCTGTTCCCAGGAAAGAGGGGGCTTTCCAATAAGAATTTCTCCTTACTGACGCGCAATTAGGTGACCAAACCTCTCCTTAATAGAACTTTCTAGACATTGACAATAATGCTATCTAATAATATTATTCAAATAATATGAATTATTGATCTGATAATGGAAAATATTGTGCAGTGATAATTATTGAAACAACAATAATATAAAATATCAATGCAGCAATTATAGAATCAATAAAATAAAATATTGAACAGTAATTACTATAACAGTTATTGAGTAGTACCTTCTTACGTTAGAATCAATAATTCAAAATTACTGTGCAATACCGTGTGCTACTGTGCAATAATGCGTATTATTGTATTTTAACCACCGGGTATTCCAACGGTGTTAACAGTAAAAAACTTAAACATGTCATTTTCTTCATCCAATAGTTATTCTGTTATGGGGCCCACAAATGGCTGCGTCGTCGTATGAATATTCCCTGACAAAAAAATATTCCACGACTAAACGAATATTCCCCGAAAACAATGAATATTTTATAACCACTTGCGTATTTTGTAAAATTTGCATATTTCACCCATAACCAAAGTTATTATATCAGATTAATACCTTATTATTCACAACAATAAATAAAGGAAATTTGATTTTATTCATTAAAAAGTTGGGGTCTTACAACCTCCCCTCCTTGTAAAATTTTGTCCTCAAAATTGACGTACGTACCTGGTGTTTCGAAAAGGTGAGGATACCTCGCTTTCATTTATGATTCCAACTCCCAGGTAATCTCTTCAATAGCATGGTTTCTTCACAAAACCTTAACTTGTGGTATAACATTCGTGCGTAGGACATGCTCTTTCATATCCAAGATCTTAACAGGTACCTCCTCGTACGTTAAATCTTCAGCTATCTCGTCTAGTTCTAACTCAATAATGTAGTTCGGGTCTTTAACATATTTACGAAGCATAGATATATGAAAAATATTATGAACACGAGACATACTTGGAGGTAATGCGAGTCTATAGGCCACATTTCCTATTCGGTCAAGAATCTCAAATGGACCAATAAATCTTGGATTAAGCTTTCCTCTCTTCCCAAATCTTGCAACTCCCTTCCATGGTCCAACACGTAACAATACATGATCCCCAATATTAAATTCCATGTCCTTCCGATGAAGATACGCATAACTCTTTTGTCGATCCTATGCCGTTTGTATACGTTATCGAATCGTTTGGATCTTCTCTATAGTCATGCGTACCAACTCTAGTCCCAACAATGTTGCTTCACCCACCTCATCCCAGCATACTGGAGAACAACATTTTCTTCCATGCAACGCCTCGAATGGAGCCACACCTATGCTCGCCTGATAACTGTTGTTGTAGGAGAATTCCACCAATGGTAGGTACTTATCCCAACTCCCTTTAAGATCTAGGACACAGAGTCTTAATAGATATCTTCAAGAGTTTGAATAGTCCTCTCTGATTGTCCGTCCATTTGAGGATGGTATGCCGAACTGAATCGTAAATCCGTGCCCATAGCTTTCTGTAAGCTAACCCAAAATTGTGAAGTGAATCTTGGGTCACGATCTGAAACTATGGATACTGGCATGCCGTGAAATCTCACAATCTTGTTCACGTACATACTAGCAAGACGTTCAATGGAATAAGTCTCACGTATGGGCAAGAAATGGGCAGACTTGGTTAATCTATCAACAATAACACAAAACGCATTTATGCCTTGAGAAACCTTGGGAAAACCCGTAACGAAATCCATAGTATTGTGTTCCCACTTCCATTTCGGAATCTCAAGTGGTTGTAATGGACCCTTTGATATTTGATGCTCCACCTTTACACGTTGACAAGTTAAACACCTCGAGATAAACTCCGCGATCTCTCTTTTCATATTGCTCCACCAAAATGTATGTCGAAGATCATGATACATTTTGGTACTCCCAGGATGGATTGCAAACGGTGAGTTGTGTGCCTTCATCATGATTCTATGCTTCAAGTCAGAATCGTTAGGAACACAAAGTCTGGAGTTGACTCGAAGTATTCCTTCGTCATCGATTCTTGATTCTGGAATAGAACCATCTTGCACTTTCTTCTTCATATGCATCAGCTTCATGTCCGTAGTTTGAGCAGCTTTAACTTTATCGATTAAAGTCGGTTCTACTTGCATGTTTGATATCATCACGTGGGTACTTGGAGCCTTCATCTCTTTCTCCATCCTTTGCAAGTTATACAAAATGGACCTTTGTGTTAACAACATTGCACTCGTACCCGCATATGATCTTCTACTTAATGCGTCAGCTACCACGTTTGCTTTTCCATGATGATATTGGATGGTATGATCGTAATCTTTCAACAGATCGAGCCAACGTCGTTGCCGTATGTTGAGTTCCTTTTGGGTGAAGAAATATTTAAGGCTTTTATGATCTGTATAGATCTCCACTTTCTCCCCATACAGGTAGTGTCTCCAAATCTTCAATGTGAAAACGACTGCTGCCAACTCCAAATCATGAGTAGGATAATTTCTCTCATATTCTTTGAGTTATCATGAGGCATAGACTATGAATTTCCCATGTTGCATGAGAGCACATCCTAACCCTTTTCCTGAAGCATCGCTGTAGATAACAAATCCATCCGAACCAGATGGTATTGTCAGAACAGGTGCCGAAATGAGTCTTCTCTTGTGTTCTTAAAAACTCTTCTCGCAATCCTCGTTCCAACCGAATTTTATATCTTTACGAGTTAGCTGAGTTAACAGAGTAGCGATTCGAGAAAATCCTTCCACGAATCTCCGATAATAACCAGTTAAGCCTAGAAAGCTACGTACTTCGGTCGCCGACTTTGGTTTCTCCCAACTTTGTATGACTTCAATCTTTGTCGGGTCGACAGATACTCCATGTTTTGACACCACGTGTCCAAGGAATGCTACTTCCTCAAGCCAGAACTCGCATTTTTTCAACTTGGCATACAACTTGTTATCAGGAAGCCTTTGCAGTTCCAGCTTCAAATAGTGTTCATGATCTTCACGGCTTTTGGAATAGATGAGGATTTCATCAATAAAGACAACAACGAACTGATCAAAGTATACTTTAAACACACGGTTCATCATATCCATGAAAGCAGCAGGAGCATTAGTCAGTCCAAAAGACATGACTAAGAATTCATAATGCTCGTACCGAGTTCTGAAGGCAGTCTTTGGAATATTCTCTGTTTTAATCTTCAGCTGATGATATCCAGAATGAAGATCGATCTTTGAAAAGAATTATGCTCCTTGCAACTGGTCAAACAGGTCATCAATGCGAGGTACCGGATACCTATTCTTGATAGTGACATGGTTCAACTCTCGGTAGTCAATACAAAGTTGCATGCTCCCGTCTTTCTTCTTTACGAATAACACAGGAGCACCCCAAGGAGATGTACTAGGACAAATAAAACCAATGTCCAACAACTCCTGTAGTTAGACTTTTAACTCCTAAAGTTCAATAGGAGCCATTCGATATAGGGTTTTAGAAATGGGCTTTGTACCAGGTTAAAGGACAAAAAAGAATTCAACTTCACATTTTAGGGGTAGACCGGGAAGCTCTTCAGGAAATACATCAGGAAATTCACTAACAATAGAAATAGTATTCAAATCTGACGTGTTTTTGTTCAAGTCCGTGACATGGGCTAAGAAAGCTTGACATCCGTTTTTCAATAAACAAATAGCTTTATGGCTTGATATGACAGTGACTAATTTTAGTGGTTTGGTTGTTTGAATTCGCATAATAGGTTGGTTAGGAATATGAAAACTATCAACCTTACGAAAATAATTAATTTTAGCATGATGCGTGGTTAACCAATAAATCCCCAAAATCACATCAAATGAAAGAATTTTCAACGAAATAAGGTCGGCATGTAATGTGATGGTACCGACTTGAATCATGCAAGATTTAAAATAATAGATGTAACGAAAGTTTCTCCTAACGGAGTCTCAACAGATAAGTCAAAGTTTAATTTCTCCGGAGTCAAGTTTAAACGTTAAGCACAAGCATGAGAGTTAAAAGAATAGGTAGAACCGGTATCTAATAAGGTATAAACTTCACAAGACTTTATGATTAGCTTACCCGTGATCACCTCATTTGGGTTCCTTGCGTTTTGGGCAGTCACGACAAACGCCCTTCCAAGAACCACCGACTTTAACTTGTCCGGGACAGCCTTTGGAGTCACCATCCCTGTTCAACTTGGTTTCGAAACTAGACAATCTCTACCTATATGACCTTTCTTTCCACAGTTATAACACAACTTGGATTGTTGTGGGTAGTTTGGGCTGATGTGTCACTCTTTCCCGCATTTGTAACATACGAGTGGTGGTCGTTCTCCTCCCCTAGAAACAGTTGATGTTGGTGCTGACGTCTTTATGTTATCATTGTTGTTCCTTCTCCTTTTTAAATCTCCTCCTGACTCGCTCCTTCTATTATCACGGCCACGATTACCACCAGAGTGGTTACCGCTTTTGTCCGAATGCTTTCCTTCCCTCTGGTTGTCATTGCTCCGATGACCACTGCCACCGGTATGACCCTAGTTGTGTTCCCTCGGTTGAACATACTCATTATCTCGCTCTAATAATTGAGCCCTATTTACAACATCTGAATATAAAGAAAATTTATAAGAGATAAGATATTGTCGAATCTCGGGCTTTAGACATCTCAGAAACATCCTCGTCATTCGTTCCTTATTTTCGACCAAATGAGGTGCAAACCTGGATAACTATGCAAACTTCACCTCGTACTGGGACACCGTCATATTGTTTTGTTCCAGTCTGATAAACTCCACCTCCTTCATATGACAAATACTTTTAGGAAAGTACTTGTCATTGAATAGTTTCTGAAACGTTTCCCAAGACATGATGAGTGCGGCTAGCTGGGTACGCTTCATAGACTCCCACCAGTAGTCTGCCTCACCGCATAAAGGTGGCGAATGGAACCTTCTATTCCTCCGTGCATCCCAAGACATCGAATGTCTTGGTAATTTATTTGACCCATGTTTCCGCCATGATCGGATCCGGCTTTCTCTTAAATTCTGGTGGTCCCAACTCTTTGAACTGCTTGGCTATGACAAGCCGCGCATTGCTAGGATTTCTACCCGTATTTTGTGCACGAGTCTCCCTCGTCTGGTTTTGTATGAACTGCAAAAAGCTTCTAAACATCCCATCATTCATCATTTGTTCAGTAACGTTGTTTACAGGAGGATTATTGCCTTCCTGTTGCATGTTCCCTTGGGTAGTGATCAAAGTTGTCTCCACGGTCTGATTCACTCCATTATTAACATTCTCAGCTGTCATTCTTAAATACTGCCATTAAAACAAGGGTTAATAGTCATGCAACATATTATCCCTATACTTTGACCGACCAAATAAAAACCAAATAAACTTAGTCAGGTCATACTAGCGAAGGAATTCCACGTCTCTCCCCTCCTAGTTCTTGTCTCACATCTCAGTCAGGGATCATATCCCTAAGCTTTGATACCAACTATGACGCCCCCAAAATAGGTATACATCACCCATTCTGAGTCGCCAAATATATGGTACAGAAACAAATACAACTTCATTAAACTGTGAGTTTAAATACAAATAGAGAGTATAAAAACTCAAAAGGAGTCCTCATTACAATTACTGATACATTATTTTAAAAATAATGAGGACTGCTAAAATAACTTTCTAGAACCATCACTCCGTACCCCGAATAGTTCCTGCTATGTTCTCACCTCCTGAGATGAAAAATAGAACAAAAGGGTGAGCTCAACTAGCCCAGTAAAGAATATTATGACTAAGATAATATACAATAAATTATCATTAGTCTTCAATAGGGAATAATCTGATAAAATATAATAGACAACAAGTTTAGATCAACAACTGCAGCGGAAAACAGCAATCCATTAGAAGAGTCAAGTAGAGAAAGAATTCTACTATCTTCTAAGATTTAAAAGTCCATCATCAATATTTTATCCCTGTAACATAAATCAATATACATCTTGAATCAAATATTCATCTTTGCACTACAGGCCAAAGATATTCATATGTATCACCAGTTGGTCATGTTCATCTCAATACCTATTCATCTTTGCACTACGGGCCAAAGATATTCATTATGTAATCATTAATCTTTGCACTACAGGCCAAAGATATTCATTTGTATCATCATTTAGGACTGAAGATGATGAAAAATATTTTAAAGAAATCGAATCCAGTGAGATTAGAGATCAAATATTAAGGATTCGTATTACAGTTTATCCAAGTTCAATAACATTCTGAAATAACCAATTTTGAAGCAGATTTCAAAAATAATGATCAAAACATGGATACAATCAGAGATAGTAACCATAATAGATAACTTGGACAAAAAGAAGAAAATTTTATTTTTCGGTAAATAGTGTCGTATTCGTGAATAGTGCCGTATACGTGAATAGTAACTCTGACACAAAAGGTTTCAAATTTGATAAAAAGTTCATAGCAATATTTCGGTATAATGATATTGAAGAAAATATCATTTAAGAAGAAGATAATATCCCTTACCTCAAAATATAAGTACTTCTGATCGGAATATCGATATAAAGCTGAAGAAAACTTGCACTGATTAACAAAAACTCACAAAGTATCTAAATACTCACAAAATACACTCAATAATCTAGAGAGAGAAAGATAGAAAACTTGTTTCTGGTGTGATTTTCAATTCTAACTTAGCCCTCTATTTATTGGAAAATGTTAGCACGACGAAGCAGACTTAACCTGTAACCTGATGGCTTTACCTGCTACTATTACCACCCACCACATTTGAATAAAAATCTCAGCACATTTCCTCACCAACCAAGAGTGGGGCCCACCAATTCTAGAATTTTCCACCAAAATGATTTATAACCTAATTTCCGAATCAGTCACCTCTTAAAATTCATAACAAATCATACGCTCATTTTTAACGGTTCAAAATTTGTGGACATATACTCAACTTATATATGTATAACATATCCAAAGATTACAACGATCCAACGGTTGGATTAAATATTATAACTCCCACAATATATCTCAAAAAACACTGGTTTGATTTTTAATACCTCCAATCCGAAAAAATACTAATAAAACACCTCATCATTAATTCCTTCATTTATAACCACATAAATAAATTCAACATTTATATCCACATAAAATAAATATTTCCTTTTCATATGAATCAATGATTAATTATTCACAAATAATATTACAGAATCACATTTATGACAACTAGGCTGTTCCCAGGAAAGAGGGGGCTTTCCAATAAGAATTTTTCCTTACTGGCGCGCAATTAGGTGACCTAACCTCTCCTTGACAGAACTTTCTAGACATTGCCAATAATGTTATCTAATAAAATTATTCAAATAATATGAATTATTGATCTAATAATGGGAAATACTGTGCAGTGATAATTATTGAAACAACAATAATATAAAATATCAACTCAGCAATTATAGAATCAATAAAATAAAATATTAAACAGTAATTACTGTAACAATTATTAAGTTGTGCCTTCTTACGTAAGAATCAATAATTCAAAAATAATGTGCAATACCGTGTGCTACTGTGCAATAATGCCTATTAATGTATTTTAACCACCGGGTATTCCAACAGTGTTAACGGTAAAAAACTCGAACTTGTCGTTTTCTTCATCCGACAATTATTCTGTTATGGGGCTCACAAATGGTTGCGGCGTCGTACGAATATTACCCGACAGAAAGAATATTCCACGACTAAATGAATATTCCCCGACAACAATGAATATTTTATAACCACTTGCGTATTTTGTATATTTGCATATTTCACCCATAACAAAAGTTATTATATCAAATTAATACCTTATTATTCACAATAATAAATAAAGGAAATTTGATTTTATTCATTAAAAAGTTGGGGTCTTACAACCTCCCCTCCTTATGAAATTTCGCCATCGAAATTGACGTACGTACCTGGTGTTTCAAAAGGGTGAGGATACCTCGCATTTATTTCTGATTCCAACTCCCAGGTCATCTCTTCAATAGCATGGTTTCTCAACAAAACCTTAACTTGTGGTATAACCTTCGTGCGTACGACATGCTCTTTCCTATCCAAGATCTTAACAGGTACCTCCTCGTACATTAAATCTTCAGCTATCTCGTCTGGTTCTAACTCAATAATGTGGTTCGGGTCTTTAACATATTTACGAAGCATAGATATGTGAAAAACATTATGAACACGAGACATACTTGGACGTAATGTGAGTCTATAGGCCACATTTCATATTCGGTCAAGAATCTCAAATGGACCAATAAATCTTAGATTAAGCTTTCCTCTTTTCCCAAATCTTGCAACTCCCTTCCATGGTGCAACACGTAACAATACATGATCCCCAATATTAAATTCCACGTCCTTCCGATGAAGATCCACATAACTCTTTTGTCGATCCTGTGCCGTTTGTATACGTTGTCGAATCGTTTGGATCTTCTCTGTAGTCATACGTACCAACTATGGTCCCAACAATATTGCTTCATCCACCTCATCCCAGCATACTGGAGAACGACATTTTCTTCCATACAACGCCTCGAATGGAGCCACACCTATGCTCGCCTGATAACTGTTATTGTAGGAGAATTCCACCAATGGTAGGTACTTATCCCAACTCCCTTTGAGATCTAGGACACAGAGTATTAATAGATATCTTCAAGAGTTTGAATAGTCCTCTCTGATTGTCCGTCTATTTGAGGATGGTATGTCGAACTGAATCATAAATCCCTGCCCATAGCTTTCTGTAAATTAACCCAAAATCGTGAAGTGAATCTTGGGTCACGATCTGAAACTATGGATACTGACATGCCGCGCAATCTCACAATCTCGTTCACGTACATACTAGCAAGACGTTCAAGGGAATAAGTCTAACGTATGGGAAAGAAATGGGCAGACTTGTTTAATCTATCAACAATAACCCAAATCGCATCTATGCCTTGAGAAACCTTGGGAAGACCCGTAACGAAATCTATAGTAATGTGTTCCCACTTCTATTTCAGAATCTCAAGTGGTTGTAATGGACCCTTTGGCATTTGATGCTCTGCCTTTACACGTTGACAAGTTAAACACCTCGAGATAAACTACGCGATCTCTATTTTCATATTGCTCCACCAAAATGTATGTCGAAGATCATGATACTTTTTGGTACTCCCAGGATGGATTGCAAACGGTGTGTTGTGTGCCTCCATCATGATTCTATGCTTCAAGTCAGAATCGTTAGGAACACAAAGTCTGGAGTTGACTCGAAGTATTCCTTCTTCATCGATTCTTGCTTCGGGAATAGCACCTTCTTGCACTTTCTTCTTTACACGCATCAGCTTCATGTCCGTAGCTTGAGCAACTTTAACTTTATTTATTAAAGTCGGTTCTACTCGAATGTTTGATATCATCACGTGGGTACTTGGAACCTTCATCTCTATCTCCATCCTTTGCAAGTTATACAAAATGGACCTTTGTGTTAACAACATTGCACTCGTACCCGCATATGATCTTCTACTTAATGTGTCAGCTACCACGTTTGCTTTTCCATGATGATATTGGATGGTGTGATCGTAATCTTTCAACAGCTCGAGCCAACGTCTTTGTCGCATGTTGAGTTCCTTTTGGGTGAAGAAATATTTGAGGCTTTTATGATCTGTACTGATCTCCACTTTCTCCCCATACAAGTAGTGTCTCCAAATCTTCAACGCGAAAACGACTGCTGCCAACTCCAAATCATAAGTAGGATAATTCCTCTCATATTCTTTGAGTTGCCGTGAGACATAGGCTATGACTTTCCCATATTGCATGAGAACACATCCTAACCCTTTGCCTGAAGCATCGCTGTAGATAACAAATCCATCCGAACCAGATGGTATTGTCAAAACAGGTGCCGAAATGAGTCTTCTCTTGAGTTCTTGAAAACTCTTCTCGCAATCCTCGTTCCAACCGAATTTTATATCTTTACGAGTTAGCTAAGTTAACGGAGTAGCGATTCGAGAAAATCCTTCCACGAATCTCCGATAATAACCAGCTAATCCCATAAAGCTACGTACTTCGGTCACCGACTTTGGTTGCTCCCAACTTTGTATGTCTTCAATCTTCATCGGGTCAGCAGATACTCCATGTTTTGACACCACGTGCCCAAGGAATGCTACTTCCTCAAGCCAGAACTCGCATTTTTTCAACTTGGCATACGACTTGTTATCACAAAGCCTTTGCAGTCCCAGCTTCAAATGGTGCTCATGATCTTCACGGCATTTTGAATAGATGAAGATGTCATCAATAAAAACAACAACGAACTGATCCAAGTATTCTTTAAACACACGGTTCATCATATCCATGTAAGTAGCAGGAGCATTAGTCAATCCAAAAGACATGACTAAGAATTCATAATGCCCGTACCGAGTTCTGAAGGAAGTCTTTGGAATATCCTCAGTTTTAATCTTCAGCTGATGAAATCCAGAATGAAGATCGGTCTTTAAAAAGAAATTTTTCTCCTTGCAACTGGTCAAACAGGTCATCAATGCGAGGTAGTGGATACCTATTCTTGATAGTGAAATGGTTCAACTCTCGGTAGTCAATACAAAGTCGCATACACCCGTCTTTCTTCTTTACGAATAACACAGGAGCACCCCAAGGAGATGTACTAGGACCAATTAAACCGATGTCCAACAACTCCTGTAGTTGGACCTTTAACTCCTGAAGTTTAATAGGAGTCATTCGATATGGGGTTTTAGAAATGGGCTTTGTACCAGGTTCAAGGTCAATAAAGAATTCAACTTCACATTCTGGGGGTAGACCGGGAAGTTCTTCAGGAAATACATCAGGAAATTCACTAACAATAAAAATATATTCAAATTTGACGTGCTTTTGTTCAAGTCAATGACATGGGCTAAGAAAGCTTAACATCCGTTTTGCAATAAACGAATAGCTTTTTGGCTTGATATGACAATGACTGATTTTAGTGGTTTGGTTGTTTGAATTCGCATAATAGGTTGGTTAGGAATATAAAAACTAATAACCTTACGAAAATAATCAATTTTAGCATGATGCGTGGTTAACCAATCAATCCCCAAAATCACATCAAATACAAGAATTTTCAACGAAATAAGGTCGGCACATAATGTGATGGTAACGACTTGAATCATGCAAGATTTAAAAACAGTAGATGTAACAAAAGTTTCTCCTAACGGAGTCTCAACAGATAAGTCAAAGTCTAATTTCTCCGGAGTCAAGTTTAAACGTTTAGCACAAGCATGAGAGATAAAAGAATGGATAGAACCGGTATCTAATAAGGTATAAACTTCGCAAAAATTTATGATTAGCTTACCCGTGATCACCTCGTTTGGGTTCCTCGCGTTTTGGGCAGTCACGACAAACGCCCTTCCAGGAACCAACGACTTTAACTTGTCCGGGACAGCCTGTGGAGTCACCATCCCTGTTGAACTTGGTTTCGCAACTAGACAATATCTAGCTATATGACCTTCATTTCCACAGTTATAACACACCTTGGATTGTTGTGGGCAGTTTGGGCTAATGTGTCCCTCTTTCCCGTATTTGTAACATACGACCGGTGGTCGTTCTCCTCCCCTAGAAACAGTTGGGGCTGACGTCTTTACGCTATCATTGTTGTACCTTCTCCTTTTGAAATCTCCTCCCGACTCGCTCCTTCTATTATCACGGCCACGATTACCACCAGAGTGGTTACCGCTGTTGTCTGAATACTTTCCTTCCCTCTGGTTGTCATTGCTCCGATGACCGCTGCCACCGGTATGACCCTGGTTGTGTTCCCTCGGTTGAACATACTCATTATCTCGCTCTAATAATTGAGCCTTATTTACAACATCTGGATATAAAGAAAATTTATGAGAGATAAGATATTGTCGAATCTCGGGCTTTAGACCTCTCAGAAACATCCTCGGCATTCGTTCCTCATTTTCGACCAAATGAGGTGCAAACCTGGATAACTCTGCAAACTTTGCCTCGTACTGGGACACCAACATGTTGTTTTTTTCCAGTCTGATAAACTCCACCTCCTTCATATGACGAATACTTTCAGGAAAGTACTTTTCATTGAATAGTTTCTGAAATTTTTCCCAAGACACGCTGAATGCGGCTTGCTGGGTACGCTTCACAGACTCCCACCAGTAGTCTGCCTCACCGCGGAACATAAAGGTGGCAAATGGAACCTTCTGTTCCTCCGTGCATCCCAAGACATCGAATATCTTTGTAATTTGTTTGACCCACATTTCCGCAATGATCGGATCCGGCTTTCCCTTAAATTCTGGTGGTCCCAACTCTTTGAACTGCTTGGCTGTGATAAGCCGCGCATTGCTAGCATTTTCATCCGTATTTTGTGCACGAGTCTCCCTCGTCTGGTTTTGCATGAACTGTAAAAAGCTTATAAACATCCCATCATTCATCATTTGTTCAGTAACGTTGTTTACAGGAGGATTATTGTCTTCCTGTTGCACGTTCCCCTGGGTAGTGATCAAAGGTGTCTCCACAGTCTGATTCACTCCATTATTAACATTCTCAGCTGCCATTCTTAAATACTGCCATAAAACAATGGTTAATAGTCATGCAACATATTATCCCTATACTCTGACCGACCAAATAAAAATCAAATAAACTTAGTCAAGTCATACTAGCGAAGGAATTCCACGTCTCTCCCCTCCTAGTTCTTGTCTCACATCTCAGCCAGGGATCATATCCCTAAGCTTTGATACCAACTATGACGCCCCCAAAATAGGTATACATCACCCATTCTGAGTCGCCAAATACATAGTATAGAAATAAATATAACTTCATTAAACTGTGAGTTTAAATACAAATAGAGAGTATAAAAACTCAAAAGGAGTCCTCATTACAATTATCGATACACTATTTTAAAAATAGTGAGGACTACTAAAACAACTTTCTAGAACCATCACTCCGTACCCCGACTAGTTCCACATATGTTCTCAGCTCCTGAGAAGAAAAATGGAACAAAAGGGTGAGCTCAACTAGCCCAGTAAAGAATATTATGACTAAGATAATATACAACAAATTATCATTAGTCTTCAATAGGAAATAATCTGATAAAAAAATAATAGACAACAAGTTTTAGATCAACAACTGCAGCGGAAAATAGCAATCCATTAGAAGAGTCAAGTAGAGAAAGAATTCTACTATCTTCTAAGATTTAAAAGTCAATCATCAATATTTTATCCCTGTAACATCAATCAATATACATCTTGAATCAAATATTCATTTTTGCACTACAGGCCAAAGATATTCATTTGTATCACCAGTTGGTCATGTTCATCTCAACACCTGTTCATCTTTGCACTACGAGCCAAAGATATTAATTAGGTAATCATTCATCTTTGCACTACAGGCCAAAGATATTAATTTGTATCATCATTTAGGACTGAGGATGATGAAAAATATGTTAAAGAAAACGAATCCAGTGAGATAACAGATCAAATATTAAGGAATCGTATTACAGTTTATCCAAATTCAATAATATTTTGAAATAACCAATTTTGAAGCAGATTTCAAAAATAATGATCAAAACATGGATACAATCAAAGATAGTAACCATAATAGATAACTTGGACAAAAAGAAGAAAATTTCATTTTTCGGTGAATAGTGCCGTAATCGTGAATAGTTCCGTAAACGTGAATAGTAACCCCGACACAAAAAGTTCCAAATTTGAAAAAAAGTTCATACCAATATTTTGGCATAATGATATTGAAGAAAATATCATTTAAGAAGAAGATAATATTCCTTACCTCAAAATATCAGTACTTCTGATCGGAATATCGGTATAAGGCTGAAGGAAACTTGCACTGATTAACAGAAACTCGCAAAGTATCTAAATACTCACAAAATACACTCAATAATCTAGAGAGAGAAAAAAAACTTGTTTCTGGTGTGATTTTTGATTCTAACATAGCCCTCTATTTATAGGAAAATGTTAGCACGCCGAAGTAGACTTAACCTGCAACCTGATGGCTTTACCTGCTACTATTCCCACCCACCACATTTGAATAAAAATCTCAGCACATTTCTTCACCAACCAAGAGTGGGTGGGGCCCACCAATTCTAGAATTTTCTACCAAAATAATTTATAACCTTATTTTCGAATCAGCCACCTCTTAAAATTCATAACAAATCATACGCTCATTTTTAACAGTTCAAAATTTGTGGATATATACTCAACTTATATATGTATAACATATCCAAAAATTACAACAATCCAACGGTCGGATTAAAAATTATAACTCCCGCAATATATCTCAAAAAACACTGGTTTGATTTTTAATACCTCCAATCCGACAAAATACTAATAAAACACCTCAACATTAATTCCTTCATTTATAACCACATAAATAAATTCATCATTTATATCGACATAAAATAAATATTTCCTTTTTATATGAATCAATGATTAATTATTCACAAATAATATTACAGAATCACATTTATAACAACCAGGTTGTTCCCAGGAAAGAAGGGGCTTTCCAATAAGAATTTCTCCTCACTGGCGCGCAATTAGGTGATCAAACCTCTCCTTGACAGAACTTTCTAGACATTGCCAATAATGATATCTAATAATATTTTTCAAATAATATGAATTATTGATCTGATAATGGAAAATACTGTGCAGTGATAATTATTGAAACAACAATAATATAAAATATCAATGCAGCAATTATTGAATCAATAAAATAAAATATTGAACAGTAATTACTGTAACAATTATTGAGTAGTGCCTTCTTACGTAAGAATCAATAATTCAAAAATATTGTGCAATACCGTGTGCTACAGTGCAATAACGCGTATTACTATATTTTAACCACCGGGTATTCCAACAGTGTTAACGGTAAAAAAACTCAAACTTGTCGTTTTCTTAATACAAAAGTTATTCTGTTATGGGGCCCACAAATGGCTGCACCGTCGTACGAATATTCCCCGACAGAAAGAATATTCCACGACTAAACGAATATTCCCCGACAACAATAAATATTTTATAACCACTTGCGTATTTTATAAAATTTTCATATTTCACCCATAACCAAATTTATTATATCAAATTAATACATTATTATTCACAATAATAAATAAAGGAAATTTGATTTTATTCATTAAAAAGTTGGGGCCTTACAGTTCTTGTAATGTAGTATTGATCAATACTGGGCACATTGGGCATGTCACCCTTGTGCCTATAAATTATGACGGTTTGCAGATGAAGTTCTGCTAAACCTTAGCAAAAACTAAAAACAATGTTCATAGCATGTCAACTAATAACTATATATAAAGTCAATACGTAGTTTCAAAAATTTGAGATAGAATTGTTATGTTATTATTATCAGTTCAGTTTCTTCACAACTATAAATTCGTTGTAGAAGTGATGCACAAAGAAAACATTTATTTCTTTGAGATAATTATATTTCTAATTGTTATTACTTGCTGGGCACTCAAATGCTCATTCTTGCTTAATTTAAAGGTTTTCAGTTAAGCGTGATCAACCTGAAGGTTCAGACAAGAACAATTGAAAGGGAAAGTAAACCGAATATGTTTAATGGTATCTTTTGTAATAGTTAGACTGTATTAAGGCAATAATATATATTATCTATCATGTAAAGAATTATAGTAAAGGTTACGTACTTGGGATTAGACTCTGATATATGTAAACTAGGTTTATTATTTATATTATTGTTATTATTATTAGTATTATTCCGCTCATAGAAATGGTATCATGAAGCACTGAGTTCGGGTTTCAAGTACCTGAATTTGGGGGCGTCCCAATTACAATTAAAGAAGGTTTAAGTGCAAGTTCTTTATCTGATTACATGTGATGTCAAGCATATCTCTACCCTAACATTCATCAAGATTTTGTTCATTCACAAAATTCAAGAACACATGTTATGTTAACTAAGTCTAGACTCGTACTTCCTCTCTCGAATTCATACAAGTCCACAAAGAATTATTGATTAGGCAATTCATAAATTCAAGCTCAAATTAATATAAATAAACTGAATAATAGCTTATTAAACTGAAAATCAAATATTACATAACCATCGTTCCACAAGATCTGTCATAAGCCTAAAAAGTACTTAGTTCATCAGCAATGAAATAATAACTGAATAAATAAAAGATATCATCCTTCTATTTAAAAATATAATACTAGAGAAGAAGAATAATTCATGACACCCTTCACTTTAGTCTTATTCTGTAATTGATATAAAAATCCTTCAAAATCTTCACTCCATTGCTTGCTCCAAATCTGTCCTTAATCTCTGTTAATTGCCTTACGTAACGTTGATCTTGTTGTTTGATGTTCAATATATATCCAATACATGCATTTTGGTCTCAATCCCACGCCATCTAGAGTCCCAAAGCATTCCAAGTACTAAAGCTCACAATATAGTAGTGTTTGAGACGAATTAGGATAGCTCTATTTTGGGACCCCTCGCCCCGGCGTGGGTATTGGCTTGCAACATGTCCTCCCCAGCGGGCTTAACTCCTGTAAACTAAATGTAAGACCCCCACCCCTCCCCGGCGGGGGTATTAAGCATAAAAAGGCCCTCCCCGACAGGGGTAGGTCCTGTCAACTGATCATGTTTTTCTCCAACTTTCTCAATTTCTTGCCACAATTTCACCCTTATTTTGATCATGTGCCACACCACCAAACCTACTCACAAAACAACTCCAGTTATTACTCGAACAAATTTTATTTTCTTATATATTATTTTCTTATATATAGTAAATTATTTTATAAAGATATTTTGAAGGAGGAATTTGAGTTCTTTTAGAAATCAAATTTTTGTTTAAGAAGATAGGTAAACTTTATGTGAATAGTTAAAGATCGGTTCTGTGACGCCCCCAAAATTAGGTATACATCACCCATCTTGGGTCGCCAGATACATTGTACAGAATTCAAATACAACTTACTGATACCACTGTCGTGTACAATACGACAAAACATAAACTGTGAGTTTGAATACAAATATTATCTACTAGAGATTATACAAACTCAAAAGGAGTCCTCATTACAATTATTATCACACTATTTCACAGAATAGTGAGGACTACTAATGCTATCCTTTGGACCATCACTCCGTTCCCCGACTCGTCCAAGCTATATTCTCATTTCCTGAAGAGAACAATGAAGAAAGGGTGAGCTCAACTATCCCAGTAAGAAATATTATGACTAAGATAATGCAGAATAAATTATCATTAGCCTCCAACAATGTTAAAATGATAAAATACAATAGACATCAAGTTTAACTGCAGCGGAATAAGCAATCCATTAAAAGAGTCAAGTAGAGAATAGAATCTACTATCTTTTATTATTTAAAAAGTTTTTCATCACTTTTATCGCTGAGACTCAGCTCAATAAATAATCCACATCATTAAATCATCCCTGCACTACAGGCCAAGGATATTCTTTAGTATCACGACCACGAATTATCCACGCACTACAGGCCAAAGATAATTGTGTTTTCATCAACGGTCCTGATCATGCCATAAAACAATTCATCTTTGCTCCCTTGGCCGAAGAGAATCCATAGTCATAATCATACCAAAAACTGTCCATCAATGCACTACGGGCCAATGAAGACTTTTAATTTTCACATCATTTGTAACATTACGGTCATGATTACACCGAATAATCCCTGGTCATAATCATACCAAGTCCATCTATGCACTACAGGCCACAGATGACTTTCAACATAACATAAACATGAGGATGATGACAATGATATAAGAATTTAATTAAACAAGTTCAAGAATTAATTTGTCCAGGAACCAATAACGTCCAAATTGTCAACATGATACTTCTTTGTAGAATAAAATTCAAGAATGCTCAGAAGAATATTTCCATGAAAAAAACTGGATGAAGCGCAAATATCAAGGATATTCCACTAATTTCATGGAGTATAGAAGTCAAAATTTTAATCAACTGAGTATAATACCGAATGGAATAACAAAATATATCACCATGCATGCGGTACTTCGCATAGACGGTTATTCCAACAGAATAATAATAACGGAACCAGGTCAGGTGAAATTAACATCGACAGGATGTTCCAACAGAATAATAAATGCGGAATAATAAATGATGGAACCAGTTCCGGCGTATAACAAAGACAGGATATTCCAAAAGAATAATAAATACGAAATAATAAAAATGGAACCTGGTCCGGCTTATAGCACAGACAGGATATTCCGACAGAATAATAAAGACAGAATAATAGAAGAATGTCACCAAGTATAGGGTAGTCCGCGTATACTGGTTATTCCAACAGAATAATAAAAATAGAATAACAGAAGTTCTCTTCATGAATACAAAAGAAATAATATTCCTTACCGTAAAATAATACTTGATATAAGAGTAGTAAAGTAGCAGAAAACTTTTCTTCTATCACTCTATAGTCTCTCTCTCTCTATAGTTTCTCTCTGGAGAGTTCAGTGAATTCGTAAGAAAATAATGAAGGAATGAGATTCTATTTATAGGAAAATGGAATGCATAGTAACTAATCCATGAACGGCCCAGATTGATTTACTTTAATCTGACGGTCCATATTTAAAGAAAAATCTTTTAAATAAAATATAATATATTCTATTTATATAAAAAGATTTTTACTATGCAAACACTATGCGGGCACTATGCAAACACTATGCATAATAAAATATAATATATTCTATTTATAGAATAACTTTAATAAAGTATTCTGTTTTATATAAAAAAAATTTACTATGCAAAATACTATACATAATAGAATATAATATATTCTATTTATAGAATAACTTTAATAAAGTATTCTGTTTTATATAAAAAGATGTTTCTATTTTATTACGTTAATAATACGAATAAAACAAAACTTCTAAATCAATAATAATTGAATCAAATAATGTGAGATACTATGCAGCAACTATTGTAGCAATAATTGAACAAAACTGAGTGACTTCTCACATAAATATCAATAATCAATACCGTGTGCTACTATGCAACAACGCGTATTACTGTATTTTTACTACCGAGTAGTTCAACAGTATCAACGGTAAAACTTCCGCCGTTATTATCAATAAAATATTTTTTATCATTTTTTCAATCCGACAATAACTTCGTTGGGGGGTCCACCAATGATTGTGTCATCGTACGAATATTTCCTGTTTAAAACGAATATTCCCCGACCAATCGAATATAATATGACAACTTGCATACTTTGCAAAATTTATAAATATTACCTACAACTATAACATTATCTCAAATTCTCACCATAATATAAAAAAAATTTATTTCGAGAAAATTAATTCTTTATTCATAAAATCTGGGGTTTCACAGGTTCGATCAAAGTTAATCGAGATCTACTTACAATGATTGTGTATGTTATATACCCGTGTATGTATAGGTTTTTCAAATGGTGATTCCGGGGACGGAATCTTTATAAGGAAGGGTGAATGTAACAACCCGATATTTTCTATATAAATAAATCAGAAATTTTGCGTATAAATTTTTTTATTTATTTATTTAAAGATGTGGATTTGTTCAAGATAAAGAGTAAGTAAGTATTTATGTGATAAATAAAAATATATTTATTACATGAATAATTATAAATAATTTTATTATATAATTATTGATTATTATAAAGTATATTCTTATAATAATTAATATAGTAGAAATGTTTTTATTAATTATTTTACATGAAAATATAGTTATATATTATTTAAATAATATATGAAATGATTTTATTTGAATAATTATAATAATTATTTTATTATATGAATTTTAGTACAAATTATTAAGTTAATTATTTTACCTTAATTATTAAAGTTAATTATGGAAGAATAAATCAGATATGGAATCCAAACCCTAATTTTAGATTTTTATCAAGAAATGAAAATAATAATATTATATTATTATTTGTCAATATTATAGATGTGTATTGTATGTGTGTAATGTTAATGTGTGGAACAGTTTTAATGTATTATGACTAAACTCTAATATTAATTTGTTTAACCCTATTTTGAAATTTAAAGGGGAAATTCAAGATTTTTATATAACAGTGATATATGATTTATGTTGTATATAATGTTATGATTAATTAGGTAAACCCTAATTAATAGTTAAAAATCCTAGTTAGCAAATCAAGAAACCCCTAGTAATATTTTTTTTATAAACCCTAGTTCGTAAGTCAGTTAAAACTTTACAATCTGTTAAGCCATCGTGTTATGTTGTATATGATATATATTGTAGAATTTAATACTAATTATGGGAAAACCTTAAATAGTAATTACAAACCCTAATTTTGAACTAACTGGAAACTAACTGGAAGACCCCCCTCCCCAGCGGGGGTATTAAGCATAAAAAGGCCCTCCCGACAGGGGTAGGTCCTGTCAACTGATCATGTTTTGCTCCAACTTTCTCAATTTCTTGGCACAATTTCACCCTTGTTTTGATCATGTGCTATACCACCAAACCTACACACAAAACAACAATAAACAAGTGAAAACACACATGAAAACAAGGAATTAAAACTGATAAATGGATTTTATATACACGAATCGGTGTCCATTTCATGCTTGTTTGTTTCTAATTTCTTTTGCTCGTGTTCATTTTTACTTGTTTTATGTTCTTTTTATGTGTAGGATGGTAGTTGTGGAATTTAACGTATGTTTATAGTCAATTGGGATGATTTGGAGTCAATTGGTGCGAATTTGGAAGAAATCATGAAGCTCAGGAAAATCATTTAGCATAATAAACCCCCATCGGGGCGAGCCCTTTTTGCCAATGCACTCCCGTCGGGGCGGGGGGGTGCCGAATTCTGAGTGTCCTGCTTTGGTTCGAAGACTGCTGGGACATGGAATGGAGACTTGGTGTGGCGCATGGACTCTCTTTGACAAGGGTTTTCGGCTGGGACACTATGGGAGACATATATTACTCAACTAACAACGAATCAAGGGGGATATAGAAGGCAATATACGAAGATTATTTCCAGAATTTTACAGCAAGCATAGGAGGAGTATTTTGAAGAGATCTTCGTGACGATTGCAATTCTAGGCTACGTGAAGGGTGTTCATCACTATTCTTCTCTTTAGTGTTTTATTTGTAATTGCAATGATGTTTTCTTTAAAGTATTCAGTTTTTATTTCATTCATTATGAACTAATCACTTTTTAGGCTTATGATGGATCTATAGGTGAAACAATGATTTTGTAGCTTTGATTTCCAGTTCAATAAAGTATTTCCAATTTATCTATGTTAATTTGAGAATGAATTTATGAATTGCATGATCAACAGTTCTTTGTGGATTTGTATGGAATCGAGCGAGGATATTCAAATCTAGACTTAGTTAATATAGCATGTGTTCATAAATTTTTGTGAATAGCATAATCTTGATTTATGTTAAGGTAGAGATATGCTTGACATCGCATGTAATCGGATAGAGAACTTAATCTTAAACCTTCTTTAATTTCAGTTCACATAGATATATAGTGAGTTAGTTGATTAAGGTGTTTAACTTGTTGCTATCTAAATTGTGGATTTAAGTTAATACGGTATTAGTGCATCGAGAGGTGGCTAGTATTACAGTCGTGTTCTTGATTAATAAACCGGGATAATGAGTTGAATTGGAATAAAGGTGGAAAAATTAGAGTGAAGCTTAGGGTGAAATCATAAGTCTAATTCTCTATTATTTGATTGAAATTCCAGATTTTGATATTTGTGTCTGTTTTGTGATAGTTTATTTATTTATTAATTTAGTTTTTATAAATTTAAATCATTGAATTGAATAGTTTAATAGAATTAGGATTAATAGAAAATTGGTAATTGTGAAGTTAAATTTATTGCTAATTTATCTTCGTGGGAACGATACTCTATTCATTACTATATTACTTGTTGACCACGTATACTTGCGTGTTGTGCGTATATAGATTTTACCCAACAAGTTTTTTGGCGCCGTTGTCGGGGAAAATTTAGTCTAGATTTTAATATTTTTACAATATCAGTTTAATTAGTCCAGTTTTACTTAAACATTTTTGTTTTTGTTTTTTTTGTTCTTCTTATTTCAGGTTTTTGACATTGGTTTATGCAAACACGATTCAAAAATCCAGACTTGCTTCCTTTTGAGGACGACATTGAAAGAAGATTTCAGAGGTTAAGTAAATGGATAAAGGAAATAAGGAACGAATTCGAAAACTCTGACATAGAAGAAGCAATGGCAGCTGAAGATCAGAAGGCGTTAAGGGACTTTGCCATACCCAAGGTGACTGAAATGCAGTCGAGCATCACCAGGCATGCAATTGCTGCAAATACATTCGAAATCAAGCCTGGGACGATTCAGATGATCCAGAATTCAGTTCAGTTTGGGGGATTGGCTAATGACGACCCGAATGAACATCAAGTCAGCTTTTTAGATATTTGTGACACCTCCAGGTATAATGGGATGTTGGATGATGCAGTGAAACTTCGCTTGTTCCCATTCACCTTACGGGACAAGGCGAAGAGTTGGTTACACTCTCTACCGTCGGGATCGATAACTACGTGGGAAGACTTAGCTCAGAAATTCCTTGCAAAATTTTTCCCACCAGAGAAAACTGTCAAAATGAGAAATGACATAACAATGTTTGAGCAGCAACATGGGGAGTCGTTATATGAGGCATGGGAGAGATACAAGGAGTTACTCAGAAAGTGCCCGCATCATGGATTGCCGAAGTTGTTGAAAATGACTACTTTTTATAACGGACTATATGGGAATCTTAGAACTAGCATTGATGCAGCGTCAGGTGGAGCATTCATGGCTAAGAGTTACGAGGAAGCCTACAATTTAACTGAGACCATGGTGGCTAACAATTACAAGTGGCCCACGGCAAGAATGACACAGGCAAAGGCAGCTGGAGTGTTAGAAGTAGATGGGGTGACAGTAATACAAGCACAAATTTCTGCGCTATCCAAGAAGTTTGATGCCATGACAGGGGCTCAGGTACAGCAGGTTGCAGTGGTATGTGAATTGTGCGCGGGTGACCATCCTACAGATGAGTGCGTAATCAATCCAGCGTCCATGCAATTTGTAGGTAGCTACAACATAATTCCACAAAATACATACCAAAATACTTACAACCAAGGGAATAGGAACCACCTAAATTTCTCATTGAGCAATAACCAGCAAAATCAAGCTCCACGATCATCGTATCCCCCAGGTTTTCAGAATAATCAACAACCAGCTCAACATTAGGAAAGAAAATCAGATCTAGAGGAGTTGGTGACAAAATACATCACAAACAATGAGGTGGCTATGAAAAATCAAGCAATGGCAATGAAATCATAAGAGATGGCTATCAAGAATTTAGAAACTCAGATAAGACAGATTACGTTAGCATTGAATAATAGACCACAAGGAACGTTAACAAGTGACACCGAGAGAAATCTGAAGGGTAATCATGAGCAATGTCAAGCAATTATGTTTAGAAGTGGAAAACAGCTTGAGGGTCAAGAAACAGAAATTTTGACTACAAAAGAGGGTTGAAACAGAGAAGGAAAATACAACGGTTGAGGTCAAGTAGGGGGATGAGAAACAAGTGGAAAAGAGCAAACCAGCTAACGACCAGTTGCCTATCCTCCACCGCCGTTTCAGCAGAGGGCCCAATACAGAAATTGGATAAGCAATTCGCTAAGTTTTTGGAAATTTTCAAGAAACTTCAGATTAATATTCCGTTTGCAGAGGCCCTAGAGCAGATGCCGAGTTACGCGAAATTCATGAAAGGAATTCTGTCAAGGAAGAAGAAATGGGAAGACTTTTAAACAGTTGCATTAACAGATGAGTGTAGTGCAGTGTTACAACAAAAATTACCACTAAAACTTAAGGATCTGGGGAGTTTCACTATCCCATGCGCGATAGGGAACATGTCTTTTAACAAGTGTTTATGTGATTTGGGGGTGAGTGTGAACCTTATGCCATTGTCAATATACACAAAATTGGGTTTGCCCGCGCCAAAGCCTACGAATATTTCATTGCAGTTAGCGGATAGGTCGGTCATATATCCGAGAGGCATAGTATAAGACATATTGGTTAATGTGGATAAGTTTATATTCCCCGTAGACTTTATCATTCTGGATTTTGAGGAGGATAAGAACATCCCGATTATCCTAGGGAGGCCTTTCTTAGCCACGGGTAGGACACTCATAGACGTACAAAAAGGAGAACTTATATGAGGGTCCAAGATCAAGAAATCATATTTAATGTGTTCAAGGCCATGAAATTCTCTACGTATGAGGAAGAATGTTTTCGAATGGATTTAATTGAGTAAATCATCAGTGAAGATATGAGTAAGAGTTTGGTCAACGATCCGTTAGAAATAACTTTATTGGGATATGAAGAATTTGACAACCCGAAATATGTGCACTACTTACAGATGTTTGATTCATTCCCACGAGTTAGCCGATTCAGAGCACCGTTTGAACCTTGCACACTGAGGAGATAGCCGCAGAAAAACTGAAACCATCATTGGAGGAGCCACCAACATTAGAACTTAATCCACTCTCTAAACATCTCAGGTATCCGTACTTAGGCGATTCAAATTCTTTTCCTGTTATTATTTTTGTTGCACTTAACGAATTGCAGGAAGAAAAGTTACTGAGGGTGCTTAGGGAACACAAATCAGCGATTGGGTGGACGATTGCGGATATAAAGGGAATTAGCCCTTCATTTTGCATGCACAAGATTTTGATGGAAGATGATGCAAAACCAATGGTGGAGCAACAACGTCGACTTAACCCTATTATGAAGGACGTTGTGAAGAAGGAAATTTTGAAGTGGTTGGATGCCGGGATCATCTACCCAATTTTCGACAGTAAGTGGGTTAGTCCGGTCCAGTGCGTGCCGAAAAAGGGAGGAATGACTGCGGTGCAAAATGAGGACAACGAGTTAATACCGACAAGAACAGTGACAGGTTGGAGAGTTTGCATGGATTATAGGAAGTTGAACAAGGCAACCCAAAAAGATCATTTCCCGCTGCCTTTTATTGATCAAATGTTGGACAGATTGGCGGGACATCAATATTACTGTTTATTGGATGGGTACTCGGGCTATAGCCAGATAGTCATCACTCCTGAGGATCAAGAAAAGATGACATTTACGTGCCCTTAAGGCACATTTGCATTCAGGAGAATGTCATTCGGGTTATGCAATGCACCTGCAACCTTCCAACGGTGTATGATGGCCATTTTTTAGATATGGTGGAGAAAAATGTTAAAGTCTTCATGGACGACTTTTTGGTCTATGGAGACAAATTTGATACTTGCCTAGGGAATCTGGTCATGGTATTGCAGTGATGTAAGGATACAAACCTCATACTCAATTGGGAAAAATGCCACTTCATGGTTGAAGAAGACATAATTTTGGGCCATAAGGTGTCGGCTCAAGGATTGGAGGTGGACAAAGCAAAGCTGCAAATAATCGAGAAATTGCATCCACCGAGCTCAGTTAAGGGTATTAGAAGTTTTTTGGGACATGTTGGGTTCTACAGGAGGTTCATAAAGGACTTCTCTAAAATTGCAAAACCTCTATGCATTCTTTTAGATAAGGATGCTACTTTCAGTTTTAATGACGAATGCAAGTCAGCGTTTGAATTATTGAAGAAGAAATTAACTACAACCCCCGTAATAGTCGCACTGGATTGGAATATGCCATTCAAGCTAATGTGTGATGCGAGCGACTATGCTGTTGGGGCTGTTTTGGGCCAACGACGAAAAAAGGCGTTTCACGCCATATACTATGCAAGTAAAACACTCACAGAGACTCAAATGAATTATACAACCACGGAAAAGGAATTGCTTGCAGTGGTGTATGCGTTTCACAAATCCATGGCATACTTGATCGGGACTAAGGTGATAGTCTACACAGACTATTCGGCGATTTGGTACCTAATAGCGAAAAAAGATGTTAAGCCACGCCTTATCCGATGGATTCTCCTACTTCAAAAGTTTGACTTAGAAATTAAGGATAGAAAGAGGACGGAGAATCAAGTAGCCGATCACATGTCTAGGCTGGAAAACCAAGGGAAAGCGAAAGAAGACAAATGTGAAATTAACGAGTCATTCCTAGATGAGCAACTGCTTGGGATTTCTGCAGAATTTCCTTGGTATACGGATTATGCAAATTTTCTTGTGAGCAACATTCTTCCACCTAACCTCACAAGACAACAGAAAGAGGAGTTTCTTCATGATGTAAAATGGTACATGTGGGACGAACCGTATTTGTTCAAATAATGTGCCGACAAAATGATTAGACGGTGTGTGCCCTATAGTGAAGTGAAGAACATTATGCATGAGTGTCATTCATCTGCATATGGCGGGCATTATGGTAGCAAGAGGACAGCAGCAAAGGTGCTGCAAGCCGGGTTTTATTGGCCTACATTATTTAAGGATGCCCACCATTTTGTCAAACAATGCGATAGGTGTCAAAGGGTGGCAAACATTTCGAAACAGAATGAGATGCCCCTACAAACAATTCTTGAAGTGGAAATCTTTGATGTATGGGGCATCGATTTCATGGGGCCATTCCCTTCGTCTTTGAACAATCAGTATATTCTACTCGCAGTGGATTATGCATCGACGTGGGTTGAAGTTGCAGCACTATCATCCAACGATGCCAAGGTAGTCCTCAAATTCCTATAGAAAAACATTTACACGAGGTTTGGTACGCCAAGAGCAATAATCAGTGACAAAGGTAGTCACTTCTGCAATAAGTCCTTCAGAGCTCTTTCGACACGGTATGTGGTCAACCACAAGGTAGCGACAGCGTATCACCCTCAAACAATTGGGCATGCAGAGGTGTCAATCAGGGAAGTCAAGAAAATATTATAGAAAGTAGTAAATCTGAATCATAAGGATTGGTTGCTTCGGTTGGATGATGCATTATGGGCATACCGGACTGCATACAAGACACCAATCAAGATGTCACCATACCAATTATTGTACGAAAAGGCGTGTCACTTACCAGTCGAGCTACAGTATATGGCTTATTGGGCAATTCAGAAACTCAATTTCGATCAAGCAGCTGTAGGGGAAAAGAGATTACTTCAAGTAAATGAGCTCGACGAATTTCGCCTTCAAGCCAACGAGAACTCCACGTTATACAAGGAAAAGGTCAAGAGATGGCACGACCAAAAAATTATGCGAAGAACATTCGAATCGGGACAATTAGTCCTTTTTTTCAACTCACAACTGAGATTATTCCCATGAAAACTAAAGTCGAGATGGTTGGGACCATTCACTATAAAGCGGGTGTTCTCTCATGGAGCCGTTGAACTTTATAGTCGAAATCCATTAGAAACTTTCAAAGTCAACGGTCAACAGTTAAAGCACTATTGGAGGGCGAGTCCAACACTGATGTCATCGCCATCACATTGTCCGACGCACCGTGAACAGGAAGTAGTCATGCTGAACGACTTAAAATCAAGCGCTATTTGGGAGGCAACCCAATCTTTCGTTTATTTTTCGTATTTTCATTCATAATTGTTAGACTATAGTTTTTATTAAGTTATTAGGCAGGCATTATAGAGTAAAAGTTTTGTTGAATCTCTCAATCATACTCCAAGTGATTAATAATCTAATATCTTGCATGTTTTACGGTGGCAGGAAGTGTCAAAAGTGAGTAATTGCAACAACAGGCAAGAAAAGAAGCAAAAAGGGCTAATTCTGAACTACACAATTCGAAGCCACATGGATGAAGTCAGGGGACTAGCCCGCCGGGGCAGACTATTTTGGCCTTGCACCCCCCGCCAGGGCGGGGGTCCTTGATTTTGGGCATACATGTTAGGCAGTTACACACGCTGGCCACTTCTACTTCCCCACTATACGCCCACTTCTCTTTCCTTCTTCCTCACCTAAACTACCCAGTCTCCCATACAATACCCACGACAACTCCTACCCCATTCCTTCTACCCACGATTACTCCATCCTCTCACCCGATTACTACACATAAACCCACTACCTCCATCAATTACTCCCATTCCTCTCCCCCACAACACCTCTATATAAACCCTATCACTCAATCCCCATAATCACCATAAACACTCCACTCCTTCCACACAAGGCCACAAATTCAGCAAGATATTGGGGTGATTTTAGAGCACAATTCCAATTCATCTTCATCTTCTCTCACCAGAATCGCCATAGAAATCACCTAGTCTGGGGGGAAGAAAGTATTGTGCACGCCACGTATTCGACAGTTTGTGTGAACCAAGTTTGGGTGGAATTATTGTATCTACAGCAATTAATGGCTTTGTAACCTACACCGAACTGCCAAAGGGGAGAGAGTTCAAGGCCAACAACACCATCCCGCATATTCGACCGCTGAAAGTTCAAAAGTACCGTCGTCGCCGACCAGTATGATTATATGGTCACCAAGGCTCTTACACCGGAGCGTGGGTTAGCTACCGATGCCCACGACGGTGAGATAATACAATAAATTTATCAGCAAGGGTGGGTCAAGTTCACGGAGGAGCCCGAGCCCACCGCTGTGAATGTGGTCAAGGAATTCTATGCGAACGCCGAGGACAAGGCACCGTTCAATGCCTTTGTGCAGGGTCGCATGGTCTCGTTCAGTGCTGATGCAATCAATACATATTATCAGTAGAGGGTGCCTCGACAATGTCAGTACGCCCATTTAAGGGATTTCGACCCTGACTTTGAGGAGGTTATCAAGAACATGACCAAGCCAGTTATAACATGGATAAAGGGTCGGAAGGGAGGCACGGTGTTTCACAGCAAAGACCTCAGTCGGTACGGGAAAATTTGGTATGCATTCGTATGCGCGAAACTATTGTCATCCACGCATACCTCCGACGTGACTATGGAGAAGGCACTACTTCTGTATGCCATTGTGTAAGACTTCATCATAGACATCGGGGCCATAATCAATTTTTCAATTTGTTGATGTCTGCAGGGCAATTTTTTGGGCGGCTTGCCACACCCATCTCTCATATGTGGGTTGTGTCGTCAAGCTGGAGTTCGATGGTCCGACGATGAGGCCACTCAGATGCCGCTGTAGCTACTAGACAACATGATGATAATGCGGTATTCAGTGTGGCCCGGCGATAAATCCCATCCTAGAGGTTTAGGTTTTGTATTTCTATCAGCTTCGGAGGACGAAGCTGATGCTGAAGATACTTCGGAGGATGAAGATAAGGCTATGGGAGATTAAGGAACCGAGCAGGTACCGCAAACTGAGGCACTATCCAGTCCTCAGTTCCTTGACTTTCAACGTCAAACGGATGCACACAACAAGGCAGCATGTCGGGAGATGCGGTGACTCGCATTGAAGCAAGACCACATGTTTGATGCTATGAATACGTCATTTGCTTCACCCAACACGACGCTTTAGAGTTTCAATCCAGCTGCGCAATTTCCATATCAGCAGCCGATGCCACTGCCGAGGTTTTCGCCTAGTGACTTAGACGAAGAAGTTCAACCACCACCTCCCCAGACTTAGGTGATTGCAGGGAAGTCTTCACGCACTAAATTTTGATTATTATCCAATGAGGGCATTGTATTACTTAAGTTTGGGGGATTTAAATTCATGTTTGCATGCATATATAGTAGTTAGGATTAAATTTTTGAATTTTTGTCATTGCATTTCAGTTCTGCATCGTATATTGCATATAGGTTTTGACATAGTTACATAGTAGCTTAGGTTATTTTTGTTATTGCATTGTTTTTAATTCTGTTATGATTGCATTATCAAAAAAAAATTGTTTAGTTAAATATTGTGTTTGCATATGTCCAGCAGTATGGTATTTCATGTTATTTGTGGGTCAATGATGAGATTATGAATAAGTTAACCAATACAATATTAATTATTAGAACTGTGATATAATTTCTGTTATGAATCGAATCTTGCGCTTCTTTGAAACTGGTATACAAAAAGGTTAGCACGCTAATAACATCTTGTTGACTGGTCAGTTCAAATTGATACATAAATAGTTTCTAAAGGATAATGCTAGGGTAAATGTGAAAACGATAAGGAAAAGCAGTGAAGATAACAAATTAGGCAAGAACCTAAGTTTGGGGGGAAACGTAGGGTGTATAAGCTTCAAGAAAAAAATGAAACAAGTTGAGTCTTGTGGTGGGTTGAGGAAAAAAACTCCCCATAAAAACAAGCGTGAGATGGAGCGTAAAACGCACTCACCAACCATCTATCTAAAAAAAGAGATAAAAGAAGTATAAGTACCCTGCATGAACCCTTGAATTTGGTATTACTTAGTTTTAGTTGGATGTGCCTATTTTTGGAATTTTTAAGTTTGCACTAGATGATTCCTACTAAGAAATTGATTATGTATTGAATTTGAGTCTGTATCAGTTATCATGGATGTTTAACACACATACACATTATACCATTGATGATGGTTTAAGATTTGAGAATTAATTTGGAATCGTGGATTGGTTTTGGTAATTCATATTGTAGAGTTGCTTGTTTTCTCTGAGTCTGATGGGATAATATTGATTCGGTGATACTGTTGGATTAGAAGGCATATAGATTATATTCATTCAATCTCATTACATTGCATAGCATGTAGTTGTTTGTGCTCGAGGACTAGCACGGTTTAAGTTTGGGAGATTTTGATAAGTGAATTTTATATACACGAATCTGTGTCCATTTCATGCTTATTTGTTGCTAATTTCTTGTGTTCATGTTCATTTTCACTTGTTTTATGTTCTTTTATGTGTAGGATGGTTGTTGTGGCATTTAACGTATGTTTGGAGTCAATTGGGATGATTTGGAGTCAATTGGTGCGAATTTGGAAGAAGTCATGAAGCTCAGGAAAATCATTTAGCAGAATACACCCCCGCCGGGGCGGGCCCTTTTTGCCTATGCACCCCCACCGGGGTGGGGGTGCCGAATTTTGAGTGTCCTGCTTTGGTTCGAAGACTGCTAGGACATGGAATGGAGACTTGGTGTGGTGCATGGACTCTCTTTGACAAGGGTTTTCAGCTGGGACACTATGGGAGATATATATTACTCAACTAACAACGAATCAAGGGGGATATAGAAGGCAATATACAGGGATTATTTCCAGAATTTCACAGTAAGCATGTGAGGAGTATTTTGAAGAGATTTTCGTGACGATTGCAATTCTAGGCTATGTGAAGGGTGTTCATCACTATTCTTCTCTTTAGTCTTTTATTTGTAATTGCAATGATGTTTTCTTTAAAGTATTCAGTTTTTATTTCATTCATTATGAACTAATTCACTTTTTAGGCTTATGATGGATCCTTAGGTGAAACAATGATTTTGTAGCTTTGATTTCCAGTTCAATAAAGTATTTTCAGTTTATCTATGTTAATTTGAGCGTGAATTTATGAATTGCGTGATCAACGATTCTTTGTGGATTTGTATGGAATCGAGAAAGGATATTTGAATCTAGACTTGGTTAATATAGCACGTGTTCTTGAATTTTTTTAATAGCAGAATCTTGATTTATGTTAAGGTAGAGATATGCTTGACATCGCATGTAATCGGATAGAGAACTTAATCTTAAACCTTCTTTAATTTCAGTTCACATAGAGATATAGTGAGTTGGTTGATTAAGGTGTTTAACTTGTTTCTATCTAAATTGTGGATTTAAGTTAATACGGTATTAGTGCATCGAGAGGTGGCTAGTATTACAGTCGTGTTCTTGATTAATAAACTGGGATAGTGAGTTGAATTGGAATAAAGGTGGGAAAATAAGAGTGAAGCTTATGGTGAAATCATAAGTCTAATTCTCCATTATTTGATTGAAATTCCGAATTTTGATATTTTTGTTTGTTTTGTGATAGTTTGTTTATTTATTAATTTAGTTTTTATAAATTTAAATCATTGAATTGAATAGTTTAATAGAATTAGGAATAATAGAAAATTGGTAATTGTGAAGTTAAATTTATTGCTAATTTATCTTCATGGGAACGATACTCTATTCATTACTATATTACTTGATGACCACGTATACTTGTGTGTTGTGCGTATATAGATTTTACCCAACAAACACCGATTAAGCTTGAATTAGGAACCGATTCACTGGTATAAAACCCACTTATCAAACATCTCCAAAGCTAACACTGAAAATGACTCTAACTATGATGAAGATGATGATGAGGAATTTGTAATGATGGTAAGAAGACTCAAAAGTTTCATGCGTCAAGGCAGAAGCAGCAAACCTAAGAAATTCAACAACTACAAAAGCTAGGAGAAGATAAATGACTTATGCTATAACTGCAAGAAGCCTGGCCATTTCATTGCAAATTGCAACAAACCTCTTAGAGAAGAACTAAAGAGGAAATCAAGTTCAAATAAAGAATTCAAAGGCATCAAGAGGCTCAGAAGAAAGACAAAGGTCTTGTGACCGGAGGATCGTGGAGTGACTCAGGTAACGACTCAACTCCTAAATATGGAGATGATGAAGATTCTCAAATAGCAAATCTATATCTAATGGCCAAACATGCAAAGGATAAGAAGAGCTCTGACAATCATGAAGTAAGTGTAGGGTTTCGGCATAGAAACGCACAGCGGAAATAAAATTTTAAAGCAATTTCCGAAACCCTAAACAGGATCCATGCGAAAAATAGTTAATTCAGTGGTTAGAAATTATACTGATTAAGAAAGCGATTAAACGATGCGGTCGAATCTCCAACGCAATTCGAATGAATTGCGTCTCTATGGTATCCACACGAACGCTCCACGAATCGTCTTACGATCTGCAGAAGAAGGAATCGCGGTACTAGCCACCAAGGATGAGGATTTTTACGAAACTGTTTTCTCTCGTCTCTCTCTAAGAGCGGCTAGGGTTTTTTTTGATTAACTTTCCAAAGACGCTGATATATCATATATATAGCAATAAATCGGAATTAATCAAAAACCATAATCTCATTAAAATAAAATCCAAATTTATATATATATATATATATATATATATATATTATATCTTAATTAAGTCTTACTTAATTAATATATATACATATACAAAGCATCCTTTTAATTTAAATTCGTGATTTAAATATTATCAATCATATTGATATATTTAAATCCTTACAATTCAAATTAATTCCCTTTTAATAACGTTCTTTGTGTGTGACCCTATAGGTTATTATTAAGTTGGCAATAATTTTAAAATCATATTATAAAATTATAAAGAGTGAGCGGCATCTAGTAATGCATCACTGCTACCCAAGTAATAATAAGATCGATGATTTGATGCAACCTTTTCGTGACCAATGTTTCAATGTAATTTAATCCTTTTAACCTTAATATCCTAGATTAAACTCGAGTCATGGAATGTGTCATACTCTTCTTAATTTAATCTGAGTTTTCTTGATCAATGAGTAGACTATATAAAACAAATCAATATTTGAGCATGGCCATGCATTTCATAGTCCTACTCAATCAAGAGGCCTATGGATATCACCCCTAATATATAGGATGGTTAAATTCCATCTAGATCACTCATATTCCTGACACGATTCATGATGAATCCAATAATCACCTTTATAGTCCATCCTATTAAAGGTGACATTTGATGATATCAAAGTACATAAATTATCGTGTAGTAATATAACGATTTCAGGTCAGAGGACCATTACATCATTGTCACTATGAGAATTGCTAATGACACTTCGCATAATGCTCCATATAGAATTCTCATGGTGGGTCTGTCCAGTACATCGTTCTCTAAAATGTACATATGCATTGACTTAATATCTCATATATTTATGACCAATGAGATTTGGTCATCAGTCAATCCACATACTAGTCTCAATGCATCATTGTTGTCCCATCAACAATGATACTCGACTAGGGACATTTAAGAATAATAATACTAATTGTAATTATATAATCTCATGTTCAAGTCACATACTTGAAACTATATAATTTGTATCACTATTCTAAGGAATTTTATTATGTTAAAAATTATATTACGCAGTAAATAAAACCATAATAAAATCATTTATTTATTCAATCAAATATAATATCAAAACGTTAAGAAATTATATCAAATAATTGGCCTCTAGGGCATAAACTCTAACAGTAAGAATAGATGAGGTATTTGACTTTAACTCTCCTGATGTAAATATTGATGATTTAAGAACTGCACTACATGGCATAACATCTGATCTGCATCAATACATGAAATGGTTTAGAGTTATGTCTAAAGATTATTCTCTTCTTCAAAAAGAGAAAGAAAAAGTTCAGGAAGAACTGGAAACAGCTCTTCTAAGTACTAATTCTCTCTCCAAATTTGAAGTTGAGAATAAACTCTTAAAACAGACCAATGAACTTAATTCACAAAAAGAGTCAAATCTAACCTCAAAGATTGAGGAACTAGAAAAGACAATCTCTACATGGAATAAATCATCTTCTTCCATGGACTCCCTGATCTCCAATCAGAGAAGTGCATCTGACAGAACAAGTTTAGGTTTTGGGGAATTCACCTCAGAACCATATATGAAAAAGATAAAGAAACTAGCTCTAGTAATGTTTCAAATTTTAATAAAAGCATTACATTTATGAAATCCTCATAGAAGGAAGAACCAGCCCATCCCTGCTCTTATGATCCAATCCATATTTCAAGGCATAACGAATACCATGCTGGCCTAGTCTTCAGAAAAGAGAAAAGTAACTTAGTCATTACTCTCTAACCATGAATAGTCGAGTAAAATCAACTCCACGAACCAACTGGGAAGGAACAGTAGAGTTAAGCTTCACTCTTCACAAATCATGAATCATAAGGATACATGGAAAAAGAAGAACCAGTATAAAGGAAAGATTGCTAAGAACCCACATAAGTCTAAATGGAGGAAGAATTCACATACACACACAAGCATGCATCATATTAGATGTTTTTTATGTAATAAGATTGGTCATAAAGCTGCTATATGCTACAATAATCCTATGCATATGAGACCCAAAATCAAACAAATTTGGGTTCCAAAGGGTACTAACAAAATAGGACCCATGCAAGTATGGGTACCAAAATGAGAGTTTAATCTTACCACATGAACAGAGCTCCACGATCACAACCTGGTATCTGGACAGTGGATGATCAAGGCACATGACCGGAAACAAAGCCCTCGTGTCTAACTTCATAGAGAATGAGGGTCCATCAGTCATCTTCAAAGACAATGGCTCTGGCAAGAAAAAAAGGATATAGCTTAGCTGAGAATGGTGCAGTGTCCTTCAGTAAAGTAGCTTATGTGGAAGGACTAAAGCATAATATTTTGTGCATAAACTAACTCTGTGACAAGGGTCATCAAGTTATCTTCCTCAACAATCAATGTCAAGTCAGAGATCTGAAGACATCATCTATAAAACTAACCGGAACAAGAGAAGGAAATGTCTACACTGTTAATCTTGGTCAACTGAGTTCTGACGAGACAATATGTTTTCTGGCTAAAGCTTCTAAAGAAATGAGCTGATTATGGCATAGAAGGTTGTCTCATCTCAACTTCAAAAGCATGTCAAAACTGGCCTCCAAAGATCTAGTAACAGGCTTACCCAAGCTTAGCTTTGTCAAAGAAAGGCCATGCAATGCCTGTTAACTTAAAAAATAGTCTAGAAGCTCATTCAAGAGCAAAACTGTTAACTCCATTGACAAGCCTCTGCAGTTACTTCACATGGATCTATTTGGGCCAATTCCAACAACAAGCCTTGGAGGGAAAAGATACTCATTGGTCGTAGTGGGTGACTATACCAGATTTACATGGGTGTTCTTTCTAAACTTAAAAGATGAAAAAAGCTCCCAACTAATCAAGATGTTCAGATTGGTGATAAATAAGAAAGGGGAGAAAATCAAGGCTATAAGGAGTGATCATGGTAGAGAGTTCGACTTCTCTGAGATGGAGCAGTTCTTTACAGACAATGGCATCAGTCACAACCTCTCAGCTCCATGAACTCCTCATCAAAATGGAGTAGCTGAGAGAAAGAACAGAACATTGATAAAGGCAGAAAGAACTCTATTAGCAACAGCCCGACTGCCTGAATACTTCTGGACAAAAGCTGTCAACACTGCATGTTACACTCAGAACAGATCGCTTGTGCACTATACGATAAAGAAGACTCCCTACAAACTGTGGAGAGGAAGAAGGCCAAGTGTCAACTACTTTCATGTATTCGGTTGAGTATGCTATATTCTCAACAATGGAAAATAGTATCTGACAAAGTTTCATCCCAAGTTAGATAAAGGAATCTTTTGCGGAAATGTCACAGACAGTAAGGCTTACAGAGTGTTCAATAAGAAGACGTTCAGTGTTGAAGTCTCAATTCACATCATCTTCGATGAAGCAGACTTGGACAAAACTGTGTCTTAAGACACAACGAACGACAATTAATACACTACGAACGAGGTCGTCGAGTTCAACATCACGATCGTAGTCCCAAAAAATGAAATCGTCGAGCCAAGAGAGGATATCGTAAAGAGAACTACGCCAAACAATGAACCTCCACATCAAGTAGTAGAGATTGATCTTGAAGAACTCAGACAAGAAGGCATCACGTCAGATGTTCCAACAGGAAATAGATGGGCCAAATGCAAGAGTCATGACAAGAGATGCCACCCAGAATGAGTGTTTCTATCTAAGTTTTCTGTCATAAATGGAACCAAAGAAGATAGAAGATGCTATGGAAGACTCAAGTTGGATAGAAGCCATGCAAGAAGAACTAAATTATTTTGAAAGAAGCAAAGTATGGAGATTAGTTCCAAGACCAAAAAGCCATCCAGTCATTAGCACCAAGTGGGTTTTCAGAAACAAGATGGATGAAGATGGAGTAATAACAAGGAATAAGGAAAGACTAGTAGCCAAAGGTTACTCTCAAGAAGAAGGCATCTACTTTGACGAGACCTTCACACATGTTGCCAGATTAGAAGCCATCAAGATATTCTTTGTCTTTAATGCCCACAAGAAATTCAAAGTCTTTCAAATGGATGTCAAAAGTGCATTCCTGAATGGTGAACTTCAAGAAGAAGTATATATAGAGCAACCTCCAGGTTTCATCCATCCAACTCTCTCTAATTATGTCTATAGATTAGGCAAAGCCTTATATGGTCTTAAACAAGCACCTACAGCATGGTACGTATGAAACACTAACTAACTTTCTTATTGAAAATGGTTTCAATAGAGGTAGAGTAGATACCACATTATTTCTTATAAAGCACAAAGAGAAAATCCTATTAGTTTAAATATATGTTGATGATATTATCTTTGGTTCTACTGATGAAAAACTGTGTAAGAGATTTGTCAAGCTTATGTAGAGCAAGTTAGAAATGAGCATGATGGGTGAGCTGATTTCTTTCTTGGATTATAAGTAAAGTAAACTGATGAAGGTATCTTCATAAACCAAGTCAAGTACATTAAAGACTTACTTAAAAAGTATGGCATGGAATCAGCCTCTCCCATGAACACACCAATTGCTCCAGTAACCAAGCTTGACAAAGATGAACTGTTAATGAATATATTTGGCCCGTAGTGCAAAGTTGAATTTATTAGTATGATTATGAATAGTAGCTGTGATTTGGTATAATCATAATCTTTGATGTTTCAGGTAAAGATAGGTGATGAAAATTATCTTCGTCCTGGTGCGAAGAGGAATTTAGAACCACAATTATGATTATGAGTTATTCACATGATTGTGGACAAGAACTGTTGATTGATGTTACATGGATAAAACATTGTTGGTGGACTTTTAACATAGAGAAGATAATAGACTTTATGGTCTATTTGACTCTTCTAATGGATTGTTCGTTCAGCTGCAATTATGGTTGAAAAGTTTTATTATCTACCATATGTTCTAAATCTCTAATTTATTACTGACGAAGGCTATTGATAATTTAATTATATTTACTCATAATATTCTTTATTAGGCTAGTTGTGCTCACCTTTTTGCTTCACAATTCCTTTCAGGTAATAAGAGTGTAGCTAGGTCGAGCGAGGTGAATAGAACGGTGGTCTATAGCTGTTGAGGTTCTCCCTAAACAGTATGGAAATAATTTTATTAAGAACTTTAGATAAGTGTGTTGTATTTTATACGTCATTTAATAGTTATATTTGGTGAATCAAATAGGGTGAGACGAACCCAACTTTGGAAGGGTATTTTGCCACTATCATACAAGATGTCTAATGACATACAATTTCGTGTTATCATAAGACAGGGTTGTGCACATCCACTTACTAAGTATATCTACGAGCACTACCTATATAATCTTGGAGTTTGGTTGAAATATAATTCTCAATTGGAGACAATGGAGATAATTATATGTCAAGAGAAGACTCGCCATTGAAAAGAACATGATAGCAATCTTCTCATTTTTCTTTGGGGTCTATTGGGTCAACCAGGGATAATTCTCGAGTCATATGATATCTATTATAACTTAGATGTATGGCCTCCCATGTACGAAAATTTCCTTGAGCATTTTCCAAAGATTTTAATTTCTAAAATAGTTATTGACTATACCTTTATGTAAGGTAACATTACAAGGTGTTGTGGTCGAGGCACCATGAGAGTTACATATATTTGTATTAAAACTCACAGTTTAACTGTGGTCGTATTCTGTACGACAGTTCAATAGTTGTATAAATGAAGTTTGTATTTGATTTTTATAGTGTGATATCTAGCGACTCAGAATGGGTCGTGTGGACCTATTTTGGGGGTGTAACATTTGGTATCAGAGCTTAGGGATATTGTCGCTGGCGGAGATATGAGTCTAGAACTAGGAGGGGAGAGACAAGTAATATACTTCGCTAGTGTGTGACTTACCTAAGCTAAATTTTTTACTTGATAAGTTGACAAATTGTGATATGTCAATTAACCTTTGTTTTGAAGATATATTCTAGAATGATATCAGAAATACAGGAGATGAGCAATGGAAAAATCATGATACAGAGGAAATAACCGTGAAGGTACAATCTGAAAAGAAAGTAAGGTATTCTCATATCTTCGAATTACCAGGTACGTAAATTTCGATGGCAAAATTTCATAAAGAGGGGAGATTGTAAGACCCCGAATTTTACAAAATGAAAGTATTCAATTTTCTGATAATTGTTATTCTATTTAGTAAATGGTTAAATTGTTAAAAGGTTAAAGTTAAGGGTGATATTTTAAAATTTTGCAAAGTAAGCAAGTTGATATAAAATATTCGTTGTGTCGGGGAATATTCTTTTTGTCAGGGAATATCCGTACGACGACACCATTATTGGTGGACCCCACAACGGAATAACTTTCGGAGTTAGAAAACGACAGAAATAACTTTTTATAAAAATAACAACGAAAGTTTTACCGTTAAACTGTTGAGATACCCAGTGGAAAAAATACAGTAATACGCGTGATTGCATAGTAGCACACAGTATTGATTAATGATGTTTACGGAAAAAAGCCACTCAGATTACTCAAATATTACTACAGTAATTGTTGCATAGTATCTCACGTTATGTGATTCAATTATTGTCACAGTATCATCTGCATAATATTTTATATTATTAAATCAATAATTGAGACAACAAAGTTATTCATATTATTATTTGCAATATTGACGATGTCTAGAAAGTTCTGTCGATGAGAGGTTTGGTCACCTAATTGCGCGTCAATAGGGAGAAATCCTTATCGAAAAGCCTCCTCCTTTCTGGGAATAATCTGGTTGTTAAATATTGTGAGTTATGATATTAATGATGAAAAAATGTTAAAGTATTAAATAATGTGTTTATTAAAGATAAGTGATTTACAAAAGTTAGAGGAGAATAATGCAAACTTGTAAAACTTTAGGGGTAGTAAAGTTTAATAAGTTAAATCAATCTAGACCATTAGTGGCGATTTTAATAGTAAATCAAACTGGACCGTCGATGGTGGTTTTAATAGTAAATCAATCTGGACCGTCGGTGATGGTTTTAATAGTAAATCAATCTGGACCGTCGGTGGTGGTTTTAAAAGTAAATCAATCTGGACCGTCGGTGGTGTTTTTAAAAGTAAATCAATCTGGACCGTCAGTGGTGGTTTTAAAAGTAAATCAATCTGGACTGTTGGTTGTGGTTTTAATAGTAATCAATATGGATCGTCCGTTCTAATAGTAAATCAATATGGACCGTTCGTGAATTAGTTACTATTTAGTCATTTCTCCTATAAATAGAAGGTTAAATTCTTCTTTCATTTTCACCAATTCACTGAGATTCACAAGAGAAGCTATAGAGAGAGAAACTATAGAGAGAAAGAAGAAGAGTATTCTGCTACTTCCCTATTGCAGTATCTGGTCTTCTACTAAGGTAAGGGATATTATTTGTTGTATTCGTAAGGGATATTATTTGTTATATTCGTAAAGGCATATTATTTGTTGTATTCGTAGGGGGTATTATTTCTTTCGTATTCATAAGGAATACTATTATTCGTATTCATCTTTTAATATGTCGGAATAACTTGTCTGCGCGGATTACATACCGTATGACAGGTGAAAATCTATTTGTAGTTTCGTATGTTATTTCTTTTCATATTCTTAAATCTAAATATACTATTGTAAGTATTGTTTCTATAATCCTTAAAATTAGTGGAATATTCTTGAGTTTTACGCTTCATCCAGTATCGTTTCATTGGAATATTGATCTGAGCTTTCTTATTAAATATCAAAATTTTCACCCGGGGTACTATTCACCCGGTTACTATTCACTAGAATATTATTCACTCAGGTATTCAGGGCACTTTTCATGTCGGGTTACTATTCACCCAATTACTATTCACTCAAATGTTATTTACTCGGATATTCGGGACACTTTTTATGCCGGGATACTATTCATGAGGTACTATTCCTGAAGTACTATTCACAGGGTACTATTTACGAGGTATTATTCACCTGAAAAATTTATTTCTTTTTCGTCTAAATTATTTTTGATACATGAATATTATTCTTGAATTTTACTCCATAAAGCAGTATCATGTTGACAATTTTGATATTTTTAAACTCTGGATAAATTTAAAATATTTAATATTTATCCTTGATTTCGTTTGATTAATGTTTATATCATTGTCATCATCCGCATGCTTATATTGTGCTGAAAGTCGTCTTTGGCTTACGTGCATAGATGGACGATTGATTGATATGATTATGACCAGGAATCATTTGGTATAATCATGACCTGCAGTGTTATAAATGATGTGGTAAAAGTCCTTATTGGTCGTAGTGCATTGATGGACAATTGTTAGTATGATTATGACCAGGGATTATTCGGTATAATCATGAACCTTGGTGAAAACAAGGATATCATTGGCTCGTAATGCATGGATAATTCATGGTCATGATACTAATGAATATCCTTAGCCGTAGTGTAAGGATGATTCGATGATGTGGATTATTTTTTAAGCTGAATCTCAATGATAAAATATTGATAATAAACTTTTAATTCGTAGAAGATAGTAGATATCATGCTCTACTTGACTCTTCTAAAAATACAGTTGTATGGCTTTGGCTTGTAGTGCAAAGATGAACTGTTAATGAATATATTTGGCCCATAGTGAAAAGATAAATTTATTAATATGATTATGAACAGGAGCTGTGATTTGGTATAACCATGATCTTTGATGTTTCAGGTAAAGACAGGTGATGAAAATTATCTTCGTCCTGGGTGCGAAGAGGAATTTAGAACCACAAATATGATTATGAGTTATTCACATGATTGTGGACAAGAACTGTTGATTGATGTTACAGGGATAAAACATTGTTGGTGGACTTTTAACATAGAGAAGATAATAGACTTTATGGTCTATTTGACTCTTCTAATGGATTGTTCGTTCCGCTACAATTATGGTTGAAAAGTTTTATTATCTACCATATATTCTAAATCTCTAATTTATTACTGACGAAGGCTATTGATAATTTAATTATATTTACTCATAATATTCTTTATTAGGCTAGTTGTGCTCACCCTTTTGCTTCACAATTCCTTCCAGGTAATAAAAGTGTAGCTAGGTCGAGCGAGGTGAATAGAACGGTGGTCTATAGCTGTTGAGGTTCTCCCTAAACAGTATGGAAATAATTTTATTAAGAACTTTAGATAAGTGTGTTGTATTTTATACGTCATTTAATAGTTATATTTGGTGAATCAAATAGGGTGAGACGAACCCAACTTTGGAAGGGTATTTTGCCACTATCATACAAGATGTCTAGTGACATACAATTTCGTGTTATCATAAGATAGGGTTGTGCACATCCACTTACTAAGTATATCTACGAGCACTACCTATATAATCTTGGAGTTTGGTTGAAATATAATTCTCAATTGGAGACAATGGAGATAATTATATGTCAAGAGAAGACTCGCCATTGAAAAGAACATGATAACAATCTTCTCATTTTTCTTTGGGGTCTATTGGGTCAACCAGGGATAATTCTCAAGTCATATGATATCTATTATAACTTAGATGCATGGCCTCCCATGTACGAAAATTTCCTTAAGCATTTTCCAAAGATTTTAATTTCTAAAATAGTTATTGACTATACCTTTATGTAAGGTAACATTACAAGGTGTTGTGGTCGAGGCACCATGAGAGTTACATATATTTGTATTAAAACTCACAGTTTAACTGTGGTCGTATTCTGTACGACAGCTCAACAGTTGTATAAATGAAGTTTGTATTTGATTTTTATAGTGTGATATTTGACGACTCAGAATGGGTCGTGTGAACCTATTTTGGGGGCGTCACAAGTATCATGGCTTCTAAACTCGATCATAGCTACTCCAAGAGAACAAGGCAAACACACATATGAGTAAGGGTTCGTTCAATTTCAAGCATAAGACTGTATTTTATCCATATTATGTGTGTGTGGAGACCAACCGTCCTAACTAATCATACTCAGTTAAGTTCTCATAGTCGATTGTTAATACCAATATGCACACTCCGCAACTTAAACATTCAACAAGCATTAAGAATAAGACCCAAGTGCAGGAAAGGATTAAAAGACTCTAGCATTAAGACAGTAAAATCTGACTCGAACAGTCCTTAATTACCTTTAGGCAATTCAGAACTACCCATTAATAAGCTTTTAATCAGTGACTCCCAAGCCAGATGACTTTAGGGCACTAAGTGTAGAACACCTCTATGAATCTAATAACTCGAGTAATAAAGTCCGTGTAATCAACATAGGCCAACTAAGACTTTATGAAAAAAACGAAGATTATTAGGCGAGTGTGGGCGAGTGCGTTTCACGCTCTATTTTGACCCACCGCACGACTTTCGGATATTAAATCTTCTTCTATTTTTTTTTATTTTTTTATAAGCAAACATGCCAGAATCCAAGATCCAAAACTGTATAAACGTCTAAGTCTTTTATTACCTTGTAACAATGAAAGTTTATAAGAGTGAACATACTTTCAAAGCAATAAACATGAGAACTAAATTCGAATAAATAACTAGTTAACACAGTTGGTCGGTGCTTGCTAAGAAGGACGAATCAATAACAGTATCAACTTATCAACTAAACAAACCCCTAGTTCATACATGTTTGACACGACTCTAAGAGTGAAATAATCACTTGGCGCTTGTCATTAGCCACAATAAAAAATTAATGATAAATATAACACCCTTGTTAAATAACAGCTCAAAATAGGGTAATAAGGCCATGATATGGCACAAGCATCTAAATATGTGAAAGCCCCAAAAAGATGGATATAAACCAAACATACATGCTAATAATAATTCAAGCATTCATTAATAATAACCAAAAACTGTATATGGCATACATCCGTAAAAATCCAAAACATAATCCTGCAGTTCAAAATGGCCACACCACAATACTTATAAAAACATAAGCAAAGTACTAAATATGGCAACCTAACATGACAATAGACAGAAATAAAGCAGATAAAGAACTATAACACCCCCAAACTTAAGATGAGCAATGCCCTCATTGCTAAACATATATCAATCGATACAAGAGGGCTTCCCTGAAGTCTGGTCACTCAGCAGTGGCATCGTCCTCATCAGCTTCGGCGGGCGGTGATGGTGGTGGGTATGGTGGGAAGACAGGAGGCTCTGGAAACTAGAATGACGTGAACTCAGCATCCGCATCACTATACACGGTGTATATGCTCTGCATCGTGTTAACCAGCTCAGCTTGATACTGCATCGCTATATCCTGCCTCTAGGCCACTGCTGCAATGTGCCTCTGCTGCCTCTGAGCATCGGCGTCGTGTTTCTGATGCAGCAGGGTGAGGGATGCCATTATCTCCGATAGTAGTCCCTGTGAAGCTGTGCCTGCATCTGGTGGCTGCGAGGGCTCGGGCTCTGCTGTAGGAGGTGGCTCAGTAGGTGGCTCATACCCTTCTCCTACGATATGAGAATCTGCTCCATCCCACACATTGAAGGGTGAGATGATTTGATGGTCAATGACTGACAAAGGTGGCAAAGTTATCTCTTCTGGCCCCAACGAATACCTGCCAGCTTGCACAAGCGGGTGATCAATGATGGATGTGGAAGCCCCGTAGAGGTGGTGCTCTTGATCATCTTCAAGATGGACCCATGAATGAGAGCTCCTAAATCCACGTTCAGACCCATGACAATGGCGAATAAAAGGATCACTCTGTCCTTAGTCACATCGCTCAGGTGATGGGTCGGGATCATGTTAGCACCATATTTGAAATTAACCCATAACCAAACACCATTGCCCTCCCGCTTAAGCTTCATCTTCCTCACTATAGGCTTACAGATATCCATAGCCACTCTTACTCGCATAAAAGTCTTTATATTACCGTCAAAATTGTGAGCATCAGAGTTAACAATATGACCAATATAGTTCCCAACAGCCTGACCGACCTTCGATGACATAAATCCAATAAGAAGATCAAAGACCTGAACCCACATCTCCACCACATTCAAAGGGATATGGGAAATTTGCTCTCCCGGCAGCAAACGATGAAGAAGGATGATATTGTTAACGAAAGACCACAACCCATCTTGCAAAACCCTCTCCATATCCCGAACATGAAAGAAACGAAACAAATACCTGTTATCCGGCAGCTCCTTAACCTCGATACCTTTCATAAGTTGCCAAATCGGGATCAACGTATCCTGCATGGCCTGAAAATTGACCGACTTCGTCACCAAGAATCGCCCCACTAAACAAAGGGAAAAATCATGTTCATCCTCAAATCCAAAATCCCCTTCCAAAACAAGCCCACCTTCCTCTTCCTCTTCCTCTTCAATTGTCAAATTCTGGCAGGAAGCAACAAGCTCTGGGATCTTATGTTGACTACTAGATGCCATGAGGAAATGTAAACGTAAAAGTGCACAAGGGAATCAAAAAACATAAGGCCAACAGATAGGAGAAAAAAATCTTGTTAGAGGACAAGAGGAAAAACTCCACGACTCACGACTTTAATAACCCTAAATTAAGTTCGCCGCCGAGAGAAAAAAAAGTCTTTTATAAACGCTGAAGTTAACCATATGTGAGACATTAGATTAAGTTGGAAGAATCTAAATCGTCTTTGTGCTTTGTTAAATGAAAGATTTAAAATGGGTTTTGTTTTATTATATAGATTATTACTCCCTCCGTCTCAGGATAAAAGTCCTAGCGAACTTTTCACGCATATTAAGAAGAAGAATGAAATGACAAAATTGACCATAATAATATGTCATAAATTATTTTCAATGTAAGTGAGAGAGTGACTTTCTAGCTATTCAATTCAAAATATTCTTTCTCCATACTTTTTTAATATGGAGAGAGAATTAGAATAAGAAAAGTATGAGATATTTAATGCTACGAGCATAATAGAAAAAAATGTATAAAAGTTTGATTATTAAAGAAAAATGAACATTTAACATGAAATTACCCAAAATAGTAATAAAAACTTTTATCATGTGACAGCTGGAGTATTTTTATTATTATTAGTATTAATATTATAATAATAATTATTATTAGTATTAGTATTATAATTATAATAATAATAGTTATTATTATTATTACTATTATTATAGTGTGAGTGAATTTGATTTGAGCGAAATTTTTTTATATGAGTCATTAAATTAAATTGGAAGAATTTAAAATGTGTTTATGCTTTGTCAAATGAAAGATTTAAAATAAATTGTATTTTATCAAACATAGTATTAGACCTAACAAACGGGATGGGCCATCAACGGGTCGGGCCAAAATGACCCTAGTTTTGATGGGCTGAAATTAAGCGGCCCATGGCCTGAGTTGAGCTGACTGGGCCCGCGGGCTTTTTCATTTCTTTTTAAAAAAAACTGTACATCACAAATTCACAATAATATTTAAAATTTAATCAATCATTCTCTCCTGTCTCCACTTTCTTTCTAGGGAAAGTTCAGTTGCTATAACATAATACAATTTACATACAATGATTGATAAATAATAAAGTACACAAATTCAAACCAAGACAACAAGACTATTCATTTCATTTGACATGTCACCATCAACAAAAATAAGCTTCAAATGCATACTTGCAATCCCATCTGCTAGCTAGTGAAAGAATGGCTTGACATCCTGTGCAAAAAGATTCATAAATGTGTCATTATATACGGACCATCTTATAATTGATTCATCCATTTAGCCACAATCAACAAAATAAAGCTAATAATACTACCAAGTGTACTGCAATCTACCATGAAACTAATAATTTAAATGCAACACTTCTGGAATGATGAGACTTTAAAGGCAAAAGTTAGGATATGCAAAATATATTTTGACATTAATACAAAGTAGACTAGTTTTGGTTACTTACATAATTACCTCACCTGAAATGAGAACAATATATGGTTACTGGATCAAAAAATAGCATAATGAATGAATGGAGATATCAACTGGAGAGTGGAGACCAAAGAAGGCCATTGCAACATTAATGAATGTATTTGTGCAGTGTACATGATGAATGTATTTGTGCAGACAATGCAGTGTACATGATGAATGTACAGACCAACTGGAGAGTGCAGTGTACATGATCAACTTCCATCAATGTAATTTTGTGCAGTGTACATGATGTTCCTCAATGAATGTATTTGTAAAACTAATTCATAGCAGATCCTGCAAATGCAACCCCAACCACTGGAAGGAAACTAACAATAAAAAATATGGGGTGAAAAAACACGAATATAAAAACAGTACAAGCATGACAAACTTCCCCCAAACTGTGTTTGATAAAAAGTCAAATGAGTCTAATGACTAAGATTCAAACCTGTAGGGTCGTGAGCTCATTCTTAAAAGTACAACTTACACACCTCTTCAAACTTATGATTCATGTATGTTGTTGGCACCACATATAAATTCAGACAACAAAACGGATTGTCTTGTACATAGTATAATACTAACATAGTGTCATAAACCATTATGTTAAGTGCACAAGTCTTTGGCACAAAAGTGAATGATGCTAAACAATTTTATGATAATAATTAATAAAGTAATAAACTTCCACCCAAGTCTCAACTGACATTTTCAGGTTGCATCTTCCCCTGTACGAGTGCAAGATGTACTTAAGCTAAAAGCAGGTGGACAAATGTGCAACCAGTTAAGTGCTAACGTAAAATATAAACATTATATGATTGTGATGCCTACTCCTATGTGTAGGTTGATGTTTGTTGTTTAGGCTTTATTGCAGTTCCAATATTTGCAGACTTGCATGATTATTCCCCTCAATGATTGTACTTGTTAATAAAACTATCTAAAAATCTCTAACACGCACAGAGAGATTAAAGTACCAGTATATCTTATAAAAACATGTTAATTATGTTTAAACTATCACATCGTAAATCTCCGTTCTTATCTTTCTTTTTATGCAAAATAACTCCAGGCTACACTGCAAATTACCATTTTCGAAGTTTGAGAAAATCAACAATCCTAAAAGAAGAAACTACGCCAATCCATTTCAGTATTTAACACAGAAAAAGAATTATCGCCTCAAGGCCCTCAACTTAAACACTAAAGAAAGAGAGATTGTTTTGAAAATTTATCTTCAACACATAACAAAGGACACAAAACAGCTCAATCAATTCAATAACTCTCAATTTATTAGAATAAGTATATTCACAATCAAACTATAAATTACAAAAGATAATGATTCCAGAAATGTAATTTCAAGGAATATCTAATCTATATCTCTAATTCATGCAGTTCATATACTTGATTTCAGCCATTGAACTAAACCCCTGCAACTTCCAATACTTCATGTGGAATTACAAAATAAATTAAGAATATACATTAAAAAAAACAGAACAAACAAAATAACAATAGAAAGATCAGTAAGATAAGAGGTTGAATGCATCTATATTGGTATCGATGCTCACAAAATAATGATACTCAAGAGGCCCATAACCCCAACAAAAGATTTCACCCAATAACAAAATAGGCGACAGCAGCCAAACCATAGAATAAAATCAACTTCAAAACAAGGTAACTCAAACGAAAAACTAAAAAACCAAAAAGTTATAAGACTGAAAAACGAAGAGAAAACGAAGGAAAAAGGTAGATTCTTCAATCAAAAATGAAAAAGTTAAGCCATTTAATCAGTCAATAGTAACTCAAAAAAACTACTTGTAGAGAAGAAGAAACTACACAGTCGTCACTCGTCAATCGGCGACTCGGCGTGGTCGATCGATCGAAGTGTGGATCGTTGTATCTCACTCTCTCTGTTGAGGACCCTCCGCTCTCTCGGTCTCTCTCTCACTTCTCAGTTTCAGATCTAGAAGACTAGATCTAAAAAATGTCCCTTCTACTTTATTAGCGAGTCTCGCCAGAATAAGATTTTTTTTAAAAATATGGGGCGGGCCCGGGCACCCACGGGCGTCTTATCATTGGGCCGGGCTAAAAAAACCCAAATTTTAGTGGTACAATTGTCCCGGCCCGCGGGTCTGGCAGATTTTGCCAGCTCTCTACATAATATAAATTAGGGGCTGTTTGTTTAGAGCTGAATGGGTCTGAATGGCTGAATCGGTAAGTGGCTGAATCATTAAGTGCGTTTGTTTTGAAAAAAAATCGTCTGAATGGCTGAATCGGTCAGATGCGTTGGCTGAATGGTTAAGACTAAATTTTTGGTCTGAATGGCTGAATGGTTGGCTGAATGAAGTAAAAAAAATTAAAAATAATAATAAAAATAATAAAAAAATATTAACTATTATATTATGTAATATTAAATAAATTTACAACAACTTTGAATTTTTTCAGAGGGGTAAAATATTAAAAATATGTCATTCAGATCTTTAAGGTATGTCAGTTATCAAACAGTTTTTTTCATTCAGATTCAGCTCATTCAAATTCAGATTCAGATTCAGCTCATTCAAATTCAGATTCAGATTCATTCAATTTTTATCAAACACCCCCCTTAGTCTCCAGAATTTGGTTCCCCGTTCGGAGTGAAGCTGCAACACCGACGCGCTCACGCATATCTCCTCCCCTCTCTCTCTGTGCCACCTTTTAAAGTCTCTTCGTAATCTTCTCCCTCATCCTTTTGAACCTTTCAGTAATCACTGTCCGAAACGGAAATCAAAACCTTCCAAATATCTGTCTAAAACCCTAATTCTCTCACCCCAAATTCCCGTACAACACTTCGATTGTTCTTGTAAAAACCCTAATTTGATCGGTGAATGCTCTCGATTTGAGGTCCACTCGGCACGTGATCTTGTTTCTGATTTTTAAGAGCTTGTACATGTGAAAAATGAAGAGTGGACTCGATGTTTTCGATTTCAATGAACGCGAAACCGATTTGGCCGCTGCCAAGTATTCCAGGAAATTCGACCCCTCTAATCCCGTTGACAAGTTTTTGGTCCTCCAAAAGGGTAACTTTATATATGTATTTATTTGTACATCTTTACACGCATGCGTATTTGTAGCCTTCGTTAAAGCTATTACATTTAATTTAGGAGTTCAATTTTTCCCCCATGAGCTTAAGTTCAGAATGCTGAAATGTATGTTAACTAGCTGGGTCCTGTGCCGTAGGCACGGTATGGACGGTCCAGATGATTTATTGAGTGAGTGAAAAATTTAAAATCATTTGTATTTTATTAGATAGATATAAGTTGATATTTTGCATAAGCTTTTTCTATACCTGAACAGTGTGTTTATATTGGCCCTGGGAATTGTTTATGCTATGCTTTACATCACTCGTTAGCTATGAAATGGATAACTCCAGTTTGAAATGATTGATTTTCACTAGCAATTTTTTGGGACAAATACCCATTTGCATTTGCAAAGGTAGGAACTTCCGCTGTTGTGTGGGGGTAATTGTGGACATCAATTTTTTTTCTCCATGGGATTGGGGTTGGGGTGGGGTTGGGGTGGGGTTGGGGGTGGGGGGAAGTGGTGGTCAAGTGTAGCTTTTGTAGCATAATAAGCTAAAAAAGGTAATTATGTACAACTTTGACAGGTAATTTACAAAAGAGGTGAAAGACCCACTTGTACAATCACTCCTCTTGGTAAAGCTAATTAGCAAGTCAATCAACTCTTTTATCCATGTAAAAAAGTAAGAAAGCATTAGTATTTATTGACTAAAAGTGCTGTACTTAGGTGTTCTTTCTCATTTTTGTTTATACAAGGAGCCAACGGCTCTCATTTGAACTTGCAAAATGCACTTTACACGCAGTGAACCCATATTAGTAATGTTCTTTACTTACACAGTGATTCCATTTTGTTGAAGATTTCTTTGTTATCCTCTTATTATGCTAGAAATCTAGTGAATAAAAGCCTACTCGAATGCTGCCAGCAGCGTTTATTTCCACTGCATGGCCATGATCACAGATATATCATTTTTTGGCATACATTAGAAAGGTTCGAGCCGTGATGTTGGACATTGAGTGGCCATTCTAATCTACACCAACTCCTGTTCCAATAATCAATTACAGCACAACTCACCAATCTAAAATGTAGAACCATTATCTTCTGAATTCTGAAGAACCATTTTCTTCTGAATTCTGAATTGTACAAAGCATGATTTCCCAATAACTGGGATCACTTCAAAATATTTCAGCGAGAATGACAAGTTCCTTTTGTGACGGGGGAGAATGATGCAGCTGCAAAGCACAAATATTGTGAATATGTGTATTATTAAAACACAACAGTCAATTACAACCAAAGAGTTTACTTATTTATTTATTTATGTTATGATGGAGTGTTCACCAGATAAACTGCCGGGTGTCTGCGATACCCCTAAACTAAGTGCACTAGGTAATTTCATAGTAAACTATGTGCAGTTTACCCCAAGGAGATCACTGGCTTTGCGGGACCAATTGTTATCTCGAGAATCAAGTTATATCTTTTCCTTAGCCACCAAGTATGTCTAGGTTCTAACATATCTCTCTTAAATGTAATAACATATACAGTTAAATAAGGAATGGAAAAGAGTCTTGGATTATAATTATACATCAATATTTGGTTTATTGGTGATTTACTCCCCTTAAATTAAGCATAAAGGCTTGGATGTTTAGAGGTGTTGATGATTTGGTTTCCGTTGATCATCTTATTATGCTGCAAAAGCTAGTGTATAACAGCTTACTTGGAGGCTACCGACATGGTTTATTTTTGTTGTGTATCTTTGGTCGCAGATCGGTTGGTTTTTAGCTTTCTGTGACCATATTTATCAAGGCCTTAAGGCGAGACGGGGTTGTGATCTAGAGTTTGGGTGATAAGGCGACAAGTCGTTGACAATGTGCATTTTGTACATGTATTAATTTTTCATATATGGCACATTAAAAATATTAAACATAAATTATTATACGCATTAAAGCCTAGAATAAAGTGATTGACACTATTAAGCACTCTTGTATAACATGTATAAATCAATTTTCTCATGTACCCAAAAAAACGTTGTTCACCAATATTTTGTTGAAACAAAAATAGTTACTCCATGCCAAAAACGATGGCTTGATTACATTTTTGACACATTAAAAAAACTTAAATTAGAGGATGAAGACTTGAAGTGTCAAAAAAAATCCATTTTAACCCGTAGTGTACTCTATAATAGTACATTAGGGAATCCTTTTTCTTTCTTTAAATTAGTGGACCCCTAGGGTGTAAACAAGTCGAATTGAACCGAACCGAACCGAAAGATGATCGGATTTGACTAAGAAGGTTAAATTCTTAGACTTGGATTCGATACTCATATTCGACTCGACATGAATATTCATTACTCCAATTAAGATTGAATTATATTCAAACTACTTGCAAATTCAAGTTCATATTCTAGATTCCACATAGTACCTAGCTTTATAATACATATAATTGCAAATTGAACTTATTGTTTTACTTAGAAACGAGAAAATATTTTCAATTACACTTTACAAATATAAAATTAAAATAATAATAACTAATTATTCTAATTTTATTTAGCAATGTATGTATTATAAGAGAATGTATTCAATAGTTATTCTAATTTTATTTAACAATGTATATATTATAAGAGAATTTATTGAGAATCTATTAAAATATGTATTACCCAAGTATGTATCGAATCATGGTCGAGAATTCGAGTAGTTTGAATACTAAATAAATCGAGTATAACATTGTGCAAGTTCTACTCATATTTTTATTCAAACTATTTTTTGTGCTCAGATTTTGATCATATTATTAAGAATTTGAGTCTCACTTGCATTTTTTCGAGTTGAGCCCCAGTCGAACCCAAGCCATCTTTTAACAATTTTTTTTATATCCGAGTCCTTCTGGGATGCAGGGAGTATTATTTTGTTAAAGAAAATGTTAGTTTAAAAAGAAAAAAAAGGAATCGAAATACGGAGAGGACTTTCCTTATCTTTACCAATTGAAATTAAGGGTGCAAATCTCTATATTTTTAAAAAATAATGATGGAAAAGGAAACACAATAAAGATGGAAAAGGAAATAGTAATATAATTAACTCACAGATTTATTTTTTACTAAATGAAAAAAATATTTATTATTAAATTAAAGAGAAGTTATTAAAATAAAAAATAATCCAAATATAAGTAGGATTTTCAAAATAGTTAGCTAATTGAACTATGATTGTGAATTTCTAGTTAAAAAAAATCAAAAAAGGAAAATAAGATAATTATTTTAGCGGAATTTTAACAAAACAAAATATGATTTTGTTAACCAAAAGTAAATAAAATAAAATCCAGGGAATCAAAATTTTTTAGAGACTTGTCGTATTTCCTCACCGTCCCTCTCTCTCTCTCTCACACCTCTCTTCACTCCGATGGACAATCACCTGAAAAAAAATTCTACTAGAAAAAATTAGAGGTGAAGATTGTTAATGGGTGGTGCGAATTCCTTGGCTCAGTAGTGGGCTTGAGAAGAAGAGTGAAATGAAGTAGTAGCGGTCACACCTAAATTTTCTATTAGCGCAGTCGGTAGGCCTTGTGGTGATGTTTTTAAGTTATGGGTTATGGATTTTTCTTAGGTTTGAGTGGTTTCAAGTCTTGACGGAGTCATGGGCTCTTTAAGAAAAAGTAGCTGCCGATCCAACTACAAGGCGCCTTTATAGCATTCACCAAGTCATTAAAACTTCCAAGCACTCGCCAAGTTGTTCACTTGACTAGGCAACACCTTGACAACCATGATCATCACTAGCTCAGAACACCATTTATTTTGATCTTGAACTTGGAAGCAAAGGGAATACCTCTATAACTACGAACAGACCGGTGAATATTTTGATATATGTTTGTATAATTTATTATTTTTTAGCATAAAATAAAGTTCTTAAAAGATATGAGCTTGGTGCATCATTATTTTGGCGGTCTGTGCTTTTGGTCATGGGATCATGCTTGTTGTAAATATTCTGATAGTTTTATCTGTACAAGGACAACTTGGCTGTGCTTAAATTAAGAAACATGTACACGCATTCTGACACCCCTATGTTTTAGGATGGTAGTGATATATGTTTATGTTAATGGTAACAAATATTTTTCCTATATACTTTCTTTTTCATATTTTAGATGTCCTCCTTTCCTTTTTTGAAGATCTCAAATTGGTATCTTCTCTGACTTTTAAATTATAGAAAGTCAACTAACATTACCGTGTTATAAAGAACTTTAAATGCATGGGATGGGGTCTATGAAGATTTCATCAACTGCTCCCAAATCATCATTATTAACTTAATAAAAAACGGATGTGGGCTCATGAAGCGTAAAATTGGTGCATTAGATAATCTGTGAAACATTCTTCCAATTTCTCAAAATAAGTGAAATCAAGGCGAAATAAAATTTTAAATTGGGGCAGATGGATTATAGTTTTTATTTTGACTTGGGATAAACTAGTTCAAATTTTATTTTGATACTAATTCTATGCTTAAGTTTTTAAAATTTTCCTCATAATGTTGTTTGTGTTTTCTAGTTGCTCAGGGAGAAATCAAGATGAAGGAGATTAACAATTTAAAATTAAATGTTGACACAATGAACAACAGTAATAACAATGGTGACTACGCTGCTTCAACTGCCTTTTTGGATGAAGGAAAAGATTGTGCTGTCAAAAGAACATTTGTGTTAGATGCTGTCCTGGAAAATGGTTCAAATCTTATCGAAAAACTCCCTCAATTTGGAATTGGACCAAATAAACTTGAGCCCAGAAGTTCCTGTTCTAAAATGGAAGGCAGAACAAGCACTGAAGTAGCCTCGCCTGCAAACAGCAAATTCAAATGTCCCCGCCTGGAGTCCTCATCCAGTGTAATTGAATTTTTTATTTGTACCGAGACAAATTCAGAATCCAGAAATATTGCTAAGAGCTCACACAGTAGCTTGAACCTGTGCAGGATGAGTCCATTGATGCTGATGAAAGATTGAGTGAGATATCTCAGTCAACTTTTTCCGATATTGTAGAACATGATGGTATATTCTCATGTTCTTTATTCTTTATAAGAAAATCTCATACTGTTTGTGATCAACTATTATAGATGTTTTCCCAGCCTTGCAGAAGGGAAAAATTATTGCCATGTCGGAAGTTGTTATTGCCGGTGCAAAGCGCAAACTTTTAAGGGTATAGTACAAAACAGGATGTGGCATCTGTTCTGGCAATAACAAATATCAGATGTTGCAATATTTTGAGATATGATTATAATGACATTGCCTCCCCTCTCTTATCTTTTATTAAAAGTAGTTTACTTTCTTTTCTCCTGTGACGTGCTGCATTGTTTCAGTTCCCCTAGATGGACGGTCATCAGATCACTGCTTTGGCAATTGGCAAATGGTAAACAACTTGACTTGTTTTTCTTTTAGTATCATTATGTGTCTACATCCTTTGCCACCATCATTAGAAAAATAGAAAAAGGAATCTGCATTATGTTTTTACGTAAAAGTTAAGATTTAAGAAAGTCCTCCTGAGAAATGTAGGTTCCAATTATAAGTTTTCTTTTGGCATATCATATATGTATCGGTTCTTCGATGCACTTCTATCCTTGATATTTTTATCTGTCTTATTCTTAATTCCATTTTTGTCTGCCCTTAATCACTGTTAAAGTTTGCTGTTGTTTCATTTTAATTTGAGATTGCTAATAGATACCGTATTCATCTAATTATGATAGGAGCAAAATTTATTGGGTATTTTAATTTAAGTTTTAATTCTTAATTTTTTTTCCGTATCTGTTCGTCAAGTGATGTTTATACCAAATTCCCAACTATGTTTATTTTTCTAGTCTCTAAGTTGGCCTTTGGCCCACTCACCAGTCTGGTGAAAGACAATCTTTTCCATGTCAGTTTTGGGGTTTCATGAGTAACTACTCGAGGCCTGGCCCCTTGGGAACTCGAATCGGTGAAATCAAGGTTTTGTCTTGTAAATCCCTAATTAACTGAGCTAATAATACCTTGGGATCTCCAAACATATCTATGCTTGTTTGATTTCTAGTTCAATAAATATATTTTGTTGACAAGAAATGCCTCTAGAAGCACCAATAGTGATGTAGGAGTAAAAGTAAGAGTAGGACAAGGTTGAAGAAGGAATGAAGGGGATAAAAAAAGGATAATATGCGGCAAAAGCCACAAAACACAAAACTTAATTAAAAAATAATCAATTTAATGTTAACAATGATGAAGTTCATTAAAGTGAACCTAATTAAATAAAAAACAAGATCCCTAATAATAATCTACTATAATCAATAACACTAGAATATTCTACCAATATTATTATAAAATATAATAATTACTTGCATGTATTTTATTTGTAAGTAATAATATATACTCCCTTCGTTCCATAAAAAATGTGTTAAGTACAATTTTCACACAAATTAAAATAGAGAAGAGTATAAATAATTACAAAAAATGTTAAGATTTTGAGCACATTCAAGATGAGAAGGATTTATTATGGCCCTTTTTATCTTGAATATGCAAGCTGATTATTTTATTAAGTAAAATACACTGACACCCCTTGTAGATAATCATAATAACACCCCTTTTAATTTTTCAAGTAAAAGTCAGTACCCCTCTTGTCCTGTGTTACTCGGACACGGATGGAGTGTCCGGTTGGACATGGTATCCGACACGGGTACTTCTCAATTTTGCCAATTTTTTACACTAAAGTGAAGTATCCAATTTTTGGACACGGTGTCGGACACGGGTACTTCAGGGCAAAGTGAAGAGTCCGAGTAACACTACTCTTGTCTACAATATGTAACATTCACTACCCTTAGTGTGGTTGACTTACTAATATCCAAAAATATTTTTAATATAATGTCTAATACACCCTTCAAGTTATAATGTTTAATTTATCCACCAAATATAAATTTGTATACTATAATTTTTACTTAACTTGATATAATTAATTAAATTATGAACTTGTGCAATAAATAACATAAATGTCAAAAGTAATAAATATTCATTTTATCAAGAAAATAAAGTCATACAATTTTTGCTAATTAAATTTCTCAAAGATTAAAATTTACGTGATATATATTTAAATATATATTTTTTGTAATTAAAAAGTAAAATTTTAATACCCATAAAAAGCACAAATTAACGCAATAAAATTATAATTATTTTTTCCAAATATTAAAATTTACTTAAAACAAACTTATTATTACAGAACGAATCTTAGTATTCATATAAAAATGTATTAAAAATTATATTAATTATTTTTTTCATATAATAAACTAAACATAAGTCACACTTAAACATAACTATTTACAGTAGAAATGACAAATGTTGTATTCAAAATTTTTTTTATTAAAAGAAAAATCTTTTTACAACATAGAGATAGTAATAAATATTAATATATTTTGTTTTATTCAACATTGCACAAAAACAACGCCAACTGTATATTAAAAAAATATAATTAAAATCATAAACATCTCAAATTTTGACATATGCTCAAGAAAATTTAATATATAAAAATCATAATATGAAACAAAGAATTTAAATAATAATTTTTGTTGTTAAACACCAAAAACTATACTATCAACATACTCAATCACTCTAATTAGAATAACTTCATTAATAATTTAATTTAAATTTTTTAATATTTATATCACTTTATTCAAAAATATGTGTTAATTAAACTAAATTAGTTTTTTTATAAGTTACCAACAATTTAAATGAGATAGTCTTAATTACAAATAAAATTATAATTAAAATGTATTGTAATAAAAAAGAGGATAATTAAACATATATTATTTATGAATTAAAATTTGATAACATTCAAGGGTAAATATTTAACTTTATCTATTTAGTCAACCCTAAAAACATGCAGGGTACTAACTGTTACTTAAAAAACTAGAGAGGCAGTGAGTGTTATTATGGTTATCTAGAGGAGGTGTCATTATATTTTATTCTATTTTATTACTTGGGATAACCCGCCCGTATAAGGAAGAACTTGTGGATGATGAAGAATGTGAAGAGACGTTTGATGTCTTTGATTGAAGATAATCATTCTAGTTTTCAATAAAATATCATAAATGAAGATCTCTTTTCATCTTCTCTTGAAAATGATATTGATTGGAATTCCCATCCAATCTATGAGAAGTACTAGGTTGAACGGAATCTCATCATTTCTACGAAGCACGAACGTGAGGATGAAGATATTTATTCAAGTTCGGATCTTGTGGGCATGGATTAACAACTGAAGTCTTATGAGGATGCTATTTCAGTACCATAGTGTTCTTTGACTTAACAAAATAAGGTTACTCGTGTTCATTTCATTAGCTTGAAAGTGAACCACAAAGTGCTTAATTTGTTTGAGTATATGATTTGGATGTTAATTATATTTGGAAAAGATTTGTTGCAAGAGATTTTTGTCAAAAATAGTTGATAATTTAAAAGATAAGATTGACTAAATACCTCATTCACTGGCCACGGCTACAAGAAGTTGGGTTGTCTTGAGAATCTTATATACAAGTTAATGGATAGTGATTTTGTTGCACATTTCTTTTGTCCATTTGAAAGAAATGGACCATTAGCTCATTGTGAATCATACATCAGCACAACATTTTGTAAAAATTTCAAATAGCGCCAAAAAAAAGAGGGGAGCACTATTTTTACATGTATTTTTGATATTTTTATATGGTTCCTTCTCACATTAAGGTGGGACCCACTGTATGAGAGGACCATGTGGAAATATCAAAAATACATGTGGAAATATCAGTTCCCAAAAAAAAAGAGAGGAGAAAACATTGGTGACAGGAGATGTGCAATATATTTTGTGCTCATTCATGGAAGACAGGAACTCCAGGACGAGTTCTCACGCAGAGAAAGCGTATGATGCGGAAACATCCAACCCATTTTCCCAAAATCAAAGCCTCATAGTTCACAAACATAAACATACTTTATGAAAGCTCAAATAGAATTTAACAGTCAGAATTTTGGTCCAATTTTGAGGGCAAAACAATAATTGCACATGATAATTAAACTTGTGTATCATATATGGTTGGGAAGCTACAGAAGGCTAGTTTTTAATACTTCAGATAGTGTGTCATTCGGAATTCTGTTAAAGAAGTTGTGGATATTTTAAGTACGGACTGTGCAGAGTGGGAGATTCTATTAGTTTGACTATTTCTCTAGTTTTTATTTTACTTTTGGTAATTTTAGGTATTATCTGAAATTCGGCATTTTTTTAAGTTGAGTGGTCTTTTGTATTTTCATTACCAGTACATGGTAGAGTGTTCCTAACTGTAAATACATGGGTCATGTAATCGACAAATAAGAGATTTTGAGTGAGAAGATATTTTAGGAAGCAGCTGTCGCAGACTCACAGCCCTCTTGTGAGTTCTCTTATATATTGAAAGTAGGTTCTTTTTGCTATTCGACTAAAGTTTCTATAAAACTTTTACCGTCTTATGTCGGCTTTTACACGGTACTATGTTTTACATCAGCTTAACGTAATATTTTTCTGCCCTACTATGTTTACATCAGCTATTAACATAATCTATCTATTTTATCAATAAAAGAAAAACAGTATTCTCTTTTTGTATAGTTTCGTTTCAATCTTGTAATTAACTACTACTAATACTGTATACCCATAGAAGGTATATGTATCAGGGAAGGTTTAGTGGTACCGTTTCCCATCACATCATTGAACCTGTTAGCTGATTATGTATTATTTTTGCCCTAAACTAATTACCTTACCCTAATGATTATGCCCCAAATATTTTGGGCTGAAGTTCGAGTTGTTCAGGTTGGAATGCGTTAATTTATAGTTTATTTTTAAAGTTGAGGCTTCCCTGTGGAGTCGACCATGCATTACAGCGGAAAGAGAATCTTCTTATAAAAGGGCAGCCCCCTGCTTTATTTTGTATTCAGTTGACATTTAACAAGCTTCATCTGTTATCTCTGAAGTTCTTCTCACTTCTGAACTGGTTTTGATGACATTTTGTAAAGATCCATATCACTTTCTACACGGTTTTCTGCATGTTCTTATATATATATATAATGTTTCTTTGTCTTATCTATATAGATATCTCCTATCCTATCTTTACTTCTGCATATGTTCCTATAATTGGAACTTAAGCATTGTTATATCTGTAATCCTTGCATCTTTTCTTCATATAGCATTATTTGTTATTAGATTATGAGTAATTTATCCTGCTTAATTCTCAGGTTGATGGAGATTCGGTCATTGAATGTTTTCCTGATTATATTGTATATCGTGATAAATATTCGACAGACTCTGTGATAACCTTCTCAAGCAGTTGCATCAAAATTAAGGGTTCAACTGCTAATGGAGAAAATGGAACCTTTGTATTTCAATGGGGAGTTGATGATATCATAAATATTGAATCTCATTGGTGTGAAAGGGTGAGTTATAGAAATCTGTGTTTCAGACATATTTGTTATTTAATTTGCATCTCTTTGGGGCCAGAATTTTACAGTTCTTTCTTGATCTATGTTCAGGTTGAGTTGGCAACGGTAAAGATTCGTGTAATTTCAAAGGGTGAAGTACCAATTGAGGATGTACATGGCAGTTCAGGTTTGACACTCCAGTACAACTAATACTTATTTTTGCTTTTACTTTTTCTTGGTTGTATTACTTGTAATTTTGTGTATTTTCTTTATATTAAGCCACTGTTTTTCTTAAGTTTGCCTTTTCAGAACATGTTATGTGGCTGATATGTGATATGCATTTCTGAAGATTCCATAGATCACAATGATTTGAGTTTTTTGATTAGTTTAATCACAAAACTAAGTGAATTTTCTTTTAAAGATTTCAGAATTCAACCCTTTATCCGTTACCAAACCTTTTTTTTTTCTCAACTTCAAACCTACACCATATTTTTAGAATTTTAATGCATTAGTCTGATGTAGTACGGGGTACGAAAGAAGGAATAAGAGTACGCATAGAATCGGTAAAGAAACACACACAAAAACACATAACTTTAATCTCAAATCAATTCATTCAATAATCTAAAAATAATGAAGTATTACAATACTTAAATAGAAAACCCAATACTTTAGAACTAAAAATCTTAATTTAGAAAGGAAACAATCTCCAATCTCCTAACTAAAATCTAGTACTATAATAAACTCTCCTAATTGAAAACTACTACTACAATTAAAACTCTCCTAATGAAAAGCTACTACTATAATATCCTACTAAATAATTTCATTAATAACTCAACATTTATCTCTAAATAACAATACAAAATTAATTAATTAATAATAAACTTCTTGAATTTCTTTTTCCGTACCGCATCATAGTCTACCTCAGTTGCAAAGAACTATCCCTTGACGTTGCTTTTAGTATTATTTGTGGTTTGAATTTAGGCATATGACTTGGCCACCATCAAATATTATGTATTCCTTACGTTTGACATATAGGACCTGGACTAGATTTGGCAACACTTAAGTTTTTTTTTTCTTTCTCAGTTACGTTTTATTCCTACCTCATCTATGATTAGTTTCTTAATGAACCAAAGTGTGAACCCCCCCTTCCCTTTTTTGGCAGTATTGATAAATTTCTCTAAAGTGAATTTTGGCAGGATTATTAACTATGAGCCTTAATTTTCTAAAGCATTCATTTTTTCCAAGAATCATACTCTTAAGATTCTTTATATATTTGTGTGGTGATTTTTTTTTTGTTAATTGCAATTCTAGTAATCCACTGTGTGTACCTTCTTGATAGAAGTCATATATGAAAGAACACATTTCTTATTACTGAATGAATATAAGCCACCAACTTTGTAATTAAAAAAACAGAAGCCATCAACTTTGTAAAAACAAAATATAAGCAATCTGTTCTGTTGGTAAAGTAAATATAAGCTATTAGTTTATTTATTTAATATTACTCCCTCCGTTGCAAAATATAAGATCACTTACCTTTGCAAATACAAAGGCAAGTGTTCTTTTACTTTTGAATGGACATAGTATATGTTATCCCAAACTGTGGTTTGTTCTTCTAAAGGGGATTATTAAGTCAGTATTAGGTACTACCTGTGGCTCAACTATTTGATTCACTTTGTTACAAAACATCATAACTTTGATTTTTTTTAATCATTGTACTCATAGGCAACATTACATCTTTAATTTATAATGTAACATTAGGGGGAAAGGATCATTACTCTGACCACCTAGCACCCTGTGGCACATGCGTTGTGTGTGTAAATAGTATGGGGATAAAATAAAATTTTTATAAAATTTTGGAGGAATAAATAAGAAGATATAAAAGTTTTAAACTAAAAAAATAAATAATAATATGATTAAACTTACAAGGGCAAAAAGAGCAAGTATAAAATTTGTGGCACATTTACACCAAACGTCAGCGTCTCGTGGAGGCGCCTTATCAATAGAGATAAAGCAGATTTTTGGACAGGAAATGCCTAAATAGCTCAATCCAATCTTTTTTGTTGTTTTGTCCCTATTAGGTAATACTCCACTTGTTTTCAGCATGGATTTAAAGTCACTCCTCAAAACATATTTATATATTGTTTTATAAAAGTAAAAAAATTCGTAATACAAGTATCAACATAATATTATGCAAGTGCACTTGTCTCAAATATAAAAAAAACTATTTAAATTTATTTCTCAACGCCTTGAGATAGTGCTGAAAACAACCACATGGTTGTGCAAATCACTTGAAGTTTGATGGAGAGGGTAGTACATGTCCGAATGCCAAACATGCTACCATTTAGTTGTATGTGTCAAAGACACCAACCAACAATCTAATTGCTGCACTTCTGTTGATATGAATTCAAAAGTTTAAGAGTTGGTTGGCCATAAATTACTAAAACGCATACTACTTCACTCATTAGTCCTATCACAGGCCCACAACTATTTCCTCAAAATTTCAGAATTGCTTGAAGTATAATAAAATGTAAGAATACCCTAAAAATAAGATTTTTTTAATGGCTACATCTCTCTCTATTTCATATATAAGCCCCCCACTCAACCCAAAGAAAAATGTAAATAAAAGCATAATCCATTTTAGTATCTTCAAAGTTTGTTGTTTTATTATATATTTAGATGGATAAACTTGAATTTTGTATGAAAATTTCCAGGTATTGAGGAGCTGAAGTTTGCAATTGTCGAAGACTGGTATGAAAAACAGGATGCAATCACATCTTTTGATGTGTACAAGCCTTTGTGGAACATTGTGCTAGAGTGAGTACTTTAAAATGATATAGTTTATTTGTCTGTTTTATGTTGCTGTGATTGTATTTCAGATGAGAGAAATTTTAGTTATATATGGTTATTTGTTTATATTACACCATGTTCATATATAGAATCTCTTGCTGCTTATTTCATTACTAACTATATTTTTGTTGAAGCATCCTTTATTTACACTGTTTTTTTATAAGAATAATTAAATATGAGGATTTTTTCGATGAGTAGTTTCTCAGTTTTCATACTTGGGGTGACAAGTTGAATACGTCTACCTTGTGATTAATAATTCAGCATTTAGATGCATAAATGTGATTGCATCTAGTTCTCCTAGATCCATCCTGGTCAGACAGATATGAAGTGGTTGTATGGAAAGGAAATTCTCTAGATCTTAGTCTTGTGTGGCCAGACTAAGAAACCAACTTAATATATTTTTTATTAGTAATCTTCATACATATTGTTATGAAAATTGTGATTTAATGATCCTTGGTGGTTTTTGTTCTGAAGCGATATTAACATGGCTGCTTGCTTGTAGTTCTCACATGGAGAGGGATGCAAAGGCTTTACCTGGACGGGATGGTGTATTCTCGAAATGCTACTTTCCCATGTAAGTGAAAATACATCATGCTCTTTGTTATGTGCTCTTGGCAAAAGAAAATTGCTGCTTATTTCCAATATGTTTGCCTCTTGAAGTTTTTAGCTTTCCCTTATGTACAACTGTTAATTTGTTATTTATCTTAGTACCTGAATAAACTGTGTTGCAATTGTTTACCTTTCTTGTACATGTCTGCTTTTCTTTCATCACGTAATATAGTTTTATACATATATTCTGGTTTGAATGTGCCAAAAATACTAAAATAGTTCAATGTTCATGTATGAGAGGGTACCAATGAAAAAATCTGAGCAATGGGATTTTAAAAATAATCAATTTGACACTACTGAGGATTTATGACAGAATGTTAGAACTTAGAAGTACTGACCTTAGATCCTCACTTTTACAATTTCTCTGAAGAGGGAGGCAGAAATACTGAAATAGAAATACCGCACTCAGAAATGATGTTTTAGAGCTCATTCTGTATTTAGAAAATCAGTTCTTGGGTTTCGGTGGAGGGGATCTAATTGCAGTTGTGTTGGTAATCCAGTAAGTATGATTTGGAAGTAATTAAGAAACCTGTCACAATAAGGTATAGACTTGTAAATGTTAATATGATTGGTTGGCTGAGTTTTGAGTTTTTGTGGGAACATGTCCAATTGAAGATGCAAAATTATGTGGGAGTGTCTCATCATTTTGCTTACACAAAACATATGTATGGATATTTGAGAGTGTCTCTCATCATTTTGCTTACAAAAAACATTTGTATGTTCATAAACCTTGTGGGGTCTGTATCTGAAAAAGATTGTTAGTATTCAACCTTTGTAAAACCCGAGACCAAATAAATGCATTAATTTTATAGGGAACCTTTGCCTTCCAAATGACAAAAGTCTCTTTTCTTTCTTCGATATTCAGGATATAACTTTTTTCTTCATTGAAGTAGTTCAACTTACCTTGAACATTTTGTGCTCGTATGTGGATATCCAGTTTGTTTTGGTTACTAGTGTTAAATATTGATTGCAATTCATTTATTCATTGTTCTCGCAATTTATCAATCTCAATCTTTCTTTATTATAATGTAAACCGGATTAATATGAACTATTGCAGTTTTGATGAGCATTTTGAAGACGTTATATATCCTAAAGGAGATCCTGATGCTGTTTCAATTAGTAAGAGAGATGTTGATCTACTACAGCCAGACACATTTGTCAATGACACAATTATTGACTTCTACATCAAGTAAGTTGCTTTCCAGATTACCTTGTATTCCTCTACTTTGCAGAAGTATTGTCAAGCTAAATTCTTTCTGTTGGGTTTTATACGAAGCAACTTTTCTCAAATTTACAAATCAGACTACTATAGAAAGAACAAAGGAAAAAGTTGGCACTATCAAATGTGTCAAGGGTGGGTTTTTGGAAATGTTTTTCTGAACTGCATAACGAGGAACACAAGCACCCTAGATTTAATAATTTGTTCAATAAATAATTCAGTTGGGTTGAAACTGATGCAACTAAGGAAGGTCTTGTTTGGTGCAATGGTTAAGTGCTTACTTGTTGAATATTTGGTCACGGTTTCAGTCCCTATAAACTACCTCTCTTTAATAGGGGTAATGCTATTTACATATAACGCTTCCAGACCGGGTTCTCTGTTGTAGCCTTGTGCACTGGTTGCAACCTTTATTAAAAAATAATTGGGGATTTAGGTTACTTTATAGCAAGGATTTTAACACTTAAATTCCATAAGTAGGAATTCTATATTTAGATAGTAATTTAGTTTCCTAAATTCTATTCCATCTAAGTTTTCTTATTTCATTATGGATTAAGATTTTTGTTTTTTTAAATAGTGATATAGTTCTAAGTTCATTAGAATACTGATATTGAGAAGTTATAGAATTGAGATTCCAATTGTGATTGGTCAAAACTAGGGCTGTAAACAAGCTGAGCCGGGCCGGGCTTTGGCTTCTCGAGTCGAGCTCGTTTAAAAGTTAATCAAGAACCTTTTTTTTCATATTGTTTGAAAAAAATAATACATAAATTTAAATTAAACTATCTAGGAACTTATCATACACAAACATAACTAAGAACTTTATTTGAATTATATTATTTTTGTATTATATATGTAAAATAAAATTTTAATTAAATAATTGATAAACGAGTTATAGGCTTAGCTGAGCCGAGCTTGAGTCAATCTCGAGTCGGGCCTAAATGAGCCGGACTCGAGTCGAACACCACATTGTTTGAGCTCAGCTCGTTTAACTAAACGAGCTTTAGGTCTTGTTCGAGCATGGCTTGTTAACAAGCTTGAGCCGGGCTCAGCTCAGGGGCAGCCTGGTTCGTTTACAGCCCTAGTCAAAACATTTTACATGGTGGAAATTTTTTCTTGGTCGCAATCAAGAGACACCTGGTTTTTGGGTATGGAGCCTGAACCTTAGTAAATTTTCTGCTGTCCTACATCATGTGCTTCCGCCTTCCTGCATCATTGCAACTTACTAACTCGAAAAAGAAGATGAATCAACATTTCAGATATGCTTGTAGGAGGTAATATTCAGTCCAAACAAGAGGACTGATATGTAGTAGATACTTCTTTGAATTACTTCAATATTAGACGCACTAACTTCTTAATTCTTTTCTTATTTGTTATTTCTTTTGGTTAGTTCTAGTTGCAATTATTTGGCTATTGTTTCTACTTTTGAGGTCTTACATGCTCTGATCAACTTCTTAATTAATGTCCAGATACTTGAAGAACAAAATTGAACCTGGTGAGAGGCACAGGTTCCACTTTTTCAACTGTTTCTTCTTTCGTAAACTGGCCGACCTTGATAAGAATCCATCTAGTGCTCTAGAAGGCAGAGCTGCGTTCCAGCGTGTTCGTAAATGGACAAGAAAAATTAATTTATTTGAGAAGGATTATGTCTTCATTCCTGTAAACTTCAAGTAAGATATAAGTTGTAAAAACTTTTCTTTCACAGAAGAAACTTTCTGCTTAAGACTCAGCTCTCCTGAGAAATGTGTGCCTTTGATGACAGTTACCACTGGAGTCTCATAGTAATATGTCATCCTGGCGAAGTAGCTGAGTTTCAAGGCAAGTCATTTTTGGGTAACATATTTTTCTGGTAAATCAAGAATAAATTTCTAATTCCATGTTGTACTTTGTGATCATTCAGGTGCAGATCCAGTGAAGTCTCCTAAAGTACCATGTATATTGCATATGGATTCTATCAGAGGAAGTCATTCAGGCCTAAAAGGTCTTCTTCAAAGGTATCAGAATACCATTTTATTTGTGCTCTTCTTTAGCATTGTTTTTGTATATCTGAATGTGGAATTAGGCAAGAGATATTTTAAGGCACCAAACTTTGTTGAATATCTTAAATTGATTTACTATGGTAAGCTAATCTCAATGTCGATTCTAGGTGATACGAGATGATGAAGTGGGCATATAAAGAACTTTAAATTAAATGGGCACTTCTTGTTTTTTCTATGAAGTGAGACATTGCACTGCCGCTAAAGATGAAAACTTAAAACTGACAGATTTTCAATATATAGGAGATGACCTATGCAATCAAACTCTTTTAATAATTTAGTCTTATATTGTTGTAGTCATTGTGAAGGCAAGGTATGTGTTGTATCTTGTCTGTTGTAAAGCACTGGAGTAAACTGCTAGAAGTTGTCATGAACAAGGCTAAACTGCTACAGTGGGATTGTGGGAAACCCAAAATGAGAATAGGTGTTTCACGGGGTTATTTTTATTGCATACATAAAGAGTTACAAAGGAATGTTTCCATGATTTGATTTGGATATAGACAAGGAGGGGAATATATCCTACTTCAAAAAGTCCAGCGGTGCTGTTATTAATTGGCTTACTGATTTAGAATAGGATATTGCATAGAAGCAAAGAAGAATTGATAGATGGGATACTAGGGATAGACGTGAAGAATGATTCGCCTGGTCACCTGTATAAACATGCTTCAATTTTGTTTGTTCTTAAGTCCGTCAGTGAACTGTAAATGTAACAGATAAACATTGGGCTTTGCATTGACCGCTACTGGGGTCTTGTTTTATATGCTTAATCATATATTTTCTGGGAAAAAACAATTGTGGAGTTCATAGTTGTTAAGTCGTCGCCTAGGCGACGCCTAGTCGACAAGTCGCTGGTGAACAGGTAATGCGAGCGACGACTTGGACGATGTCGGAAAGGTGAGCGCCTAGAGAAAAAAGGCGTCGCCTTGGACCGAAAGGCGACGACTTCGTCGACTTGCAGAGAACGGCGACGCCTTGACGTCGACCCAAATGACAAAATCTGAACTGAGTCTTAAAATAAAAAACGACGTCGTGGAGGAAAAGGAACATAATTGATAAAACAAGCCCTAGTCGATCGATCGATTAGAAGTCAGAGCATCGACCGACTGACCGAGAGGCGACTCAGGCGAGAGCTAAGACAGAGACTGCTTACCGAGTACGAGCGAGCGAGGCAGCGAGCAGCGAGCGAGTTCGTCGGCAGTCGGCAGGTGCCAGGTAAGTCGCCGATCTTCTTTCCTCTTCCCTTTTTTGATTTCTGATTTCGGCAGTTGGGTTTTTTTAAGCTTCGGTCTCTCTAGAGTCTAGTCTGTATATAATATCTGTTGGGTGTAAATTATATTTATATACATATATTTGTTGGGTATAAATATATATATATATATTATATCTGTTGGGTGTAAATTATATTGCAGGACATAAATATATATATATATATATATATATATATATATATATATATATATATATTGCTGGACAATTTCTGTTGTATATATTTATATACAATTTTTGTTGCAAGTACATAATAATTATAATGCAGGACTGTTAGTACTATTAATTATATGCAAGTCTTAAAATTTTTTTACTTGTTTGTATTGTGTAGACAGTAAAATGTCGGAAAGTTCGGGGGCCGATAATTATGATATAACGAAGGACCCTAAAAGAAAAGCTAAATCGAACGATCCGGGTTGGAAATATGGATATTGGCCGGATTTAAGTAATAGGGATGTCGTGCAATGTACACTTTGTGGGAAGAAATGTCATTCGGGCATCAAAAGGCTCAAACAACATCTAGTCGGAAATTATGGAGATGTAGCTAAGTGTCCCAAAACAACAACAAAAATTATGAGGGAGATGCAAGCGGCTTTGAATAGTAAAAAGAGGAACAAGCCACTTGGGCTAGATGATGATGATGATGTAGTAGAAGTGCAAGAAGAACAATCATCTGCTCGTCTAAGCATGGCTTCCAATACTTCTTTTAACACTATCCCAAGTTCTGGGACGGCTTCTAAAAGGAAGAATACTGTATTTCAATTCCAAGTTCCACAACCAAAAGCTAAGACGGTTGAAGCACTTCTTAGGAAGACTCCCGAAGAAGTTGTAGAGGAGAGGCATAGCAAGCGTTTGAGCCAAACGAGTATTGAAAGTCGGTTGAGGACACCTGAGGAAAAGGAAAGAGTCCAAATGCACGTTGTCGATTTTTTCTACGAATGTGGCATATCATTCAATGCTGCAAATTCAAGGAGATTTGAAGTAATGGTCGAGTCCATAGGGCAATATGGGCCGGGTTTCAAGCCTCCAACGTATCACGAGTTGAGGGTTCCTTTACTTGAGAAGGCAAAGAAGAAAACCGATGACTTAAAGAAGAAATATGAAGTTGCTTGGAAGGAATACGGCTGCTCACTCATGTCGGATGGTTGGACAGATAAGAGGGGAAGAGACTTGTTGAATTTTCTTGTTAATAGTCCGGAGGGGACTTATTTCATGGGTTCTGTTGATGCCTCCAATCAGTCTCAAGATGCCACAATGTAGGAAAATCTACTTGATAGCAAGATCGAGGAAATTGGCCCCGAGTATGTTGTTCAGGTGGTCACAGGCAATGCCTCTAATTACAAGGCAGCGGGGCATATACTAATGGAGAGGAGACCTACACTGTTTTGGACACCTTGCGCCGCTCATTGCTTTGACCTTATGTTAGAGGACATAAGCAAGTTGAAGCAATTTCAGCCCACAATCACAAATGCAAGGAGAATTACAACATTCATTTATAGACATGGTCGTCTTCTCAGTGCGACGAGGGAGAAAACGAATGGGAGGGATTTTGTGAGACCCACAGTTACTAGATTTGCTACATCTTTCCTCACCTTGCAGAGTTTGTATAAGAATAAAGATGCATTAAGGCATTTGTTCATCAGCGAGGATTGGTCAAAATCAAAGTTGTCGGCTACTGAAGCGGGGAAGAAAGTATGTGATACTGTTATTTCAACAACATTTTGGCATACTGTTGAGGATTGCATTAGGGCGTCACAGCCACTTATAATCTTGAGGATTGTTGATAGTGATGAGAAGCCTACTATGCCTGAAGTTATTGCTGCGATGGAATGCGCAAAGAAAAAAATCAAAGATGCATTTGATAACAAACAAAGACTGTATAAGAAGGTGATTGAAATTGTTGAGCGGCGATGGGAAAATCAAATGGAGCAAAAATTATATGGGGCTGCGTTGTTTCTCAATCCTGGCAAGTACTTTGATATCAAAGAGGAACGTTGGGTGTTTGCTAATGCTTTACGAGATGACTTCAATGACGTTCTTGCAAAGATGGTGCCCGAGTTAGATTTGATAGACAAGATAAGCAATCTAGCCGACAACTATGATGCTTCTCGCGATACTTTTGCAAGAGAAATGGTGATTAGGCAACGGAAAATAAAGAATCCTCGTACGTATATTAAAATATATATAATAAGATATATTTTGATGATGATTTATATACATTCTTCATTTCCTCCCTTTAAAAATATTTATATTTCTTTTATATGTTTGCTAATTGATTGGTGAAATGCTTTTGGAGCGCGAGCTATTGAGCTATCCTCATTTGCAAAAAGAATTCTAGGCCTATGTTCTTCTTCCGGTTGCGAGCGCAATTGGAGTACATTTGAGTTTGTAAGTACTTTCTATTGTTAGTTCAAATTTCAAAAGGAATAAATCATTCACTATTATTAAAATTTTATCATTAATATTATTATTTTTTGTTCTATTTATTTTAGATTCATACGAAGAAGAGGAATAGATTGGAACACAAACGATTGAGTGACTTGGTGTATGTCCAATACAATCGAAAGATCGACTCAAGGTTCCAAAAGAGGCGTGAACTTGGCAATAATTTTGATCCATTAGTCATTGATGACTTTGAATGGGGTAATGAATGAATCGATAATGATGCCGATGTTGTTCATCTCGGGGGATCTTACATGGAATGTTGTGGATCGAGCAACCGGTGCATCCAACACGCTTAAGGGTCGCAATCTTTTAAGGAATGCTCGTGCTAATACTAGTAATAATCTAGTGACATACTCTCGACGTGGTGGTGGTTCAACTTTAAGGGAATCAAGGTTGATAGATTCCGACTCCGATAATGAAGTTGATGAAGAAGAGAGAATTCCAAATGATGATGAAGATGTGGAGGATGAATTTTGAGAAAGACCACCACCTACGCCTTTGAATGAGAGTAGTTTTCGTGGAAGAAACGGAGATGACCTTTTTTATGATGATTTTGATTGAATGATGTTTTTAGACTAGTGTAGAGTCTAAATATTATTTTGGCTTGCTATGGTGGTGTTTTATTAGTTATTAGACTACATATTTGTAATGATTGGTTACAACTCTATTTTCTATGTGGTGTTTGTTGAATTCTTCAACTCTTTTACTAATTTTTAATAGCAAGTGAGTTGTTTTTGGATTGTTATTGATAAGTATTATGATAATTATGCCTTTAATGTTATTCCATAATGTTATGTTTTGAGTTTTAATGTATATAAAATTTTATTGCAAATATACTTGTTAAGTAAAATAAATAACATATAAATTGCACATTGTAAATGACTTGTCGCCTTACGGACGCCATGGCGGTCGCCTTGTCGCCTAGGCAGTCGGCTACCGCCATGACTCGCTGTGGCGCCGTAACAACTATGGTGGAGTTTAATCATAGTTGTTAAGGCGCTAAGTCGAGGCGAGTTGGTGGCCGACCACTTAAGCGACTAGTCGATTAGGCGCCCGACTAGTCGTCCATAAAGCGATGAATTATTTACAATGTGCATTTTATAAATAAATATTATATATTATATATATAGCTCAATTCACAGGTACACTAAACATAAAAAAAATTACTTGCGAATATATTATATATAACTAACACTACATTACAGTTCATAGACTCAAAACATATACTTGAACAAATATAACTAGTAGATACATTGGTAAATTTAATAGTAAAATAAAACACTAAAAAATTAATTCACTTATAAAATTTTTTTTATTGGAAGTTAAAATATTTATTGATTATGTTAAATTTAATTTTCATGAATAATAAATAAATATGTTTATTGATTATATTAAATTTATATTTCATGAATATAAATAAATATTTTATTATATAAGTGAAAAGATAAATATAATATTATACTAATATAATAAAGTATAATAATAAAACATATAATACTAATTTATTCTATTATATATATAATATTAATATATATTTGTCATACATATAATATAATATTCATATAAACTATATGCTGCAATTTACCGTATATATAAAATATATAATACTTAGTACAGTAGTTGTATACAACTATACAACATTCATTATTATGTGTGCTGAGTGCTTTGTTTTCCAAGTAACAGGTGTCTCATGTGTTACATGAATGGATAGAATAACATGGGCTACCTGTTCTAATAATAAAACATATAATACTAATTTATTCTATTATATATATAATTATATATATAATATTAATATTTATTTATCATGCATATAATATAATATTCATATAAACTATATGCTACAATTTACCGTATATATATAATATATAATACTTAGTACAGTAGTTGTATACAACTATACAACATTCATTATTATGTGTGCTGAGTGCTTTGTTTGCCAAGTAACAGGTGTCTCATTTACATGAATGAATAGAATAACATGGGCTACCTGCTCTTTAACTAGTGGGTCCTGTTAGTGGGTTAACAAAATACCTAACGAATAAACAAAAGCCAAACAGAGCAGACCTTATCAGCTTCACCTAGAGCAATAGAAGGCTGAAGCGAACCTCGGAAGAGAAGAAGGGAGTTACGACTCGCGAGTTGCATCGGATACGCAGTAGCATGGCTAATCTCTCCTTTCTTTCTTTCTAATTCACAGCCGATTGTGGTCGCAATTGTTGTCGATCCACTTTCAGGGCTATGAGGAGAGTATTTACCAAGTCGACCGCTTAGCTACGTAGGCGTCCAAGTCGCTCGCCAGTCGTCCAAGTCGCAGCCTAGTCGTTCGCCTCTCGAATTTGCACCCAAGTCGCCTCGACGCCTTGAAATTTTATACCGCTCGGACGACTAAGAGTCGCCTAGTCGACGACTAAGAGTCGCCTAGTCGACGACTAGGCGACGACTTGATAAGGTTTAATGTTCTTTGAAGTCTAGTAGAATAACTGATACAAGTCCATATTTCTAGATAAATTTGTTCCTTGACATATATACTAGCTCTCTAACCTGTTCTTTACACGGTTTCTTCTAGATTAACTAGAAATAACAGTTTATTGAAATAAATTTGACTCTTTATATTTGTAGTACGTGTTTATAGGTTGCTTGGTTAAATAGAATATGAAGAATTTTTATAGTTTGCTTGGTTAAATAGAATATGAAGAATTTGTAGAGGCTTTGGTGATGTGGTTTTAATCGACTTATTTCTTATTTAATCCCAAGTCATTTTGGTTGTAATTAGTTTTAGATATGGTTTATATAGTTAAATTAAAATGTGTTCTATGTCTTCTATATAATAACTCAGTTGTAGAAAAAGCATATGCAGCCTGTCTTTGAGTCCCTATTACCTCATTCTTCATGACCTTCAATTCAAGTCCTAAACACTTGGCCTACTTCCAAGTAATGGCGTTAATGATTACTAATTTACTATTTTTTTGCATTCTCAAGTCTCGAGTATTTTGGCATTTCTAACTCATTCCTTTTTAATTTTTGTCATCTTTTTTTTTATAAAAAAAATAATAAAAAATTATTTTTTATTTTTTTATTTATACTTCCTTGCTTTCCAATGGTATTCATTGCAGTCTACCCCGACTAGTTTGGGATAGAAATCGTTGTTGAGTTGAGAATATTTTGACCTTTCCGAATGTATCTTCTAGTCCTTTCTTTGACCTCTATAACATTTTCTGAATAGGGTACTAATCACCGGCATATATTCATAAGGTGAGAACCCCCACTCAAACAGTTATATTTTTCTATTGTGGGATGTGTGTATGGGTGGAGTGGGGTGTTTACTTCACAGTTGTTGATTGCTTTGCTTCAAGTATTTTAGTTGTAATTATAACTTGTATGTTAAGCACATTCTTGTTGCTCATATTTGTTTCCCAAAGAAACAAACATTAGTCTAAAAATTCTTAACGTCCTTGTTGTCAACTTGAAATGACAGTTATCTGTTGGAGGAATGGAAAGAGAGGCAAAAGGATACACCTGAAGATATCTCCTCAAGATTCTTAAATTTGAGATTTTTGTCACTCGAGGTAATGTGTCTGGTTTCAGGTTATATGTTATGTAAAAGGATATAATGTGACTTCATTGTAAATTAGTTTATATGGAATTATAACCACATGAACCATTAAATTTTGATTTTTTTGGGTTGCTTTTTATTGTGGTTGTTACTGAATGAAATACAAGACATACTCAACAATTCTTAGGTATTTATAGTAATTGCTTTGTTATGGTAAAGCATATTGCTGCTGAACTGACACCACCCTCTCTCTCTTTCTGTGGGTATATGAAATTGTTCTGATGATTAGTTTATGTTTCTATGTGCAGCTTCCACAGCAGCAAAATTCATACGACTGCGGACTTTTCTTGCTTCACTATGTGGAACTCTTTTTGGAGGAAATCCCTGTTGATTTCAATCCCTTCAAAATAACAAAGTTCTCCAACTTCGTAAGTGTGTTGCTTAGTTCTCACTGCAATTGTGTGATTTTCTTGATTGATTTATTTACACTTTTGTCTAGTTCTGTAGTCATTGCTCATATGAAGGCGCAGTGCTTTCTTGTTGTGGTCCAAAAATTCAAAATTGTGACCCTTTTTTTCTTAAAGTTAAATCGTAGTATTCTTTACATGCTCGTTCCGGTTTCATGTTTGGTTCTCCAATTGATTTGAATTACCCTCTGGAGGGTGAATAGTTGGAATTTAGAGCTCAGAAGTTATAGAAAAATGAAGATTAGCCTTTTGAAGTACTGAAAAGGAGTACTATCTAGAATCAGGTGTTACACCTTTATGTCAGGGAATTGGATTTTTATTGTTCTTGAAGATCCTTGTTAGGTGGGTGACAGAGAGGTCGAAGTTGCTTGCTTGCACGTGGATCCCTCTCTCTTTATATTTATCCCAATTATTAAAATGTCATAATGCTTGATATTTATTAATTGTTTCGCATCTCCTAAGTTCATTTAATTAGGATGCAATTTTTCATTTGTCTTTACTCTTGCGGTGGATGTTTTGAGTAGGATGATTTGGAAAAGCGAGATGGAGGGTTTTGTTAATGGCTGTATAGTTGGTAGAGATAAGTTAGAGTTTCTCATCTTCAATTTGCGGATGATACCATTCTTTTTCTTGCTGAAGGTGTTGTAGGTTGTAAGAATGTCTCGTCGCTCCAAATTTTTGAGTCTGTATCGCGTATGGAGATTAATCTTTCAAAGTGTAGTGGTATCAATTTGGAGGATGTTCTTGTTTCTTATGCTTCACTAATTGGGTGTGATGTCGAGTCCTTATCAATGATTTATTTAGGGGTCCCTTGGTAACTCGAGATCTGAGTATTTTTGGGATCCTTTAGTACAATGAGTGGGTAAGATGCTTGATTGTTGGAAAGGTGCTTATTTCTCTTTAGGTGGGAGGATTACTCTTATTGAGGCTTGTTTAGCGAGTATTCTTTTTTATCATCTCTCGTTATTTAAAATCCCAGTAAGGGTAGACAAATCTCTTGAATGTATTGTGTGTAAGTTTTTATGGGTTAGGGATAGCGAGGATAGGAAGGATCATTTGGTTGATTGGGATTTTGTACGTCGCCTTAGAGAGGGGATTTAGATCTTGGGAACTTGATGTCTAAGAATCAATCTCTAGTGGGTAAATGGCTATGGCGCTTTCATTTGGAACCTGACTCTTTTTGGCATCAGATGATCAGAAGTGAGTATGGAATTTAACAGATTGGGTGGGATGCAAATCCATGTCATGTTGCTTATTTTAGTCTTTAGAAATTTATCTCCCAAGGTTACACTTCCTTTCATTTTCTTGTTCGTTTCCAAGTTGGTAACGGCATGAAAATTCGGTTTTGGGAGGATATTTGGATAGGAGATGTTTCTCTTTCAATAGCTTTTCCTCGTCTTTTTTTACCTCTCGTCTAAGCATAACTCTCCTATTTCTAACTTCTATACTTGGGAGGGAGATTTAATTTCTTGGGATTTTCATTTTTCCGTAATTTAAATGACAAGGAAACGAAGGAATTCTCTTTATTTATTCAACTTCTTTATTTAGCTTCCTTTTCTCTGTCCTTGGATAGGCGTGTCCAGTGTTTTGATTCTTCAGGAATCTTCTCATGGCGTTATTTCTTCATTTATTGGGTTATCATCTAGTTCATCGTTTCCTCTAGCCTCTTATATTTTGGAAAGCAAAGGCTCCCTAAACAATTAAGGTTTTTGTGTGGTCCTTAGGTCGGCTTAATACTAATATATGCGTCAAAGGCGTAGGCCTTATAAATCTTTATCCTCAGATGTGTGTGTAATGTGTTTGAAGGATAGTGAGACTCATTCTCATTTGTTTTTTCATTGTTTGATGGCTTGGCGGTTATGGTGCTGTTTATTTAGTGTGATGGGGAAAGTTAGATTATGTTCCTCTTTGGTGGAAGATTTTTTGCTATGCAAATTTAAGGGTTTTGGTCATACAAGCGATAGGAGGATCCTTTGGAAATGTGTTTGTTTTGCTATTTTGTGTGGGATTTGGATTGAAAGGAATGCTAGAATTTTTTGCGATCAGAGTATAAATATCTAGTTACTTTGGGATAAAATTTATTTCTTTGCTTCTTTTTGGGTTCATGCGATGGGAGATTTTAGAGGAATTTCTTTATCCGATCTTCATAGCGATTGGCGAGCGATGCTTCTTTAATATTAAGTTTTATGTTGAGAGGACTTCTTGTTCTCGTCTTGTAATTTTCTCTTCTAATCAATAAAGTATTCTTCTTTTATCAAATATATATATATATATATATATATATAGTAAAATACAGTGACACTCCCTCTAGATAATCATAATAACACTCACCTCCCCTCTAGTTTCTTAAGTAACAGTTAGTACCCCTGCAAGTTTTTAGGGTTGACTAAATAGATAAAGTTACATATTTACCCTTGTATTTTATCAAATTTTAATTACTAAATAATATATTTGTTTAATTATCCTTTTTTTTAATACAATACATTTTAATTATAGTTTTGTTTGTAATTAAACTATCTCATTTAAATTGTTGGTAACTTATAAAAAACTAATTTAGTTTAATTAACACATATTTTTTGACAAGTGATACAAATATTAAAAAAAATTAAATTAAATTATTAATGAAGCTATTCTAATTAGAGTGATTGAGTATATTGATAGTTTAGTTTTTGGTGCTTAACGACAACAAATATTATTTGAATTTTTAGTTTCATATTATAATTTTTATATGTTAACTTTTATCGAGTATATATAAAAAATTGGGATGTTTATGATTTTGATTACATTTTTTTAGTATACAGTTGACTTTTTTATGCAATGTTAAATAAAAAAATATAATTATATTTATTACTACCTCTATCTTGTAAAAAAAAATCTTTTAATATTTTTTTTGAGTAACACTTGTCATTTTTACTGTAAATAATTATTTTTAAGTTCAACTTATGTTTAGTTTAATTTATGAGAAAAATAATTAATATAATTTTTAATACTTTTTTTATATGAGTATTAAAATTCATTTAAATTGTAATAATAAGTTTGTTTTACGTAAATTTTAATATTTGAAAAAAATTATTATTATTTTATTGTGTTAATTTGTAATTTTTATGGGTATTAACATTATACTTTTTAATTACAAAAAAATATATTTGAATATATATCACGTAAATTTTAATATTTGAGAAATTTAATTAGTAAAAATTGTATGACTTTATTTTCCTGATAAAATGAATATTAATTATTTTTTGACTTATGTTATTTATTGCACAATTTCATAATTTAATTAATTAGATCAATAAAGTAAAAATTATGATATACAAATTTATATTTAGTTTAGAAATTGGGTGTATTAGACATTATATTAAAAATATTTTTAAATATTAGTTGGTCAACCACACTAGGGGTAGTGAATGTTACACATTGTAAACTAGAGAGGTACTGACTGTTACTTGAAAAACTATAAGGGTGGTGTGTTATTATAATTATCTACTACAGGGGGTGTCAGTGTATTTTACTCATATATATATATATATATATCTAACAAAATACAACTGATTTTGAATTTTTCGCTCACCCTAATAAATCATCTGGGCCGTCCAAAGTTTGGGATAAATTCCACCGTCCATGTAATGCCGGAGGCACGGGACACAACTAAGTATATATATATATATATATATATATATATATATATATATATATATATATAATACTAGGGAAGATGTAGTATTAAATAGTACCCCTTTTTTGGTCTATCTTTGTTTGCAATAACTATTTTCAACGAATCTCATGGACTATAGTCCTAGTTGATAGATTCCACGGCATGCTTGCGTGAGGTGGCCCTCGCCTGGATCGTTTCTAGCAAAGTCGTAAGATGGATTGCTTGCAACACCTTAACCCCTCGCCTATATGTAGACGGTAATCTTGGGAATTGGTTAGTATAAAGTTTATTTTGAGGTAAGTTGGTCAATTGACCAATAGAATACTGACACATGGGCGAGGTTGTATGTCAGTATTCTATTGGCCAATTGACCAACTTACCAAAAAAATAATTTCATGCTAACTGGATTCGTAATCTTGGTACAATTGCTCACGTTCGAAAATATGCGTTGAATGGACACCTATGACACCTTGACCCCTCGTTTATATTAAAGCGGTAATTTCAGTACAATCGACGATTGATGCGGTAGAAGATCATAGTTGTATGATAAGTCGGTTTTGAATCTCACAGAAAAACCATGAACAATTCGGAAGTTCTCAAAGAACCAAAAGGTGAATAGCCTCACAAGAATTTTAATAATAATCTAAATAATGTGTTTCAATTACTTCAACTTGGACCTCTATTTATACTAGGGTTATATACATTTTTCCCCACTCTACTAGGGGTCGGTTTACAAATGCATCACTGAAGTGAATTTTTTTACGGTCAACTCATTGAACTATAATTTTTTTACGAAAATTAAAATTTTCATCTAAAAATGTTAAAAGTTAACGGAATGTTTATGTGGCACCACGTCAGATGCTTAGGTGGACATTCAACAATAAAAAAACACAATACTTGTCAATTCTATAACAAATGGTACTTAACCAAAATATAAATCAAATTAATGTACATAAAAAATAATTAAATTAATAATAAATACATTAATGTATAATTTTTTTCAAATATATTTATATAAATTAATGAATTCATATTATTTTTTTAATTTTTAAATTTATTTTAAAAATATAAAATTATCTAATATTTTAAAATGGAGAGATTATTATTATTATTGTTATTATTATTATTATTATTATTATTATTATTAGTCCCAGAATTAACCCAAACATCATCCACCTCATATCACAACCACCGCCACCATCATCCATAACCACCGCCACCATCCATAAACTTCCGATAACAACCACCGATTATCCATAACCACCACTATCATCCTAAACCTCCTATCGAACACCAGATCTGATGTTACACACAACTTTTTTGAGAAAATAAAAAAATAAATTTGATGAATTAACATTAAATTTAATAAGAAAGGAGGTAAAATTCTAACTGATTTTTTACAAGGGTGGGTATTAATTTGAGTATTATAGAAGAAAACATTGGAGCACAAGAAAGTAATCAAAAGCTACAGTTGAAATTAGTGATCCGTTGCTTCTCAAAGTTGAGGCCCTCCTACTTTTTCTATCCCCATCCCGTCCATGTACACCCACAACTCTTTCTCTTCCATCTGAATTTTTCTTCCATAAACCTCCTATCGCACGCCAGATCTGGTATATTTAAACCGGATCTGGTCAGATCTAATTTGATTAATGCCATCAGAGGACATGAAATCATAAGCAACAAACCAAACCACCATGGAATCCGACAAAAAGGAGAGAGTATCAACAAACCAAGCCAAATCTGATTATTCGTGGAGAATTCGAGTTCTAAAGGCCAGAATTCGAAAAGCGAAACAGAGTTTTTTTTGACGAAGTCGGAGATAACAAAGGAGAGAGAATCCAATTGAGAATGAATTATAAAGGAGATATTTTTATTGTATTTTTATTTTGAATGAATTATTTTATTTTATTTATTTAATTTTGATTAATTTAACATTAAATTTATAAAAGTTTCCATGTAGGCATGCTATAAAGAAAAAAATATCTGACATATAAATTTTCTCTCTCTTACGTGGCAGTTCGTATAATTTTTCCGTCCAAAGTCAAACAATTTAACAGAATTTGTAATGGTTTGTAAAAAAATTGAAGTTCAGTGAGTCGAATGTAAAAAAAAGCAGTTTAATAATATATTTGTAAACCGACTCTTAGTAGAGTGGGGAAAAATGTATTTAACCCATTTATACTACCAAAATAATCCTAAAAATAAAAGGAACAAATTGCATAACAATCAAACTTAAAATTGGAATGGAATCCTAACTACATAAAATCCTAAAATATTATAATCCTTGCTGCGTTCGGAAATATAACTGTCGCGTGAAGCTTAAATAGAAATTCCGTGTGAAAGTGAATCCGTGGATATGTAAACTTTAGAATCCTTCCCTGCTAAATATGATTTCAAGTAATAGGCCCCACGTGACATATGTAGCTGAAGCATGCAACTTATTTAAGGACTTGAACAAATCCTCTTCTTGGAAAATAAAGAATTAATCCGAGCCCACATGATATATATTAATTCGCTTCCAAGCTTGCTACCCCACGTTGGCCCACATGAATGTGTGCTTAGTCCTCCTTTACATGAAATCTGATATGTTATGTTTAGGAGACTTGAAAGGCCCACGTGCTTTAATTTAATTATTGCTCCATGAATAATATTGCCCCATGAATGTATAGCTTCTGATTCCAAGAATTAGATTTCCCAAACTTGCTAGATATTAGCAATCAGATTGCGAATTAAAGCCAAAAATCAGAACACGGTTGATGATCTGGGCCAGCCTTAATTTGGGCATTAATTGAACTCCTTTGATCCAACAAGGCTTGGGTCAAAGTCATTAACTGAGGCACAACTTTTGAATAAGTTTTAGCTCAATTACTTAAAATAATTTGTTGAACCCTTGACGCTCGAGTCGATAGATTGTCAAAAAATTCTGACCCGCCATCTCTAGTGTTAGTAATTCTATGCGCTATTTTATTCCTTGTAAAAATTGTCATATGTTTGTCAGAGCGGGATTATACATACGGTAAACTAATTACTCCCTCCATTCCAAAAATATAAGATCAAGTTTGACTTTTTGAGATCAATATTAGATATTTTCACATTCAAAATTGATTTGATTCATTTAACTTTTGAAAACAATAAATCTTGTAATGAGCAGTGCTATTAGATAGTTGACAATTATCATTGTCTAAAACTTAATTAATAAATATCAATTTTGAATTTGAAATAAATTCAAATGAGTTTAAAAAGTCAATATTGATATATTTCTTAGAACAGAAGGAAATGTAATTTTGTCCTAAAATTTAAAATCTTAAGGTCATCTACTGAGGGACTATGTAATAGTACTAAGGGAGAGGTGGTATTAAATTGTATATTTTGGGGGTATTATGTTATGCTAACAGGCCAGCACTAATAATCCATATTGCAAGTTTAGTACCAAATATGATATTATATTTATTAAAGGACTAAATATTCCAATCCCATCAACAATACTTGCAAGCAAAGTTAGCAAACATGAGATTTAATAGTCCTTGAGGCAAATTTAGTACCAAAGATGGGATTAAAAAAAGACTAAAAGTAGTCCAGGACCATCAATAATCCTTGCAAACATAAATGGCCTATTATAGGATTATAAATTATAATCCATATGAATAATCCTATGAAAATAGCCCTTGCAAACAATCATGGTCTCAGTGTCTACCAATGGGTTGTTCAAATACATGAATCCTGGCAATATGAGAATTCCTTTTCACCTGGCACATCAATTTGGTTTCGAAGGACATGTGGATGTTTTGTCATGTACCTGTGAGTCATCAGTTTTTCCTTCTGAATATAAACCCTTCCGAAGCACAATCATGGCAACTAAATGACTGTGTGCCTTTATGTGGTCTAGTTTATTAAAACATTGAACACAATTCTTTGAAAATTTGTGGAATGATTATTTACTGTCAATAGTCAAACATATATCTCTATGTTTTCCTTTGCACTCGAAAAAATAAGATAGGCCATGCCTTGTTATGTTTTGTTTCTTTCAATCTATGTTGTTTTATGTAATTAACTTAATCTAATTTTCAGCTTACTGTGGATTGGTTCCAACCTTTGGAGGCTTCTCTAAAGCGAGCCTGTATTGAGAGACTGATCAATGAACTTCTAGATGAGGGTTCTCATGAGAATGCTCCAGATGTTGGAAGTGACAAGATCAAGAATTGTACCTCTAACTGTCCCAAATCTTTTGATGAAAATGGAACTACTGTAGAATTTCTTTCAGAGAGATGTAGCCCTACAAAGACTTTTTACAGGAATGTGCCAAGTTCTCAAGCTGGCAAGGGGATCGAATTGACTCTTTTACCAACATCTTCTCTGAAGAGTTCTCAATGTGCTAGTGATTCAGGATTGGTTTTAAGGGAACTTTTTGATCCCAGAGCTTCTGTTGGATCGTTCTATCAAACTTTTGAGCAGTCAGCTCCTTTTGATGCATATGAGAATGCTATGCCACGAACAGAGGTATTCCTAAAACCTGACGTTCCAATTTAGTTCACTTATGTATGATTATGGCAAAATTGAGAGAGAGAAAGAGAGTGATGGGGTGGGGTGGGGTAGGGGTGGGGGTGGGTGGGATGTTGTGTTGATTAAGTGGTAATTGCAGAATTCTTTTCTACTCTCTGTCTGGACAAGTAAGTTGGTAGTTATAGCCTCTCTTTTTTCTTCTTTTTGTTTTTTTTCCTTTGGAAATTTGAATTATGTCTAGTCAATGGTTTATGTTATGATTGTGTGAAATATGATGGGTTCAACGAACTTATCACAGGATATTAAAGCGATTTCCTGTCTAAGCTATAATTTGTTGCAAATTTAGAACTACTAGGAAAGCTTGTAGGTGTGCTGTTGGAATTACTAAGCATTGTAAGGAAGCAAAAACTTTTATATAAACAGAAGCCTCATGTAAATTACGATTAATTTTCTCATCATCAGTTTATTGATACTACAATGCAATAATACTATTAGAAGAGTGCGACTCACATACATGACTGCCCTGTCACATTATTAATTTGATTGGACATCTGACTAAACTGCTGAATGTTGATATCGTCTATTATTTTCTGTAACATCATGGATCATTAACCTAACTAAAACAAAACCTGTATATTCAAGACTCAGTTGGCCACTTTCGCCTTTCTTCTGTTTTTTTTTCAGTCTCTTCTCTGGCTGTATGTTACTCCCTCCATCCCACCTTAGTTGAATAGTTCTTGTCGTTTCCTTTTTGAGATGTCCCAAACAAAGCTAAAATATTTTTGTCTTATTTCAATTTAGATCTTTTGTTTTATATGCTCGGTATTTGAAATTGGGTCCATTAAGGAAGTCTTATTGTGGAAATTCTCTCAACTTGTACTCAAGATTCACACTTATATCAATATGCTTGCAAAAACAAATATAGCTAATAAAATGGGATGAAGGCAGTAGTAAATGAGATGATCTTCCTCATATGTGATTGATGTGATATTCTTTATAATAAGTAAACTAGTAATTGATGTGATATTATTTCTACATTGCAAATAATCATTATTTCTGTTGCATCTTCTGAAACAGGGAGAGGAAGAGACTGGTATGCATTTTGGGTATTCTCCGTCAGCTCAAACTGGGTATGAGCGACCAACTGCAATCACACCTGAAGGATCTGGTTCTTATTTTTCTACTGGGTTTGGAGGAGAGCCTTCATGGAACCCAGAAAGCACTGTCCAACAGACGGCACATGACGATATTGACTCGTTACCTGTAACATCAATTTGTGACGATTCATTAGAAGCAGAGGAGGCTAAGGATAGTAGAGTTGGGATTAATCTCAGTTTGGAAGTAAAAATAGATCAACCCGGGTATCCATTAACAGATAACATAGAGTGCTTACCCAATTTCCTTGCCCCTACTACCAATGAGTTGCTCGATCCAGATTCTCAGAACAATCCTGGTCATATGCTTAATGGCAACGACAACGCAGATCCCGTCACACCTTTCCCCAAGGATCTACTTGGATTGACTCCCCAACAGTGTGATACGCAAGAAAATGGGATCGAGACTTGTGAGGGCGAGCAATCATTTTCTGATGATTCAGTTTCAGAACCAAATGTGCAGCATGCTACCAAGAAAAGGCGGCTTACACCCCTTGAAGAGGAAGAACTACCAAGAAGCCTAGCTGGGGACCTGCACTTGTAAATTGAAATCCTAGGTCGTTTCTAGTGTTACATATGATCTCTAGCAGTTGATGCGAGTAGTGTTTCTTGGGTGTTATTGGCAATGGTCATCAACCAGGCCAAATGGATTTGAAATTTCCCTTTAGGATGGGGAGTTATTATCTTAAATTCGCGACAAATGCCTATACTTTAATTTCCTTCATGTTTTTGCCCTAACATTAGGTGGTTTGAAGGATAGTATAATTGAAAGAATTAGCAAACTTTAACGGAGGTGATATGGGTTTAGTTTCAAGATCTTTGAAATTCCATTATTGTTTTGTATTAATTTATTATTATTCCGGACTATTTATCCTATGGTTAGTTGGTTATTTATGCCTATGGATATATTTAGCCATTTCTAAGGTCATTTGATGAGGTATAATGAAATAAAGTTGTTAAGTTCACAACAAAAATTGTTATTTTCACAATAAAAGTGTCGCTATAGATCTTATAGCTTATAGTGACGAGTTTCACTTGTCGCTATACATCTACAACGATATTTTTGTTGTGAAAATAACAAAAAAGTATTGTGGATTTAACAATTATCATAATGAAAAGGTAGTTTTATATATTCTCCTTTTGATATATTAAACGATTTTAAAAATGATTAAAAATAATTTAGGGGTTAAATAATGAATTAATTATAGAATAAAATAGTTTGAAATAATAATAATTTAATATAAAGACATTATTTTTACAAACAAACAGAGTCTTGCTATAATATATATAAAAAATTAACTAAATGCCCGGTGGGAATTATGAGTTTGTTTTTAAAATAAAATTTTTATTTTATTTTTAAATATAATTATTTCAGATTTCTTAGTCATTCTATATATGATATAAATGACCTTAATGATTGAATATAATTAAGGGATTAATTATAGGATAAAATAGTCCAAAGGGATACCATTTCATATTACAGGCGTCGAACCAATTGTCGTTTCACATTACAGGCGTCAAACCACTTTTCTTTTCACATCACTAGTTATCAAGTCACTTGCCTTTTCACATTGCAAGGGCTAAGCTAGAAATCTTCTATAAATAGAAGCTTAATTCTTCTTTCATTCTCATCAATTCACTACGACTTACAAGAGAATTCTGTAGAGAGAATTAGAGAGAAAAAAGAAGAGTATTATGTTACTACACTATTTCAGTAGCCAATCTTCTACTAAGGTAAGGAGTATTTTTTCTTTCGTATTCATATATGGATATTTTTTTGTTCAATATTCGTATGAAATAATATTTTCTTCCATACTCTGTAGTATGTAAGTAATATTATTTCGTTTCAGATTCTGAATTCTACATTCATGTTGTTAAGTATTGCTTCTATACTCCTTAAAATTAGTAGAATATCCTTGAAATTTGCGCTTCATCTAGTATCGTTTCACAAGAATATTTTTCTAAACATTCTTGTTAAAGTTTAATCGTTTCATGCCGGAGTACTATTCATGACAAAAAAATTAATTTTTTTTCTGTCCAAATTATTTTTGATACAAAATTATTCTTGAATTTTATTTCACAAAGCAGTATTATGTTGATAATTTGAACATTATTGAATTCTGGATAAATTGAATTATAAATATTTAAACTTTATCCTTGCTCTCATTTAATTGAATTCTTATATCATTGTCATCATCCTCATGCTTATATTATGATGAAAGTCATCTTTAGCCGTAGTGCATAGATAGACTGTTGATTGGTATGATTATGACCAGGGATCATTCGGTATAATCAATACTCGAAATGTTACAAATGATGTGGTAAAAGTCCTCATTGCCCAGTATTGCATTGATGGACAGTTGTTGGTATGATCATGATCATTGGTGATAAAAATGAATATCCTTGGCTTGTAGTGCATGGATAATTCAGTGATGTGAATATTTATTTAGCTGAGTCCCAGCAATAAAATTGATGATAAACTTTTAAATCATAGAAGATAGTAGATATCATGCTCTACTTGACTCCTCTAATGGATTACTTGTTCCGCTGCAGTTAAACTTGGTATTTATTGTATTTTATCAGTTTAACACTGTTGAAGGCTAATGATAATTTATTCTGCATTATCTTAGTCATAATATTTCTTACTAGGCTAGTTGAGCTCACCCTTTTGCTTTCATTGTTCTCTTCAGAAAATGAGAATATAGCTGGGACGAGTCGGGAAATGGAGTGACGGTCCAGATAAGGGGCTATAGTAGTCCTCACTGTTATGTGAAATAGTGTGATAATAATTATAATGAGGACTTTATTTGAGTTTGGATACTCTCTACGAGACATTATCCGTGTTGAAACTCTTAGCTACGTTTTGTCGTACTGTATAAAAGAAGTTTGTATTTAAATTATATACCATGTATTTGGCGACTCAAGATGGGTGATGTATACCTATTTTGGGGGCATCACAGTTGGTATCAAAGCTTAGAGATATGATCCCTGGCTGAGATGTGAGACTAGAACTAGGAGGGGAGAGACGGGTAATTCCTTCGCTAGTATGACCTAACTAAGTTTAATTGTTATTTAATTGGTCGGTCAGAATATAGAGATAATATGTGGCATGTCAATTAACCCTTGTTTTGTGGCAGTGTTTGAAAATGACATCCGAGAATATTGAGATTAGCAATGGAGCACAGGAGACCGTTGAGTCACCACAGATCAATACCCAGGATAATGTGCATCAAGGAGGCAATAATCCTCAGGTAAACAACAACACCGACCAAACGATGAACGACAGAATGTTCAGAGGCTTTCTGCAATTCATGCAACATCAGGAGAGAGAGATTCTTGTCCAAAATGCAGGTGGAAACACTAGCAACTCACGGATGGTCACCGCTAAGTAGTTCAATGAACTGGGACCACCAGAGTTTTTGGAAAAGCCAAAACCACTTAAGGCGGATGCATGGATAAAGCAGATCACCAAGATATTTGATGTCTTGGGATGCTCCGAGGAACAAAAGGTTCCCTTTGCCACCTTCATGTTATGATGAGAGACAGATTACTGGTGGAAATCCGTAAAATGTACCCAACCTGCCGAACTGAAGATGTCTTGGGAGAAGTTCCAAGAACTGTTCAACAACAAGTACTTTCCCGAAAATATTCGTCACATGAAGGAGGTGGAGTTTATCAAGATGGAGTAAAACAATATTACCGTGTCACAGTACGAAGCTAAGTTTACCGAGTTGTCCCAATTTGCGTCTCACTTGGTTGATAATGAGGAGAGAATGACGCAGATATTTCTTAGAGGTTTGAAACCTGAGATACGTCAATACCTAATTTCTCATAAACTGTGTTTGTATTCAGATGTTGTAAATAAGGCTCAGTTATTGGAGCGCGATAATGAGTTAACCCAACCAAGAGAAAGCAGTCGATAAATTGATAATACCAGTGGTAGCAGTCATCGAAGCAGTGACAACAAACATGGAGGGAATTAACATGCCAGAAATGGTAACCACTTCGGTGGTAATCATGTCCAAGATAATAGAAGTGGAAATTTCAAGAAGAGGAAATTCAATAATGATGGAAAAACGTCAGCACCATCACCTATTGTTAAGGAAGAAAAACGACCACCGGTCGTATGTTACAAATGCGAAGGGGAGGGACACATCAGTCCAAACTGTACGCAGCTGTCCAAAACATGTTACAATTGTGGAAGAGAAGGTTACCTAACCCAATTTTATCGTGTACCAAAGTCAAGTCCAGCTAGGATGGAGGCATCAAAGGTCGTCCCATACAAGATAAAACTGGTAGTTCAAGGGAGAGCGTTTGTCGTAACCTCCCAAAAAGCGAGGAATCTGAACGAGGTGATCACGGGTAAGATAATCATAAACTCTAGCAAAGTCTATACCTTATTTGATACTGGTTCTACCCATTCTTTTATTTCTCCTACTTACGCTCAACGTTTAAATTTAACTCCAGAGAAAATAGACTTTGATTTATTTGTTGAAACTCCGTTGGGAGAAACTTTCATTACATCCATTGTTTATAAGTTTTGTTTGATTTAAATCGGTAACCGCACGTTACCTGTCGATCTTATCTCTTTGAAAATACTTGCATTTGATGTGATTTTAGGGATTGATTGGTTAACTACTCATCATGCTAAAATCGATTATTTTTATAAGGTTGTTAGCTTTCATATTCCTAACCAACCTATTATGCGAATTCAAGCAACCAAACCATTAAAGTCAATCACTGTCATATCAAGCCATAAAGCTATTCGTTTATTAAAAAATGGATATCAAGCTTTCATAGCCCATGTCACGGATTTAAACAAAAATACGTCAGATTTGAATGATATTTTTATTGTTAATAAATTTCATGATGTATTCCCTGAAGAACTTCCTGGCCTACCCCCAGAGCGAGAAATCGAATTTTGTATTGACCTTGAACTCGGTACAAAACTCATTTACAAAGCCCCATATCGAATGGCTCCTATTGAACTTCAGGAGTTAAAAACTCAACTACAGGAATTGTTAGACATCGGTTTCATTCGTCCTAGTACGTCTCCTTGGGGTGCTCCTGTTCTATTCGTAAAGAAGAAAGATGGAAGTATGCGACTTTGTATTGACTATCGGGAGTTAAATCATGTCACCGTCAAAAATAGGTACCCGTTACCTCGAATTGATGACCTGTTTGACCAGTTGCAAGGTGCTAAATTCTTTTCAAAGATCGATCTTCGTTCCAGATATCATCAGTTAAAAGCTAAAACTGATGACATTCCAAAAACTGCTTTCAGAATTCGGTACGGACATTACGAATTCCTAGTCATATCTTTTGGGTTGACTAATGCTCCTGCGGCCTTCATGGATATGATGAATCGAGTATTCAATGAATATTTGGATCATTTTGTTGTTGTCTTTATTGATGACATCCTCATATACTCCAAAAGCCGTGAAGATCGTGAGTAACACTTGAGGCTAATACTCTAAAAGCTTCGTGAGAACAATCTATATGCTAAGTTGAAGATATGTGAGTTCTGGCTTGAGGAAGTAGTATTCTTTGGGCACGTGATATCAAATCATAGAATATCTGTTGACCCGACAAAGATTGAAGCAATTCAAAGCTGGGAGCAACCTAAGTCAGTGACCGAAGTATGTAGCTTTCTCGGCTTAGCTGGTTATTATCGAAGATTCATTGAAGGATTTTCTCGAATCGCTACTCCATTAACTCAGCTGACTCGAAAAGATACAAAATTCAGTTGGAGCGAGTGAGAAGAGTTTTCAAGAACTCAAGATGAGACTCATTTCAGCAACTGTTCTGACAATACCATCTGGTACGGAGGGATATGTCATCTACAGCGATGCTTCAGGCAGAGATTTAGGATGTGTTCTCATGCAACATGAGAAAGTCATAGCCTATGCCTCGCGACAACTCAAAGAATATGAGAGGAATTATCCTACTCATGATCTAGAGTTGGCAGCTGTCGTTTTTGCACTTAAAATCTGGAGGCATTACCTGTATGGGGAAAAGGTGGAGATATTTACGGATCATAAAATCCTCAAATATTTCTTCACTCAAAGGAACTCAACATGCGGCAACGACGTTGGCTTGAACTGTTGAAAGATTATGATCATACTATTCAATACCATCCTGGAAAAACTAACATGGTAGCTGAAGCATTGAGTAGAAGATCATATGCGGGTATGAGTGCGATATTGTCAACGCAAAGGCCCATTTTGTATGACTTGCAAAGGATGGAGATAGAGATAAAGACTCCATGGACCCACATGATGATGACAAATATACAAGTAGAACCGACTTTAATCGATAAAGTTAAAGTTGCTCAAACTACAGACCTGGAGCTGATGCGTATGAAGAAGAAAGTGCAAAAAGGTGCAATTTTGGAAGCAACAATCGATGAAGAAGGAATACTTAGAGTCAACTCCAGACTTTGTGTTCGTAACGACTCTGATTTGAAGTATAAGATCATGATGGAGGCGCACAACACAACATTTGTAATCCATCAGGGGAGTACCAAAATGTATCGTGATCTTTGACATACATTTTGGGGGAACAATATAAAAAGAGAGATCGCGGAGTTTATCTCAAAGTATTTAACTTGTCAACGAGTCAAGGCGGAGCATCAAGTGCCAAAAGGTCCATTGTAACCACTTGAAATTCTAGAATAGAAGTGGGAGCACATTACCATAGATTTCGTTACCGGTCTTCCCAAGTTTTCTCAAGGCATAGATGCAATTTGGGTCATTATTGATAAATTGACCAAATCTGCTCATTTTTACCTATACAAGAAACTTATACACTTGAATGTCTTGCTCGTATGTACATAAATGAGATTGTAAAACTGCATGGTATGCCAGTATCCATAGTTTCTGATCGAGACCCGAGATTCATTTCATAGTTTTGGGTCAGTTTGCAAAAAGCTATGGGCACGGATTTACGATTTAGTTCGGCATATCATCCTCAAACGGACGGGCAGTCGGAGAGGACTATTCAAACTCTGGAAGATCTATTAAGACTCTGTGTCCTTGACTTCAAAGGAAGTAGGGACAAGTTCTTGCCATTGGTGGAATTCTCCTACAACAACAATTATCAAGCAAGTATCGGCATGGCTCCGTTCTTGCCATTGGTGGAATTCTCTTTTTGTCAGAGAATATTCGTACGATGACACAATCATTGGTGGACCCCACAACAGAATTATGGTCAGAGTTAGAAAATGACAAAAATATCTTTTTATAAAAAATAACGGCGAAAGTTTTATCGTTAACTGTTAAAATACCCGGTGGTAAAAGTACAGTAATACGCGTGGTTGCATAGTAGCACACAATATTGATTATTGATAGTTACGTAAGAAGCAACTCAGTTATACTCAATTATTGCTATAGTAATTACTGTATAATATCTCATATTATTGATTCAATTATTATCACAATATCATCTGCATAATATTTTATATTATTAAATCAATAATTGAGACGACAAAGTTATTCATATTATTATTTGCAATATTGACGATGTCTAGAAAATTCATTCGATGAGAGGTTTGGTCACCTAATTGCACACCAATAGGGAGAAATCCTTATCGGAAAGCCCCCTCTTTCCTGGTAATGATCTGGTTGTTAAATATTGTGAGTTATAATATTAATGATGAATAATTGTTGAAAGATTAAATATGTGTTGATTGAAGATAAAATGATTTGTGGTAATATTTATTCAATCTTTGATATACATAAGAAGTCTATTATGAGACATCTGTGATAAATTTGGTTTATTCTATGGGGGCCCATATGTCATCATCTATGAGTCACTTTCGTCAATAGTAATTGCCTTTACCAGACGTCAAACCACTTGCCGTTTCATATTACAGGCGTCGAACCAATTATCGTTTCACATTACAGGCGTCGAACCAATTAACGTTTCATATTACAGGCATCAAACCACTTGTTGTTTCACATTACAAGCGTCAAACCACTTTTCTTTTCACATCACTAGTCGTCAAGCCACTTGCCTTTTCAAATTGCAAGGGCTAAGCTAGAAATCTTCTATAAATATAAGCTTAATTCTTCTTTCATTCTTACCAATTCACTACGACTCACAAGAGAATTCTATAGAGAGAGAATCAAAGAGAAAGAAGAAGAGTATTTTGTTACTACACTATTTCAGTAGCCAATCTCCTACTAAGGTAAGAGGTATTATTTCTTTCGTATTCATATAAGAATATTATTTTTGTTCATTATTCGTATAAAATAATATTTTCTTCAATACTCTGTAGTATGTAAGTAATATTATTTCGTTTTAGATTCTGAATTCTACACTCATGTTGTTAAGTATTGCTTCTATACTCCTTGAAATTAGTAGAATATCCTTGAAATTTGCGCTTCATCTAGTATCGTTTCACAAGGATATTTTTCTGAACATTCTTGTTAAAGTTTAATCTTTTCATGTTGGAGTACTATTCACGGGGTACTATTCACGAAATACTATTCACGTGATACTATTCATGACAAAAAAATTAATTTCTTTTCTGTCCAAATTATTTTTGATACAATATTATTCTTGAATTTTACTCCACAAAGCAGTATCATATTGACAATTTGGACATTATTGAATTCTGGATAAATTGAATTATAAATCTTTAAAATTTATCCTTGCTCTCATTTAATTGAATTCTTATATCATTGTCATCATCCTCATGTTTATATTATGATGAAAGTCATCTTTGGCCGTAGTGCATAGATAGACTGTTGATTGGTATGATTATGAGCAGAGATCATTCGGTATAATCATGACCCGAAATATTACAAATGATGTGGTAAAAGTCCTCATTAGCCCGTAGTGCATTGATGAACAGTTGTTGGTATGATCATGACCATTGGTGATAAAAATGAATATCCTTTGCCCGTAGTGCATGAATAATTCAGTGATGTGAATATTTATTTAGCTGAGTCCCAACAATAAAATTGATGATAAAATTTTAAATCATAGAAGATAGTAGATATTATGTTTTACTTGACTCTTCTAATGGATTGCTTGTTCCGCTACAGTTAAACTTGGTGTTTATTGTATTTTATCAGTTTAACACTGTTGAAGGCTAATGATAATTTATTCTGTACTATCTTAGTCATAATATTTCTTACTGGGCTAGTTGAGCTCACCCTTTTACTTTCATTGTTTTCTTCAGGAAATGAGAATATAGCCGGGACGAGTCGAGAAATGGAGTGACGGTCTAGATAGGTGGCTATAGTAGTCCTCACTATTATGTGAAATAGTGTGATAATAATTATAATGAGGACTTTATTTGAGTTTGGATACTCTCTACGAGACATTATTCGTGTTGAAACTCTCAGTTGGGTTTTGTCGTACTGTATAAAAGAAGTTTGTATTTAAATTCTGTACCATGTATTTGGCGACTCAAGATGAGTGATGTATACCTATTTTGGGAGTGCCACAGAGATAAAGAATCATAACCTTGTAGAATCGTGCTTCCTAAGGTACGAGTTCAACTCTAAATCCTTCGCGTTCTCCTTAAATTCACCGGTTAGATTTTTTTCCTTTAATCAACGTTAGCCACCCAAGTATTTGACCTCTAGAGGTGATCCACCAATGAATAATATGTAATCGATAAGATGAATGTTGGTAAAACCCTAGTTTTCTCTCTCTAGAGAATATGTAAGTACTCTCCCAACTATTAGAAGTGTGTGTAACCCTAACCCATAATAAGACTCATCTTATTTATAGATGTGGGCAACCCTTCTAAACTATTTAGAAATATGGTTTTTATTTAATTAATTAGACTCCTAATCAAATTAGAAACTTATAAGAGTACTTTTATTGATTAATTTCCAAACCCTTATAGGAATTAAATAATAATTATTATAGTAATAATAATAATAAGACTCCTCTTATTAATTTATATTTAATATTTCAAAAATATTAAATAATAAATATTAACTATTTAATTTATTCTATCACCATAGATTAAATTAAATATACTTAATTCATTATTACGATTATGTCATTTACTTCTTAAATAAATATCATGATCATCCTTGTGCACAATTATCAATTATAAGAAAGAGATATAGATAGAGAATCATACCCTTGTAAAATCATACTTTCTCAGGTACGAGTTCAACTCCAAATCCTTCGCGTTCTCCTTGAATTCAACGGTTAAGTTCTTTATTTAATTTGATCAACAAGTATTTGGTCTCTAGAGGTGATCCACCAAGGAATAATATGTATTCAAGAAGATGTGTGTTGGCAAAATTCTAGTTTTCTCTCTCTAGAGAATATGTAAGTATTATCTCAACTATTGGAATTGTGTAAACTTAACCTATAATAAGACTCATTTTATTTATAGATATGGGCAATCCTCCTAAACTATTTAGGAATAGGGTTTGTTTTTAATTAATTAAACTCTTAGTTCAATTAAGAACTTATAGGAGTACTTTTATTAATTAATTCTGAAACGCTTTTAGGAATTAAATAATAATGATTTTAATAATAATAATAATAATAATCCTCTTATTAATTTATATTTAATATTTCTAACATATTAAATAATAAATATTAAGATATTTAATTTATTATATCACCATAGATTAAATTAAATATACATAACTCATTATTTCGTATGTTATTTACTTCTTAAATAAAAATTTTCCTTTTGCGGTGTGACCCTTTAGGTTCTTTGTATTAAAACGATTGTGAATAAATCAATTAGAATAATTCTAATCTTATTCAAATAAATAAATTAAACCATTTAATTTATTTAAATAAATAACATTTATTCTATAATAAGTGTATAAGCCCCCTTAGCGATGAACGACTTTCCCAGAGAATATAAATTTCAACATTAATCATAAAAGAACCGTTCAATGAATAGTTACCGTACAATTCAATGATTCTACCATATAATGTCCCAATTAAATATAAGATATGGAATTACTTTCAAGTCTTATTTTATTTAATTATATCTATTTTGATTAAATATTGTCCTTTTCCTTTCTAATTTCATTATTCACTAGCTAAGGATTACTGAGTTGTTATTTATCGAATCACATAAGACATTCTCTCCTTATACTAGAAGTGGTAGATTCTTTGTTCATCATTCACATATCTTCATATCAACTTAGTATACCCAAGAATACCCTTTGATATACCCTAAAGGTCTTAAAGAATATGTCAAAGTATAATTCATTATACACAAGATATTATGATGATCTTAAATCCAAAGATCACTTCTACTACTATCACTTAAGAAATTCCTATTGACAGACAAGTAAAATTCCATTATGTATTCTTTTAGCAAGCAACGTTCAGTGAACTTATTCTCTAATAAGCACATACATACTTACTTTAGTGTCTCCACACAAATGATTATGAGATCAATCATCCTCTTTCTAAGAGAAAGCAAAGAAGCAATCCAGACAAGATTACATTTAATTGCAAAATGTGAAGTTTTTGGACCTGTAGTCCAAACACTTGAAGAACTAAAAAAGTTGGATACAAATGGGCATTTGTACGAAAACGAAATGTGAAAAATGAAATCATAGGATAAGACACGACTTGTAGCATAAGGGTTTTCACAAAGACTTGACATTGATTAAAACATATTCTCATGTGGTAGATCCAATTATATTTCGGTATCTTATTAGCCTAGAAACTCATGAAAAGCTATATATGTTTCTAATGGATGTGGTTACAACCTATTTATATTGGTCAATTGATAATGATGTTTATATAAAAATTACTGAAGGATTTAAAATGCTTGAAGCATATAATTCCAATCCCCAGGAAGTTTACTCAATCAAGTTGCAAAGGTCCTTATATGGGTTCAAGCAATCAGGACGCATGTGATATAATCGTCTTAGTGAATATTTATTGAAGGAAGGGTATAATAATAATCATATATGCCAATGTGTTTTTATAAAGAAGTTGAAATTCGATTTTGAAATTATTGTTGTGTATGTTGATGATTTAAATATTGTTGAAATTCATGGAGAGATACGAAGGAAAATAAATTATTTAAAGAAAGAATTTGAGATGAAAGATTTTGGGAAAAAAATTCTCGGCATGTAAATCGAGCATATAGCAGATGGAATTCTCATTTATGAGTCAACTTACACATAGAATGTACTTAAAAGATTTTATATGGATAAAACACATCCATTGAGTACCTGTTGCCTAAATTTTTAATAGCACTTTATCACGCAAGTATACGCGTTCAATTGTAATATTCAGCAAGCAAGGATATTGTTCCCACGAGGAAATAGACTAATATTTATCAATTACTAACTCTAATGCAATTAATCCTATTTTAAACTAAGAAAATTTTGTTTATGATTTGAAAATTAAACTTAACAAACTAATAATTAAAATCAAAATTTCACAAGAATAATTGCAGATTTAACAGGTTAAGATTACAACTTCCCTTGGTATTTCATTTAAACTAACTTACTTCCCATTTAAAATAAATCAATTAATATGAATCATTATCCAAGAATGCTTTATGAATATTCACGCACTTCTTCCAAAGACACGTGAACAAATCCTCCTAAATCCAATCTTTAAGATGCGGAATTATAAGGAACACCCCAATTAATCAACTCACTATATTCCTATGTGAATCAAGTTAATTAGGGTTTACGCACAAATTCTTTCAATGGATACAAAAGACACATAGGTATATTCCAATCCTACACGCTAATCATATTAACCCTATTCAGATTATATGAACAGATGTTATCATATCCAGATCTCAATCTATACTCCATCTTCCAATTTTATATAGATTATCACAGTAATTGTTGGCCAAACAATTAATCAATAAGCATAAGATATAATAAATAATTCAATAAAAACTAACTTTCATTCAATGTGAAGCTTGCAATTTAGACTACATACCAAGTTCCGTTGCAATATTAATTAAAATTTAGTTCATAATAATAATAAAGAAAAACATCATCCAAATTAATAATCCAAACATCCCAGATAGTTACAAAAAATAAAACTAGAGAAGAGAAGAAGAAACTCTAAATTTGCTCCAATACTCTCTCTTAGATCTTTAGCCTTTGCAATTCTCCTTCGTGTTTTTCTTCCTTGTTCTCTCTGCAAATCTCTTGAAAAATTAGTTGATTCCTCTTTTCTAAAGTCTTCTCCTATTTGTATTGGTCTCAGTCCTCATTCAGACTCCTATTTGGCTTCAAAAACCCACTTAGCAGTAGAAAAATGCCCCTTTTTCCGCACATGAGCGCCTAGGCGCTCAACATAGGCCATTTCCAAGCGCCTAGGCGCTTGACCAGGATCTCGTAATTACAAAAATGCCACTCAGCTTTAATTTTCATGATTTTTGACCTTTTTCTTCTCCGAAATGACCAATTTGTCCCTCCAGCTCCAACCTACAACAAATAAACACAAAACACATAAAAAGATACTAAAAAACAATTAAAAGATAACAATAATTAAGTTTAATAATATCGGATTCATATGTATAAAACCTACTCATCAAATACCCCCAAACTTAACCAATTGCTTGTCCCCAAGCAACACAACACAATGCAATAACTAAATATGCAATGCAAATGCATCTAGATAAATGCTTAAATTCCAGCAGTCAAACAGAACAAAATCTATTCATCAAGCCTCAGAGAAATCACACTAAACATGCTAGTACATCATATCAAGACAGATTAATAATTTCCTCGTCAATCATCAAATCTTAACCTGTTATTATTGATATAGTGTGTGTGTGCTTAACATCCATGCTAACTGATATGATGCTAAATCCAACACATAATAAATCTCTTTAAAGGAATCATACAGTGTAAACTCACAAAATTCACGAAAAAGCTAAAACCAACTAAAGATAAATATCCACCAAATTTAAGAGTCCAATCCGGGATACTTATGCTTTATTGTGCTTTACGGGGGCTTTTTGCTCTTTTCCTATTTTATTATTTTTTTTTCATATATATATATTTTTTTTAACCATGACTGTGCAATGTCTCATTCCATTAGGCTAACAGTGTCACCCCTTAACGAGCTTTCGACCAACGACTCCCAGACCATATAAGACCTTAGGGCGCTAGGTTTTAAGATACCCCTTCGGGCGTACTTGCTCAAGTAACAAAGGCCCCGAAACAAAACTAGCCACGGTATTATTTTTCTTTTCTCTTTTTTTTAAGCTTATATATCCCAAATTTTTCCCCCAAACTTAAGTTTTTATCTAAATTCAGTCATCTTCGCCTATTCATGTCTTTCATTCATTCAAACTAGTATTATCCTCTAGAAGTCCATTATGTGTCAATTTAAACTCAATCAGTCAACATAGTTATTTTTACTGTGCTATCCTTATTATATCAGTTTCAAACAGGTAAAGATTCAAATCATGACAAGAAATCACATCAAAGTCTTAACAAACAATACTATACTTGTCTACTCAATTCCAATCTCATCACTGGCCAAAACAGACTTAAACTATCTAACAGCTGGAAACATTCAAATACTTAATATATTTTTTTTTTGAAATTAAAATGAAAACTACATGAATGCAAACTACATGAAAAACTATTAACTGAATACTATATGAATGCACTAGATGAATACTACATGCATGAACTGGAGCTGGAAAATTACACCCCCAAACTTAACCGATGCAATGTCCTCATTGTATATAAGAAACAAAAATTAAGAAATTAAGCACTGAGGACTTCCCTGAAAAATCGAAGCTTTATTCCTCGTCTGTATCCTCTTTTTCTGATTCTTCTTCATCATCCGGGGGGTATGCAGACAATGGTGGAAATTGGTAGGGAGCGGCAGCTGGATTATCGAACACTTGGTGTATACAGATTTTGAACACTATTGGTAGGCACTCCCCCAAACTTAATTTTCACCAAATTTTCCAATTACTAAGCACACTATACTTCCAAAGCAATACAAGCAATAATTAAGAGTATCCACACCCACTTGAGCCAACACAATGATAGAAACTAGCTTCAAAATACTAACATATCTATTAATCAAGTGAATCCAAATAATTTGCAATAAAATCTTGTGTACTTACTAGGTTATAGCCAAATATGATGTTTCAATCAAAGTTGGATGAGCAATTTGAGCTTTGAACCCTTACTTTAGATAGATGTGGCTTGAATGTAAAGTGGTGCCCGATTTGGTGAAGAAGGATGACAAGATGGAGCTTAAGTGCCTTAGTTTGGGTAGGAGATTTAGTGTTTGATTAGGATTTTACAAGAAAAAGATGATTATTGTGGCTAGATTAGAGGAGGGTTGAGAGTTGAGTGAGTTTGAGTTGGAGTAGGAGAGCAAGAATGTGTTTGATTTGGGTTTGGAAGAGTTTAGCCCGATTAGGGCTTTTTTTTTGTTGGAGCGCCTAGGCGCTTGAATTTGTACTGTCTGGAGCGCCTAGACGCTTGGTTGCAGAAAGTCTTAAAAACTTGGAGCGCCTAGGCGCTTGATCTTGGCTTGTCTGGAGTGCCTAGGCGCTTGGCCAGTGTACATTGCTTATTTTGGTGTTTTATGCTTCTTGTATGCCATACCTTCAATAACATGTTTCCTTCCACACCAAAATTTGCAGAATTGATTAGAAATTTGAGATTTTGACGAGTGGACATTCAACTTATTAAGATCATAAATGCTTGGCCTCCTTACCTGCAATAAATTGAATATCTGTTAGAGAACAAGGGATGCAACAAATCCTAAACTAGCAAAGTTTAACCACTAAATAAACTAACAGTAAAGTAAATTAATAAAAGTAAAAATAGAAAATAACAATAAAAATTCCTGGGTTGCCTCCCAGTTAGCGCTTAGTTTATAGTCTTCAACCCGACTTTCTTCTCTTTCTCTATCCAATTCCCCTTCGAAAATTAAGGAACCCTCCATCCATTAGTAATAACGTAACTTTCGAGAGTTTGCCATCAGTAAGGGTTATTGATTCAAATTCACCTAGCTTGTTCTTTGTAGGTAGATTCTCTTTTACAACCTTCAAATAACTAGGCATTTTCCGAGTTGTATCTATGAACGAATTTTTACGTTGAAGCTTTTTTAGAACAACTGGTTCTTCATCTCTCTTCCCATTCTCTTCACACCATAACACCAATTTTAAGCTAGCTTTCATATCATATATACCTTTATCGAAAAAATGACTACCAATTGGACAAATGATTGCAAATCTAACCGGATCCTTAAAATTTGGTGGAGAAGATATATGGGGCATTATAAAAATCGGTTCATCTATGTCAGAACTCAAGGCTAGATCTTTGGCGACCTTCTTTTCCTGCTCCCCACTTGTCTCCTCCCTTTCCACATCCTTTTCTTTGGAACATCCGATTCCAGATTTAGCGTGGGCAATCCATCAGTCTCGGGAACCATGTTGCTTGACACTTCACCTTGAGGGCGATTGATGATGGCGTTGAAAAGTTGTCCCACCTGGTTCTCAAGATTTCGAATCGACATCTCCTGACTATTTGTCTGGTCCTCAATCAAAACCATGAACTTGGAAATAAGTCTTTCCAAGCTTAAAATCCGTTCTTCTTCATGATTAGGGAGTTGAACTTGTAATTCAGGAGTGTATGAATGGCATGGAGCAAAGGGTTGGGCTAGATTGTCATCGCTCCATGAAAGATTTAGTGGATTCCCCCACTCATGATGATAATTACTGGAATAATCATAATTGTTGGGATAATCACTGAAGTTACCACTATATTGTAACGACTCGAAACTGATGATGCATTGATGACTCAGATTGTTTCCACCACAATACTCACATATCACCGCTACATTTGAATAAGTTGTGCTGATAAAGCATCAATCTTCCTTGAAAGTGTCCCAAATTGTGCTGACAATTCATCGAGTCCATAATTATTAGCCTCCCTTGGCCGAGTCATTTTCGAATATTGCCAATGATAGTCATAGTTGTTCATGGTACCTGAAAAGGAATTAGAGTAGAGACAAAAATGTTTAAATTAAGATTAATTTCATTGAATTTAATAATGACAAAATATTAAACTAAGTTCCCAGGCAACGGCGCCAAAAACTTGTTGCCTAAATTTTTAATAGCACTTTACCACGCAAGTATACGCGTTCAATTGTAATATTCAGCAGGCAAGGATATCGTTCCCACGAGGAAATAGACTAATATTTATCAATTACTAACTCTAATGCAATTAATCCTATTTTAAACTAAGAAAATTTTGTTTATGATTTGAAAATTAAACTTAACAAACTAATAATTAAAATCAAAATTTCACAAGAATAATTGCAGATTTAACAGGTTAAGATTACAACTTCCCTTGGTATTTCATTTAAACTAACTTACTTCCCATTTAAAATAAATCAATTAATATGAATCATTATCCAAGAATGCTTTATGAATATTCACGCACTTCTTCCAAAGACACGTGAACAAATCCTCCTAAATCCAATCTTTAAGATGCGGAATTATAAGGAACACCCCAGTTAATCAACTCACTATATTCCTATGTGAATCAAGTTAATTAGGGTTTACGCACAAATTCTTTCAATGGATACAAAAGACACATAGGTATATTCCAATCCTACACGCTAATCATATTAACCCTATTCAGATTATATGAACAGATGTTATCATATCCAGATCTCAATCTATACTCCATCTTCCAATTTTATATAGATTATCACAGTAATTGTTGGCCAAACAATTAATCAATAAACATAAGATATAATAAATAATTCAATAAAAACTAACTTTCATTCAATGGGAAGCTTGGAATTTAGACTACATACCAAGTTCCGTTGCAATCTTAATTAAAATTTAGTTCATAATAATAATAAAGAAAAACATCATCTAAATTAATAATCCAAACATCCCAGATAGTTACAAAAAATAAAACTAGAGAAGAGAAGAAGAAACTCTGAATTTGCTCCAATACTCTCTCGTAGATCTTTAGCCTTTGCAATTCTCCTTCGTGTTTTTCTTCCTTGTTCTCTCTGCAAATCTCTTGAAAAATTAGTTGATTCCTCTTTTCTAAAGTCTTCTCCTATTTGTATTGGTCTCAGTCCTCATTCAGACTCCTATTTGGCTTCAAAACCCACTTAGCAGTAGAAAAATGCCCCTTTTTCCGCACATGAGCGCCTAGGCGCTCAACATAGGCCATTTCCAAGCGCCTAGGCGCTTAACCAGGATCTCGTAATTACAAAAATGCCACTCAGCTTTAATTTTCATGATTTTTGACCTTTTTCTTCTCCGAAATGAGCAATTTGTCCCTCCAGCTCCAACCTACAACAAATAAACACACAACACATAAAAAGATACTAAAAACAATTAAAAGATAACAATAATTAAGTTTAATAATATCGGATTCATAGGTATAAAACCTACTCATCAGTACCCAAAAGTTTTTCAGTCACTTGATGTGACAAAAGGACCCTTTTAGACCTTGTGAGGTTAATGAAGAACTATTTGGTCCTGAAGTACCATACCTTAGTGGAATTTGTGTGCTAATGTATCTTCCTAACACACTACAAATAAAAGGTTAATTCCCTCAGAAATAAGCCTATTCCGTCGCAAGTAGGGTACCTTCGACGAAATTTTGCGTCGGACATTCGGTCGTATATAAATGCGTCAAAGATAAGATCCGTCAAAAACTCTGTCGGAGTTTTATTATCTTCGACGAACGTATCTCCGACGAAAATGCGTCGCAAATAAGATATGTACCACTGAATAAGTAGGACACAACTTTTCGTCGAGTATAATATTTCTTATGTTCGACAGATATATTCCCTCGAAAGTAAGTTATTTTTCGACTGAATATTAAAATGAACCGGTATTTATTTAAACTAGCTAATTATTAATCCTGACGAAATATGCGTCGGAGATAACCTAGTTCCGACGGCTGCATCCCATCGAAATTAACATATTTCTGACTGAAAAGTAAAATATAACAGTGTTTATCAAAAATTATGTTGTTATTAACACCGACGGAATATCCGTCGGAAACACCTTATTTCGTCGTAAATAACAGTACTTTTTTTAATGCAGATTTGAAAAGTTCAGTTTCAAGGTGTTTAAACCCATTTATGTACCTGTAACCTGTCACAACCTAATACACAGTAATATAAACCTGTATCTCAAATTTAAATATTCAACGTAACGCTAAAACGTAATATCCAACTCATTATCATTCACATGCATTCACATTCATATTCAAATATCCACCAAAACGTAATCTTCAACTTATTATCATCAACACTACTGAGCTAACCAATTATATATATAAGCTAATGTTTCATAAATGATAAATAATATAATTTACAATACTTGTATAGACGCAATTAGACACTACAATATATACAAATGTTCTACAATAACATGAATACAAATGAACTATAAATTAGTAAAAGTATCTTCATCGGGCGGAGGTGAACGACACTGCTCTGGTGTATGGAAATCAGAGTCGGGCACCCGCTCGTCATCGCCAGTTTGCTTGCCATCGCCACCCTGTTGATAAAATCAAAAATATAAATCGTTATTACATATATATATATATGTGTGTGTGTGTGTGTGTGTGTGTGTGTGTGTGTGTGTGTGTGTGTGAGAGAGAGAGAATTAACAAGCTAGCTAGCCTTAATTAAAAACATAAACAATAAGAATACATGAGTAGGTGGGGCGGACGAAAAGTCTCCTCCAAGAGGGTAATCACTATCCGGAGTATCTCGGCGCTCCAAGCGTCGAACTGCTCCCGTGGTAATCCCGTACTCTCTGCAGAGGCCCCTGTTATAATATCCTAAGCAATCTGGTGAAGACAATAACTGGAAGGCAACTGCTGACGCCAAAAGACCGAGTCAATACGGAACCTATCCGACATGGCCCCTATCAACCGCCGAAAGATATCGTCATCCAAGCCAGCGCCCGAATGAGATGGTCCGACATGTGCTCTCGGACGTTGGCGCTGGCTGGAGCCTATAAAGAGATATAAACTCAATTACTAATAATAATTTATATAATGTGATAAATTCGGATAATTTCGTGAAACATAATAAAATATTACCTCCAGGAACTGTATATGCGGGTATCCTCGGCAGACCCAACACTCGATATCTACCGGTACTGCTAGTAGGGGGATCCTGAGATGCGACCCATAGTCTCAGCTCCTCATCCCAATCTAATACTATATCGGGAAGAGGGATGGCAGAATCTAACGGCTCAAAACCCCTCCTAATAGCCTCCAGCTCAGCTATACGCTCGTCCCGAAGCCTCTAAAATTGGCCCTGTAATGTATTCTGTATACGTATGTTAATTATATCATTTTATTTATGATTGAATATTATTAAAAGCTAAATAGTAAGATGAGTTTTACCCGTATAGCTAAAGTTGCTTGAGACAAAGCACGCTCATCCTTAGGCGTGTGGACTCGATCCCAAAACTCTCTAATGGTAGGATCTCGGCCCAAGGTCCTCCCCAATGCCTAATAAAAACATTCATTAAACATGTATTAAGTATTTGTGTGAGAACTTGATGCCTAAATAACTAAATATAACACACTTACCATCTTCGCCTCCTCGAACGACTAAGAACCAGTGGTGTGTACTATTCAGAGCTGACCACGATTCTTCTTCGCCTGCTCTGATTTTTTCTTAAAGTCATCGCCTCCCAGTGCGTACACATAGCCTCCCAGGCTAAATCGGAGACTATGCGGGGCTGATGATCTCTAATGGTGGTCCCGGGCTGGTCCTCAACTATCCGAACTAGCCTCTGTCGCATCTCATACAGCCAGTCAGAGTAATTCGCAGCGACATGATGCTCAATCACATTGTCGCCAGCTGACTGAGAGATGCTCGGGTTAAATCGATAATAAACCTATAACAAAAGTGGATTTAAAATTAGGAACAATTGAAGAAGGCATCCTAATATAACTAGGTAGTAATTAATATAATATGCTTAACTTACGTGGAACTCCCGCAAGACGATCTACATAAAAGTGGCATCGTACCACGCATATTAGCTGAACCGCATGCACCCACTCGGGAGATGCGTCAAACAAATCGCGTGTAGGGTGTGCTTAGCCACCTGGTCTAGTATACTACAGAAAAAGTATAACAATATGTGAATTATGTTTTGAAATATCTAAAATTAATATTACCAATATATTAACACTTACTGTTGAGAAGCAACATCCACCGGTACTGTAAGTGGCACTGTCGGTGGACGACCAAAGATATCGAGGTTCGTCCCTCGGTGTCTTCGAGGAGGTGCATCTGTAATAATTATATTTAACTGAGTCAATAAACATTGTAATTAATGCAGCTTGAGATATATTTAAATCCTAGTGAAGATAACTTACTCGTGCCTGAAGAAGAGCCTCCATCGTGGCTACTGTCTCCAATACCGGATCGCCCACCACCTCGGCGACCTCCACCGCTATGTCTAGCCATGAATATCCTACTGCAATAACAAAATTGGTAGATTATGAATATTAAGGTTTAACAATATGTGGTATGTATTAATATGAATGCTCATTTTCAATTACGCACGTCATCAAACCCATCAGAATCAACGTGTATATCATTCTCAGATTTGGTATCTTCCTCATCATCAGTTTCGACATCAATTTCGTTATCATCCTCAACGACTACATAATCATTCATGTGTATGTTTGCCTCGACATCCTCATCGTCAGGTACGTCAATGACATCAGTACTCACCACATCTTCAGCATGGAACACTACGGCCAAAGGGTTGCTAACAACTTCTTGAAATGCCTCATCCATACCAAACATGTTATCAGCATTAAATGAACGTGTTTTAGTAATGACTACTATGTACCAGGGGCTTCGAGTATTTACGATATTTGGAGCGTAATACACTTGAGTCGCTTGACTTGCTAACATGAACACGTCATGAGAATGTAACACCGACTTGATATCTACGGTTGTGATTCTATTACGATCAACTTTAACCCCATTTTCAGTATCAAACAAGCTACACTTAAATGTAACTACCTTTTTGCCCCCGTGATAATTGAACACAACCACATCCTGTAAACAGCCATAGTAATTGGACTCAGAATCTTGGTAGCAGCTTTGTGACGCCCCCAAAATAGGTATACATCACCCATCTTGAGTCGTCAAATACATGGTACACAATACAAATAAAAACTTAATTATACAACATGAGCTGTGAGTTTTAATACAAATATTATCTTCTAGACAGTATACAAACTCAATGGGGTCCTCATTACATTTATTATCACACTATTTCATAATATAGTGAGGACTACTAATGCTATTATTTGGACCGTCACTCCATTCCCCGACTAGTCCCTGCTACGTTCTCATTTCCTAAAGAGAACAATGAAAGCAAAAGGGGTGAGCTCAACTAGCCCAGTAAGAAATATTATGACTAAGATAATGCAGAATAAATTATCATTAGCCTTCAACAGTGTTAAACTGATAAAATATAACAAATATCAAGTTTAACTGCAGCGGAACAAGCAATCCATTAGAAAAGTCACGTAGAGAATAAAATCTACTATCTTCTATGATTTAAAAGGTTTTTCATTACTTTTATCGCTTAGACTCAGCTTAATAAATAATCCACATCATCCCTACACTACGGCCAAAGATATTCATTACCATCACGACCACAAATTATCCATGCACTACGGGCCAAGGATATTCGTGTATTCATCAATGGTCATGATCATGCCAACAATTGTCCATCAACGCACTGCGACCAATGAGGACTTTTACCACATCATTTGTAACATTACGGTCATGATTATACTAAATGATCTCTGGTCATAATTATACCAAATCCATCTATGCACTACATGCCACAGATGACTTTCAACAGAATATAAACATGAGGATGATGACAATGATATAAGAATTCAATAAAACAAGTTCAAGAATGCTCAGAAGAATATTTTCATGAAAAGATACTGGATGAAGCGCAAATATCAAGGATATTCCACTAATTTCTTGGAGTATAGAAGTCAAAACTTTAACCAACTGAGTATAATAAAGAATGGAATAACAAAAGAAATCACCAGGCATGCGATAGACCGCACAGACAGGTTATTCCAACAGAATAATAAATAATGGAACCAGGTCATGCGTAAAGCACAGACAGGATGTTCCAACAGAACCAGGTCATGCGTAAATGCACAGACATGATGTTCCAACAGAATAATAAATAACGGAATCAGGTCATGCGTAAAGCACAGACAGGATGTTTCAACAGAATAATAAAGAATGGAATAACAGAAGAATTTCACCATGTATGCGGTACTTCGCATAGACAGGTTATTCCAACATAATAATAAAGAATGGAATAACAGAAGTTCTCTTCATGAAGACGAAAGAAAGAAATAATACCCCTTACCTTAGAAGAAACTAGATATAAGATTAGTGAAGTAGTAGAATACTTTTCTTCTTTCACTCTATAATTTTCTCTCTCTAAAGTTTCAGTGAATTCGTAAGAAATAATGAAGGAATGAACTTCTATTTATAGAAGAATGGAAGGATACTATTTGAAAAATAAATCACGGATGCAACAGAAATAATTCACAAGCTGAATTTATTCATCTCACGGACGTCTTACGAAGGATTAATTTTCAAGCAATAATCAGCTACAAACCAAAAATATAATATAAATATATATAACACATGTTATTTTGAAACCAACAAAACAAATCAACTCCCATTATTCTTAAATAATATAAACAATCCCTCCCCCATACGTAATTCACATAAACCCACCAAATTCATCATCCACCCACAGAATGTCATATATATATATATATATATACCAATTCCCTTCATAACAAGGAAACTAGTCCTCCCCCATTTTTTTATCCCACCCCATACACACACATAACACACTTTCTCCCACCATTTCCCATTTTCAATATATATATATATATATATATATATATCTTATATATTCTCCACACCACACACATAATCTATACATATAATACCCACCACCCATATTTCTTACTTTCCCACCAACATGTCCACAGCCACACAGATGTTACTAAATTTTATATATATATATATATATATATATATATATATATATATATATATGAAATAAAACTGAGATAATATTCTACCGATTATTTTGAAAAATAGGTAAATGGATGTCCATATAATAACATCAAATACATCATAAAAATCTTCTCAATATTTTTAACAACATTTATCATCATTATTATAATTCACAATATTAATCGACCAGGTCGTTCCCAGGAAAGCGGGGGCTTTCCAATAAGGATTTCTCCCCATTGGCGCGCAATTAGGTGACCAAACCTCTCCTTGACTGAACTTCTAGACATCGTTAATATCGCAAATAATAATATTAATAACTTTGTCATCTCAATTATTGATTTAATAATATATAAAATATTGACAATAATTGAATCAAATAACGTGAGATACTATGCAGCAATTACTGTAGCAATAATTGAACAAAACTGAGTGACTTCTTACGTAAGCATAAATAATCAATACCGTGTGCTACTATGTAACCACGCGTATTACTGTACTTTTAACACCGGGTGTTTCAACAGTCAACAATAAAACTTCCGCCGTTATTTTCATAAAGTATTTTTGTCATCTTCTTAATCCGACAATAATTCCGTTGTGGTGTCCACCAATGATTGTGCCGTTGTACGAATTTTCCCTATTAAAACGAATATTCCCCGACCAATTAAATATTATATAACAATTTGCGTACTTTGCAAAATTTATAAATATTACACACAACTATAACATTATATCAAATTTACTCCATAATATTCAAACATGATATTTATAGAAAATTTATCTTTATTTATAAAAGTTGGGGTCTTACAACCTCCCCTTCTTATAAAATTATGCCCTCGAAATTAGGGTACGTACCTGGTATGTCGAAGAGGTAAGGATACCATGATTTATCCACAAAACTTTGACTTGAGTTATAACCTTGGAGCGTAGAATATGTTCCTTCTTATCCAAGATTTGAACATGAACCTCTTTATACGTCAAATCTTCCGCTATTTCGTCCGGTTCTAACTCAATAATGTGGTTCGGGTCTTCCACATATTTACGTAACATGGATATGTGAAAAACGTTATGAACACGAGATATTCTTGGCGGTAAAGCAGTCTATAGGCCACAGTTCCTACTCGATCGAGGATTAAAAATGGGCTGATGAATCGAGGATTGAGCTTTCCTCTCTTTCCAAATCTCATAACTCATTTCCGTGGAGCAACACGTAACAACACATGATCTCCTATATCGAATTCCATGTCTTTTCGATGAAGATCAGCATAAATCTTTTGTCGATCTTGTGAGGTTTTTATATGTTTCCGGATCGTTGAATCTTTTCCGTAGTCATACGTACCAATTCCGGTCCCAACAACGTTGCCTCACCCACCTCATCCCAGCATACTGGATAACGACACTTTCTTCCATACAACGCCTCAAATGGAGCCATGCCAATACTTGCTTGATAACTATTGTTGTAGGAAAACTCCACCAATGGTAAGAACTTGTCCCAACTTCCCTTGATGTCAAGGACACGTAGTCTTAATAAATCTTCCAGAGTATGAATAGTCCTCTTTGATTGTTCGTCCGTCTGAGGATGATATGCCGAACTAAATCATAAGTTCATGCCTATAGCTTTTTGCAAACTAACCCAAAATCGTGAAGTAAATCTTGTGTCTCGATCATAAACTATGGATACTGGCATACCATGCAGTATTACAATCTCGTTTATGTACATACGAGCAAGACGTTCAAGTGTATAAGTTTCTCGTATTGGTAAGAAATGAGCAGACTTGGTCAATCTATCAACAATGACCCAAAGGGCATCTATGCCTTGAGAAACCTTGGGAAGACCAGTAATGAAATCCATGGTAATGTGCTCCCACTTTCATTCTGTAATTTCAAGTGGTTGCAATGGGCCTTTTGGTACTTGATGCTCTTCCTTGACTCGTTGACAAGTTAAACACCTTGAGATAAACAGCGCTATCTCCTTCTTCATATTGCTCCACCAAAATGTATGACGAAGATCATAATACATTTTGGTACTCCTAGGATGGATTAGAAACGGTGTGTTGTGCGCCTCCATCATGATTTTATACTTTAAATCAGGGTGGTTAGGATCACAAAGTCTGGAGTTGACTCAAAGTATTCATTCTTCATCAATTCTTGCTTCCGTCATAGCACCTTCTTGCACTTTCTTTCTCATACGCATCAGTTCCAGGTCTGTAACTTGAGCATCTTTAACTTTATCAATTAAAGTCGGTTCTACTCATATATTTTCCATCATCACATGGGTCCCCGGAGTCTTTAACTCTATCTCCATCCTTTGCATGTCACACAAAATGGGCCTTTGCGTTGACAATATTTCACTCGTACCCGCATATGATCTTCTACTCAATGCGTCAGCTACCACGTTCGCTTTTCGACGATGGTATTGGATGGTATGATCATAATCTTTCAACAGTTCAAGCCAACGTCATTATCGCATGTTGAGTTCCTTTTGAGTGAAGAAATATTTGAGGCTTTTATGATCCGTAAAGATCTCAACTTTCTCCCCATACAAGTAATGCCTCCAAATTTTAAGTGCGAAAACAACAGCTGCCAACTTTAGATCATGAGTAGGATAATTCCTCTCGTATTCTTTCAGTTGTCGAGAGGCATAGGCTATGACTTTCCCATGTTGCATGAGAACACATCCTAACCCTTTGCCCGAAGCATCACTGTAGATGACAAATCCCTCCAAGCCAGATGGTATTGTCAGAACAGGTGCTGAAATGAGTCTCCTCTTGAGTTCTTGAAAACTCTTCTTACATTCTTTGCTCCAACCGAACTTTGTATCTTTCTGAGTTAGCAGAGTTAATGGAGTAGCGATTCGAGAAAACCTTTATACGAATCTCTGATAATAACCAACTAAGCCGAGAAAGCTACGTACTTCGGTCACTAATTTAGGTTGTTCCCAGCTTTGAATTGCTTCAATCTTTGTCGGGTCAACAGATATTCCATGACTTGATACTACGTGCCCAAGGAATGCTATTTCTTCAAGCCAAAACTCGCATTTCTTTAACTTGGCATAAAGCTTATTTTCACGAAGCTTTTGGAGTATCAGCCTCAAGTGTTGCTCATGATCTTCACGGATTTTGGAATAAATAAGGATGTCATCAATAAAGATGACCACAAAGTGATCCAAATATTCCTTGAATACTCGGTTCATCATATCCATAAAGGCAGCAGGAGCATTAGTCAATCCAAAGGACATGACTAGGAATTCATAATGCCCGTACCGAGTTCTGAAAGCCGTCTTTAGAATGTCATCGATTATAATCTTTAATTGGTGATATCCGGAACGAAGATCAATCTTTGAAAAGAATTTGGCTCCTTGTAACTGGTCAAACAGGTCATCAATACGTGGCAATGGGTACCTATTTTTGATGATGACATGATTCAACTCCCGATTATCAATACAAAGTCGCATACTCCTATCTTTCTTCTTCACGAATAGAACAGGAGCAACCCAAGGAGAAGTACTAGGATAAATAAAGCCAATGTCTAACAATTCCTGAAGTTGGGTCTTTAACTCTTGAAGTTCAATATGAGCCATTCGATATGGGGCTTTGGAAATAGGTTTTGCATCGGGTTCAAGGTCGATACAAAATTCAATTTCACGTCGTGGGAGTAGGCCAGGAAGTTCTTCAGGCAATACGTCAGGAAATTTATTAACAATAGAAATATCATTCAAAACTGACGTATTTTTGTTTAGATCCGTGAAATGAGCTAAGAATGTTTGACATCCGTTTTTCAATAAATGAATAGCTTTATGGCTTGAGATGACAGTGATTGATTTTAATGGTTTGGTTGCTTGAATTCGCATAATAGGTTGGTTAGAAATATGAAAGCTAACAACCTTACAAAAATAATCAATTTTTGCATGATGAGTAGTTAACCAATCAATCCCTAGAATCACATCAAATTCAAGTATTTTTAATGAAATAAGATCGACAGGTAATGTGAGGGTACCGATTTGAACCAAACAAGACTTATAAACAGTGGATGTAATGAAGGTTTCTCCCAACGGAGTTTCCACAGATAAGTCAAAGTCTAATTTCTCCGGAATCAAATTTAATCGTTGAACGCAAGTAGGAGAAATAAAAGAATGGGTAGGACCGGTATCAAATAAGGTATAGACATCGCTAGAGTTTATGATAAGCTTACCCGTGATAACCTCGTTCGGGTTCCTTACTTTCTGGGAGGTCACTACAAACGCTCTCCCTTGCACTACTGGCTTTGACTTTTCTGGGACGGCCTTTGGTGCCTCCATCCTAGCTGAACTTGTCTTCGGTGAACGACAAAATCAGGCTAGGTGACTTTCTCCTCCATAATTATAACATGCTTTGAACGGCATCACGCAGTTTGGACTGATGTGTCCCTCCCCTCCGCATTTGAGGCATATGATAGGTGGTCGTTCTCCTTCCTTAACAATGGGTGCTGGTGCTGACGTCTTTCCATCATTGTTGAATCTCCTCTTCTTGAAATGTCCATTCTTATTATTTTGGCTCTGATTACCACCGAAGTGGTTACCATTTCTGGCCTGTTGATTCCCTCCACGCTTGTTGTCACCGCTTCAATGACTGCTCTCACTGGTATTATCATTTTGTTGGCTGCTTTCTCTTGGTTGCGTTGACTTGTTATCGCACTCCAATAACTGAGCCCTATTTATAACATCTAAATACAAACATAGTTTATTAAAAATTAGATATTGATGTATCTCGGGTTTCAAACCTCTTAGAAACATCCGTGTCATTCTCTCCTCATTGTCAACCAAGTGAGACGCAAATCGGGACAACTCGGCAAACTTAGCTTCGTACTGCGACACGATAATATTGTTCTGCTCTAACTTGATGAACTCTACCTCTTTCATGTGACGAATACTTTCGAGAAAGTACTTGTCATTGAATAGTTCTTGGAACTTCTCCCAAGACATCTTCAGTGTAGCAGGTTGAGCACGCTTTACCGATTCCCACCAGTAATCTGCCTCTCCTCGCAACATAAAGGTGGTAAAGGGAACCTTTTGCTCCTTGGAGCATCTCAAGACATCAATTATCTTGGTGATCTGCTTTATCCACGTCTCCTCCTTAAGTGGTTTTGGTTCTCCAAAAACCTCTGGTGGTCCAAGCTCTTTGAACTGTTTAGCGGTGACCGTCCGAGAGTTGCCAGTGTTTCCACCTGCATTTTGGACAGGAGTCTCTCTTTCCTGATGTTATACGAATTGCAGAAAGCTCCTAAATATTCCGTCGTTCGCCATTTGGTCGGTGTTGTTGTTCACTTGATGATTATTGCCTTCCTAATGCACATTATCCTGGGTGTTGATTTGTGGTGACTCAATGGTCTCCTGTGCTCCATTGTTATTCTCAACATTCTCGGATGTCATTTTCAGATATTGCCACAAAACAAGGGTTAATTGACATGTAACATATTATCACTATACTCTTGACCGACCAATTAAATACCAAATAAACTTAGGTAGGTCATACTAGAGAAAGAATTCCCCGTCTCTCCCCTCCGAGTTCAAGTCTCACATCTTAGCCAGGGATCATATCCCTAAGCTTTGATACCAACTGTGACGCAACCAAAATAGGTATACATCACCCATCTTGAGTCGCCAAATACATGGTACACAATACATATAAAAACTTAATTATACAACATGAGCTATGAGTTTAATACAAATATTGTCTTCTAGACAGTATACAAACTCAATGTGGTCCTCATTACATTTATTATCACACTATTTCATAGAATAGTGAGGACTACTAATGCTATCATTTGGACCGTCACTCCATTCCCCGACTAGTCCCTGCTACGTTCTCATTTCCTGAAGAGAACAATGAAAGCAAAAGGGGTGAGCTCAACTAGCCCAGTAAGAAATATTATGACTAAAATAATGTAGAATAAATTATCATTAGCCTTCAACAGTGTTAAACTGATAAAACATAACAAACATCAAGTTTAACTGCAGCGGAACAAGCAATCCAATAGAAGAGTCAAGTAGAGAATAAAATCTACTATCTTTTATAATTTAAAAGAATTTTCATTACTTTTATTTCTGAGACTCAGCTTAATAAATAATCCACATCATCCCTGCACTACGACCAAGGATATTCATTAGTATCACGACCACAAATTATCCATGCACTACGGGCCAAGGATATTCATGTATTCATCAATGGTCATGATCATGCCAACAACTGTCCATCAACGCACTACGGCCAATGAGGACTTTTACCACATCATTTATAACATTACGGTCATGATTATACCGAATGACCCCTAGTCATAATCATACCAAATTCATCTATGCACTACATGCCACAGATGACTTTCAACATAATATAAACATGAGGATGATGACAATGATATAAGAATTTAATAAAACAAGTTCAAGAATTAATTTATCCAGGAACTATTAACGTCCAAATTGTCAACATGATACTTCTTTGTGGAGTAAAATTCAAGAATGCTCAGAAGAATATTTTCATGAAACGATACTGGATGAAGCGCAAATATCAAGGATATTCCACTAATTTCTTGGAGTATAGAAGTCAAAACTTTAACCAACTGAGTATAATAAAGAATGGAATAACAAAAGAAATCACCAGGCATGCGATAGACCGCACAGACAGGTTATTCCAACAGAATAATAAATAATGGAACCAGGTCATGCGTAAAGCACAGATAGAATGTTCCAACAGAATAATAAACAACAGAACCAGGTCATGCGTAAAAGTACAGACATGATGTTCCAACAAAATAATAAATAACGAAATCAGGTCATGCGTAAAGCACAGACAGGATGTTTCAATAGAATAATAAAGAATGGAATAACAGAAGAATTTCACCATGTATGCGGTACTTCACATAGACAGGTTATTCCAACATAATAATAAAGAATGGAATAACAGAAGTTCTCTTCATGAAGACGAAAGAAAGAAATAATACCCCTTACCTTAGAAGAAACTGGATATAGGAGTAGTGAAGTAGCAGAATACTTTTCTTCTTTCTCTCTATAATTTTCTCTCTCTAAAATTTCAGTGAATTCGTAAGAAATAATGAAGGAATGAGCTTCTATTTATAGAAGAATGGAAGGATACTATTTGAAAAATAAATCACGGATGCAACAAAAATAATTCACAAGCTAAATTTATTCATCTCACGGACGTCTTACGAAGGATTAATTTTTAAAGCAATAATCAGTTACAAACCAAAAATATAATATAAATATATACATAACACATGTTATTTTGAAACCAACTAAACAAATCAACTCCCATTATTCTTAAATAATATAAACACTCCCTCCCATATACGTAATTCACATAAACCCACCAAATTCATCATCCACCCACCATATGTCACTTTCATCATATATATATATATATATATATATATATATACTAATTCCCTTCATAACAAGGCAAACTAGTCTTCCCCCATTTTCTTATCCCACCCCATACACACACATAACACACACTTTCTCCCACCATTTACCACTTTCAATATTATATATATATATATATATATATATATATATATATATATATATATATATATATATATATATAGCCAGAGGATCAGGTCCGGACTCCCGGACGGGAGAAAATCCGGACCTGATTTTTTTTCTTTTTTTTTTTTTTTGGTAGAACAACTAAAAAAAAAAAAAAATTTATGGAACTGAAATTTTTCAATAATACAGTGTTTTGGGTGTGTTTTTAATACCTACCCCAACCAATGTATGTACAGTCTGCCCAGACTGTACAGACATGTTTCGTTATAGGCATCCAAATCACACCCAAAACACTGTATAATGTAAAAATTCCAATTCCATAATTTTTTTTTTTTTTTTAGTTGTTTCAAAAAAAAAAAAGCAAAAAAAAAAAAAAAAAAGGTCCGGATTTTAACAAAATCCGGGAGTCCGGACTGGATCCGGACTCTATATATATATATATATATCTTATATAATCTCCACACCACACACATAATCTATACATATAATACCTACCACCCACATTTCTTACTTTCCCACCAACATGTCCACATCCACACACATGTTACTAAATTATATATATATATATATATATATATATATATATATATATATGAAATAAAACTGAGATAACATTCTACCGATTATTTTGAAAAATGGATAAATGGGGGTCCATATAATAACATCAAATACATCATAAAAATCTTCTCAATATTTTTAACAACATTTATCATCATTATTATAATTCATAATATTAATCGACCAAGTCGTTCCCAGGAAAGAGGGGGCTTTCCAATATGGATTTCTCCCCATTGGCGCGTAATTAGATGACCAAACCTCTCCTTGACAGAACTTCTAAACATCGTTAATATCACAAATAATAATATTAATAACTTTGTCATCTCAATTATTGATTTAATAATATATAAAATATTAACAATAATTGAATCAAATAACGTGAGATACTATGCAGCAATTACTGTAGCAATAATTGAACAAAACTGAGTGACTTTTCACATAAGCATCAATAATCAATACCATGTGCTACTATGCAACCACGCGTATTACTGTACTTTTAACACTGGGTGTTTCAACAGGTGACGGTAAAACTTTCGCCGTTATTTTCATAAAGTATTTTTGTCGTCTTCTCAAACCGATAATAATTCCGTTGTGGGGTCCATCAATGATTATGTCCTTGTATGAATATTCTCTATTAAAACGAATATTCCCCGACCAATCGAATATTATATAACAACTTGCGTACTTTACAAAATTTATAAATATTACCCACAACTATAACATTATATCAAATTTACTCCATAATATTCAAAAATGATATTTATAGAAAATTCATCTATATTTATAAAAGTTGGGGTCTTACAAGCTTCCTAACACCACAACCCCATAATTAACTGATGTGAGTTCATTCAAGTCATCTACTCTAAATCTGTACCCATTCATGGTGCAACCAGGAAAAGAACTAACAACTTTGTAAGGTCCTTGGATGACATCTATAAAACGCTCAGAATTGTTCTCCGCTTCAACCCTTTTCTTAAACCACTGTTGGAAATTAGTTGTAGCGAATGTTTCCAATTCTGCTGCAGTAAAAGTTGGGTTAGAAGCATACGCTTCCTCTTTGAATGAACTGCAAAATTAGTAAAATGTTGTTAACATATATAGATGACTACACTTATAAATGCTACTAAACACCGCAAATAAGCTGAGACTTACGTGATGTATGATGATACTTTGGGCATATTTAGAAACACGTATGTAGATACAATCTTCAACTCTTTATCGTTTAAGCAACCCTCTAAATGAACGAACGATCACTTCTTAGCTAGGAATGAATCATCTCCCCATACGAGCTCAATCCATTTCTAGCAAAGAAAGTGATAGTTCACTCATCTAGAGGGTTGCTTATCCTAGAACTTTGTTTAATAACTTAATGGCACTCCTTCCGGATGTTACAATTTGTTATGATGGAACAGTGAGGAATGTCTGTAGTAATTCAATTAACTTTACAATTCGAGTATAGGACACAAACAGGAACTACGACACCTTTTTTCTTAATTGCTGCCGAGGAACTGGTTGGAGTACTATTATCTGCAACTGCTATGTCAAAACATGCATACAAGAAAGAGCACATATATGTACGGAGAGTATTATTGCATTTATTAAAATTGTGGCAAACTAAGCAAATGCTACTTAGTTTATTTTGCCAATGATAAACTAAGTAAGTGGTACTTAGTTTATGAGAATTGTTATTTGAAATCTATAGATACTACTGTTCAACCTTCACTCCTAGCTACTTAATTTATTTTGCCAATTAATGATAAATTAAGTAAGTGGTACTTAGTTTATTTAAATTATTTTAATTGAATTAAATTATATTAATTTTATTCTATTTTATTCTATTAATTTTATTTTATTTTATGTTTTATTGGATTATATTTTAGTTGTATTATATTATATATTTTAAAATATTTTTTTATTAAATTTAATTTATTTATTAAATTAATTTTTTTTTATTTTTTCATTATATTTTATTAAATTTAAATTATTATAATATATTATTATTATTTTGTATTTTATTTTATTTTATCTTATTATTACTCATATTATATTATATTATTTAATTTAATGTATTTTATTTATTTATTAGATATAATTTAAGTTATTTCATTTAGGAACAATTATTTTATTTTATTTTAATTATTTTATTTCATTTCATTTCATTTTATCTTAAATTATCTTATCTTATGTTATTTAATTTTATTATTTTATATTATATTATCTTATATTATGTTATTTAAATTTATATTATTTATAATATTATTTTATTTTATTTAGTAGTACAAAACTAAGTAAATATTACTAAAAACTAGGTTATTTTAGTATTGAAAAATTAATTAAGTAACATATTTAAATAGTTACATGGGCCCACAAAATTTGGACTTGAATTCTGATAGAAATTCAGTCAGAAATTCCATCAGAAATATCAAATACACTCACCATGAACATACACTGTAATAAGCTGCAATTGTATAAAGAAAAACAAATTGAAACATTTACCAGATGCTATACACTAAACAGAAGCTGTAACATAAGTTGCAATCCCAATTTGCACAACATGCAGTTTGCATAATAGTTAGGCATAACACAATTTTCGGCAACCCAATTTTCACAACAGTTAGGCAATTAACACAACAAGTAGCCATAAACAATTACCCATTTCGGCAGAACACAAATAATAACCCTTATATTGATAATTAACACTTAAGTCCCAATTTTAGCAATTCATCCGAAATATATATAGTAGTAGTTATCATCAATAGATATATATAGTACCAATTTCAGTGCAATATGCACAATATAGGGCAGAAAATTATACCTAATTATAGAAATAAACCATTACTAACCTTAGGCCTTAGTTTAAAAACTGGTTAAAGGAGGAGAAGGAGAGAGCAGAGTCCAACCCGGCCAGAACACGAGTCATCGACTGCATATGGGAAGGTCGCCGACAGTGGCGCTGTGTGGAAAGGTGACCGACAGTGGGGCTGAGTGCAGAGAGAGGTGAAGAGAGAGAGAGAGGCGGGGGATGAAATGGGGGGAACGGTGGCAGGGGAAAAGGGGGGGACCGGTGACCGGATGGGTGGGGGCGGGGAGGATGAGAGAGGGAAGGAGAGTGGGAGAATGAGAGAGGGTGGGGGCAGGGAAGGAGAGTGAGAGACTGAGAGAGAATGAGAGATAAACGAGCATCTGAAATGAAAAGGCAGAAGCTGAAAAGTTTTATTTGTTATCTCTAACGGACTGTCCGTCGGTAATACGTTCCTCAGAAATAACTTAAATTTGACGAAGCGTCCCTCGGAATTAACGTTTGTTCGTCGAAATTACTTTTTGTGGTGGTGCGAAACTTTGCGCCAACTGGAGATGTCTAAGATCGACGAAATTCCATCCTAATTATCTTATTTTCGAGGGACTTATATGCGACACATTATTCCCTCGGAAGTAATAATATTTCGACCGAATTTAATCCGTCGAGGATACGTCCGTCGAAAATAGTCGGTTTTCTTGTAGTGACAATATACGACTTGATATAGCATTCTCTGTGAATTTGCTAGTAAGATATAGTTCTTCTCCTACCCTGAGACATTAGAATGGAGTTAAACATATTTTTCGTCACTTGTGAGAAACTATGGATATGGGCTTATTTTATTCAAATAATGATAATCATGAAGTAGTTAAATATGCTCATGTATGATATTTATCTGATCCACATAAAGGTCAATCTCAAACAAGTTATCTCTTTATGTGTGGTGATACTGTTATATCATGGGGATCTACAAAACAAACATTAGTTTCTATTTCATCTAATCATGTTGAAATACTTGCAATCCATGAAGCAAGTCGAGATTATGTGTGGCTGAAATGAATGACTAAATATATTAGTGGAATATGTGGTTTATCCTCCAGCAAAGGAATTCCAACCATTTGGTATGAAGACAATGTTGCATGTATAGCTCAATTAAAGGGATGATACATCAAATGAGATATAATAAAGCACATCTCACAAAATTCTTTTTCACACATGACCTTGATACGTGTGGTGACATTGATGTTCGGCAAATTCGCTCAAAAGATAATGTAGCAGATTTGTTCACCAAAGCATTACCAATTACAACGTTTGAAGGATTGCGACGCAATATTGGAATACGACAACTGAATGACTTAAAGTGACATATTCATGAGGGGGGAGGGGCTAATACGCGTTGTACTTTTTTTTTCTTAATCAAGGTTTTTTTTCTAGTGGTTTGTTCCTGCAAAGGTTTTTAATGAGACGATTTTTTATGTGTATGACCGTACAATGGACATCCAATATGGAGTATATAAAATCATACATTGTATGTGGATGTTTAGATGCATTCTTACACCTCTTCATTAATATGTTCGTTCATCATCATTCTCAAGTTCATTTGAATCTCTCCAAGTTCATTTGATTCTACACCTTCCTATAACCTTTAAGCTTACAAATATCTATGTACATGTGCGTAAAAATAGGAGAATTGTCAGAAGGATTATATATATATATATATATATATATATATATATATATATATATATATATATATATATAGGGATAGGATCTTGTCCGGACTCCCGGACATGCTTAAAATCTGGACCCTTTATTTTTTTATTTTTTTTTAAAATAACTAAAAAAATAATATTTATGGAACTTGAATTTTTACATAATACAGTGTTTTGGGTGTGATTTGGATACATACAACAAAACATGTCTGTACAGACTGTACATACATATTTTGTTGTATGTATCCAAATCACACCCAAAACACTGTATTATGAAAAAATTCCAGTTCCATAAAATAAAAATAAAAAAATTAGTTGTTTTAAAAAAAACGGTCCGTATTTTAATCAGGTCCGAACTCCCGAACCTGATCCTATATATATATATATATATATATATATATATATATATATATATATATATATATATATATATATACTATCCGGATCTTAAGCTCACCCCTTAACCAACTCACCCGAGCTCAGCCCCTTTAGTGATGGACCCAGCGACGGTTCGGTCATATAACCGTCGTCTATACTTTTAGCGATGCTATATATTTTCCGTTGCTAAAAGTATAGATGACGATTGTATGACCGAACTGTCGCCGGGTCCATCGCTAAAGGAGAGTGAACTCGGGTGAGTTGGATAAGGGGTGAGTTTAAGATTCGGATTATATATATATATATATATATATATATATATATATATATATATATATATATATATATATATATAACTACAATTATAAGATTGCATGATATAAAAGTGCTCTCTTTTCCTATTTTTCTTATTATTTAGTATTCTTTTATAATATGTCTTACTATAATATAAAAAAAATAACTAAATGCCCCATGCGAAGCACAGTTTGTTTTTAAAATAAAATATTTAATTTATTTTAAAATATAATTATTTTAGATTTCTTAGTCATTTTATATATGATATTTTTTTTTGAATTTTATAAATTAACTTACTGTTGATATTAAAATAACTACAAAATCGGCTAAAAAAGAATAAATATATCAGTTATAATTGTTGTTGACTCACAATTGAGTGTTATTAATTAATGTTACTTTAATTATTTTTAGTTTTTTATTTTTGTTATTTTTTTATATTGTTATTTTTGTTAAATATATCAATTATAATTTGTATTACTTGACCCAAAAAAATTTTATTTCACAAAAAAATATCTTTTTATTGAAGATGGTATAAATGACTTAATATCTTAAATTTTGTTATAAAATTATGGATGTCTAGATTTATATAATGAATGTCTAGATACATTCTCATTGTCTTTGATTGTAACTCACATGTCCATTTAGTTTTGAAACTCATGTCCTTTGAGTTTTGTAACCTCCTAGTATTTATGTTCTTATATCTATAAATAAGAGCATTGTAAAGTGATTGAGATATACAAAAGATTATGAGAATACTTTCTTTCTTATAATCATATTTGTTCTTGATTGTAGTAATATTTTATAACACGTTATCATCACGATTGCTTCTCACTTTCTTCTTAAAGATAATCATATTTGATTTGAAGGAGAGGTATATATATATATATATATATATATATATATATATATATATATATATATATATATATACACGGTCCGTCTCTAAAGCGAACCTTAAAGAGCGAACCAAAGACGAACCGTCGTCTTTGGTGTCTTTGGCGATGGTTCGATCCGTCGCCATAGCCATGTAGTCTTTGGCGACGGGTCGAACCATCGCCATAGACACCAAAGACGACGGTTCGTCTTTGGTTTGCTTTACAGTCTATCCATATATATATAATGCAGTTACTTATATGCTCATTTTTGTAGTGTACATGTTAATATGTATATATATAAGTGATATATATATATATATATATATATATATATATATATATATATATATATATATATATATATATATACATAATATATTGCATAAGTGGTGAAGCAATATGGGAGACACTTCCTGTAAGTTTTTCTCAACTATTTGATTGAACAACACATTTACATACGGATGTCATTCTTATCATGTGTCATCAGTAATCTGATAGTTCTTTACTTTTAACTGTTATTTTCAATTTCTTTCTGCTTTTTTGAGCTAGCTGAAATAAATGATTTACCAATATATGTAAATGATGCATCTGAAATATAATAGATCATTTGACAACTAATATATATATATATATATATATATATATATATATATATATATATATCTATCTAATAAAATACAAATGATTTTGAATTTCCCGCTCACTCAATAAATCATCTGGGCCGTCCAAAGTTTGAGATAAATCCCACCGTCCATACATCTATCTAATAAAATACATCTATCTATCTAATCTATCTAATAATGATTTTGAATTTCCCGCTCACTTAATAAATTATCTGGGCCGTTCTAAGTTTGAGATAAATCTCACTGTCTATACAGTGCCGGAGGCACGGGACCCAGCTAGTATATATATATATATATATAGTGTGTGTGTGTAAGTAATTAGTATTCTTTTAATTTTCATCTTCTTTCGGCATCCTCTCTCTTTCTGTAGCTATCATTGCCCCTTATTATTTTTCCACAACTTTTGTATGCATGCATACATGGTATGTTCATGTAAATGGGAATATATTCATAAGTATATGCATGCATGGTATTGTTATATATGTATTGTCTAAGGAGTACGGTAATTAATTAGTGATTAGTGTTGTTTTGTTTTGCTAGCTTATATTTGTATAAATATGTTTGACAAATTAATATTTTAAAATTAAGTATTGAATTTGACTGAATGTTTATTTAATATTTATTATAATAAATTAAATTTTTAATAATTTTTTGATATATTTTTGTATGAAGTTACAATGACAAATACACTTAGTAGTGTTGGTTTGTTATTTTGTTTTAATGGACAAATTTAGTTTCATGTTTTTACTGTATTTCTATAAATTGTTTCATTACAATTAAATCTGAACATATATACTTATTTAATTTGATGGAAAATATGTTTTGTTATTTAATATTCAAATCTTATAAATTTGAATTTGTTGCCCTTGATTTATATCGAGCAAGAATTGTTTATAATAGAATCTTGATGCTGATATTCATATAAAGACAGAGAACCTTAGATATACAATTAAAGTTGGCAATCATGCATTCTGGAGGATCATGCAAAATTAATAATTTTTATTCGCTATCATCTCTATGAAAAATTAAAATATGAGTATATTACAGTAAAAGACTCACTCGTCTTATGAAATGATTTAAAGGAAAGATATGAGAATCAAAAATTTGTAATTCTCCCAAAAAGCTCGTTATAATTCGTTGCACCCGAAGTTGCAAAATTTTAAAAGTGTTGAGTGAGAACAATTCTATATTTTTTAAATAAACTCACTATTAAAATTATGTGGAAGAAAAAAAACACTGATTAAGACATGTTAGAAAAAAATATTTATTATATTTTCATGCCTCAAATATGCTCTTGCAGTAGCAATATCGAGAGCGGAAGTTCACAAAATATTCCCTGAAGCGATAAAGAAAACTATGTTCACAGAAGTGATATTATGTCTTCTAGTGGTTGTACAAAATAATGAGTTTTTGCTGAAAAACCAACAATCTCGCTCGACCAATTCTATTACATTTCCTGAAGTGAATGGAACCTCGTTTGATAATCATAGAGGAAATTATGGTTGTGGTTGTGGTTGTGGTTGTGGACGTGAAAAGAACAATCAATATAGAAAAGGGAATGTACCCGTCGTACTCCTAAACATTTGGTAGATTTGTACCAAGACTCCATAAAAGAAAAGGAGATAAAATTGAAATAAATTTTATTAATCATAATGATCCTGAAGATCCCATGAATTATTTTGACTTTTCAAATGGAGTGGATATACGTTATAATGGTTTTCATATTGAAACCAATATTGAAGGCAGTGAAGAATTTCTTTATATTACTTCAATAGTATAGGGTCAGAAGCTCATATTAAAAAAATTGTATATTTTCTCTTCTGGGTTATATTATACTAAAATGAGAATAGTTGAAACAAATGTTGTAATGCACCAGAAATGTGCAATACACCAGAAGTGTTCGAATCCAAATGTTTTTATGATTTTGCATGATCATTTAGGATCAATAATGATGCATTAAATTATTGAAAACTCCCATGAACATTTCTTAAAGAACCAGAAGATTCCTTTACCTGTTGATTATATCAAAGTAAATTAATTACCAAACTATCACATTTAATTATTGTTATTTAGTGTTCATCTTTCTAAGAAAGAATTCAGAGTGATATTTTTAAGGTATATTTTGAGGTTGTTATTTTAATAGTCTTCCCACCATTAGGGGGAGAAAAGTCGTTGCCTGAAGCACGACGTGAGATCATTGTCTGAAGCACGACGGAAGATTAATTGGAATGTTTCAACGTTATTTAATCTTGATCCTTATACAAATCAATATGAACTAGAAGTTCAAATGATAATTCATTTGAAATGAATTGCAAATCAATTACCAGAATTATTCACCGATAATAAGAAAATAGTGATATCTCACATTCTAACTGTTAATACTCTAGCAGAGATTGAAGTCCCTGTAGGGCAATTAGTTAATACAGTAACAAATTGAATTAAAACCACACCTGAAGCGTGGAAGATCTATCGGTGTTAAAAAAAATTCCCAAAAGAAGAAAGTACAAGAAAAACAAGTTGCAGTCTATAAAGAGGCTATACCCATGAAACAGACTACAAAATTTATCGATCTATCCAAAACTTATGAACAAAAATCTCCTATAAATAAAACTCTTGAAGAGTTATCCCTTGAAGAGGATGAGTTATCCCCTGAAGAGGACCAGGTACCTGAAAATAACGAGATCTCAATACATTATGTATATACAGGAGACATATATATATTGGATAGAAATAAAATCATTCTCGACAACATATTTTCATATAAAGTTGCTATGGATATTACCAGAAGTAATGATCATGTATATGAACCATAAATCGTTGTTGAATGTAGAAATATTTGGCCAATGTGGAAAGAGGCGATTCAAGCAGAATTAAATTCACTAAGTAAATGTGAAGTTTTTGGACCTGTAGTCCGAACACTTAAAGGTGTAATGCCTGTTGGATACAAATGAGTATTTGTATATAAACAAAATAAGAAAAACAAAATTATAAGGTATAAAGCGCAACTTGTAGCACAAAGGTTTCTCGCAGAGACCTGATATTAATTATAAAGAAACATATGCTCCTGTAATGGACGCAATTACATTCAGATTTTTAATTAGCTTGGTAGTACGAGAAATTAATGGATGTTATTACATCATATCTGTATGGATTATTAAATAATGATATCTACATGAAAATCCCTGAAGGATATAAAATGTCTGAAGCATATAATTCTACATCTCTAAGTATGTATTCTATCAAGCTACAAAGATTCTTATATGAGTTAAAGCAATCCAGATGCATATTGTGGTATAATCGCCTGAGTGGATATCTTTTGAAATAAAGATTTGAGAATAATCCAATTTGTGCATGCATTTTTATCAAAAGATCATAATCTAGATTTGCTATTATTACTATATTTATTGATGAAAGATCTTGCTCTAGAAGAGTCGACAAAAACATCAAATTTGAGATGAAAGATATTGGTAATACAAATTTTTGACTTGGCATAAAATTGAACTATGGAATTCTTGTACACAGAAAAAGTCCTGAAGTAACTTTACATGGATAATGTTAATCTTTTGAGTACTCCAATGATGGGTTGGTCACTTGATATCAAGAAAGATCCGTTTTGACCATAAGAAAATAATAAAGAAACTCTTGGTCCTGAAGTACCATATCTTAGTGCAATTGATGTTTTGATGTATCTTGCAAATGTCACATGACCTGATATAACATTTGCAGTTAACTTACTAGCAATTTATAGTTATGCACAAACTCGAAGACATTGTAATAAAATTAAACATATTTTATGTTATCTTTGTGAGACTATTGATTTTATTTTATCCAAATTGTGATAGAACTAAGCATATTGCACCAAAATTATTTTACACACATGAGCCCCATAAGAATGGCATATTGATATCAAGCATATATGATCATGTGATAATTTAGTTGATATATTCATTAAGTCATTACCAACTACGATTTTGAAGAAGATGGTGCACAATATTGGCATGCTTCGACTTAATGATATTTTTACCATGAACAATGGAAATTCTATATACTTATGAAGGGGAGTAAAAATGATATGTTCTGATTGTACTCTTTTTCTTTCACTAAGGTTTTTTTCCACTTGGTTTTCCTTTGCAAGGTTTTAATGAGGCAATCCCAAGGTACTAGAAGTTATACAAGAATATTGTACTCTTTCCCTTCGCCAATTTTTTCCCTACTGGATTTTTATTTGATAAGGTTTTTAACGAGGCATATTCTTAGAAAATTACTACAAAAGAACTCCATCCATTTTGTATAAAAATAATGCTGCATGTATAGCTCAATTAAAAGGAGGATACATCAAAGGAGATAGAACAAAACATATCTCACCGAAAATTTTTTCACAGATGACCTTGATAAATGTGGTGACATTGATGTTCAACAAATTCGATCAAAAGATAATCTAGCAGATTTATTCACCAAAGCATTACTAACTGCAACGTTTGAAGGATTGCGTCACAATATTAGAATGCGACAACTGAAGGACTTAAGGATATATTCATGAGGGGGAGCTAATACGCGTTGCACTCTTTTTCTCTTAACCAAGGTTTTTTTCCATTGGGTTTTTTCTGGTAAGGTTTTAATGAGGCAGCTTTCAATGCGTATAGCTATACAATAGACATCCAAGGAGGAATGTTATAAAATTATAGATGTCTAGATTCATATAATGAATGTCTAGATACATTCTCCTTGTCTTTGATTGTAACTCCTATGTCCATTTAGTTTTGAAACTCATGTCCTTTGAATTTTGTAACCTCCTAGTATTTATGTTCTTATATCTATAAATAAGAGCATTGTAAAGTGATTGAGATATACAAAAGATTATGAGAATACTTTCTTTCTTCTAATCATATTTGTTCTCGATTTTAGTAATATTTTATAACAAATTTTAATAATTTAAATGTACTTCTATGTCTATTACTAAATACTAAACTAAATTCATTATCTTTATGGATCATTTATTTTTACAGTGTCTATTATCTTTATGCTCACAATAATTCTAAGGGGCATTGAAGTAGCGACATTTTTTATTATTATTTTTTGTTTTTTTGTAGTACATCTTAAAAAATATATAGTATTTATTTCAACTGAAATTTTTGTAAAAAATAGTTTATATTTTATTTCTGTACAGATTGAAATTCTCAAATCAGATTATAGGGACTGCCAAACGATGGTTTTGGAATATAATGTATTTATGTTCAACCAAATGGTATTAAAGACGAGTATAACTATTATGATCAAATATTAGAGATGTATTTTGACTTTTAAGTGAATTTATAAAAAAAATAATTTAAAATCAGTAAAATTTAATTTGGTACGAATACAAATTAATATAGATATCTTACATTAATACCAGATAAAAAGTATTCTTAATTATCATATTTATTTACAAAACTCAAATAAAATTTATATCAAATTTGAAGTTTATGTAATACTTAAAAAGTTAAAATGTATTTATTTATTTATTCTTTTTTGAAGCAGACTTAAAATGTATATCTAATTTTATATGTTTTGGTCGTATTTTGATTAATATTCACATAAATTTTGATTATTTTAAAAAATTAGAATTTTAACTTTTTGTATGTTATTAAAAACTTTTTTCAAAATATCATCAAACCAAATAAAATCAGATTGTGGGTAAGGGTGTAAACGAACCGAGTTGATTCGAGTATTGAGTTGTTCAGATTTGGTTCACAAAATTTATCGAGTATAAAATAAGGTTTGATTGAGATTCATTTAGCTACCGAGTCGAGTACGATTCTGAATCGAACCCGAACAGTTTGAATTTTTTCAACGAATATGATCCGAGTATAATTAAAAAATTATAATTTGAGAAGGTTCGAGTAATTTATCGAACTTTAAAATGTGCTCATATTTGACTCATTTATATTATGAGTCGAGCTCGAATCGAACTTTTAGTCGAGCGAGTACGAATCGAGCCTGAACTGTTTGCTCATTTTACAGCCTTACTTGTGGGTGGTTTGAATCATGGTTGTTAAAATTCCGATCTGGATCATAGGATCGTGATCTCACGGGAGGAAAATGATTCGGATCTGAGTAGGATCACAAATATGCATAAAATCGTATACTATCGCATAGAATCGTAGGATCGGTGTGGGATGTTGGATATATATATATATATATATAGAAATGAATGAAATAAAATCAATAGGTGTGACCTTTGGTTCATACCTTTTCAAAGAGATATACATTTTCTAAGAGATGTAACCTTTTAAAGGGATGTAACCTTTCAAAGGGATGTATCCTTTCAAAAGGGTGTAACCTTTCAAAAGGATATAACCTTTTAAAAGAAAGTATATCTTCAAATGGGTATTTGGAAACCTATAAATAGGTTTTCAATCTACCCAAAACAATTACTTCACCTTCACCTTAAATCCCTCACAAGTTCTTAAAAAATAATTTCATTCTTTATTCATTAAAAGTCATAGAGAGTATTTAATTTTGTTGGTTCGTGGAACTCTTCCATTGAAATGCTTCTTGTAAGAGTTGAAGACCATTTTATCCTGGGAAGTAGACGTCCATTGTTTCATCCGTAAGCACCGATAGCGGGGACGAAATCTGCTTTAAGGAGAGATTGTCCAACAGTTGACTTGGTTTTAAAAGTTTGTCAATTACATCTTGTAAGTCGTTATTATAAAATTTTTTATTTTCTAATTCTGTTTATATAATTAGTATATATAATAATACTTTGGAATAATAATCTTAAAGCGGATTTTCTTTTTAGTATTCATTTTATACTAATTTATAAAACAAAGAACTTATTCTATACTAATATATATATAACACTCTTTCCCTGAATCAGTGAAATTCGGTTTTTTGGTCCATTTGATTTTGCAATATATACAGATAATGCATGCAATGATACTTCATTGGATTTTATATATATATATATATATATATATATATATATATATATATATATATATATATATATATATATATATATATATATAGAACGTGAAAGATTACAGAAGATGACTTGATCATACCCAACTTCCTTTTATACAAATTCTCTTCAGAAAGCCTTTGAAAATTCCCCTCCGCTCTAACGTAATATATTTGGAATGCATAAATTTAATATTACGTAATACATTTACATGATACATATTTAGTTCTTAATTTATTAATACTGTTGGTTACATATGTTCTAAGTTTGGCTGGAGTTTGCCAAAGTAATAACTATTTAATTATTAATATATAATATATATTATATATTAGTACGTTATAATATATTATATATTAGTACGTTAATATATATATTTTTTGAATTAACCTGCATGATATATAAGGATATTACCTGCATGATAACATAAGGAGCATTGGAAATAAGATTATTTATGTATATTATGTTTTGCCTTGTGTACATGGGTAAAATCCCAAATTTTACGAATAAAGATTTAATTTTCTCGAAATATTTTTTTTAATATTATGGTGTGAATTTGAGATAATATTATAGTTGTGGGTAGTATTTATAAATTTTTCAAAGTATGCAAGTTGTTATATAAAATTCTTTTTATCGGGGAATATCCGTACGACGGCATAATCATTGGTGGACCCCACAATGGAATTATTGTCGGATTGAGAAAACGACAAAAATATTTTATTGAAAATAACAGCGAAAGTTTTACCGTTAATACTGTTGAACTACTCGGTAGTAAAAGTACAGTAATACGCATGGTTGCATAGTAGCACACGGTATTGATTATTGATGCTTACGTGAGAAGCCACTCAGTTATACTCAATTATTGCTATATTAATTGTTGTATCATATCTCTCATATTATTGATTCGATTATTGTCACAGTATCATCTGCATTATATGATATATTATTAAGTCAATAATTGAGATGACAAAGTTATTTATATTATCAAATTGCAATATTTACAATGTCTAGAAATTCTGTCAAGGAGAGGTTTGGTCACCTAATTGCGCGCCAATAGGGAGAAATCCTTATTGGAAAGCCCCATCTTTCCTAGGAACGACCTGCTTGATTAATATTATGAGTTATAATATTAATGATGAATGTTATTAATATTGAAGTTGTGCTCGGAGTTGAATTTAGAGACGCGGACGTGATATTTGAGTCCGGAACGAAGAAATTAGTAAAAATAGACTATAAACACAAAATTTGCCGATTTTTACTATTTGGTCAAAAAGTCAACAGTTGACTTTTTTGGGAAAAATTAAATTTCAAATTTTCAAAATTTATATTTTTGATAAAAATAGTTTCATTATGTTGGAATTATTTGTGTTAGTAAAAATCGACATTTATTTCGATAAAAATTGATGTTTGGAGGTTATTTTGACCAATCGGGTATTTAACCGGATAAATGAGCAATTGATTACTATTATTTCACATGATTATAATTATTTGTTCACATGTGTGTACTATTGTTTCACATTCTTGTTACTATTAGGGGAGTTGGTGCAAGATTGATAATACTTACATGACTAAGTTAAAAATAGAGGTATAGATATAGGTACTATACTGTAATTCGTATTTTCACATGTATAGAACTATTGATTCACATGATTTACTGTTGATTCACATTATTTACTATTAGGGGAGGTGGTGTAAATTTGATAATACTTGCAGGACTAAATTAAAAATGAAAGAAAAGTTGGAGGTATTGTTCTGTAATTTTTTGAGCCCCAAAATGTGCAATTATCGAAACTATATTTTTCTATAAATAGAAGCTCATTCTTCCTTAATTTCTCACCAATTCACTAAATCTATAGAGCACTTATTATAGTGAGAAATTATAGAGAGAAGCTATAGAGAGAAAATCTATAGAAGAAGAGAAACATGCTACTTCACTACTCCTATATTCAGTTTCTTTTACGGTAAGGGGTGTTATTTCTTTTATATTCAAGAAGAGAACTTCTGTTATTCCATTCTTTATTATTCTATTGGAATAACCTGTATACGCGGGTTACCCTATACTTGGTGACATTATTCTATTATTGTCTTTATTATTCTGTTGGAATATCCTGTTTGTACGTTTTACGCCGGACCTGATTCCGTCTTTATTATTCTGTTGGAATATCATATCTGTGCGTTTATGCCAGACCTGGTTCCGTCTTTATTATTCTGTTGGAACATCCTGTCGGTGCGAATTTCGCCTGACCTGGTTCCGTTACTTATTATTCTGTTGGAATAACCTTTCTATGCGAAGTACCGCATGCATGGTGATTTCATTTGTTATTCCATTCGTTATTATACTCAGTTGGTTAAAGTTTTGACTTTATACTCTATGAAATTAGTGGAATATCCTTGATATTTGCGCTTCATCCAGTATCTTTTCATGAAAATATTTTTCTGAGTATTCTTGAATTTTACTCTACAAAGCAGTATCATGTTGTCAATTTGACGTTATCAGTTCCTGGATAAACTAATTCTTGAACTTGTTTTATTGAATTCTTATATCATTGTCATCATCCTCATGTTTATATTATGTTGAAAGTCATCTGTGGCCTGTAGTGCATAGATGGACTTGATATGATTATGACCAGGGATTATTCGGTATAATCATAACCGTAATGTTACAAATGATGTGGAAAAAGTCTTCATTGACCCGTAGTGCATTGATGAACAGTTTTTGGTATGATTATGGCTATGGATTCTCTTTAGCCGTAATGCAAAGATGAATTGTTTTATGGCATGATCAGGACCGTTGATGAAAACATGATTATCTTAAGCCGTAGTGCATGGATAATTCGTGGTCGTGATACTAAAGAATATCTTTGGCCATAGTGCAGGGGTGATTCGATGATGTGGATTATTTATTAGGCTGAGCCCCAACGATAAAAGTGATGAAAAACCTTTTAAATCATAGAAGATAGTAGATTTTATTCCATACTTGACTCTTCTAATGGAATGCTTGTTCCGCTGCAGTTAAACTTGATGTTTGTTATATTTTATCAGTTTAACACTGTTGAAGGCTAACGATAAATTATTCTGCATTATCTTAGTCTTAATATTTCTTACTGGGCTAGTTGAGCTCACCCTTTCTTTCACTGTTCTCTTCAGGAAATGAGAACGTAGCTGGGACTAGACAGGGAACAGAGTGATGGTCCTAGATGGTGCATTAGTAGTCCTCACTATTCTGTGAAATAGTGTGATAATAATTGTAATGAGGACTCCTTTTGAGTTTGTATAATCTCTAGTAGACAATATTTGTATTCAAACTCATAGTTTATGCGTTGTCGTATTATACACGACAATTGTATTATTAAGTTGTATTTGTATTCTGTACCATGTATCTGGCGACTCAGAATAGGTGATGTATACCTATTTTTGGGGGCGTCACAACATGGATGGCCAATATTTATGCTAAGTAGAATATGTTTTGTCCTGATATCATATAATTCTTTCGTTGTATGTAAATTTGCCTATGACATTGTCTAGAACTTTAGATCCTCTATATTGGACATTCTGCAAAGTGTTAATCCCTATTCTTTCACAAGAACTGTTAATCCCATTTTTGACTATTATTCATATTGCTAAACAGTTTTTAAAGAATTACCAATAAAATTGTCAGGCTGCTTGTTTGTGACATTTGATTGGACTTGTTTGAAATCAACGATTTTTACACAGGAATGCTATGTGAAAATTGGTTGGAACCATGAGTAATAAAAGTTCACCAAAACACACCAGCTTAATTTCTGGTAAATATTTGCAAGAACTTTTAAATGTTGAAAGTTATCTTCCTGAATAGAGACATAAAGACCAAACATTTTGGTGATATTAAAATTTTTATTTGTCATTTTAATGTAAAATAGAGTCATACGTGTGGTAATTCTAGTTTTAATATAAGATTACTTGGTTTAAGCTAAGGCCACCACTATAAGCATGATAATATTGGTATGATTATGATATTGTTGATATTTATGTTTATTGTGAGAGAAATATTGTAATATCATATATATATATATATATATATATATATTATATGTTATATATATATAATCCTACAAAGATGGGCAATGCGAAATGGTGTATGCGACAAGTGTACTTGATTGGTTATTTATCCAACCGACACTCTTGCTTGTTGGAAGAAAGCTACATTCTTTGGTTAATTAACGTGATCTTTTGGAGCCCGACATAACTCTTGTTTGATAAGATCCATTATGGAATCTGAATTTATTGCTTTAGATAAAGCAGGAGAAGAAGCAGAATGACTTTGTAATTTTTTGGAGGATATTCCAATTTGGCCTAAACTAGTGCCACCAATCATTATTCATTGTGATAGTCAATCAGCGATTGGTAGGGCATAAAATAGTAATTATAACGGTAAGTCTAGACATATACGTCGACGATATGAAACTGTTAAACAATTACTCTCAAATGGTATAATATCTATTGACTATGTGAAGTCAAAGGATAATATTGTGGATCCACTAACGAAAGGCATACCTGGAGAGCAAGTGAGAAGTTCATCAAGGGGAATGAGTTTAAAGCCTATAAAATCATAAAGAGTCGCCATAATGGAAACCCAACCTAAATGATTGGAGATCCGAAGAAATAGGTTCAAAGGGACAACCTAATTATGTGTGATCTAGTAAGCACTGCGAAGATAAATACTTCTTCCCATTTCTATGATGATACAGTGCATAAACTGCCGAATGAAACAGGATAAACTTTGTTTTTAATAATTTCTATAGCTTGAATATAAAAAGGTCAAGTGAGGTATTAGCATGATACTCTTTATAGAAATTACCTATGTGAGTGAGAAGGGGACCACTTCTATGAGAATGACGAAGGCTAAATTCTCTAGCACACTCATGAAACCAGGAGGTGTCAAAGGCCAAAATGGACACAATAATGAGAACCAATAAAATAAATTGAAAAATACTGTATGAATTCTACTGTCTCGGTTTACACTAAAAGGTTGAACAGTTCAAGACATCACGTTCACTGATTGGCCAGTAAATCTGATAGTCTTTCACTAGGAAAGGTTCAAGGCCACAAGCTACCTTCACCAATTCAGTATTTTATGTTAACTGATACTCTCTCTAAGTCTGTCTACATATTCATTTGCATTAATTTACCCAAATTTCATTCATGTGGGGGATTGTTGGATATATATATAGAAATGAATGGAATAAAACCAATAGGTGTGACCTTTGGTTCATACCTTTTCAAAGAGATATACATTTTCAAAGATATGTAACCTTTTAAAGGGATGTAACCTTTGAAAGGAATGTATCCTTTCAAAAGGGTGTAACCTTTCAAAATGATATAACCTTTTGAAAGGATGTATATCTTCAAAGGGGTATTTGGAAACTTATAAATAGGTTCTCAATCTACCCAAAACAATTACTTCATCTTCACCTTTAATCCTTCAAAAGTTTTTAAATCAGATCACCTTTATGTTGGTTAAAGCAGATCAACAAGATATTTGAGGTCTTGGGATGCTCCGAGGAGCAAAAGGTTTCATTTGCCACCTTTATGTTGCGTGAAGAAACAGATCATTGGTGGGAAGCTGTAAAACGTACCCAGACTAACGCACTCAAGATGTCTTGGGAGAAGTTCCAAGAGCTGTTCAATGACAAGTACTTTCCCGAAAGTATTCGTCACATGAAGGAGGTGTAGTTTATCAAGCTAGAGCAAAATAATATGACTGTGTCGCAGTATGAGGCTAAATTTGCAGAGTTATCCCGGTTTGCATCCCATTTGGTCGATAATGAGGAGCGAATGACGCGAATGTTTCTAAGAGGTTTGAAACCTGAGATACGTCAATATCTTATTTCTCACAAACTTTGTTTATATTCAGATGTTGTGAATAGGGCTCAAATATTAGAAACCGATAATGAGTCAGCACAACCAAAAGGAAACGACTAACAACACGATAATAATCGTACAGGAGGCAACGGTTATCGGAATAATGATAACCATCGTGGGGGAAATTATCATGCCAAGAATGATAACCACTTCGGTGGTAATCATGGCCAAAATAATAGAAGTGGAAATTTCAAGAAGAGAAGGTTCAATAATGATGGAAAGACAGCAGCACCAGCACCCGTTTCGAAGGAAGAAGAACGATCATCGGTTGTATGTTTCAAATGCAGACAGGAGGGACACATCCATCCAAACTGTACGCAGCAATCCAAAGCGTGTTTCAATTGCAGAAGAGAAGGTCACCTAGCTCGATTTTATCGTATGGTGAAGTTAAGTCCAGCTGGGATAGTGATGCCAAAGGATGATCCAGACAAGCCAAAACCGGTAGTTTAAGAGAGAGCGTTTTTTTCGTAATGAGGAACTTGAATAAAATTATCACAGGTAAGTTAATCATAAACTTTTGCGAAGTCTATACCGTGTTAGATACCGGTTCTACTCACTCTTTTATTTCACCTAGTTGTGTTCAATGTTTTAATTTAACTCCGGAGAAGTTAGACTTTGATTTATCTGTTGAAACTCAGTTGGGAGAAACCTTCGTTACCTCTACTATTTATAAATCATGTTTGATTCAAATAAACACTTTCACGTTACCTGTCGATCTTATCTCTTTGAAAATATTTGCATGGATGTGATTTTTGGGATCGATTGGTTAACTACTCATCATGCTTTTCGTAAGGTTGTTAGCTTTAATATTCCTAACTTTTTAAGTAACCAAACCACTAAAGTCAATCACTGTCATATCAAGCCATAAGTAAAGAGCCACGAGCCTTTGGTTGTTGACTTCCTTGTGTGGAATGCACCGAAGCCAGACTTTCTGTAGGCGATGTCGTGAATGACGATGGCAAGTTGATAGGTATCAATGTGACGTACTATCCAAGTCTTGGATGAGAGTCACGGTTTTTAATGACATTTCTATTGTTAATAGATTTTCTAACGTATTCTTGAAGACTTCTTAGCCTACCCTAGAGCGTGAAACCGAATTTTGTATTGATCCCAGTACAAAACCCATTTCTTAAACCCTCAAATATTTCTTCAACTAAAATAAACGTAACATGCGCCAAAGACGTTGGCTCGAGCTGTTGAAGATTATGATCGTACCATTCAATATCATTGTGGAAGAGCGAACGTGGTAGCTGACGTGTTGAGTAAAAGATCATATGCGTTTACGAGTGCGATGTTGTTAACACAAAGACTCATTTCGTATAACATACAAATGATGAAGATAGAGTTAAAGACTCTAGGGACCCACATCAAGATAACGAATATATAATTAGCATTGACTTTAATCGATAAAGTTAAAGCCGCTCAAACTATATACTCGGAGCTGATGAATGGGAAGAAGAAGGTTCAAGAGGGCGTTATTCTAGAAGCAAGAATTGATGAAGAGAAGAAATCTCAACCCTCGATTTAATTGGCCCATTTAAAATCCTTGATCGAGTAGGAACTATGGCTTATAGACTCGTTTTACCGCCAAATATGTTGTGTGTTTATAACGTGTCACGTATCGATGTTACGTAAATATGTGGACGACATGAACCACATTATTGATTTAGAACCGGACGAGATAGCGGATAATTTAACGTATGATGATGAACCTGTTAAAATCCTGGAATATATTCTACGCTTAAAGGTTATACCTCAAGAGTTAGAATCTGGTGAAGTTTACTCATCTGTTCGGCATACCAGGTATGTACGTAAATTTCGAGGGCGAAATTTCATAAGGAGGGGAGATTGTAAAATCCCAAATTTTACGAATAAAGATTTAATTTTCTCAAAATATTTTTTTAATATTATGGTGTGAATTTGAGATAATATTATAGTTGTGGGTAATATTTATAAATTTTTCAAAGTATGCAAGTTGTTATATAATATTCTTTTTATCGGGGAATATCTGTACGACGGCATAATCATTGGTGGACCCCACAATGGAATTATTATCGGATTGAGAAAATGACAAGTATTTTATAAAAAATAACGGCGGAAGTTTTACCGTTAATACTGTTGAACTACTCGGTAGTAAAAGTACAGTAATACGCGTGGTTGTATAGTAGCACACGGTATTGATTATTGATGCTTACGTGAGAAGTCACTCAGTTATACTCAATTATTACTATAGTAATTGTTGAATCATATCTCTCATATTATTGATTCGATTATTGTCACAGTATCATTTGCATTATATGATATATTATTGAGTCAATAATTGAGATGACAAAGTTATTCATATTATTAAATTGCAATATTTACAATGTCTAGAAGTTCTGTTAAGGAGAGGTTTGGTCACCTAATTGCGCGCCAATAGGGAGAAATCCTTATTGGAAAGCCCACTCTTTCCTGGGAACGACCTGCTTGATAAATATTATGATTTATAGTATTAATGATGAATTTTATTAATATTGAAGTTGTGCTCGGAGTTGAATTTGGAGACGCGGACGTGATATTTGAGTTCGGAACGATGAAATTAGTAAAAATAGACTATAAACACAAAATTTGCCAATTTTTACTATTTGGTCAAAAAGTCAACAGTTGAATTTTTCGGGAAAAATCAAATTTCAAAATTTCAAAATTTATATTTTTGATAAAAATAGTTTCATTATGTTGGAATTATTTGTGTTAGTGAAAATCGACATTTATTTTGATAAAAATTGATGTCTGTAGGTTATTTTCACCAATCGGGTATTTAACCGGATAAATGAGCAATTGATTGCTATTATTTCATATGATTATAACTATTTGTTCACATGTGTATACTATTGTTTCACATTCTTGTTACTATTAGGGGAGTTGGTGCAAGATTGATAATACTTACATGACTAAGTTAAAAATAGAGGTATACATGGAGGTACTATACTGTAATTTGTATTTTCAAATGTATAGAACTATTGATTCACATGATTTACTATTGATTCACATTATTTACTATTAGGGGAGGTGGTGTAAATTTGATAATACTTGGAGGACTAAATTAAAAATGAAAGAAAAGTTGGAGGTATTATTCTGTAATTTTTCGAGCCCCAAAATGTGCAATTATCGAAACTATATTTTTCTATAAATAGAAGCTCATTCTTCCTTCATTTCTCACCAATTCACTAAAGCTATAAAGCACTTATTATAGAGAGAAATTATAGAGAGAAGCTATAGAGAGAAATTCTATAGAAGAAGAGAAGCATGTTGTTTCACTACTCCTATATCCAGTTTCTTTTACGGTAAGGGGTGTTATTTCTTTTGTATTCAAGAAGAGAACTTCTATTATTTCATTCTTTATTATTCTATTGGAATAACCTGTATACGCGGGCTACCCTATACTTGGTGACATTCTTCTATTATTTCATCTTTATTATTCTGTTGGAATATCATGTCTGTACGTTTTACGCCGGACCTGATTCCGTCTTTATTATTCTGTTGGAATATCCTTTCTGTGCGTTTACGCTGGACCTGGTTCCATCTTTATTATTGTTCTGTTGGAATATCCTGTCTGTGCATTTATGCCGGACCTGGTTCCGTCTTTATTATTCTGTTGGAACATACTGTCGGTGCGAATTTCGCCTGACCTGGTTATGTTACTTATTATTCTATTGGAATAACATGTCTATGAGAAGTACCGCATGCATGGTGATTTCTTTTGTTATTATATTCGTTATTATACTCAGTTGGTTAAAGTTTTGACTTCTATACTCCATGAAATTAGTGGAATATCTTTGATATTTGCGCTTTATTCAGTATCTTTTTATGGAAATATTCTTCTGAGCATTCTTGAATTTTACTCTACAAAGCAGTATCATGTTGACAATTTGAACGTTATCAGTTCCTGGATAAACTAATTCTTGAACTTGTTTTATTTAATTCTTATATCATTGTCATCATCCTCATGTTTATATTATGTTGAAAGTCATCTGTGGCCTGTAGTGCATAGATGGACTTGGTATGATTATGACCAGGGATTATTCGGTATAATCATAACCGTAATATTACAAATGATGTGGAAAAAGTCCTCATTGACCCGTAGTGCATTGATGAACAGTTTTTGGTATGATTATGGCTATGGATTCTCTTTGGCCGTAGTGCAAAGATGAATTGTTTTATGGCATGATCAGGACCGTTGATGAAAACATAATTATCTTAAGCCGTAGTGCATGGATAATTTGTGGTCGTGATACTAAAGAATATCCTTGGCCGTAGTGCAGGGGTGATTCGATGATGTGGATTATTTATTAAGCTAAGTCCCAGTGATAAAAGTGATGAAAAACCTTTTAAATCATAGAAGATAATAGATTTTATTCCCTGCCTGACTCTTCTAATGGATTGCTTGTTCCGCTGCAGTTAAACTTGATGTTTGTTATATTTTATTAGTTTAACACTGTTGAAGGCTAACGATAAATTATTCTGCATTATCTTAGTCTTAATATTTCTTACTGGGCTAGTTGAGCTCACCCTTTCTTTCACTGTTCTCTTCAGGAAATGAGAACGTAGTTGGGACTAGTCGGGGAACAGAGTGATTGTAATACCCGAAAAAAAAATATTAATTAGATAATAAAACAATTATTTATTTTAACAACATATGTTAATTGGACCTTGTCTTGTATTTGGATCAAACTAGTATTTGGGCTAATAAGTTAATAAGTGTTGAATAAATTAATTTGATAAAATTGGGCTTTAAAATTTATTTGGGTTTAATTTATGGGGGGTAATATTAAATCCTTTTATAATTATGAGAATTTATAAAAACATGTTAGTAAATAAAACCTAGCTACTTACACTGCGTTTCATACCAACCGAGAGGAATAGAGAGAATTGGCGTGAGGCGGCAATAGGCGAGAGAGAGGAAAAGAGATAGTAGAAAAGAGAACAAAAGCAGGTGTCTTCTCCTTTTTTCTATCATTAATTGTTGGCTCATAGGCATAAATTGTTATTCTTTAGAAATTAACTAGTTTGTTTGGGTCATATCATTTTAATTGTGTGATTGAGAGGTCTGTGCAGACAGTACTTATGTATAGATTTGTTCACAGTTGTAACTGTATATATATAAGTTTATTTTATCGATCCTGTTTAAAAAAAAAAGGGTTTCGTAACTTGAATTTTTGTTTAAGCTTACTATTTTGAAATTGTGTTGTAGTCCATATATATATTTAACGTGCTACAGGACCTTTGTAAGCTAATAAGAATTTTAGCATATCAAGGTTGTTACAGGAGTTGTGTGTATATATATATATATATATATATATATATATATATATATATATATATATATTTTATATTTTAATATGCATTTGATTTATGAAGCGTATAATTGAATTAGTGAATCAAATTGAAATTTTGTATATTAATTTAAACTCGTTAGTTTTGTTGATAAAATTATAAAATTTATTTGATAATAAATTTAACAGTATTTGTTGTTAATGAGTAAATTTCTAATAAAATTTTATTTTATTTTATTAGATTGACTTGAAGGGGATTAGCATAATTTTGTTTAAAATTTTGGGTATTACATTGCTCAATCCAGGTACGGATTCCGTACTCTTTCAACGAGACTCTTTTGGCTTTTAATTTATTCGTTTCGTTATGCGTTTTGAAAATTAGTATTGCCTCTCATGATTATATCTTGTCAAATTCATTGTGATAGTTTCGTTTGGCGTTCATAGTTGGAACTCATATTTGTACTCTGTAGACTAGTACAACATATCTAAATTTATTTTGATATTATAGTAATGTGCATATTAATATTTTTGGAGACTTTGTGTTGATATCTCGTTTCAGTTTAACATGTACATGTTAGAACCCCTTTGTTGTGTCGCATGTGTTGTGACATTATATTTTGTTAGAATACCGTAGGGTATACCTGAGCTATAACCACATGTGGGGGTACCACATGCATGTCCTCTTGGCACCGAGGCATGACACCTTCTGTGGCGGTGTGATCAGTCCACGGCGTCTTCGTGTTGTGCTCCGTTGGGAGTTGACCATTTGGTCTTTTGTTGTGGGAGGCGTATGGGTCGACCCTAGTTTTCTGTTCTGTTCTGTTCTGCGGATTGGTGATGTTTGTGCCAAACACGCCTTCCAATTTTGCATGCATCTGGATTGCGCAGTCCGATGTGTGATTGCTTGTGTGGCATTATTTTGATTGCCTGTGTGGCATTATTTGACTTACCTGTGTGGCAAGGTATATTACTATTTGTTTTGAGCTCGGTATGAAATAACACCCAGCCATTTGATTCAGCCTATTATTTTGTTGTGTTAGTTTTGTTTGTTTCGTTTCAGTTCATTTCATCTCATTTCATTTAATTGAGTTAGTTATTTCAGTTCATTAATTGAATTCTATATCCGTTCAGGGCATTTGGCTCATGCTGTGTTTTTCTTCCGGCAGGTAATCAGGGGGATCAAGGGCAAGTGTGACGAGAACTTCCTTTAATCCAATGGTTTAGAAATGTTTTGTTTAGGCTTGATATGTCAGTTATTTAGAATTGTAATAAATTATTTAGATTGTGGTTTGAGCCAGTGTGGCATTTATTATGGTTTGTCTTATGAGATTTAATTACTATGTGATTATTCTTTCGTGGTTTAGAGCCTGGTGATATTCGTTAGTTCTGTTGTGTTTTGAGTAACCTCTTTTTCTATTTTGGGAAGGGGGTGTTACAGAGTTGGTATCAGAGCTTAGGTTCTTTCTTGTAGAAATCCTATTTAGGTTTGACCTGTGAGTTATGGGTAGACTTCTGGGTTAGGTTTTTTTTCTGTTTGATTTTCTGTTCAGCTATCATATCCGCTATATTCGAATTTGTCTCTAATCTGTTTTGTTATCTATTCGTGATCTCTTTCTTAGATGGATCGTAGATCAGCTAGAGTTGTTGAGAGGCGAGGTAACAATAGGGGAAGAGGTGAAGGTCGGTCCAAGGAGCAACCTAATGATCAGATTAATGCTCAATTGGCTACCTTGGTGAATCAGGCAGTGAACCAAGCTTTACCTCAGTTGGTGGCACAGGTTGTACAAGCAATGCAACAGCCACCACCAGAAATTCCTGAACAAGAGAACCCGGGAAATAATGGTCAGCATGCAAATGAAGGGGAAGGGAACATAGATGGTAATGATCATCAGGGGGTTGCAATGTATGTATGGTTGGAGAGGTTCCAGAAGCATAAACCTCAGTCATTCAGTTCAGCTCCGACTCCAATTGATGCAGAGAATTGGATTGGCCACCTAGAGAAAATTTTTGATGTGTTGGGGTGCTTGGATAACCAGAGAGTATTGTTTGCTGCTTACAAGATGGAAGGGGATGCACAGAGGTGGTGGAAGGCAATGAAAACAACAAAGGGTGATGGTTATGTCGAGACACTTAGTTGGGCGGAGTTTTGTGAGGTCTTTTATCAGCAGTACTTCCCAGCTGCTGATAAAGAGGCCTATGCTAGAGACTATCTGTCCATTCGACAGAAAGATGATGAATCCATCACGAACTTCATGACGAGGTTCACCAGGTTGGCAGGATTTGTGGGAACCTCAGCAGGGACCACAGCAGAACAGGCAGAGAAGTTTAAGTGAAGAATTCATTACAGGTATTGGCAGCATCTCATTAATAATAAGTTTGCAAACGTGTCAACAGTGGCCAATACGGCCAAAAATATTGAGATGGAGAGACAGGACTTTCGATCTTCTAAACCGGAAGGGAGCCGAAAGAGGGACAGAGATGACCAGCAGGGTCAATCTTCAGCTCAGCATGGGAGAAGTCAGGGTGGTCGGTGGAATAGAAACCGTGGTGGCCAGCAGGGGCAATGATGTGGCCAGAATCAGAACAGGGGTTATCAGCAGATGCCTCAGCAGGGGCATAATCGTCAGCTTAAGCTACCTTGGTATAGACAGAATCGTCAGCAGGGGCAAAATCAGGGTCGTTATCCAGGACCAGCTGGTGGAGGTGGGGATAATGGTGGCAATGGAGGTCAGCGTCAGGGTGGTCGAGTGTTTGCCTTGACGTATAACCAAGCGGCAGGTGTACCAGGTACTGTTTCTGGTACTCTTTTAGTTGGCAATCGTGAGGCATCTATTTTGTTTGATAGGTGTTCTACTCATTTCGTTGTTGCTCAATCTTTTGTTCGGCACCTGGGTGTGCCATCACAGTCTTTGGATTATGTTATGTCTATTGCTATCCTGATGGGGACTTCTGTTGTTATTTCTGATTTGTATCGAGGGTGTCCGATCAGTTTTGGGGATAAGATTCATAGGGCTAATCTTCTTCCGATGAGTATGCACGATTTTGATGTCATTCTTGGGATGGACTGGTTTGATAAGCACCAGGCCACTATCGATTGTCAGACGAAGAAGGTTATATTTGGAGATGTGAAGTCTCTAGAGTTCGTGTTTCAGGGCTCACAGCCGAGTAGAGTGGTGAAGTTAATTTCAGCTTTGAAGGCTGGAAAGTTGGTGGCAAAGGGTTATGAGGGATATTTGGCGTTTGTGAAGGATACCTCTAAGGGTGAGTCTCATATTGAAGAAGTTCCAATTTTTCGTGACTATTCTAATGTGTTTCCTGAGGAGTTGTCAGGGTTGTCACCGCAGCGGGAAGTGGAGTTTGATATTAAGCTTGTTCCTGGTGCGGAGTCTATCTCTAAGGCACCGTATCGGATGGCACCGTTGGAGTTGCAGGAGTTGAAGGAGCAGTTACAGGAACTGTTAGATCGTGGTGTGATTCGCCCGAGTGTTTCACTGTGGGGTGCTCCAGTCTTGTTTGTGAAGAAGAAGGATGGGTCTATAAGGTTGTGTATAGACTACAGAGAGTTGAACAAGATCACCATCAGGAATCGGTATCCATTGCCGAAGATTGATGACTTGTTTGACCAACTTCAGGGGGCGAAGTATTTTTCAAAGGTAGACTTGAGGTCGGGCTATCATCAGTTGAGGTTGAGGGATAAGGATATCCCTAAGACGGCTTTTTGTACTCGATATGGGCATTACGAGTTTCTGGTGATGCCTTTCGGTGTGACTAACGCTCCGGCGGTGTTTATGGATTTGATGAATCGGGTGTTCAGAGAGTACTTAGACCAATTTGTCATTGTCTTTATTGATGATATTTTGGTTTACTCAAAGTCTAAGGAAGAGCATGAGGAGCATCTTCACACAGTGTTGGGGATTTTGCAGAAAGAGAAGTTGTATGCTAAATTCTCTAAATGCGAGTTTTGGTTGGAGCAGGTTGCATTTTTGGGCCACGTTGTTTTTGCTGAAGGCATTAAGGTGGATTCTACGAAGGTAGAGGCTATCAGTAAATGGCCAAGACCTACTACGGTGACGGAGATTAGGAGTTTCTTGGGTTTGGTAGGGTATTATAGGCGGTTTGTGGAAGGGTTTTCCGTGCTTGCCTTATCATTGACTCAGTTGATGAGAAAGGGCGTGAAGTTTATGTGGAATAAAGAGCGGGAGAAGAGTTTCGAGGAGTTGAAGAAATGACTTGTGTCAGCTCCTATACTTGCATTGTCATCGGGGACAGGAGGCTATCAGATTTATAGTGATGCTTCTAAGAAGGGCTTGGGGTGTGTTTTGATGCAACACAGTAAGGTGATTGCTTATGCTTCTAGGCAGCTTAAACCTTACGAGGTGAATTACCCCACACATGATTTGGAGTTGGCAGTGGTGATCTTTGCCTTAAAGATTTGAAGGCATTATTTGTATGGAGAGACTTGTGATATCTTCACCGATCACAAAAGTCTTAAATACATTTTCACTCAGAAGGAGCTCAATATGAGGCAGAGGCGTTGGTTGGAGCTTCTAAAAGATTATGATGCGAGGATTCAGTATCACCCGGGGAAGGCAAATGTGGTTGCAGATGCTCTTAGCCGAAAGAGTTCAGGGAGTGTAGTTGTCCTTATTACGCAACCTCAGCTTATTTCAGATATGGAGCGGATCGAGTTGGAGTTGTATGTACGAGGTTCAGATGGGCATTTGGCGGGTATGAGAGTGGAGCCCTCTCTTATCTCGCGGGTCAAAGAAGCTCAAAAGGAAGATGGGGAGTTGTGGAGTATGGCATATAATTTAGAGGAGGGCAAGCAGTCCTAGTTTCGTATTGATGACCAGGGTGTGATTTGGTTGGGTGAGCGGTTGTGTGTACTATTAGATCCAATCATTCGAGAGGCTGTACTGGCTGAGGCTCATAGTTCGCCTTTTTCAATTCATCCAAGTTCTACGAAGATGTATAGGGATTTGAAGAAGAATTTTTGGTGGAATGGGATGAAACGAGACGTGGCTGAATATATTGGGAAGTGCCTCACTTGTCAACAAGTGAAGATAGATCACCAACAAGCTAGTGGTTTGCTGCAACAGTTAGACATTCCAATGTGGAAGTGGGAGGATATTACGATGGATTTTATGACTGGTTTGCCGAAGACTTTTAACAAGAATGATGCCATTTGGGTAGTAGCGGACCGTCTAACCAAATAGGTACACTTTTTGGCTATCCATGAGGGTTACTCGGTGGATAGATTGGCACATATCTTTCAGCAGGAGATTATTAGACTTCATGGTACTCTGGTGTCTATTGTTTCAGATCGGGACCCACGGTTTACTTCAAGGTTTTGGAAAGGGTTTCAACGTGCTTGGGGTACTCGGCTCAACTTCAGTACTTCTTTTCATCCGCAAACTGATGGGCAATCTGAACGAACTATTCAGATATTGGAGGACATGTTGAGGTCTTGTGCACTTGAATGGTCGGGTAATTGGGATGATTACTTGAGCCTAGTTGAGTTTGCTTATAACAACAGCTGGCATGCAAGTATTGGAATGGCTCCGTTTGAGGCACTGTATGGCAGGAAGTGTCGGGCACCAACTTTTTGGGATGAGGTTGGCGAAAGGGCCATAGAAGGGCCTAAGTTAGTTCAAATCACTACGGAAAAGGTAGTTAAGGCTAAGGAGAAATTGAAGTCGGCTCGATCACGGCAGAAGTGTTATGCTGATAAGCATAGGAGGACTTTATAATTTGAACCTGGTGAGCATGTGTTTCTAAAAGTTTCTCCTTGGAAGGGCATTCGGCGATTTGGGTTAAAAGGGAAACTTAGTCCGCGTTATATTGGACCATTTGAGATTCTGGAGAGGGTTGGTGAGGTTGCATACCGGTTAGCTTTGCCTCCACAACTAGCTCACGTGCATAATGTGTTCCATGTGTCGGTGTTGAGGAGTTATCATTATCATCCGTTGCACATGGTGCAATATCCGTTCGATAAGATTCGAGAGGATCTTACTTGTGAGGAACAAGCTGAGGCGATTTTGGATCGTCAAGAAAGGATCATAAGGAGGAAGACTATTCCGTTTGTTAAGATTTTGTGGAAAAATCATTCGGAGCGGGAAGCTACCTGGGAAATGGAAGAGTCTATTCGAGCGGAGTATCTGCATCTCTTTGAAAATTAATTAGGTGCGTTCCATTCTTTTGATTCCAGGGACGGAATCCCTTTTAAGGGGTAGGTGATGTAATACCCGAAAAAAAAGAGATTAATTAGATAATAAAACAATTATTTATTTTAACAACATATTCTAATTGGACCTTGTCTTGTATTTGGGTCAAACTAGTCATTTATTTGGGCTAATAAGTTAATAAGTGTTGAATAAATTAATTTGATAAAATTGGGCTTTAAAATTTATTTTGGTTTAATTTATGGGGGGTAATATTAAATCCTTTTATAATTATGAGAATTTATAAAAACATGTTAGTAAATAAAACCTAGCTACTTACACTGCGTTTCATACCAACCGAGTGGAAGAGAGAAAATTGGCGTGAAGCGGCAGTAGGCAAGAGAGAGGAAAATAGATAGCAGAAAAGAGAACAAAAGCAGGTGTCTTCTCCTTTTTTCTATCATTAACTATTGGCTCATAGGCATAAATTGTTATTCTTTAGAAATTAACTAGTTTGTTTGGGTCATATCATTTTAATTGTGTGATTGAGAGGTCTGTGCAGACAGTACTTATGTATAGATTTGTTCACAGTTGTAAATGTATATATAAGTTTATTTTATCGAACCTGTTTAAAAAAAAAAGGTTTCGTAACTTGATTTTTTGTTTAAGCTTACTGTTTTGAAATTGTGTTGTAGTCCATATATATATGTATAATAGAACCACTATTAAAAAAAAAATCGTTAACGTGCTACAGGACCTTTGTGTAAGCTAATAAGAATTTTAGCATATCAAGGTTGTTACAGGAGTTGTATATATATATATATATATATATATATATATATATATATATATATATATATATATATATATATATTTAAATTTTATATTTTAATATGCATTTGATTTATGAAGCGTATAATTGAATTAGTGAATCAAATTGAAATTTTGTATATTAATTTAAACTCGTTAGTTTTGTTGATAAAATTATAAAATTTATTTGATAGTAAATTTAAAAGAATTTGTTGTTAATGAGTAAATTTCTAATAAAATTTTATTTTATTTTATTAGATTGACTTGAACGGGATTGGCATAATTTTGTTTAAAATTTTGGGTATTACATTGCTCAATCCAGGTACGGATTCCGTACTCTTTCAGCGAGACTCTTTTGGTTTTTAATTTATTCGTTTCGTTATGCGTTTTGAAAATTAGTATTGCCTCTCATGATTATATCTTGTCAAATTCATTGTGATAGTTTCGTTTGGCGTTCATAGTTGGAACTCATATTTGTACTCTGTAGACTAGTACAACATATCTAAATTTATTTTGATATTGTAGTAATGTGCATGTTAATATTTTTGGAGACTTTGTGTTGATATCTCGTTTCAGTTTAACATGTACATGTTAGAACCCCTTTGTTGTGTCGCATGTGTTGTGACATTATATTTTGTTAAAATACCGTAGGGTATACCTGAGCTATAACCACCTGTGGGGGTACCACGGGCATGTCCTCTTGGCACCGAGCCATGACACCTTCTGTGGCGGTGTGATCAGTTCACGGCGTCTCCGTGTTGTGCTTCGTTGGGAGTTGGCCATTTGGTGTTTTGTTGTGGGAGGCGTATGGGTCAACCCTAGTTTTCTGTTCTGTTCTGTTCTGCGGATTGGTGATGTTTGTGCCAAACACGCCTTCCGATTTTGCATGCATCTGGATTGCACAGTCCGATATGTGATTGCTTGTGTGGCATTATTTTGATTGCCTGTGTGGCATTATTTGACTTACCTGTGTGGCAAGGTATATTACTATTTGTTTTGAGCTCGGTATGAAATAACACCCAGCCATTTGATTCAGCCTATTATTTTGTTGTGTTAGTTTTGTTTGTATCGTTTCAGTTCATTTCATCTCATTTCATTTAATTGAGTTAGTTATTTCAGTTCATTAATTGTATTCTATATCCATTCTGGGCATTTGGCTCATGCTGTGTTTTTCTTCCGGCAGGTAATCAGGGGGATCAAGGGCAAGTGTGATGAGAGCTTCCTTTAATCCAATGGTTTAGAAATGTTCTGTTTAGGCTTGATATGTATGTTATTTAGAATTGTAATAAATTATTTAGATTGTGGTTTGAGCCAGTGTGGCATTTATTATGGTTTGTCTTATGAGATTTAATTATTATGTGATTATTCTTTCGTGGTTTAGAGCCTGGTGATATTCGTTAGTTCTGTTGTGTTTTGAGTAACCTCTCTTTCTATTTTGGGAAGGGGGTGTTACAGTGATGGTCCTAGATGGTGCATTAGTAGTCCTCACTATTCTTTGAAATAGTGTGATAATAATTGTAATGAGGACTCCTTTTGAGTTTGTATAATCTCTAGTAGACAATATTTGTATTCAAACTCACAGTTTATGTTTTGTCATATTATACACGACAATTGTATTATTAAGTTGTATTTGAATTCTATACCATGTATCTGGCGACTCAGAATAGGTGATGTATACCTATTTTTGGGGGCGTCACAACATGGATGGCCAATATTTATGCTAAGTAGAATATGTTTTATACTGATATCATATAATGCTTTCGTTGTACGTAAATTTGCCTATGACATTGTCTAGAACTCTAGATCCTCTGTATTGGACATTCTGCAAAGTGTTAATCCCTATTCTTTCACAAGAACTGTTAATCCCATTTTTGACTATTATTCATATTGCTAAACAGTTTTTAAAGAATTAACAATAAAATTGCCAGGCTGCTTGTTTGTGACATTTGATTGGACTTGTTTGAAATCAATAATTTCTACACAGGAATGCTATGTGAAAATTGGTTGGAACCGTGAGTAATAAAAGTTCACCAAAACACACCAGCATAATTTTTGGTAAATATTTGCAAGACTTTTAAATGTTGAAAGTTATCTTCCTAAATAGAGACATAAAGACCAAACATAAAGACCAAACATTTTGGTGATATTAAATTTTTTATTTGTCATTTTAATGTAAAATAGAGTCATATGTGTGGTAATTCTGGTTTTAATTTAAGATTACTTGGTTTAAGCTAAGGTCACCACTGTAAGCATGATAATATTGGTATGATTATGATATTGTTGATATTTATGTTTATTGTGAGAGAAATATTATAATATCATATATATATATATTATATATGTGATATATATATATATATATATATATATATATATAATCCTACAAAGATGGGCAATGCAAAATGGTGTATGCGACAAGTGTACTTGATTGGTTATTTATCCAACCGACACTCTTGCTTGTTGGAAGAAAGCTACATTCTTTGGTTAATTAACGTGATCTTTTGGAGCCCGACATAACTCTTGTTTGATAAGATCCATTATGGAATCTGAATTTATTGCTTTAGATAAAGCAGGAGAAGAAGCAGAATGACTTCGTAATTTTTTGAAGGATATTCCAATTTTGCATAAACTAGTGCCACCAATCATTATTCATTGTGATAGTCAATCAGCGATTGGTAGGGCACAAAATAGTAATTATAACGGTAAGTCTAGACATATACGTCGATGACATGAAACTGTTAAACAATTACTCTCAAATGGTATAATATCTATTGACTATGTGAAGTCAAAGGATAATATTGCGGATCCACTAACGAAAGGCATACCTGGAGAGCAAGTGAGAAGTTCATCAAGGGGAGTAGCGATTTGAGAAAATCTTTCCACGAATCTTCGATAATAACCAAATAAGCCTAAAAAGCTACGTATTTCAATTACTGACTTAGGTTGCTCTCAACTGTAACTCATATCCCAATCTTGGATAGCACGTCACAATAGCACCTATCAGTTTACTACCGCACGAATATGGCGTTCCCTACGGAGAGTTTGGCTTTGGTGCATTCCACAAAGGAAGTCATAAGATAGAGGCTTGGGTATCAACTTCTATGGTTGGTTTTTAACTCCTGAAGTTCAATAGGAGCCATTCGATATAAGATTTAGAAATGGATTTTGTACCCGGTTCAAGATCAATAAAGAATTCAACTTCATGTTCCGGGGGTAGACCGGGAAGTTCTTCAGGAAATACATCAGGAAATTCTTTAACAACAGAAATATTATCTAAATCTGACTTGTCTCTGTTCAAATCCATAACATGGGCTAAGAAAGCTTGGCATCCGTTTTTTAATAAACGAATAACTTTGTGGCTTGATATGACAGGGACTGATTTTAGTGGTTTAGTGGTTTGAATTCGTATGACAGATTGGTTAGGAATATGAAAACTAACAACCTTACGAAAATAATCAATTTTGGCATGATGAGTGGTTAACCAATCAATTCCTAAAATCACATCAAAAGCAAGTATCATTAAAGAGATAAGATTAACAGGTAATGTGATAGTGCCAACTTGGATCATGCAAGATTTATAAACTGTAAATGTAAAGAAGGTTTCACCTAACGGAGTTTCAACAGATAAATCAAAATCTAATTTTTTCGGAGTCAAGTTTAAATGTTGAGCACAAGCAGGAGAGATAAAAGAATGGGTAGAACCGGTATGTAGTAAGGTATAAACTTCGCAAGAATTCAAGATTGGCTTACCCGTGATCACTTTGTTTGGGTTCCTCACGTTTTGGCCAGTCACGACAAACTCTCTTCCAGGAACCGCTGATTTTGACTTATCCGGGACAGCCCTTGGAATCACCACTCCCGCTAAACTTGGTTTCACTATAGTACAATCTCGATCGATGTGGCCTTCCTTTCCATAGTTGTAACATACCTTGGATTGTTGTGGACAGTTTGGGCTGATATGTTCCTCCTTCCCGCATTTGTAACATCTAACTGGCGGTCGTTCTCCTCCCCTAGAATTTGTTGTTAGTGTTGCTGCTGCTGCTGATGTCTTCCCGTCGTTGTTGAATCTCCTCTTTCTAAAATTTCCACTTGAGTCACCTCTTCTATTATCATGGCCACGATTACCACCTGAGTGGTTACCGCCTTTGTCCGTATTCTTCCTTCCTCGCTGGTTATCATCGTTCTGATGACTGCTGTCACTAATATAACCCTGGTTGTGGTCCCTCGGTTGAGTATACTCACTATCTCGCTCTAACAACTGAGCCCTATTTACAACATCTGAATATAAAGAAAATTTATGAGATATAAGGTATTGACGAATCTCGGGTTTTAAACCTTTCAGAAACATCCGCGTCATGCGTTCCTCATTCTCCACCAAATGAGGTGCAAACTTGGATAACTCTGCGAACTTTGCCTCGTATTGAGACACCGTCATGTTATTCTGTTCGAGTCTAATAAACTCTACCTCTTTCATATGACGAATACTTTCAGGAAAGTACTTGTCATTGAAAATTTTCTGAAATCTTTCCCAAGACATGTTGAGTGCATCTGGTTGGGTACGCTTCATAGATTCCCACCAGTAATCTGCTTCACCACGAAACATAAAGGTAGCGAATGAAACCTTCTGTTCCTCCGTGCATCCCAAGACATCGAATATCTTGGTAATTTGCTTGACCCATGTTTCTGCCATGATCGGATCTGGTTTTCCCTTAAATTCTGGTGGTCCCAATTCCTTAAACTGCTTGGCTGTGACAGACCGCGTGTTGCCATCATTTCCACCCGTATTTTGTACACGAGTCTCCCTTGTCTGATTTTGCATTAACTGCAAAAAGCTCCTAAACATTCCATCGTTCATCGTTTGCTCAGTAGTGTTGTTTACAGGAGGAATATTACCTTCCTGTTGCACATTCCCCTGGTTTGTGACTAAAGGTTGCTCCACAGTCTCGTACACTCCATTGTTAACGTTCTCAGCAGCCATTTTTAAATACTGTCATTAAACAAGGGTTAATTAAACATATCACATAATATCTCTATATTATGACCAACCAACAAATAAGCTTAGTAGGACACACTAGCAAAGGATTTACTCATCTCTCCTCTCCTAGTTCTATTCCCCGATCTCCGCCAGAGACCATATCCCTAAGTTTTGATACCAACTGTGACGCCCCCAAAATAGGTATACAACACCCATTCTGAGTCGCCAAATACATGGTACATAAAGCAAACTACAACTTCAATAATACAAATGTCGTGTGAAATACGACAATACATACTGTGAGTTTAAATACAAATATTTTCTTCTAAACAATATCCACACGCAAATAAGTCCTCATTACAATTATTCAAACACTATTTTATAAAAATGGTGAGGACTGCTAAAACATCTTCCTAGAACCATCACTCCATACCATGAATCGATCCTGCTATGTTCTCACCTCCTGAGAAGAAAAATGGAACAAAAAGGAAAAGGGTGAGCTCAACTAGCCCAGTAAAGAATATTATGACTAAGATAATATACAACAAATTATCGTTAGTCTTCAACAGGGAAAAATTTGATAAAATATAATAGACAACAAGTTTTAGATCAACAAATGCAGCAGAAACAACAATCCATTAGAAGAGTCACATAGAGAATAAATTCTACTGTCTTCTAAGATTTAAAAGTCCATCATCAATATTTCATCCCTGTAACAACAATCAATATACATCTTTAATCATCTTTGCACTACAGGCCAAAGACATTCATTTATATCACCGGTTAGTCATGTTCATCTCAACATCTGTTCATCTTTGCACTACGGGCCAAAGAGATTCATCAGTTTAATCATTCATTTTTACACTACAGGCCAAAGATATTCATCAAGTATCACCATTAAGGACTGAGGATGATGAAAAACCTTTTTAAGAACGATTCCAGTGAGATAGAAGGACAAATATTAGGAATTCATACAACAGTTTATCCAAGATCAATAATACTTCATAACAACTGATTTTGAAGCAGAACTCAAAAATAACGATCGAAACATGGATACAATCAAAGATAGTAGCCAAAATAGATATTTGGACAAAAAGGAAAATTTTCATTTTTCGGTGAATAGTATCGTATTCGTGAATAGTGCCGTATACGTGAATAGTGTCGTACACGTGAATAGTAACTCCGACACCAAAAGATAGAAATTTCACAAAAATATCATCACGCTTCGTGAATAGTACTCGTGAATAGTAACTCGTGAATAGTAACTCATAAATAGTAACTCATGAATAGTAACTCGTGAATAGTAACTCATGAATAGTAACTCTGACATGAAAAAAATTCCAAATTGATAAAAAATTCAGAACAATATTTCGGCATAATGATATTGAAGAAGATAATATCATTTAAGAAGAAAATAATATCCCTTACCTCAAAATAACCGTACTTCTGACTGAATTTCGGTATAGTGCTGACAGAAACTCGCACCGTATAGCAACACTCAAAGTATACTCACAAGAATATGCTCGATAATATAGAGAGAGAAAAAGAGAAAACTTTGTTTCTGGTGTGATTTTCAATTCTAACTTAGCCCTCTATTTATAAGAAAATGCTAGAACGTCAAAGGAGACTAAATTAATAAAATATTAATTTATTTATATAATTTTCCTTAGCCCACCAGTTTGACCAAAGAAATCAGCCACAACACATGTTAAAGATGCCCACCAACCTTTGAAAAATGTTTTTCTTGAAAATAATAATTAAAACTTTCAAAAATCAATTATTTCGGAACTCCGGAACTTCAATAATTCACAATAAATAGCCCTTTTATCAGAAAATTGAAATCTCGCGACTTTTTATAGGAATTTCAATTCTCTACAACTTTGCAGAAGAAAATTTTTCCAAATTCCAAACAGAAATAATCCAAAATCTACAAACGGACGATTTTACAATCTATAATCAATTTTCGGTCAAGAATTGTGTCCACCGACACACAAAATATGTGTTAAACATTTAATGCCACAAAAATACTCTTCCTCCTCATATACTCATATATCCCACATTCATTGTAAAAATATCACCGTTAATATATTATTAAAATAATATATTTAAATGAATTATTTTATCAGAAAAAGATAAAATATTAATTTTCAACAATTTTCACATTTAAAGTTTTCTCCATCTATATCCACATAAAATGAATATTTTCTTTATCATAATAATCAATAATTAATTATTTAAAAATAATATTACAGAATCACAGTACTGACAACCAGACCGTTCCCAGTATAGAGGGGGCTTTCCAATAAGGATTTCTCCTTACTGCGCGCAATTAGATGACTAAACCTCTCCTTAGACAGAACTTTCTAGACATTGCCAATAATGTTATCTGATAATATTATTCAAATAACATGAATTATTGATCTGATAATGGAAAATATTGTGCAGTGATAATTATTGAAACACTAATAATATAAATATCAACGCAGCAATTATTGAATTAATAAAATAAAATAATGAACAATAATTACTGTAACAATTATTGAGTAGTGCCTTCTTACGTACGAATCAATAATTCAACAATACTGTGCAATACCGTGTGCTACTGTGCAACCACACATATTACTGTATTTTAACCACCAGGTAACCCAACAGTGTTATCGGTAACAATTTACGCCGTTATTTATAAAACTCAATCTTTGTCGTTTTTTTTCATCCAACCATTTTTCGTTATGGGGCCCACAAATGACTGCGCCGTCGTACGAAGATTCCCGACAAAATGAATATTCCATAAACACTTGCTTATTTTGTAAACTTTGCGCATTTTACCAATAACTAACCACATTAATCAATTCAACCCTTACTATTTCAAAATGATAAATAGAGGAAATTAAATTTCATTTATTAATAATTTGGGGTCTTACAACCTCCCCTCCTTATGAAATTTCGTCCTCTAAATTGACGTACGTACCTGGTGTTTCAAAAAGATGAGGATACCTCGCTTTCATTTTCGTTTCCAACTCCCAGGTCATTTCCTCAATAGCATGGTTTCTCCATAAAACTTTAACTTGTGGTATGACCTTCGTGCGTAGGACATGCTCTTTTCTATCCAAAATCTCAACATGTATCTCCTCGTATGTTAAATCTTCAGCTATCTCATCTGGTTCTAACACAATAATGTGGTTTGGGTCTTTCACATATTTACGAAGCATAGATGTGTGGAATACATTGTGAACACGAGACATACTTGGAGGTAACGCAAGTCTATAGGCTACGTTTCCTATTCGGTCAAGAATCTCAAATGGACCAAAAAATCTTAGATTGAGCTTTCCTCTCTTTCCAAATCTTGTAACTCCCTTCCATGGAGCAACACGAAGCAGTACATGATCCCCAATATTAAATTCCACGTCCTTTCGATGAAGATCAACATAACTCTTTTGTCGATCTTTTGAAGTGTGAATACGTTGTCGAATCATTTTTGATCTTTTCTGTAGTCATGCGTACTAATTCTGGTCCCAACAACGTTGCTTCTCCCACCTCGTCCCAGCATACTGGAGATCGACACTTTCGTCCATACAATGCCTCAAATGGAGCCATGCCTATACTTGCTCGTTAAACTGTTGTTGTAGGAGAATTCCACCAGTGATAAGTACTTATCCCAACTTCCTTTAAAATCTAGGACACAAAGTCTTAATAGATCTTTGAGGGTTTGAATAGTCCTCTCTGATTGTCCGTCCGTTTGAGGATGGTATGCCGAACTGAATCGTAAATCCGTGCCCATAGCTTTCTGCAAGCTAACCCAAAATCTTAAAGTGAATCTTGGGTCACGATCCTAAACTATGGATACTGGCATGCTATGCAATCTCACAATCTCATTCACGTACATACGAGCAATACGTTCAAGGGAATAAGTCTCACGTATCGGCAAGAAATGGGCAGACTTGGTTAATCTATCAACAATAACCCAGATAGCATTTATGCCTTGAGAAACTGTGGGAAGACCTGTAACGAAATCCATTGTAATGTGTTCCCACTTCCATTCCGGAATCTCAAGTGGTTGCAATGGACCTTTTGGCATTTGATGCTCCGCCTTTACACGTTGACAAATTAAACACCTCGAGATAAACTCTGCGATCTCTCTCTTCATATTGTTCCACCAAAATGTATGTCGAATATCATGATACATTTTGGTACTCCCAGGATGGATTGCAAACGGGGTGTTGTGTGCCTCCATCATGATTCTATGCTTCAAGTCAGAATCGTTCGGAACGCAAAGTCTAGAGTTGACTCGAAGTATTCCTTCTTCATCGATTCTTGCTTCTGGAATAGCTCCTTCTTGCACTTTCTTCTTCATACTCATCAGCTCCGGTGTGTAGCTTGAACAGCTTTAACTTTATCGATTAAAGTCGATTATACTCGTATATCATCACGTAGGTACCTAGAGTTTTCATCTCCATCTCTAATATTTGTAAGTTATACGAAATGAGTCTTTGACAATATCGTACTCGTACTCGTATACGATCTTCTACTCAACACGTCAGCTACCACGTTCGCTTTTCCAAGACGGTATGGTCAGAACATGTGCCGAAATGAGTCTCCTCTTGAGTTATTCGAAGCTCTTCCCACATTCCTCGCTTCATTCGAATTTTGTATCTCTACGAGTCAGCTGAGTTAATGGAGTAGCGATTTGAGAAAATCTTTCCACGAATCTTCGATAATAACCAACTAAGCCTAAAAAGCTACGTATTTCAATTACTGACTTAGGTTACTCTCAACTGTAACTCATATCCCAATCTTGGATAGCATGTCACAATAGCACCTATCAGTTTACTACCGCACGAATATGGCGTCTCCTACGGAGAGTTTGGCTTTGGTGCATTCCACAAAGGAAGTCATAAGATAGAGGCTTGGGTATCAACTTCTATGGTTGGTTTTTAACTCTAGAAGTTCAATAGGAGCCATTCGGTATGAGATTTTAGAAATGGATTTTGTACCCGGTTCAAGATCAATAAAGAATTCAACTTCACGTTCTGGGGGTAGACCGGGAAGTTCTTCAGGAAATACATCAGGAAATTCTTTAACAACAGAAATATTATCAAAATCTGACTTATCTCTGTTCAAATCCATAACATGGGCTAAGAAAGCTTGGCATCCGTTTTTCAATAAACGAATAACTTTGTGGCTTGATATGAGAGGGACTGATTTTAGTGGTTTAGTGGTTTGAATTCGTATGACAGATTGGTTAGGAATATGAAAACTAACAACCTTACGAAAACAATCAATTTTGGCATGATGAGTGGTTAACCAATCAATTCCTAAAATCACATCAAAAGCAAGTATCTTTAAAGAGATAAGATTAACAGGTAATGTGATAGTGCCAACTTGGATCATGCAAGATTTATAAACTGTAGATGTAACGAAGGTTTCACCTAACGGAGTTTCAACAGATAAATCAAAATCTAATTTCTTCGGAGTCAAGTTTAAACGTTGAGCACAAGCAGGAGAGATAAAAGAATGGGTAAAACTGTAAGACCCCAGTTTTTATAAATAAAGATGAATTTTCTATAATTATTATTTTTGAATATTATGGAATAAATTTGATATAATGTTATAGTTGTGGGTAATATTTATATATGTTGCAAAGTACGCAAGTTGTTATAAAATATTCGTTTGGTCGGGGAATATTCTTTTTATCGGGGAATATTCGTACGACGGCATAATCATTGGTGGACCCCACAACGGAATTATTGTCGGATTGAGAAAACGACAAAAAATACTTTATGAAAATAACGGCGGAGGTGTTATCATTAAAACTGTTGAACTACTCGGTAGTAAAAGTACAGTAATACGCGTGGTTGCATAGTAGCACACGGTATTGATTATTGATGCTTACGTGAGAAGTCACTTAGCTATACTCAATTATTGCTACAGTAATTGTTGCATCATATCTTTTATATTATTGATTCAATTATTGTCACAGTATCATCTGTATAATATGTTATATTATTAAATCAATAATTGAGACGTTTGTGGTAAGTTTGGTTATTTTATGGGGGGGGGCCCCATATGTCATCATCTAAGAGTCTCATTCATCAATAGTAATTACCTTCGTCAATAGTAATTACCTTCGTCAATAGTAATTATTTTCGTCAATAGTAATTATTTTCGTCAATAGTAATTACCTTCGTCAATAGTAATTACCTTCGTAAATAGTAATTACCTTTACCAGACGTCAAACCACTTGTCGTTTCACACTACAGGCGTCGAACCAATTGTCATTTCACATTACAGGCGTCAAACCACTTTTCTTTTCACATCACCAGTCGTCAAACCACTTGCCTTTTCACATAGAAAGTGCTAAGCTAGAAATCTTCTATAAATAGAGGCTTAGTGCTTCATTATTTTTCACGAATTCATTCAAGCTATAGAGAGAGAAAGTATAGAGAGAATAAGAGAGAAAGAAGAAGAGTATTCAGTTACTACACTATTGCAGTATTCAATCTCCTAATAAGGTAAGGGGTGTTATTCTTTCTTCTTAAAGAGAACTTATGTTATTCTATTCTTTGGTATTCTGTTGGAATAACCTGTAAAAGTGGCATACCCTATACATGACCTGTATGCGCGGTATACCCTATACTTGGTGAAATCGTTATGTTATTTCATTCATTGTTATTCTGTTGGAATAACCTGTATACGCGGAATACCCTATACTTGGTGACATCCATTTACTATTTTGTCTTTATATTTCTGTCGGAATATCCTGTCTGTGCTATACGCCGGACCTGGTTCCATTTACTATTCCGTCTTTACATTTCTGTCGAAATATCCTGTCTGTGCTATACGCCGGACCTGGTTCCATCATTTACTATTCCGCATTTATTATTCTGCATTATCTTAGTCATAATATTTCTTACTGGGCTAGTTGAGCTCGCCCTTTCTTTCACTGTTCTCTTCAGGAAATGAGAATATAGCTGGGATGAGTCGGGGAACGGAGTAATGGTCCAGAGGATAGCATTAGTAGTCCTCACTATTCTGTGAAATAGTGTGATAATAATTGTTATGAGGACTCCTTTTGAGTTTGTATAATCTCTAGTAGACAATATTTGTATTCAAACTCACAGTTTATGTTTTGTCGTATTGTACACGACAGTTGTATTAGTAAGTTGTATTTGAATTCTGTACCATGTATCTAGCGACCCAAGATGGGTGATGTATACCTAATTTTGGGGGCGTCACAGTTGGTATCAGAGCTTAGGGATATGATCCCTGTCTAAGATGTGAGACTAGAAGTAGGAGGGGAGAGACGGGGAATTCCTTTGCTAGTATGACCTACTTAAATTTATTTTGTATTTAAATATGTTGGTTAGAGTTTAGAGATATTATGTTACACGTTAATTAACCTTTGTTTTGTGGCAGTATCTGAAAATGACATCTGAGAATGTTGAGAATAGCAATGGAGCACAGGCGATCGTTGATTCACCACATATCAATAATCAGGATAATGTGCATCAGGAAGGCGAAAATCCTCATGCAAACAACAACACTGACCAAATGATGAATGATCAAATGTTCAGAGGTTTTATGCAATTCATGCAACAGCAGGCGAAAGCGACTCCTGTCCAAAACGTAGATAGAAACACGGGAAACTCTCGGGCGGTCACCGCTAAACAGTTCAAGGAGCTGGACCATCGGAGTTTAAGGGAGAGCCAAAACCACTTATGGCGAAAACATGGATAAAGCAGATCACCAAGATATTTGATGTCTTGGGATGCTCCGAGGAGCAAAAGGTTCCCTTTGCTGCCTTTATGTTGCGCGGAGAGGCAGATTACTGGTGGGAATCGGTAAAACGTACTCAACCTGCTGTACTGAAGATATCTTGGGAGAAGTTCCAGGAGCTGTTCAACGAAAAATACTTTCCCGAAAGTATTCGCCATATGAAGGAGGTGGAGTTTATTAAGTTGGAACAAAATAATATGACCGTGTCGCAATACGAGGCAAAATTTGCAGAGTTATCACGGTTTGCGTTCCACTTGGTGGATAATGAAGAGAGAATGGTGCGAATGTTTTTAAGAGGTTTGAAGCCAGAAATACGTCAACATCTTATTTCTCATAAAATGTGTTTGTATTCAGATGTTGTAAATAGGGCTCAGTTAGTGGAGCGCGATAACGAGTCAACGCAACTAAAAGAGAGCAGCCGGCAAAATTATAATACCAGCGAGAATAGTCATCGAAGCGGTGACAACAAGCGTGGAGGGAATCAACAGGCCAAAAATGGTAACCACTTCGGTGGTAATCAGGGCCAAAACAGTAAGACTGGATATTTCAAGAAGAGGAGATTCAACAATGATGGAAAGACGTCAGCACCAGCACCCGTTGTTAAGGACGGAGAAAGACCACCTATCATATGCTTCAAATGCGGAGGGGAGGGGGACACATCAGTCCAAATTGCGCGATGCCATCCAAAGCATGTTATAATTGTGGAAGAGAAGGTCACTTAGCCCGATTTTGTCGTTTATCGAAGACAAATTCAGCTAGGATGTAGGCACCAAAGGCCGTCCCAGAAACGTCAAAGCCGGTAGTGCAAGGGAGAGCGTTTGTTGTGACCTCCCAGAGAGCGAGGAACCCGAATGAGGTCATCACAGGTAAGCTTATCATAAACTCTAATGAAGTCTATACTTTATTTGATACCGGTTCTACCCATTCTTTTATTTCTCCTTCTTGCGCTCATCGATTAAATTTGAATCCGGAGAAATTAGACTTTGACTTATCTGTGGAAACTCCGTTGGGAGAAACCTTCATTACATCCACTGTTTATAAGTCTTGTTTGGTTCAAATCGGTACCCTCACATTACCTGTCGATCTTATTTCATTGAAAATACTTGCATTTGACGTGATTCTAGGGATTGATTGGTTAACTACTCATTATGCAAAAATTGATTATTTTCGTGAGGTTGTTAGCTTTCATATTCCTAATCAACCTATTATGCGAATTCAAGCGACCAAACCATTAAGATCAATCACGATCATCTCAAGCCATAAAGCTATTCGTTTATTGAAAAACGGATGTCAAGCTTTCTTAGCTCATGTCACAGATTTAAACAAAAATACGTCAGCTTTGAATGATATTTCTGTTGTTAATAAATTTCCTGACGTATTCCCCGAAGAACTTCCTGGCCTACCCCCAGAGCGTGAAATTAAATTTTGTATCGACCTTGAACCCGGTACAAAACCCATTTCCAAAGCCTCATATCGAATGGCTCCTATTGAACTTCAGGAGTTAAAAACCCAACTGTAGGAATTGTTAGACATTGGCTTTATTCGTCCTAGTACTTCTCCTTGGGGTGCTCCTATTCTATTCGTGAAGAAGAAAGATGGGAGTATGCGACTTTGTATTGATTATCGGGAGTTGAATCATGTCACCATCAAAAATAGGTATCCATTGCCACGTATTGATGACTTGTTTGACCAGTTGCAAGGAGCCAAATTCTTTTCAAAGATTGATCTTCGTTCCAGATATCATCAATTGAAGATTAGAACCGATGACATTCCAAAGATGGCTTTCAGAACTCGGTACGGGCATTATGAATTCCTAGTCATGTCCTTTGGATTGACTAATGCTCCTGCTGCCTTCATGGATATGATGAACCGAGTATTCAAGGAATATTTGGATCACTTTGTGGTCGTCTTTATTGATGACATCCTTATTTATTCCTAAAGTCGTGAAGATCATGAGCAACACTTGAGGCTGACACTCCAAAAGCTTCGTGAATATAAGCTTTATGCCAAGTTAAAGAAATGCGAGTTCTGGCTTGAGGAAGTAGCATTCCTTGGGCACGTGGTATCAAGTCATGGAATATTTGTTGACCCAGCAAAGATTGAAGCTATTCAAAGCTGGGAGCAACCTAAATCAGTGACCGAAGTACATAGCTTTCACGGTTTAGCTGGTTATTATCGGAGATTCGTGGAAGGATTTTCTCGAATCGCTACTCCATTGACTCAGCTGACTCGGAAAGATACAAAGTTTGGTTGGAGCGAATAATGTAAGAAGAGTTTTCAAGAACTCAAGACGAGACTCATTTCAGCACCTGTTCTGACAATACCATCTGGCTCGGAGGGATTTGTCATCTACAGTGATGTTTCGGGCAAAGGGCTGGGATGTGTTCTCATGCAACATGGGAAAGTCATAGCCTATGTCTCACGATAACTCAAAGAATATGAGAGGAATTATCCTACTCATGATCTAGAGTTGGCAGCTGTTGTCTTTGCACTTAAAATTTGGAGGCATTACTTGTATGGGGAGAAAGTGGAGATCTTTACAGATCATAAAAGCCTCAAATATTTCTTCACTCAAAAGGAACTCAACATGCAACAACGACGTTGGCTTGAACTGTTGAAAGATTATGATCATACCATCCAATACCATCCTGGAAAAGCAAACGTGGTAGCTGACGCATTGAGTAGAAAATCACATGCAAGTACGAGTGCGATATTGTCAACGCAAGGGCCCATTTTGTGTGACTTGCAGAGGATGGAGATAGAGTTAAAAACTCCAGGGATGTGTGTGACGATGGCGAATATACGAGTAGAACCGACTTTAATCGATAAAGTTAAAGCTGCTCAAGCTACAGACCTGGAGCTGATGCGTATGAGGAAGAAAGTACAAGAGGGTGCTATGCCGGAAGCAAGAATCGATGAAGAAGGAATACTTCGAGTCAACTCCAGACTTTGTGTTCCTAACGACCCTGATTTAAAGTATAAAATCATGATGGAGGCGCACAATACACCGTTTGTAATCCATCCTGGGAGTACCAAAATGTATCATGATATTCGTCATACATTTTGGTGGAGCAATATGAAGAGAGAGATAGCGTTGTTTATCTCAAAGTGTCTAACTTGTCAACGAGTTAAAGCGGACCATCAAGTACCAAAAGGTCCATTGCAATCACTTGAAATTCCAGAATGGAAGTGGGAGCACATTACCATGGATTTCGTTACTGGTCTTCCTAAGGTTTCTCAAGGCATAGATGTGATTTGGGTCATTGTTGATAGATTGACCAAGTCTGCTCATTTCTTACCGATACGAGAAACTTATACACTTGAACGTCTTACTCGTATGTACATAAACGAGATTGTAAGACTGCATGGTATGCCGGTATCCATAGTTTCTGATCGAGACCCAAGATTTACTTCACGATTTTGGGTTAGTTTGCAAAAAGCTATGGGCACAGACTTACGTTTTAGCTCGGCATATCATCCTCAGACGGACGGACAGTCGGAGAGGAATATTCAAACTCTCGAAGATCTATTAAGACTTTGTGTCCTTGATTTCAAGGGAAGTTGGGACAAGTTCTTACCATTGGTGGAGTTTTTCTACAACAACAGTTATCAAGCAAGTATTGGCATGGCTCCATTCGAAGCGTTGTATGGAAGAAAGTGTCGTTCTCCAGTATGCTGGGATGAGGTGGGTGAAGCAACGTTGTTGGGACCGGAGTTGGTACGTATGACTACGGAAAAGATTCAAACGATCCGACAACGTATAAAAACCTCAAAAAATCGACAAAAGAGTTATGTTGATCTTCATCGAAAGGACGTGGAATTCAATATAGGAGATCATGTGTTGTTACGTGTTACTCCATGGAAAGGAGCTACAAGATTTGGAAAGAGAGGAAAACTCAATCCTTGATTCATCGGTCCATTTTTAATCCTCGATCGAGTAGGAACTGTGGCCTATAGACTCGCTTTACCGCCAAGTATGTCTCGTGTTCATAACGTTTTTCACATATCCATGTTACGTAAATATGTGAAAGACCCGAACCACATTATTGAGTTAGAACCGGATGAAATAGCGGAAGATTTGACGTATGAAGAGGTTCCTGTTCAAATCTTGGATAAGAAGGAACATATTCTACGCTCCAAGGTTATATCTCAAGTCAAAGTGTTGTGGAGAAACCACGATGTTGAGGAAATGACTTGGGAGTTAGAATCTGAAATAAAATCAAGGTATCCTTACCTCTTTGACATACCAGGTACGTACCCTAATTTCGAGGGCGAAATTTCATAAGAATGAGAGGTTGTAAGACCCCAGTTTTTTTAAATAAAGATGAATTTTCTATAATTATTATTTTTGAATATTATGGAATAAATTTGATATAATGTTATAGTTGTGGGTAATATTTATAAATGTTGCAAAGTACGCAAGTTGTTATAAAATATTTGTTTGGTCGGGGAATATTCTTTTTGTCGGGGAATATTCGTACGACGGCACAATCATTAGTGGACCCCACAACGGAATTATTATCGGATTGAGAAAACGACAAAAAATACTTTATAAAAATAACGGCGGAGGTGTTATTGTTAAAATTGTTGAACTACTTGATAGTAAAAGTACAGTAATACGCGTGGTTGTATAGTAGCACACAGTATTGATTATTGATGCTTACGTGAGAAGTCACTTAGCTATACTCAATTATTGCTACAGTAATTGTTGCATCATATATTTTATATTATTGATTCAATTATTGTCACAGTATCATCTGTATAATATGTTATATTATTAAATCAATAATTGAGACGTTTGTGGTAAGTTTGGTTATTTTATGGGGGGGCCATATGTCATCATCTAAGAGTCTCATTCCTCAATAGTAATTACCTTCGTCAATAGTAATTACCTTCGTCAATAGTAATTATTTTCGTCAATAGTAATTATTTTCGTCAATAGTAATTACCTTCGTCAATAGTAATTACCTTCGTAAATAGTAATTACCTTTACCAGACGTCAAACCACTTGTCGTTTCACATTACAGGCGTCGAACCAATTGTTATTTCACATTACAGGCATCAAACCACTTTTCTTTTCACATCACCAGTCGTCAAACCACTTGCCTTTTCACATGGCAAGTGTTAAGCTAGAAATCTTCTATAAATAGAGGCTTAGTGCTTCATTATTTTTCACGAATTCATTCAAGCTATAGAGAGAGAAAGTATAGAGAGAATAAGAGAGAAAGAAGAAGAGTATTCGGTTACTACACTATTGCAGTATTCAATCTCCTAATAAGGTAAGGGGTGTTATTCTTTCTTCTTGAAGAGAACTTATGTTATTCCATTCTTTGTTATTCTGTTGGAATAACCTGTAAAAGTGGCATACCCTATACATGACCTGTATGCGCGGTATACCCTATACTTGGTGAAATCCTTATGTTATTCCATTCATTGTTATTATGTTACTGTATAATGTTGTCAAATTTGGAGAGTCGGATTTTGGCATTTTCGGAGCCTAATTTCATTAGAAACGGATCAACGATCAAAAGTCACAAGCTTTGCTGGTGAACTGCATAGTTTTTGGTCAAATTCCATCATTTAGGCCTTCAAAACTGCATGTAAAAATTTGGTTTATTTTCTGGTTACTAAGATTATGTAGTTTGGTTACTGTCTAATATTGATTTGATTACTTTATAATATTTATTTAGTTATCAGACAATGGAGACTGACAGTAACCAATACAACAAATTTTATTGTTTACAGGAATATATAATTGTTTAATGTTAGTAACCATTAACCACATGGTTGGTAACATTTTTGATGGTGTACAGTAACCAAAATTGATGTTGATTAACAAAGTCAGTATACTGACTGTTTTGATAACAAAGTCAGTATTCTGGCTGTGTAACATTATATTGTCTAATGCTGACTTGGTTACTGACTAATGCTGAATTGGTTACTGCATTATATTACTAATTAATGCTGACTTGGTTACTGACTAATGTTGATTTGGTTACTAAGTAATATTATATTAGTTACTGACTAATGCTGACTTGCTTACTGTGTAACACTATAATGGTTCTTGACTAATTCTGAATTGGTTACTGTATAAAATTATAATGCTGACTTGGTTACTGTGTAAAAATATTATTTAGTGACTCATGCTGACTTGGTTACTAACTAATGCAAACTTAATTACTGCAATGATTAATTGGTTACTGTATTATTGGTTGCTGAAGCATATTAATGTATACTTCTACTTATGTTTTTTATATTAATGGTTACTTGTTAGCCAAATTGGTTACATTCTTACAAAAGTATGCCTTTAGTTGGTAACAAACAAATTACACTGGTTATTTTTTACTATAAAATGCAATGAAAAATATGTTTATGTTCTGGTTAATAAATAGACATATCTTGGTTACTGTATAATATATATTTAGATATTGTAAGGTGTTTATTTGGTTACTCTATAATGTTATTGAGTTTTATAATTGTTTCTTTTATATTGGTGGTTACTTATTAACTACATTGGTTACCTTCATACAACTGTTATTCTGATTATATATATTGGTTGTTGTATACTATTTAATTGGTTACAGAATAATATTTATTTGGTTGCAGTGACAATTTGACAATCTCTGTCAAGTTTGGAGTGTCGGATTTGGGCATTTTCGGAGCCTAATTTCATTGGAAACGGGTCAACGATCCAAAGTCACCAGCTTTGCTGGTGAACTGCAGGGCTTTTTGGTCAAATTCTATCATTTAGGCCTTCAAAATTGCATGTAAAAATGTAGTTTATATTCTGGTTACTAAGATTATGTAATTTGGTTATTGTCTAATATTGATTTGGTTACTTTACAATGTTTATTCAGTTGTTATACAATAGAGACTGACAGTAAACAATATACAAATTTAATTATTTACAGGAATATATAATTGTATACTGTTAGTAACCATTAACCACATGGTTGGTAACATTTTTGATGGTGTATAATAACTAAAATTGATGTTGATTAATATTTTAATTTTTTATTCCATCATGAGTTATCAATATAAAGTAAACATATACATTGAACAATTGGTAACTGTTCTGAAACATTTTTATGTAAATTTGGTTACCCATATAAAATAAAATAGTTACCTCTATATTCATATTTAGTTACCAACTGGCATTGACCATTTCCAAATAATTTTTATAACTACGTAATTTAAAAGTATCCATCAGTTAGATAAATGGGAACCCTCACATGTAGATTAAGCACTTGATAATTGTTCTGATATAAGTTTTTAATTATTTGGTTACTAACAAAAACTAAACTGGTTACCCTTATATGCAAGTTCGGTTACCAACTGCACCTCTTAAACTATTTTTATTTTAATATGAGATCTATAACTGACCATCATATGTATAAATGAGAACTCTTAATTGGAGTTTCTTATTCTATCATGATGACATAGTATAAATAAAACATATACATTTAACACTTTATAATAGTCTTGATACAAGCTTATAATTATCTGGTTACTAATAATCTTGTAACTATATCTATGATAATTATTTGGTTACTAACATGCCTGTAGATAAATAGGACACTCACACATGTACATTTAACAATTGATGTTTGTCCTGATACAAGCTTGTAACTATCTGGTTACTAATAACAGTAACCATAATGTAACATAATAAAACAGTAACCACATAATTATATGATAGTAACCAGAACAGGTTTTAATGGTAACCAAATCAGAAACATCATGTAATGAAACCCAATTTAGACAATCCATGTATACTAAATAATTACATATTAACCAGAATAAAAAATAAAAGTATCTGAAATCCCACATTGAGGACACAATAATAATAGTCAAACCATAAGTAACAGTAACCAAACATAATAAAGAAGTAACCAAATAGTTATATGAAAGTAACCAGAACATGTTTTAATGGTAACCAAAACAGAAACAACCTGTATGTCCAACCAAGTTTAGGCAACCCATGTATACTCTCACATGTACTTTTAACCATAACTTTTTCAATGAATTTTCTAGAAGAGCATAACCCTTGTAGAATATATTTGAAGGAATTTAAAAAAAATAATACATCAATGTATACTAAGCAAATATATGGTTTATTATGACTTGAGTTTATTATTTACAAAAATAAAACATCCACAAACTAATGATGCCTTAAACTTCTCCAACTGACTTGAGTTCAATTTCTTGGTAATAATGCTGGAGACTTCCATGTCACACCAATATATAATTTTTCCAGTGAATTTTTTGTTGCATTCCTCGTAGTAAAGATCTCATAACTGCAAATAAACAAAATCAGATTTACACAGTCATTAGTAACCAGATATAAACAATATTTATAACATAAACAGTTACGTAGTGACCAACAAATAAAAGCATACTAACCAAAACATAATATAACAATTACACAGTAGCCAAAACAGACTATAACAAATAACCAACATCCCACATTGACTGCACAATAATAGTTATCATATCATAATATAACATTAACCATACCATAATAAAGCAGTAACCAAAAAGTTATATTATATAATCTAATGGTGACCAAAATATAAACAACATGCAGTACATACCATATTATGCAGTAAACAAATAGTTATATATAATATTAACCAAAACATAATTTAAAGGTCACCAAAACAAAAACATGTATACCAAAAAATATATTAAAGAAGTAACCAAACAGTTATATGATAGTAACCAAACCATATTTTAATGGTAACCAACACATAAACAATATGTATACCAAACCCAGTTTAGTCAACCAAGGTATAATAAGCAAATACATTGGAACCAAAACAATATATAAAAGTAACTAAAATCCCAATTGAGAAAAAAAAATGGTATCCAAATCATAAGCCAACAACAACAAAAAATATACTAATGAAATAACCAAACAGTTATATGTTAGTAACCAAAACACATATTAATGGTAACCAATACATAAACAACATATAGACCAAACACAGTTTAGTCAACCCATATACTAAGCAAATACATGGTAACCAGAACAACAAAAAATAGTAACCAAAATCCCAACTCAAGGAAACAAAAATAGAATCCAAATCAGAAATTAACAATAACAAAAAACATACTAAAGAAGTAACCAAATATTTATATGATAATAACCAAAAAATATTTTAATGGTAACCAATACATAAACAACATGTACACCAAAACCAGTTTAGTCAACCATGTATACTAAGAAAATACATGGTAACCATAACAACATAAAAAAGTAACCAAAATACCAAATCAAGGTAACAAAAATGGTATCCGAATCACAAGCTAACAGTAACCAAAACATTATGCAGAAGTAACCAAACAGTTATATGATGGTAATAATAACAAAATTTAAATTAGCAAACCTTTAAAAAAATCTGGGTTGAAAATATCTTCTGGCTATGAACTTGAGCTTCTGTCTTAACTACAGGAATATCAAAATCAGAATCCAACTCCACAAACCCAAACAAATTTCTTCAAGTCCTTCATAGAATTACCCTCTGTGATTCTTTTCCTCTTTCCATCCTTCTTCCTTGTATCAACCATTCTATACAAAACATAAAAACAACGCAAATCCAAACAATTAATACCCCATTCTGTTAGAAACATAGCGTATATATATGATCATATTGACAATTAATTAGTAGAATGAGAATTAACAGAAATTAGAAGCATACCTTAGAGAGAAACCAGAATCCTTTCAGTTGTGAGAGAGTTGGAGAGTAAAAATCACGTATTAGCCTGAAAGTCACGTATTCAATTTTCTGTCAGAGTTGAGAGACTATGGTATTGCGGCGGCGGCGACGGAAGAGGACGACGACGATGCTTAGAGAGGAGAGAGAGAAGTAGTAAGGGAGAAAAGAGAGAAATAGTAAGGGCGTAGATAGAGAGAGACCGAAGGAAGATGAAAACTAATTTGTTATGTTAGCTCATTAATATTAATCACTTAATTTAAGTCCCTTAATTTAAGGACTCTTAATTGTATTAGTATTGTAAATATATATGATGAAGTGTCATATTTTTGTAATTATTTTATGAATGTATGATTTTTGTAATTACTTTTAAAAATGTACTATAATATGTAATTGTTCCTTAATTTTATCTAACAATTTAAAAATGAGATGATACATATATAAAATATCATCTTGCTAAATGTTATGTTTAAAACTATATTTTCATATTAAAATAATTTATAATTAAAAGCACAAATTTTTTTGTCTCACATTATTTTATTAAATTAATTTTCTAATTACGTTAAAGTTCATTAATGCGTAAAATTTTAAGATATTATGTGGTTTAATTATATTAGTTTTAAATGTAAATTTTCCTATTAAATAGTGTAATAACTAAATTAACTATCATTAAAATTTAAAATCTCATCAAATTATATTGTTTAATTGTATTTATATTTACTGTAAATTTAGTTTAATAAGTAATTTTTTAAAAAAAAATTACTAAATTAGTATCACTAACTAGCAAGTAAAATGTCGGAGCAACAAAGAAAAAGAAAAAAAAAGTTGTTAATTTAAAATCATACGATACCATTAATAAAAGAAAGATATTATTATTAATATAACCCAGGTAAATTAAGATCTCTCTCTTGAAAACCGTAAGAACTTGTCAATTACAGCGGTAAAAACAAGTGCAGGACGCACCAACCAAACTGTTGATACATACTCCAATTCCATTGTGTTTCTCGATGCACAACTTGAAACAGTCTGAAAATTGACAATCATTTGGCTTTAACACGTCGTTGCATGGGAAAAAATTATTCCCTCGAGGCATCGCCAATGTAACTGCAAAAAAAATAACGAGAATTTTATAAGTTCGAGCGGGAAGTGGTTAGTATGAAATTAATTGTGTTCAATTAATTAATACAGTATCGACACGTGTGTCAGTATTTTATTAGTCAATTGACCAATTTACCATGAAATTAACTTCATGGTTACTTAATTTTGCTCAATTGACTAATACAATATCGACACGCAAGCCGGAATATGAACTCTCTCCACGTGTCAGCATTGTATTGGTCAATTGACCAACTTACCATGAAGTTAACTTTATGGTAACTTAATTTTGCTCAATTGACTCATACAGTGCCGACACGCAGGCCGAAAGGTGATCTCTCTCCGCGTGTCATCATTTTATTGGTCAATTTGATCAACTTACCATTAAGTTAACTTCATGGTAACCAGATCCGTTCGAGCGAGGGGGAAGAGAGAAAGAGAACATTTAGTATTATTTATTTATTTTTTACAGAAAAAAAAAACATAATTTTAAGTTGATTATTTCAAACTTGTAGAAGAAAGTTGCAAGAGTTACCTGAGAAAAAAATAGCAATGAGACAGAAACAGAGGGAAAATTGCTTTTCCATCAAAAGATATTTGAGTATAAAGTTGTGAGTTGTTTGTTTTCCACTAATTCACTAATTTGTGAGAGCAATCCTATAAGGTTGGTGCATTTATAGGGTAACACAAGATGGGTCCCACTTTGACATTTTTAAACAAAATTGAGTAATTATATTTACAAGATGGGTCCCACTTTGACTTTTTGAAACAAGAATTGAGTTATTTTCGAATTCAAATGAATTTTGACTAATTTTACCATTTAAGTCGATTCAATTGCAACATTTTGTGAATTGAGTTTTTAAAGACAAATGATACATTTTTTTTTGGCTATGTATTTAATGTTTTATAAAAGCGAATACGAAAAATCTCAGATATTATTATATTAATGATTTTTTTTTATATAACATTGTAGGAGTAAGTATGCATAACTTAAAATTTTATTTAATACGTTGCCTAATTAATTATATTAGGTATAAAATATCAATTGTCTTTTTTTAGGGAAATTCATTTATAATTGTCTTTTTAGATAAATTATTTTGTGTCGTTTGTAAATTTTAAATTTGAATTAAATCTTAACTTTTCATCTCTAAACATTAATTACATATTCGTACGGTAATAATAATCAAGACTTTTCATCCACCATTAATAAATGAGAATTGATATTTTCATAAATAAATTTAATAGTTCTATAAATCTCTCACATGATGTGGCTCCACTTATTATTATATGGAGAGAAGCTATCAAATTTATTTGTGTAAATATTAATTCTCTTGACAAATAACAACCAACTTCTCTAATCCACAACCACTATCTTCACTAATCAATGAACCTTCAACAGATTCACATGTATTTTTAAAAATTTGATTTTTTGGTTGAAACCGGTACAGGCGGTACCGATTTTTTTCGGTTTCAATTTTTTCGGTACCGATTTTTCAGTTTTTTATACTTTTCGGTACCTGTAGCGGTAATAGAAATTTTGAATTCGGTAAAACCGAAAAATCGAAAAAAAAAAACGAAAGTCTCTAATTTTGTAATATTGCTCAGGACATAATTACTAGCACAGTAGCTTGAATTACTAGCACAGTAACCGAAAGTCTCTATTTACTAACATAAATAATAGTAGCTTGAATTACTAGCACAATAGCTTGAATTACTAACATAAATACTAGCACAGTAACCGAAAGTCTCTAATTTTGTAATATTGCTCACAGTAGTTTTTTTTGGATATTGGTGAATTACTAGCACATAGAACAGTAGCTTGAGCCTTGACTAGCTTAAACATTGTAGATGATTTCTTAGTTTTAAATTTTTTTTGTTAATATATTATAAAAAATTATTTAATTATTATTATTTATTAATAATTATAAATATTACCATGCATGCGGTATAACCGAAAATCGAACCAAAAAAATCGATACCGCTTTTGTACAGAACTGGTACCGAAATCGGTAATTCGGTACCGATTTCGGTTCTTGTTTTTGCGGTTATTGTGGTTCGGTACCGGTTCGATTTTTTACCGATGAACACCCCTAGTTGGCCCTACTAAGTTAATATATATAAAATAAAATAAAAAATATCTTTATTTTGGGAATATTATATTTCCTTGGTCCAACAAAAAAATACTTGAGTGCCATTTTTACATCAACTAATAATATCAAGTTAAAGTAGAGAATGTAAAATAAATTTTATTTTATCTTCAGATTTTTTCCAATACAATATTAATGGACCCCATATATATACATGGTTAAATACACTTTTCTCCACTCTAGTCGACCTCAGTTTACAAATGCATCATTGAACTGAAATTTTTTATGGTCAACTCATTAAACTATAATTTTTTTACAAAAATTAAAATTTATGTCTAAAACTGTTATAAGTTAACGGAATGTTGATGTGGCACCAACTAGTCAATAATTAAAAACACAACAACTGTTAACTCTATAAAAATAGTTAACTAAAATATAAATTAAATTAATGTACATAACAAATAATTAAATTAATTAATAATAAATATATTAATGTAAAATTTTTGCAAACATATTTATATAAAATTAATGAACTTATATTATTTTTTAATTTTTAAATATTTTAAGTTCACTTTAAAAATATAATTTATCTAATATTATAAAATGGAGGGATTATTATTATTATTATTATTATAATTAGTATTACTTTTATTATAATTATATTTATTATTATAATTATAATATTTAAAAACAAATTACTACCAAAATAATAATTATTATTATAATTATAAGTATTATAATTATAATTATAATTATAATTATAATTTTTATCATAATTATAATTATAATTATAATTATTATTACTTTTATTATAATAATAATTATTATTATAATTATAATATTTAAAAACAAATTATTACTAATATAATCATTATATTTTACAAAACAAATTAAACTAAAAGAAAAAATTAAAGCTTAACGTAAAAACATAAAAAGAAAATTTGGGAAACTAAAATCATATTAAAAGAATAAATTAAAGTTTATCATTCATTCAGTAGGTACAGGTAGTGCAAAATCATCAAATTCATCATTCAGTTGAACCAAAACTAAAAGAACAATCTGATTAGATGACATATACATCGATAATCTCTTCACAAAACAGGTAAAAACACAGATATCACAGATAGCATTAAAGAACAATTACATCCAAATATTTGTTACGAACTCTGTTTTTCAACATGAACATATGTTTCCAGCTTGCACATCCAATTTTCTCACAATTGGGTTATCACCAGAAATGGCTAATCCTGCCTATTTTAAATTCAGTCCATTACAAAAAGTGGTTAAATGTTGTGGACTAGATTTAGGAGTAAACCCGCCGATATGGCACTTAGAAGATGTAAGACCCCGAATTTTATGAAATAAAAGTATTCAATTTTTCTTATAATTACAATTTAGTAAATGGTTAAATTGATAAAAGTTAAAGTTAAGAGTGATATATGAAATTTTTTTCAAAATATGCAAGTGGTTATAAAATATTCTTTCTGTCGGGGAATATTCGTTTGGTCGTGGAATATTCTTTCTGTTGGAGAATATTCATACCACAGCGCAACCATTTGTGGGCCCCATAACTGATAACTGTCGGATGAAAAAACGACAAATTTGAGTTTTTATAAATAACGGCATAATCGTTACCGTTAACACTGTTGGAATACCCGGTGGGTAAAGTAAAGTAATACGCGTTGTTGCACAGTATCACACGGTTTTACACAGTATTGTTGAATTATTAATTCTTATGTAAAAAGGCATTACTCAATAATTGTTACAGTAGTTACTGTTCAGTATTTTATTTTATTGATTCAATAATTGCTGCGTTGATATTTTATATTACTGTTGTTTCAATAATTGTCACTACACAGTATTTTTCATTATCGGAGCAATAATTCATATTATCTGAATAATATTATTAGAAAACATTATTAGTAATGTCTAGAAAGTTCTGTCTAAAGAGAGGGTTAGTAACCTAATTGCGCGCCAGTATGGAGAAATCTTTATTGGAAAGTCACCTCTTTCCTGGGAACGGCCTGGTTGCCAGTACTATGATTCTGTAATATTATTTGTGAATAATTAATTATTGATTTATTTGATAAGAAAAATATTAATTTTATGTGGATATAGATTGAGAAAATTTTTAAAGTGATAATTGTTAAAAATTGATATTTTATTTTTTTTGATAAAATAATATTTTATTATATTATTATAATATAATAATGGGGATATTTTTACAATGAATGTGGAATATATGAGAATATGAGAATGAGGAGTATTTTTGTTGCAAAAGTTATTTAAAACATGTTAAACATGTCAGTGGGCCCATTTCTTGACTGAAATTTGATTATAGCCTGTAAAATCTCCCATTTATGGATTTCGGTCAATTTCTTTTTGGAATTTGAAAAAACTTTCTTCTGCAAAGTTGTAGAGAATTGAATTTTCTATAAAAATTCGTGAGATTCGAATTTTCTGATAAAAGGGCTATTTATTATGAATTATTGAAGTTCTGAAGTTCGGAAATAATTAATTTTTGAAGTTTTAATTATTTTTAATAAGAAAAACGTTTTTTTTACATTTTTGGGACTCATTTAACATGTGTTAGGATGGCTGATTTCAGATGCTAGGTGTGCGTTGGAAATTTATATAAATATATTATTAATTTATTAAATTTTCTGCTTTGGTGTTCTAAGTATTTTCTTATAAATAGGGTGCTTAGTTTAGAATTGAAAATCATACCAGAAACTGAAGTTTTCTCTCTATTTCTCTCTTTATAATATCGAGCGTATTTTGTGAGTATTTTAGTACTTTGAGTATTGCTATACGGAGCAAGTTCTTTTAGCACTATCCAGTATTCCAGTCAGAAGTACTATTCTTTCTGAGGTAAGGGAGATTATTTTCTTCATAAATAATATTATTTCTTCAATATCATTATGCCAAAATATTGATTTGAGTTTTTATCAAATTTGGAACTTTTTCATGTCGGGGTTACTATTCATGAGTTACTATTCACGAGTTACTATTCATGAGTACTATTCACAAAGCGTGATGATGTTTTTTTTGAAATTTCTATCTTTTGGTGTCGGAGTTACTATTCACGTATACGACACTATTTACCGGAAAAATAAAATTTTCTTCTTTTTGTCCAAAATATCTATTCTGGATACTAGCTTTGATTGTATCCATGTTTTGATCATTCTTAAATTTTACTCCACTATGATTATTTATGAGATATTTTTGGACATGAAATAGCTGAAATACGAATCCTTAATATTTATTCTTTTGTTTCACTGGATTCGTTTTCTTTAAAATATTTTTCATCATCCTCAGTCCTAAATGAGGATATAACTAAATATCTTTGGCCTGTAGTGCAAAGATGAATAATTTCTGATGAATATCTTTGGTTAGTAGTGCAAAGATGAACATGTGTTTAGATGAACATAACCAACTGATGAATATCTTTGGCCAGTAGTGCAAAGATGAACAGGTGTTTAGATGAACATAACCAACTGATGAATGTCTTTGGCCTGTAGTGCAAAGATGACCTGTTGTTGAATATCTTTGGCCTGTAGTGCAAAGATGAACTGTTGATGAATATCTTTGGCCGTAGTGCAAAGATGGATTTATTAGTATGATTATGAACAAGAACTGTGATTTGGTATAATCATGATCTTTGATTTTTCAGGTAAAGACAGGTGATGAAAGTTATCTTTGTCTTGAATGCGAAGAGAAATTTAGAATCACAATTATAATTATGAGTTATTCATATGATTGTGGACCAGAACTGTTGATTGATGTTACAGGGATAAAACATTGTTGGTGGATTTTTAACAGGGAGAAGATAATAGATTTTATGGTCTATTTGACTCTTCTAATGGATTGCTCGTTCCGCTGCAACTATGGTTGAAAAGTTTTATCATCTACCATATGTTCTAAATCTCTGATATATTAATGTTGAAAGTTATTGATAATTTATTTATCTTTAGTCATGATATTCTTTACTGAGCTAGTTGTGCTCACCCTTTTGCTTCACAATTCCTTTCAGGTAATAAAATTGTAGCTGGGTCGAGTAGGGGATTACAAGGGAATAGAACGGTGGTCTATAGAGGTTGAGGGTGAGGTGAATTTAACTTGGAAATGTGTTTTGCTACTATCATACAAGATGTCTAATGACATATAACCTCGTATCATCATAAGACAGGGTTGTGCTCATCCACTTGTCGAGTATATTTACAAGCACTACCTATATAATCTTGGTGTTTGTTTGGAGTTTAATTCCCAATTAGAGACAGTGGAGATAATGATATGTCAAGAGAAGACTCACCATTGGGAAGAATATGATAGTAATCTTCTCATTTTTCTTTGGGGTCTATTGGGTCAACCAAGGATAATTTTGTGGCCATATGATATCTATCATAACCTAGAAGCATGGCCTCCCATGTACGAAGGTTTCCTTGAGCACTTCCCAAAGATTCTAATTTCTAAAACAGTTTTCGACTATACCTTTATGTGTGGTGTCATTATGAGGTGTTGTCCACGGTTGGGACATGAGTCATAGTTGATATATATTTGTATCCAAACTCACAGTATATGTGTTGTTGTATTTTGCATGATAATTATTATAATAAAGTTGTAGTTGTTTTCTGTACCATATTATTGGCGACTCAAAATAGGTTGGTTGGATTGGACCTATTTTGGGGGCGTTACATTTGGTATTAGAGCTTAGAGATATGGTCTCTGGCGGAGATCGGGGAATATAACTAGGAGGAGAGAGATGAGTAAATCCTTCGCTAGTGTGTCATACCTAAGCTTATTTGTTGGTCAGTCATAATATCGGGATATTATGTGATATGTTAACTTGTTTAATTAACCCTTTTATTTTATGACAGTATTTGAGAATGGCTGCTGAGAATGTTAACAATGGAGTGAATGAGACCGTGGGGATACCTCTAATCACCAACCAGGATAATGTGATGTCAGGCGAAGAAGGAATTAGAGAAATTCATGTGGTGAGTGAACAATTGATCGTTGCACCCGAGATTGTAAGACCCCAACTTATTATTAATGAAATTTAATTTTCTCTATTTATTATTTTAAAATAGTAAGGGTTGATTTGATTAATGTGGATAATTATGGGTAAAATACGCAAATATTTCAAAATAAGCAAGTGGTTATAAAATATTTATTTTTATCGGGGAATATTCGTTTGGTCGTGGAATATTTGTACTGTCAGGGAATATTCGTACGACAGCGCAGCCATGTGTGGGCCCCATAAAGGAAAGCGATTGGATGAAGAAAACGACAAATATAAGTTATTTAAAAATAACGGCGTAGTTGTTACCGTTAATACTGTTAAAATACTCGGTGGTTAAAACACAGTAGCACGCGGTATTGCACCAATTATTGATTCTTACGTAAGAAGACACTACTCAATAATGGTTACAGTAATTACTGTTCAGTATTTTATTTTATTGATTTAATAATTGCTGCGTTGATATTTTATATTGCTGTTGTTTCAATAATTGTCATTACACAGTATTTTCATTATTGAAGCAATAATTCATATTATCTGAATAATATTATTAGATAACATTATTGGCAATGTCTAGAAAGTTCTATCTAAGGAGAGGTTTGGTCACCTAATTGTGCGCCAGTAAGGAGAAATTCTTATTGGAAAGCCCCCTCTTTCCTGGGAACGGCCTGGTTGCCAGTACTGTGATTCTGTAATATTATTTGTGAATAATTAATTATTGATTTATATGATGAGGAAAATATTGATTTTATATGAATATAGATGGAGAAAATTTTTAATGTGACAATTGTTGAAAATTAATCTTTTTTGATAAAATAATTCATTTAAATATATTATTTTAATAATATATTAACGGTGATATTTCTATAAAAATTTGCGAGATTCGATTTTTCTGATAAAAGGGCTATTTATTATGAATTATTGAAGTTCTGAAGCTCCGAAATAATTGATTTTTGGAAATTTAAAATATTTTTAATAAGAAAAATGTTTTTTTTTATTTAGGCAAGGTGAGTCACTCTTGATGGCTGATGGTTTGAATCAGATTTTGTGTACGTAGGAATTTAATAAATATATATTAATATTTTATTAAATTTTCTACTTTAGTGTTCTAAGCATTTTCCTATAAATAGGGTGCTTAGGTTAGAATTGAAAATCACACCAGAAACTGAAGTTTTCTCTCTCTATATTATCGAGCGTATTCTTGTGAGTATTTTGAGTATATTTTGAGTATTGCTATACGGTGCAAGTTCAAGTCATAGCCTATATCCGGTGTTTCAGCTAAAAGTACTGATCTTTCGAGGTAAGGGATATTTTTTTTTTAAAATGATATTATTTCTTCTAATATCATTATGCCGAAGTATTGATCTGAACTTTTAATCAAATTTGAAACTTTTTGTGTCGGAGTTACTATTCACGTATACGGCACTATTCACGTAAACGACACTATTCACGAATACGGCACTATTCATCAAAAAATGAAAATTTTCTTTTTCGTCTAAAATATCTATTGTGGATACTAGCTTTGATTGTATCCATGTTTTGATCATTCTTGAATTTTACACCACTATGATTATTTTTGAGGTATTTTTGGACATGGTTAAAACAAAGTACGAATCCTTAATCCTTAATCCTTGTCATTTTGTTTAACTGGATTCGTTTCTTTAAAAATATTTTTTATCATCTTCAGTCCTAAATGATGATATAATTGAATATCTTTGGCCTGTAGTGCAAAGATGAATGATTTTTGATGAATATCTTTGGCCCATAGTGCAAAGATGAACATGTGTTTAGATGAATATGACCAACTGATGAATATCTTTGGCCTGTAGTGCAAAGATGAATATTTGATTCCAGATATATATTAATTGATGTTACAGGGATAAAATAAAGATGATGGACTACTAAATTCATAGATATTAGTAGATTTCATCCTCTACGTAACTCTTCTATGAATTAATATTTTCCGCTGCGAATATTGATTTAAAACTTGTTGTCTATTGTATTCTATTAGATTTTTCCCTGTTGAAGACTAACGATAATTTGTTGTATATTATCTTAGTCATAATATTCTTTACTGGGCTAGTTGAGCTCACCCTTTTCCTTTTTGTTCCATTTTTCTTCTCAGGAGGCGAGAATTTAGCGAGTATGAGTCGGGGTATGGAATGAAGGTTCTAGATAGAGTTGTTTAGTAGTCCCCACCATTTTTGTAAAATAATGTATCAATAAATGTGATGAGGATTTATTTGAGTATAGATATTGTCTAGAAGATAATATTTGTATTCAAACTCACAGTTTTACTGTTGTAATAATAAAGTTGTAGTTGTTTCTGTACCATGTATTGACAACTCAGAATGGGTGATGTATACCTATTTTGGGGGCGTCACAGTTGGTATCAGAGCTTAGGGATATGATCTCTGGCGGAGATCGGGGAATAGAACTAGGAGGGGAGAGACGAGTGAATCCTTCGCTAGTGTGTCCTACCTAAGCTTATTTGTTAGTTGGTCAGTATATAGGGCTATTATGTGATATATTGATTTCTTTAATTAACCCTTGTTTTATGACAGTATTTGAGAATGTCGACTGAGAATATTAACAGTGGAAATAAAATCGTGGAGACGCTTGTACTCACCAACGAGGAGAACGTGCAACAGGCTGGCAATGTTCTTCTTGTGAACAACACCATTGAGGAGATGATGAACGAGGGGATGTTTAGAAGCTTTTTGCAGTTCATGAAAAATCAGACGAAGGAGACTCGTGTTCAAAATACAGGAGGAAATGATAGCAATTCACGGGTTATCACAGCCAAGCAGTTTAAAGAGTTGGGACCACCAGAATTTAAGGGAAAGCCAGATCCGATCATGGAGGAAACATGGGTCAAGTAAATTACCAAGATATTCGATGTCTTGGGATGCACAGAGGAACAGAAGGTTCCATTCGCCACCTTTATGTTCCGTGGCGAGGCAGACTACTGGTGGGAGTCTGTGAAGCGTTCCCATCCAGCCGCACTCAGCATGTCTTGGGAGACGTTTCAGAAACTATTCAATGACAAGTACTTTCCTGAAAGTGTTCGTCATATGAAGGAAGTGGAGTTCATCAGATTAGAACAAAATAACATGACGGTGTCTCAGTACAAGCCAAAGTTTGCAGAGTTATCCAGGTTTGCACCTCATTTGGTGGAGAATGAGGAATGTATGACACAAATGTTTCTGAGAGGTTTGAAACCCGGCATACGACAATATCTCATTTCTCATAAATTTTCTCTCTATTCAGATGTTGTAAACAAGGCTCAATTATTAGAGAGAGATAACGAGTACGGTCAACCGAGGGACCACAATCATGAACATACCGGAGATAGCAGTCAACAAAACAACGATAATCAGCGGAGAAAGAAAAAGACGGACAAAAATGGTAACCACTCTGGTGGTAATCATAGCCATGAAAATAGAAGAAGCGAGTCAGGAGGAGATTTTAAAAAGAGGAGATTTAACAACGACCATGTGAAGACGACAGTGCCGGCAGCAACTGGTTCTAAGGGAGGAGAACGACCACCGGTCATATGCTATAAATGCGGGAAAGAGGGATATATCAGTCCAAACTGCCCACAACAGTTCAAGGTATACTATAATTGTGGAAAGGAAGGACATATCGCTCGAGATTGTACGGTAGCAAAACCTAATTCAGCGGGGACGGTCACTCAAAAGACTGTCCCAGAAAAGTCAAAGTCAACGGTTCCTGGAAGAGCGTTTGTTGTGACTGGTCAAAATGCGAGGAACCCAAACGAGGTGATCACGGGTAAGCTATTTATAAATTCTTGCGAAGTTTATACCTTACTTGATTCCGGTGCTACCCATTCATTTATCTCTCCTGCTTGTGCTCAACGTTTGAACTTGACTCCGGAGAAATTAGACTTTGACCTATCTGTTGAAACTCCATTAAGAGAAACTTTCATCACATTCACTGTTTATAAATCTTGTCTAATCCAAGTTGGCACCATTACATTACCTGTTGACCTTATCTCTTTAAAGATACTTGCTTTTGATGTGATTTTAGGGATTGATTGGTTAACTACTCATCATGCCAAAATTGATTGTTTTCGTAAGGTTGTTAGTTTTTATATTCCTAATCAATCTGTTGTTCGAAATTCAGGCAACTAAACCATTAAAATCAATCACTGTCATATCTAATCATAAAGCTATTCGTTTATTGAAAAATGGATGTCAAGCTTTCTTAGCCCATGTTATGGATTTGAATAAAGACTCGTCAAATTTGAATAATATTCCTATTGTTATTGACTTTCCTGACGTATTTCCTGAAGAACTTCCCGGTCTACCCCCAGAACGTGAAGTTGAATTCTTTATTGATCTAGAAACTGGTACAAAGCCCATTTTTAAAACCCCATATCGAATGGCTCCTATTGAACTTCAGGAGTTAAAGGTTCGACTACAGGAATTGTTGGACATCGGTTTCATTCGTCCTAGTACATCTCCTTGGGGTGCTCCTGTTTTATTCGTAAAGAAGAAAGACGGGAGTATGCAAATTTTTATTGACTATCGGGAATTGAACCATGTCACCATCAAGAATAGGTATCCTCTACCTCGTATTGATGACCTGTTTGACCAGTTGCAAGGAGCATAATTCTTTTCAAAGATCGATCTTCGTTCTAGATATCATCAGCTAAAGATTAGAACTGAGGATATTCCAAAGACTGCCTTCAGAACTCGGTACGGGCATTATGAATTCTTAGTCATGTCTTTCGGATTGACTAATGCTCCTGCGACTTTCATGGATATGATGAACCGAGTATTCAAGGAATATTTAGATCAGTTCGTTGTTGTTTTTATTGATGACATCCTCATATATTCCAAAAGTCGTGAAGATCATGAGCACCATTTGAAGCTGGTACTCCAAAGGCTTCGTGAAAACAAACTATATGCCAAATTGAAGAAATGCGAATTCTGGCTTGAGGAAGTAGCATTCCTTGGGAACGTGGTGTCGAAACATGGAGTATCTGTTGATCCGGTGAAGATTGAACCAATACAAAGTTGGGAGCAACCAAAGTCGGTGACTGAAGTACGTAGCATTTTGGGCTTAACTGGTTATTATCGGAGATTCGTAGAAGGGTTTTCTCGAATCGCTACTCCATTAACCCAGCTAACTCGGAAGGATACAAAATTCGTCTGGAGCGAAGAATGCGAGAAGAGTTTCCAAGAGCTCAAGAGGAGACTCATTTCAGCACCTGTTCTAACAATACCATCTGGTACGGATGGATTTGTTATCTACAGCGATGCTTCAGGCAAAGGGTTAGGATGTGTTCTCATGCAACGTGGGAAAGTCATAGCCTATGCCTCGCAACAACTTAAAGAGTATGAGAGGAATTATCCTACTCATGATCTAGAGTTGGCAGCAGTCGTTTTCGAGTTAAAGATCAGGAGGCACTATCTATATGGGGAGAAAGTGGAGATATATTCAGACCATAAAAGCCTTAAATATTTCTTCACTAAAAAAGAACTCAACATGCGGCAACGACGTTGGCTCGAGATATTGAAAGACTACGACCACTCTATTCAATACCATCCTGGAAAAGCGAACATGATAGCTGACCCATTGAGTAGAAGATCATATGCAGGAACGAGTGCGATGATGTCAAGTATACGCATAGAGTCAATTTTAATAGAAAAAGTTAAGGTTGCTCAAGCCACCGACACGGAGCTGATGCATATGAAGAAGAAAGTACAAGAAGGAGCTATTCCGGAAGCGAGAATTGATGAAGAAGGAATACTTCGAGTCCACTCTAGACTTTGTGTTCCTAACGACTCAGATTTGAAGTACAAGATTATGACGGAGGCACACAATACACAATTTGCAATCCATCCTGGAAATACTAAAATGTATCGTGATCTTCGACATACATTTTGGTGGAAAAATATGAAGAGAGAGATTGCAAAGTTTATCTCGATGTGTTTAACTTGTCAACGTGTAAAGGCAGAGCATCTAGTACCTAAGGGTCCGTTGCAACCACTTGAGATTCCGAAATGGAAGTGGAAACACATTACCATGGATTTCGTTACGGGTCTTCCTACGGTTTCTCAAGGCATCAATGCTATTTGGGTTATTGTTGATAGATTAACCAAGTCTGCTCATTTCTTGCCGATACGGGAGACTTATTCCCTTGAACGTCTTGCTAGTATATATGTAAATAAGATTGTGAGGTTGCATGGCATGCCAGTATCCATAGTTTCGGATCGTGACCCAAGATTCACTTCAAGATTTTGGGTTAGCTTGCAAAAAGCTATGGGTACGGATTTACGCTTCAGTTCGGCATACCATCCCCAAACAGACGGACAATCAGAGAGGACTATTCATACTCTTGAAGATTTATTAAGACTTTGTGTCCTAGACTTCAAGGGCAGTAGGGATAAGTATTTACCATTGTTAGAATTCTCCTAAAACAACAGTTATCAGACAAGTATAGGTGTGGCTCCATTTGAAGCATTATATGGACGAAAGTGTCGCTCATCAATATGTTGGGATGAGGTGGGTGAAGCAACATTGTTGGGACCCGAGTTAGTACGTATGACTACCGAAAAGATCCAAATGATTCGACAACGTATACAAACTGCACAAGATCGATAAAAGAGTTATGCGGATCTTCATCGAAAGAACGTGGAATTTAGTATAGGGGATCATGTATTGTTGCGAGTTGCTCCATAGAAGGGAGTAACAAGATTTAGGAAGAGAGAAAAGCTCAATCCACGATTTATTGGTCCATTTTAAATTCTTGACCGAGTAGGAAATGTAGCCTATAGACTCGCGTTACCTCCGAGTATATCTCGTGTTCATAATGTGTTTCACATATCTGTACTTCATAAATATGTGAAAGACCCGAACCACATTATAGAGTTAGAACCTGACTGAGATAGCCGAAGACTTAACGTACGAAGAGGTACCTGTCAAGATTTTGGATAGGAAGGAGCATGTCCTACGCACAAAAGTCATACCACAAGTTAAAGTTCTATGGAGGAATCATGCTATAGAGGAAATGACCTGGGAATTGCAAACGGAAATGAAAGCGAGGTATCCTCACCTTTTCGAAACACCAGGTACGTACGTCAATTTTGAGGACGAAATTTCATAAGGAGAGGAGGTTGTAAGACCCCAACTTATTATTAATGAAATTTAATTTTCTCTATTTATTATTTTGAAATAGTAAGGGTTGATTTGATTAATGTGGATAGTTATGGGTAAAATACGCAAATATTTCAAAATAAGCAAGTGGTTATAAAATATTCATTTTTGTCGGGGAATATTCGTTTGGTCGGGGAATATTTGTACTGTTAGGGAATATTCGTACGACGGCGCAGCCATGTGTGGGCCCCCATAACCGAAAGCGATTGGATGAAGAAAACGACAAATATAAGTTATTTAAAAATAACGGCGTAGTTGTTACCGTTAATACTGTTAAAATACTCGGTGGTTAAAACACAGTAGCACACGGTATTGCACCAATTATTGATTCTTACGTAAGAAGGCACTACTCAATAATAGTTACAGTAATTGCTGTTCAGTATTTTATTTTATTGATTTAATAATTGCTGCGTTGATATTTTATATTGCTGTTGTTTCAATAATTGTCATTACACAGTATTTTCATTATTGAAGCAATAATTCATATTATCTGAATAATATTATTAGATAACATTATTGATAATATCTAGAAAGTTCTGTCTAAGGAGAGGTTTGGTCACCTAATTGCGCGCCAGTAAGGAGAAATTCTTATTGGAAAGCCCCCTCTTTCCTGGGAACGGCCTGGTTGCCAGTACTGTGATTCTGTAATATTATTTGTGAATAATTAATTATTAATTTATATGATGAGAAAAATATTAATTTTATATGAATATAGATGGAGAAAATTTTTAATGTGACAATTGTTGAAAATTAATCTTTTTCTGATAAAATAATTCATTTAAATATATTATTTTAATAAATTATTAACGGTGATATTTTTATAATGAATGTAAGATATATGAGTATATGAGGAGGAAGAGTATTTTTGTGGCATTAAATGTTTAATACATATTTTGTGTGTTGGTGGACACAATTATTGACCGAAATTTGATTATAGCCTGTAAAATCTCTCGTTTGTGGATTTCGATCAATTTCTGTTTGGAATTTGGAAAAACTTCCTTCTGCAAAGTTGTAGAGAATTGAATTTCCTATAAAAATTTGCGAGATTCGATTTTTCTAATAAAAGGGCTATTTATTATGAATTATTGAAGTTCCGAAATAATTGATTTTTGGAAGTTTAAAATATTTTTAATAAGAAAAACGTTTTTTTTTATTTAGGCAAGGTGAGTCACTCTTGGTGGCTGATGGTTTGAATCAGATTTTGTGTACGTAGGAATTTAATAAATATATATTAATATTTTATTAAATTTTATACTTTAGTGTTCTAAGAATTTTCCTATAAATAGGGTGCTTAGGTTAGAATTAAAAATCACACTAGAAACTGAAGTTTTCTCTCTCTATATTATCGAGCGTATTCTTGTGAGTATTTTGAGTATATTTTGAGTATTGCTATACGGTGCAAGTTCAAGTCATAGCCTATATCTGGTGTTTCAGCTAGAAGTACTGATCTTTCGAGGTAAGGGATATTTTTTTTTAAATGATATTATTTCTTCTAATATCATTATGCCGAAGTATTGATCTGAACTTTTAATCAAATTTGGAACTTTTTATGTCGGAGTTACTATTCACGTATACGACACTATTCACGTATACGATACTATTCACGAATACGGTACTATTCATCAAAAAATAAAAATTTTCCTTTTCGTCTAAAATATCTATTGTGGATACTAACTTTGATTGTATCCATGTTTTGATCATTCTTGAATTTTACACCACTATGATTATTTTTGAGGTATTTTTGGACATGGTTAAAACAAAGTACGAATCCTTAATCCTTAATCCTTGTCATTTTGTTTAACTGGATTCGTTTCTTTAAAAATATTTTTTATCATCCTCAGTCCTAAATGATGATATAATTGAATATCTTTGGCCTGTAGTGCAAAGATGAATGATTTCTGATGAATATCTTTGGCCCATAGTGCAAAGATGAACATGTGTTTAGATGAACATGACCAACTGATGAATATCTTTGGCCTGTAGTGCAAAGATGAATATTTGATTCCAGATATATATTAATTGATGTTACAGGGATAAAATAAAGATGATGGACTGTTAAATTCATAGATATTAGTAGATTTCATCCTCTACGTAATTCTTCTATGAATTAATATTTTCCGCTGCGAATATTGATTTAAAACTTGTTGTCTATTGTATTCTATTAGATTTTTCCCTGTTGAAGACTAACGATAATTTGTTGTATATTATCTTAGTCATAATATTCTTTACTGGGCTAGTTGAGCTCACCTTTTTCCTTTTTGTTCCATTTTTCTTCTCAGGAGGCGAGAATTTAGCGAGTATGAGTCGGGGTATGGAATGAAGGTTCTAGATAGAGTTGTTTAGTAGTCCTCACCATTTTTATAAAATAATGTATCAATAAATGTGATGAGGATTTATTTGAGTATAGATATTGTCTAGAAGATAATATTTGTATTCAAACTCACAGTTTTACTGTTGTAATAATAAAGTTGTAGTTGTTTCTGTACCATGTATTGACAACTCAGAATGGGTGATGTATACCTATTTTGGGGGCGTCACAGAGATGGTCGCAGATGTAAGAACTGAGAGTGAGGAAGAAGAAGAAGAAGAGGTACCTGAGGAGAATTTATTAGAGGTATTTTATGATCAAAATGTAGAATTTCAAAATCGTATTCATGAATTAGAAGAGCAGGCTGAAGAACGACAGGCGGTCGTGGAGCAAAAGGATGCAACAATTCAAGCTTGTGTTACCCGATATGTGATGTTTGAACAGAAGCATTCTTTGGCAGAGTGTAAGATGATAAAGATGGAATCTGAGCTGAAAGAAGAAAAAACTGAACGAGTAAGAATGAGTGATGCATGGGTAAAAGCCACACGACACGTGGATATTGTGGAAAGAGATGTCCGATCTAAGAAGGCTAAAATAGATGATATGAATTTCTCTTTTTGGAAAGTAATTGGGAGAACTCAACATTGAGTTTTGAATTACCCTGTACAGAGCAGTCAACCTGAATTTGATATGGATCGAAGATTGATGATTCAGATCATGAATCAGGAGTACGAAGAGGCAGTTGAGGGAGGAATATGCCCTATAGAAAAGTATGTTCCAACGGTAGTGATGATGCCAAATGTTGCCCCAGACAAGTCAAAACCAGGTAGTTCGAGGGATAGCGGTTGTCATGACTTCCCAACAAGTGAGGAACCCAAATGAAGTTATCACGGGAGATGAGCAATGGAGAAATCATGATGACCCGGGAGATAGAATCTGAAATGAAAGCAAGGTATTCTCAACTTTTTGAAATACCAGATACGTAAATTTCGGGGACGAAATTTCATAAGGAGGGGAGATTGTAAGACCCCGAATTTTATGAAATAAAAGTATTCAATTTTTCTTATAATTACAATTCAGTAAATGGTTAAATTGATAAAAGTTAAAGTTAAGGGTGATATATGAAATTCTTTTTCAAAATATGCAAGTGGTTATAAAATATTCTTTCTGTCGGGGAATATTCGTTTAGTCGTGGAATATTCTTTCTGTTGGGGAATATTCGCACGACGGCGCAACCATTTGTGGGCCCCAAAATGGATAACTGTCGGATGAAGAAAATGACAAATTTGAGTTTTTATAAATAACGACATAATCGTTACCGTTAACACTGTTGGAATACCCGGTGGGTAAAGTAAAGTAATACGCGTTGTTGCACAGTAGCACACGGTTTTACACAGTATTGTTGAATTATTAATTCCTATGTAAGAAGACACTACTCAATAATTGTTACAGTAGTTACTGTTCAGTATTTTATTTTATTGATTCAATAATTGCTGCGTTGATATTTTATATTACTGTTGTTTCAATAATTGTCACTACACATTATTTTTCATTATCGGAGCAATAACTCATATTATCTGAATAATATTAATAGAAAACATTATTGGTAATGTCTGGAAAGTTATGTCTAAGGAGAGGTTTGGTCACCTAATTGCGCGCCAGTAAGGAAAAATCTTTATTGGAAAGCCCCCTCTTTCTTGGGAACGTCTGGTTGCCAGTACTGTGTTTCTGTAATATTATTTGTGAATAATTAATTATTGATTTATATGATAAGAAAAATATTGATTTTATGTGGATATAGATGGAGAAAATTTTTAAAGTGACAATTGTTAAAAATTGATATTTTATCTTTTCTGATAAAATAATATTTTATTATATTATTATAATATAATATTGGGGATATTTTTACAATGAATGTGGGATATATGAGTATATGAGGATGATGAGTATTTTTATTACAAAAGTTGATTAAAACATGTTAAACATGTCAGTGGGCCCATTTCTTGACTGAAATTTGATTATAGCCTGTAAAATCGCCCGTTTGTGGATTTCGGTTAATTTCTGTTTAGAATTTGGAAAAACTTTCTTCTGCAAAGTTGTAGAGAATTGAATTTCCTATAAAAATTCGCGAGATTAAAATTTTCTGATAAAAGGGCTATTTATTATGAATGATTGAAGTTCTGAAATTCCGAAATAATTAATTTTTGAAGTTTTAATTATTTTTAATAAGAAAAACGTTTTTTTTACATTTTTGGGACTCATTTAACATGTGTTAAGATGGCTGATTTCAGATGCTAGGTGTGAGTGGGAAATTTATATAAATATATTATTAATTTATTAAATTTTCTGCTTTGGTGTTCTAAGCATTTTTCTATAAATAGGGTGCTTAGGTTAGAATTGAAAATAATACCAGAAACTTAAGTTTTCTCTCTATTTCTCTCTCTATAATATCGAGCATATTTTGTGAGTATTTTAGTACTTTGAGTATTTCTATACGGTGCAAGTTCTTTTAGCACTATATCTAGTATTCCAGTCAGAAGTACTATTCTTTCTGAGGTAAGGGAGATTATTTTCTTCATAAATGATATTATTTCTTCAATATCATTATGCCGAAATATTGGTTTGAATTTTTACCAAATTCAAAACTTTTTCATGTCGGGATTACTATTCATGAGTTACTATTCATGAGTTACTATTAACAAGTACTATTCACGAAGCGTGATGATGTTTTTTGTGAAATTTCTATCTTTTGGTGTCGGAGTTACTATTCACGTATACGACACTATTTACCGGAAAAATAAATTTTTCTTCTTTTTGTCCAAAATATCTATTATGGATACTAGCTTTGATTGTATCCATGTTTTGATCATTCTTGAATTTTACTCCACTATGATTATTTATGAGGTATTTTTGGATATGGAATAGCTGAAATACGAATCCTTAATATTTATTCTTTTGTTTCACTGGATTCGTTTTCTTTAAAATATTTTTCATCATCCTCAGTCCTAAATGAGGATATAACTAAATATCTTTGTCATGTAGTGCAAAGATGAAAAATTTCTGATGAATATCTTTGGTCAGTAGTGCAAAGATGAACATATGTTTAGATGAACATAACCAACTGATGAATATCTTTGGCTAGTAGTGCAAAGATGAACAGGTGTTTAGATGAATATAACCAACTGATGAATGTCTTTGGCTTGTAGTGCAAAGATGACCTGTTGTTGAATATCTTTGGCCTGTAGTGCAAAGATGAATTGTTGATGAATATCTTTGGTCGTAGTGCAAAAATGGATTTATTAGTATGATTATGAACATGAACTATGATTTGGTATAACCATGATCTTTGATGTTTCAGGTAAAGACAGGTGATGAAAGTTATCTTCGTCTTGAATGCGAAGAGGAATTTAAAATCACAATTATGATTATGAGTTATTCATATGATTGTGGACCAGAACTGTTGATTGATGTTACAGGGATAAAACATTGTTGGTGGATTTTTAACAGGGAGAAGATAATAGATTTTATGGTCTATTTGACTCTTTTAATGGATTGTTCATTCCGCTACAACTATGGTTGAAAAGTTTTATCATCTACCATATGTTTTAACTCTCTGATTTATTAATGTTGAAAGCTATTGATAATTTATTTCTTTAGTCATGATATTATTTACTGAGCTAGTTGTGCTCATCCTTTTGCTTCACAATTCCTTTCAGGTAATAAAAGTGTAACTGGGTTCGAGCGGGGGATAACAAGGGAATAGAACGATGGTCTATAGAGGTTGAGGGTGAGGTGAATTTAACTTGGAAGGGTGTTTTGCCACTATCATACAAGATTTCTAATGACATACAACCTTGTATCATCATAAGACAGGGTTGTGCTCATCCACTTGCCGAGTATATTTACAAGCACTACCTATATAATCTTGGTGTTTGTTTGGAGTTTAATTCCCAATTAGAGACAGTGGAAATAATGATATGTCAAGAGAAGACTCACCATTGGGAAGAATATGATAGTAATCTTCTCATTTTTCTTTGGGGTCTATTGGGTCAACCAAGGATAATTTTGTGGCCATATGATATCTATCATAACCTAGAAGCATGGCCTCCCATGTACGAAGGTTTCCTTGAGCACTTCCCAAAGATTCTAATTTTTAAAACAGTTTTCGACTATACCTTTATGTAAGGTGTCATTATGAGGTGCTGTCCACGGTTGGAACATGAGTCACAGTTGATATATATTTATATCCAAACTCACAGTATATGTGTTGTTTTATTTTGCACGATAATTGTTGTAATAAAGTTGTAGTTATTTTCTGTACCATGTTATTGGCGACTCATAATAGGTTGGTTGGATTGGACCTATTTTGGGGGCGTTACAGAAGAACTATTAGTATCAATCCCAGAAACATACACGGATTAAAAGTAAAGCAAGGAGCCAATCCGAGAATACAAATGATAACTGAAAAATTGGATCAAGAACCCAAAAATCTGCGATAGTAGTTCAAGATAATGAAGAGAATGAAACAAACCCCATAAACCCAGATCTAAACAGATCAATCTTCCAAAAACCCCAAACACCAACAAGTCGTCAAGATTTGAACCCCAAGCCAAACAGATCCACCAGTGCAGATCAATCTAGAGACAGAAATAGAATGATAGAGATCAGACTTTGTAATTAGGAACATAATCAGACTTTCTCTTCCTTCAAAACCATATCAGCTATCATAAATCTAGAGATCTAGAGATATAAATGAAATGGGCGTGAAGTTGGAGAGAGAAAATTTAAGAATCAGTCTGAATTGATTTTCTTAATATTGATTTGTTTAATTTCTTTTTTTTAACTTTTCTTTTAATTTGTAATATATTAAAATTTTTAAAGTTTAATTTTTAGCATATTTTTATTTTTAAAGCTTATCCAACTTTTTTTATAGATTATATTCCACTATTGTTGCCACATAGACAAATCTTGGACATCCACGTGGATACACTACAACAAAAAAGCTTATCATCGACCGCATATCAGCGACCGCATACGGTCGCAGATGAGTATCAGCGACCGTATGCGGTCGCTGATACTAGTCGCAGATAATCTGGTCACTGGGAGGACATCAGCGACCAACAATAGCGACCGAATAATTAGCGACCGCACTCTGCGACCGATACCGTCGCTATTCTGATGTATGCTGAGTCATTCGTCAGGTGTGACGTGGCACACGTGGCAGCGACGTACAATAGCGACCGCATGCGGTCGCTAGATTATGCGGTCTCTGATATAGTGTTAGCGACCGCATGCGGTCGCTGATGTTTTTTTTTTATTTTATAACTTTTCCTGTTTTATTGATTTCCCAAAAATAACCTGCTTTGTACCTGTTTTCAATCCCAACACAACAATATATATAAACAAGCATCCATATTAACATCCATCCAATACAATACAAAACATTCATCCATGATTAAACATTCATCAAATACAATACAAAACATTCATCCAACACAATACAATCGATATCATAAACATCCATATAAACCAATACAATTGTCCAAATAATGAATCTAAAAGAGTACAAGGCTTTAAAAATCTAAAAAAAAACAAGTCTAGGCGCTCTTCATGGATCATCCAAATTAGGATCCTGTAATTAACAAAGTAATAAAACATATATGTTACATATAAGTAAGACATTGACTCAGAGACTATAAACATGTATGACAATGTAGCTATACAATAAACAATATATATATATATACCTGCTCCTGCTGTCGTGCTTCTCCTGCTCCTGCTGCCGCCACCGCCACTGCCTCCGCCAACTCATCAGGACTCAGAGACTGCAGATGCCCGCCCAGTATACGAAGAAGATCACGATCCTGACAGATCGCTCTCACACAGTCAGCAGGAGTATGATAGGATGGATAACCTGATGACTGTGTAGACTGGATGGCAGAGCTGCCTGTGCCACTGATGGTCGGACGCCGTCTTTGTCCTTGGCCTTTGACATAATTTTTCTTCACGATGGACGCCCTCTCCCATAATTCTTGATCAATCGACGGACGCGGAGTGCCTTCAGGATATCGCTAGTTCATTAAGCCCTTATAAGTGTCCTGTCAGAAGATGAACAATTAAATAGTTTAAAATAAATTAAAAAAATACTAAAAAAGGTCGTCACAATTTAAATAACATATTAGGATAAAGTGAACTTATTACCGCTATCTAAACAGCCTCAGGCAGACCATCACGGGTGGCCACATATACATCTAACCAATTGATAGGTTGACCTTGAGACTGAGACTCCTACAATTCATTTTCTCATATTATTATGTAAACATATGATATTTTAGCTACAAAAGATTACTGTAAACATAACATACGTACCCTGGCAGCAATGTGCTGCAACTGTGATATACTGCCGCCCCGATACGTGCCTTTTGCCTTCTTGCCGTCTAATACACCTGAGGATCTGTTCGAGGCGGCAGTCTTGCGCATCTTGACCCAGCTCTCAGCTCTCCACTGGTCACACATCTGCACCCATATGGGTTGTGCGCACCACCAGGGGTTATGCTCATGCATATATTGCTCACCCTGTCCTGGATGGTCAATCTCAGCATTGTGCAGAGCTTTTTGTCGTTCCTTGTTCAAATTATCTTTAGTTCGGATGGCGCATTTCTGCCAGAATAGTGTCTGAATAACTGATGCTTGTGCGTCATCCCATCTATACCGTTTCTGCAAATAAAATAACAATAATAATATTAAAACTGTTATATTACTAAACAATATTATTTGATTAACTATGTATTACCTATCAGAGTGATAAAACAATATACCTGAAATTCAGTCCAAACTGCATCCTTATGGGCGAGAGGTGTGCTCGCCCATGTAATCACTGGCGTAGGCCAGTTCTGTAAGCATAATTGTGAAATGCACTTCACAATTTTACTATCTTGAAAATCACTACAATATACAGTAATTTACATTAAAATATATTTATAACAATGGAAATATTAAACCCTTATACATACACGATGTTTAACTTACGTGCTTTCTGGAGGAGGACGGATCTGTATAAGAATGTGATCATCTGGATTAGCCGGGGCCTTCGGCACATGATTAGGGCCCCGACCCAACCCGCGCTTTCGTGCTGCAGGTTCAGAAGACATCTATAAATAAAAAAAATTAGGATGTTAGTATGAAATTATGAATGACAATTAATTGTATGAAATAGTTAACTACGATTATCATAAGTGAAAGATACATAAACATGACTGCAAAATAGTTAACTACAACAACTACAAATGATATAGTTAAGGATATAGAGAACATTCCTATATAGAGAACATAAATGAAAGGTACATAATTATGAACTAAACATGAACATGAACATAAACATACATTTTGTACAATTATAACTAAACATACATTTTAATGAAAATCGTTGTCTGATGAGTCAGAATCATTTTGTAAAAGTATCGGAGATTCATAACCATCTTCTTCAGATTCTGTGTCAGTGTCAGTCAATAACTCTTCCTCAATATCACTGTCATCTGGCACAATAACTGTCTCGGGATCCAATTCATCAGGTTCATCTCCACCCTCTAACTGGATTACATCATTATTGTCCTCTATATTTATTATAGGAGGTCTCTGAAGCATTTCCTCTTGGTAGAAATCCTCGTCTATTACTTGGACACGACTACGCGCGGGAGTATGAATTACAACTTGCCAATCTGTAGGCGGTCTATCCCTTTACCTAACAAGACTAGGAGTATAGTAAACTTGTACTATTTGAGTTGGTAAAACAAACAGTTCGTTAGAGTACGCAGGCCTATGGAGGTCAATATCGACGATTTCATGTCTGTCAACACGTATCCCTTTTTCTGAATCAAACCAACGGCACTTGAACAAGTGAATATAACCCCCATACGTGCCCTTGTACGACAACTCTACGATTTCCTCCAACTCCCCATAAAAGGCACGACCAAGCTCATTGTAACAATCTCCTTGGACACACACTCCAGAGTTCGTTGTTCTTTTACTGCGCCCATATGCCTTTGTGTGAAATTCACAACCATTTATTTTGTAACCATTGCGGGTGACTTGGTCCCTGTCTGGTCCCATAGCTAGGACTTGTACATTAGCCGGAATCGTTGATCCCTCAGTCAAAGCCTACAAAAACTACATCTTATTAAATGAAGTCATAGTTAACATGGAGTATATATATATATACTACGTGCTTAAAAATTGAACTTACTTTGTCCTTTAGCCAAAGTGCAAAGTTTTTATCCCGATTGATTTGAATCTCTTTATCAGTTATGCCGGGATGCTTCACCTTTAACTCGTCATCGTACAATATATACCATGTTATAAACATTAACATATTGGAATAAATTTTCAACTTAAAAGATAAATTATCAAGTTTACATGTGTACCTCACAAATTCGTCAATCTCCTCGCAATTGAGAAGAATGTAAGTATGTGCAGCATGTAATTCTTGCTCAGAGAGGAATATGCGCTTCCCTTTTCCATAAGCGTGGCCCGATAGACCAAATACAGAGAGCCGACCATTTAGTTCAACATTTCCCCCATCATCATGTCTCGATACTCAATTGGCCTTTGTCAAGACTTCGTCCGAAAAATAGTCTTAGACAAACGTAGATATCTCATCGAAACTATATGCCTCACATATCGAACCCTCAACATAAGCTCTATTCTTCACCTTCCTCTTAAGGTTTCCCATCACCCTCTCGAAAGGGTACATCCATCTATATTGAACTGGACCCCCAACACGAGATTCATAGGAAAGATGAATTTGCAAATGCTCCATGGAGTCAAAAAATCCAGGTGGGAATATTTTTTCCAGTTTACACGTGATCTCTATGATGTTATTCTCAAGTAAAAACATGTCCTTCTCATTCAATGATTTTGAACACAAGTCTTTGAAGAAACGACTAAGATCCGTCAAAGCATCCCATATTGGTTTATCAAGCAAATCCCGAAATGCTATAGGCATGAGTCTCTTCATGAACACATGACAGTCATGACTCTTCATCCCTTGCAATTTCCCACTAGTAACACACCTTGCAATGTTGGACGCATATCCATCTGGTAGTTTCAGAGACTTAACCCATGTGCACACATCTTCAACTTGCTTTTTGGACAATGTGTACCTTGCATGCGGTTTGACAATCTTACCATTAGGAGATTCATAAAGTTCTAATCTAGGACGCTTACAAATATCTTTCATGTCCAAACGTGCCTTATCGTTATCTTTTGTCTTCCCCGTAACATTCATCACAGTGTTAAACACATTGTCAAACACATTCTTCTCAATATGCATCACATCTAGATTATGACGAATCAAATTTGTAGACCAATACGGCAGTTCCCAAAAGATGCTTCTCCGAACCCAGTTATGAGATTCACTAAACCCATTGATTATGTTTGTGACATCAACCTTACCAAATGGGATAACCGGTAATCTCATCACACGATCTCGCATCTCTGTTCCCAACAATCGCGGTGCAGACATATCATTATCTACTTTCCCTTTCCTGAAGTGTTCTCTATTTCTTCGAAACGGGTGATCTACCGGTAAGAACCGACGATGACAGTCAAACCAACAAGGCTTTCGACCTTTTGATAGATTAAACAACTTTGTATGCTCCATACAATACGGACAAGCCAACTTCCCGTGTGTACTCCATCCAGCTAACATATCATAAGCTGGGAAGTCACTTATAGTCCACATAACCGCTGCCCTAAGGTTGAAATTTATTTTCGTTGCAACATCCCAAGTATGTACTCCATCCTCCCACAATACCTTCAACTCGTCTATAAGAGGTCTCAAGTAAACATCTAAGTTCTTTCCAGGACTCTTAGGACCAGGAACCACGAGTGAAAGAAACAAGTATGGCTGTTTCATACACATCCAAGGAGGCAAGTTGTACGGAGTAACAATCACAGGCCAACATGAGTACGGAACAGCTGAGTGGCCAAACGGATTGAAACCATCAGTGGACAATCCAAGCCTCACATTTCTAGGTTCCAATGCAAATCCAGGATGTGCTAAGTTGAAATCTTTCCAAGCCTTCCCATCTGCGGGATGATTTAGTTCTCCATCTTTAGCTGGAGATTTCGCATGCCAACTCATATGTTCAGCTGTTCTTGAAGACATGTACAATCTTTTTAGTCGATGTGTTATTGGAAAATACCTTAGAATCTTAAACGGTATACTTGATATTTTTGTAGTCACACCCTCTTTATTAGGCCTAAACCGATCATGACTGCAAAACGTGCACCTTGTCAACAGTTCATTTTCCTTATAAAATAACATGCAATCGTTGGGACATGCATCGATCTTTTGGTATCCAAGACCCAACTTCTTCACCATTTTTTTACAAAAGTGATAGTTACCAGGTAATTTCTCACCGTCAGGCAACATACTCTTAATGGCATTCAAGAGCGACTCAAAACACTCATGGCTCATGTTGTGATCAGCCTTGATGTTAAGTAATGTCGCCACTGCAGACAATATAGTGTGTTTGGTGCAACCATGCCACAATGGCTCGCTACCCTCGTCTAATAACTTAAAGAAGTCTTTGGCATCAGAATTCATAGGTTGCTCTCTGCCTTGCTCCCAATCAAAATCTGGCCCTGCAATATCATGAACCATTTCATTCATACGATGAGTACTACTGCCCGAATTGTTTACTTGTGTGATGCCACCATCTCTTCTCTGCCCATGTGCCCACCAGCATTCTTCGTAATTTCTCATGAACCCAGAAACAAGTAAATGATAGTTTACCATGTCTCTGTCCATATAATTTACATTCTTACACTTCAAACATGGACATCGTATCTGCGACTTACCATTCATACATTCCGGATGACTATACGCATACTCCAAAAACACTTGGCAACCAGCTCTAAATTCAGCTATAGCACCTACCTGGGCACTTGACTTTCGTCGTGCCATCTAACTACGGTCTGAATAGAGGTCCATGATTCCACGGTACCTACTACAGACAACATTATAAATGTTAACATATGACTTGAGCATACTAGCTAGTAAGCATATGACTTGAGCATACTTGTAAGCATATGATTAATATTTAAGCATACTTGTAAGCATATGACTTGAGCAACATATGATTAACATATTGCGCCCATACTTGTAAGCATATGACTTGAGTATACTAGCTACTAAGCATATAACTTGAGCATACTTGTAAGCATATGATTAGCTCGTTAATATTATAAATGACCGTAACTACCCGACCATATTGCCTCATGTTGTACTTTCATAGTAGATTATTATTACATCATGTTCTTGGTCCATATCTGAACACAACAAAAACTCTTCTACTATAATGTTATGTATATCAAGATTGCAGAAGAAGGCATACTAATAGTCCCTTAATGTGGGACTATTAGTCCTATAAAGTCATTTGATACCCACAACAGTCCAAAACATTACTTACTCGTAACATTTAGTTGTCTTTCTAATACCCAAAATAGTTCATTCAAAGCATTTTCAGCATGGTTTAACACTAAATTATCATAACCCAGTACATTGCCAAAGAAATAGCATGCAGAATAAAGCTTAAAAATGCAATAGCAAGTTACAGGATGTCGGAAAAGTCCAACACTACACTAATTAAATCCAACATTGCACTAATTAAGTCCAACACTGCACTAATTAAATCCAACATTGCACTAATTAAATCTAACATTGCACTAATTAAATCCAATTCAGTATATAATCTAATCTAACATAAGAATAAATAGTAGAAATGTAATATTGGGAGAAAGAAATAAAAAATGATACCGATGCTTGGTGGTGGCGGCAGCTGGCCGATGACGGCGGCGTTCCGGTGACGTTGCGACCCCTTTCTCCCTCTTCTATTTCATCTCTTCTCCCCCTTTCTCCCTCTTCTCTATTCTGAGCTCTCCCCCTCTTTTTTTCCTGCATAAATAGACCAAAAATTGATACATTTTTTTCTATTCATACATTACATATTAAACTAAAATTTATACAAATTAAAACTTAATTGTAGAATATGTATTTGCACAAATCAAACACTAATTGCAGTATACAATACAATACATATCAAATCCAAATTTCTAACATATCAAACCCAAGTTGAATTCAGCCTCGATTAATATATAACAAATTAAACCCTAGATTAAATTTCAAAACTCAAATTGAACACAAATTCTAGCATATTAAACAAACAAATTAAACCCAAAATTAATTTACCGGTGTGGTGAAGTGGTGGTGGTGCGGTGGTGAAGCGGGTAGTGCAGCGGTGGTGCGGCAGTGCAGGTCCTTTCTTCCCCCCTACTCCCTCTCCTCCCTCGTGTATCTCCCTCTTCTTTTTTCTTCTACTGATATCGCGAACCTGAGTCTGAATAAGTTTTAGTTGATCAGCGACCGCGTCCAGCGACCGCTTGCGGTCGCTAATTTTTTATGACGTGGCCCCTTTAGCGACAGCAATGCGGTCGCTGGTATATATTGGTCGCAACAAATAAACGCGCCACCTTTTCGCACCAATTTTTGGGAGGGAAACTAATGTCAGCGACCGATCAGCGACCGCATGCGGTCGCTGATAGTAATTAGCGACCAGATTCAATTACGGTCGCTGATGTTGGTCGCTATAAGTATTATCTGCGACCGGATATGCGATCGCTGATATCCTTGGTTGCTAATATCCTTGGTCGCTGAGATCCACCAGTGCAGATCAATCTAGAGAGAGAAATAGAATGATATAGATCAGACTTTGTAATTAGGAACATAATCAGACTTTCTCTTCCTTCAAAACCATATCAGCTATCATAAATCTAGAGATCTAGAGATATAAATGAAATGGGCGTGAAGTTGGAGAGAGAAAATTTAGGAATCAGTCTGAATTGATTTTCTTAATATTGATTTGTTTAATTTCTTTTTTTAACTTTTCTTTTAATTTGTAATATATTAAAATTTTTAAAGTTTAATTTTTAGCATATTTTTATTTTTAAAGCTTATCCAACTTTTTTTATAGATTATATTCCACTATTGCTGCCACATAGACAAATCTTGGACATCCACGTGGATAGTTGAACAAAATTAAATTTTTTTATTTTTTGCAGTTAAAAGTCAACTGGTTTGGACGAAATTTGTAACAGGTTTGTAAAAAGAATGTAGTTCAGTGAGTTAATTGTAAAAAAATTTAGTTCAGTAATGTATTTGTAAACCGAGGTCAACTAGAGTGGGGAAAAGTATATTTAACCCTATATATACACAAAACAAGTTTGAAATATCATGATCTTTTCCTTTCACATTATTATAGTTTTGGCCTTTGGGTTTTGACATATAAGTCATTTAATACATTTTTCTTCACTGTACTCGATTTCGGTTTACAAATGCATTATTAAAATGAATTTTTTTACAATCGACTCATTAAACTACAAAAATTTATCAATTCATTACAAATTCCGCTAAATGAGTTGACTTTTAACAGAAATATATGACATCAGATATGACCTACCCCACATCTAATGACACATCATTTACTTCACGTGGGTTAGTCCTAGTCATGGCCACGATAGAAACTCAGTGGTTAAAACCAATTTGGTCGACTAAAGGCCATACAAAGACAGAAAAAGAAAGCGCGCGAAAGAGTGAAGGAGAGAGACATATTCAAGCGCAAACTTCTCATCTTGTTGGCGAATCTTGGTCTTGGATATGATTATTGCTCTTGGATACAAATCTACTAGTGTGAATCTTCTGTGAGGTATGCTAGATTTCTTTAATTTAGGGTTTGTGCACATGGGTTTGTTGGGAATGGGTACCATTAAGTTAGGGGTTTTTAATATGTTGTAACCATGTCTCAAAATAATATTTAGAGAAAATTAAATCTTTATTCATAAAAGTTGGGGTCTTACATTTTCCATATGGGTGGGGGTCACCCTTTGAAAACAAAGGATTTACAGGTAAATCATTCAACCGCCATTTTGAAAAAAAAAAACGTGCAGTAAATGAATTAGAAAAGAATAGTGCACGGAGGAATTCAAATCAAAAATGATAACCTTCACTCCACTTTTATTCACACGCTGAAATTTATATATTATAATAATCATAATATTACCATTTAATTTATAAAAAAGTTATATTATCACATTATTATAATGTAATATTATAATAATATATTTAAATAATTATTTTATCAGAGAAAATAATTGCCAAACTTTCAACAAATTCCTTCATTTATATCAAAATTGAACCATTATCCACCATATAATAATTATTCATAAATAATATTATAAGCTCACAATATTAATAACCAGATCGTTTTCAGGAAAGAGGGGGCTTTCAGATAAGGATTTATCCTTATTGGCGTGCAATTAAATAACCTAACCCTTATACTCGACAGAATTTTCTAGACATTGCCAATAATGCTAACTAATAATATGAATAATTGTGTTGTGTCAATTATTGATTTAATAATATAAAATATTATGTAAATGATACTGTGATAATAATTGAATCAATAATATGAGATATTGTGCAACAATTACCGTGATAATTATTGAATGAAACTGAGTGACTTCTTACGTAAGAATCCATAATCAGAAATATTGTGCAATACCGTGTACTAGTGTGCAACCACGCGTATTACTGTATTTTTATCATCGGGTATTTCAACAGTTAACGGTAAAAGTTTTGCCGTTATTTTTATAAAAAAGGTTATTTCTATCTCTTTCTATATCCGTCAATTATTCCATTATGTGGTCCACCAATGATTGTGTCGTCATACGGATATTCCCCGACAAAAAGAATATTCTTCGACCAAACGAATATTTTATGACCATTTGCTTACTTTGAAAATTTGCACCTTTCACCCATAACTAAAGCATTATATCAAATCAGCACTTTATTATTCAAAATAACAATTAGAGAAATTAAATCTTTATTCATAAAAAGTTGGGTCTTACAATGTAATGACCCATTTTTTATATATAATTAAATATTAATTACTTTTATTTTATACAATTGTATTTAAATTGAAAACGGTAAATGATTTTGTTTCCCTCTATTCTTCCTTGTTTGGTTTGGAAAATTAAATTCTTTTAGTAGATAATTAAATAACTGATTAAATTAAAATTAAGGAAGATAATTCCTTTTGTTAAAGTCTTGTGGTAAAATCATTCGGAGCGGGAAGGTACTTGGGAGATAGAGGAGTTTATTCGAGCGGAGTATCCACATCTTTTGATAATTAGGTACATTCATTCTTTTGATTCCGGGGACGGAATCCTTTTTAAGGGGGAGGTAATGTAATATCCCGAAAAAAAAATAATAATATTAAATTTATATTCTTAAAACATATTGTTTGGACTTTGTCTTTATTTGAGTCAAACTAGTTATTTAATTTATGTGAGCTAATAAATATTAATAAGTGATGGGTAAATTAATTTAGTACAATTTGGGCTTTAAAATTTATTGGGTTTAATTTATATTTGTGGGTAATAATAAATCCTCTTTAAATTAGGAGAGTTAATATTTAATAAATTAATAATTAAACCTAATCTTCCTCACATGTATTTTATTACAAATTGGTGGAGAAAAAAGAGAAAGAAAGAAGGGGCTGCCGCCGCTTAATCTAGATAGGGAGTAAATTGACAGGTATGCTACAACTTGAGAGTTATTTATTTGTGATGCATATTTATTAAAAATCATTATAATAATAACTAAGGTACAAATCTAATAGATTGAGGAATGCCATCTAGTTTTCATGAATACTGATAATAATTGTAGGAGCCATCTTTAACTAAGATTTATGATTATTAAATTGAATATAATGATTACTTCATCCAGGTTATTATTCCCATAACATCAGTATGTATTGTAGAAATACTTATTAGATTAATTTAAAAGCAATACTAAATGTTTTAATAATTATGGAAGACTTGACTGCTTTTGAAATTGGTAGGTTTGGGTGGTGTCTTAAATTCAATTCAAATGTATATAGATGTAATCTTAGTATCCTAACATGTTCCTCGTTAGCACAAATAAATATTAATTGTATTTTATTATATTATAATATACAAGTTTGAATTAATGAATAAATTGGTTACAATAACATTGATAATAATAATAATAATAAAATGAATTTATCAATGGGCTAAAGATTGAAGAATAATTTTGCAAACGCATTTATATTAATTATTATTTTATTTAATTAGATCGAACGGGGGGAGTCTAAACGAGTAATATTTTGAATATAAATTTTGGAGTATTAATAATTGATATAAGACGATGATTAAAGTCATATTAAATAAATTATGAATTATTTGGAATTATTAGTTTGGATTATTTTTAATTTGAGGTGAATATATTTAGGTTGTGAATAACGTTTCGTATTTGATATCGTTTGTAAGACCCCAAATTATTAATAAATGAAATTTAATTCCTCTATTTATTATTTTGAAATAGTAAGGATTGATTTGATTAATGTGGTTAGTTATGGGTAAAATGAGCAAATATTTCAAATAAGCAAGTGGTTATAAAATACTCATTGTTGTCGGAGAATATTCGTTTGGTCGTGGAATATTCTTGCTGTCGCAGAATATTCGTACGACGGCGCAACCTTGTGTGGGCCCCATAACGAAAAGCGATTGGATGAAGAAATTGACAAGTATAAGTTATTTATAAATAACGGCGTAGTTTTTACCGTTAACACTGTTGGAATACCCGGTGGTTAAAACACAGTAATACGCGTTGTTGCACAGTAGCACACGGTATTGCACCAATTATTGATTCTTACGTAAGAAGGCACTACTCAATAATTGTTACAGTAGTTACTGTTCAGTATTTTATTTTATTGATTCAATAATTGATGCGTTTATATTTTATATTACTATTGTTTCAATAATTATCACTACATAATATTTTCCATTATCGAAACAATAATTCATATTATCTGAATAATATTATTAGAAAATATTATTGGTAATGTCTAGAAAGTTCTGTCTAAGGAGAGGTTTGGTCACCTAATTGCGCGCCAGTAAGGAGAAATCCTTATTGAAAAGCCCCCTCTTTCCTAGGAACGGCCTGATTGTCAGTATTGTGATTCTGTAATATTATTTGTGAATAATTAATTATTGATATATATGATGAGAAAAATATTGATTTTATGTGGATATAAATGGAGAAAACTTTTAATGTGACAATTGTTGAAAATTAATATTTTATCTTTTTCTGATAAAATAATTCATTTAAATATATTATTTTAATAATATAATAATGGTGATAATTTTACAATGAATGTGGGATATATGAGTATATGAGGAAGAAGAGTATTTTTGTTGCATTAAATGATTAACTCATATTTTGTGTGTCGGTGGACCCCATTTCTTGACTGAAATTTGATTATAGCTTGTAAAATCGCCCGTTTGTGGATTTCGGTCAATTTCTGTTTGGAATTTGGAAAACCTTTCTTCTGAAAAGTTGTAGAGAATGAAATTTTCTATAGAAAAGACATGTGGTTCGAATTTTTCTGATAAAAGGGCTATTTATTATGAATTATTGAAGTTTCGTAGTTCCGAAATAATTGGTTTTTGAAAGTTTTAATTATTTTTAATTACAAAAGCGTTTTTTTGGGTTTTGTCATTATTTGGTGGCTGAATTCAGATGGTCAAGGTGGGCTAAGGAAATTAAAAATAAAATATTATTATTTTATTAAATTTTTTGCTTTGGTGTTCTAAGTATTTTTCTATAAATAGGGTGCTTAGGTTAGAATTGAAAATCACACCAGAAACTGAAATCTTCTCTCTCGATATATTGAGTGTATTCTTGTGAGTATTTTGATACTTTGAGTGTTTCTATACAGTGCAAGTTCAAGTCATAGCTTATATCCGGTGTTTCAACTAGAAGTACTATTTTTACGAGGTAAGGGATGTTATTTTCTTCGTAAGTGATATTATTTCTTCAATATCATTATGCCGAAATATTGGTTGGAACTTTTTATCAATTTTGGAACTTTTTTATGTCGGAGTTACTATTCATGAGTTATTATTCATGAGTTACTATACACGAATTACTATTCACGAGTACTATTCACGAAGCATGATAATTTTCTTGTGGAGTTTCTATCTTTTGGTGTCAGAGTTACTATTCACATATACGACACTATTCACGTATACGACACTATTCACGAATACGATACTATTCACAAAAAAAATTAATTTTTTATTTTTCGTCCAAAATATCTATTATGGATACTAGCTTTGATTGCATCCATGTTTTGATCATTCTTGAATTTTACTCCACTATGATTATTTATGAGGCATTTTTGGACATGGAATAGCTGAAATACGAATCCTTAATATTTATTCATTTATTTCACTGGATTCGTTTTCTTTAAAATATTTTCATTATCCTCCGTCCTAAATGATGATATAATTGAATATATTTGGCCTGTAGTGCAAAGATAAATGATTTCTGATGAATATCTTTGGCCCGTAGTACAAAGATGAACAAGTGTTTTGATGAACATGACCAAATGATGAATATCTTTGGCATGTAGTACAAAGATGAATATTTGATTTCTGTTATATATTGATTGATGTTACAGGGATAAAAGATAGACGATGAACTTTTAAATTCATATATATAAGATAGTAGATTTAATTCTCTATTTAACTCTTCTAATGAATTATTATTTTTGCTGCGAATATTGATTTCAAACTTATTGTCTATTGTATTCTACTAGATTTTTCTCGGTTGAAGACTGACGATAATTTGTTCTATTTTATCTTAGTCATAATATTCTTTACTGGGCTAGTTGAGCTCACCCTTTTCCTTTTTGTTCCATTTTTCTTCTCAAGAGGCGAGAATGTAGCGAGTACTAGTCGGGTATGGAATGAAGGTTCTAGAAAGTTGTTTTAGTAGTCCTCACCATTTTTGTAAAATATCAATAATTGTAATGAGGACTTATTTGAGTGTGGATATTGTCTAGATGACAATATTTGTATTTAAACTCACAGTTTTTATGTTGTATTCATAAAGTTGTAGTTGTTTCTGTACCATGTATTTTGACGACTCATAATGGGTTTTGTATACCCTATTTTGGGGGCGTCATAGTTGGTATCAGAGCTTAGGGATATGATCTCTGGCGGAGATCGGGGGGTAGAACTAGGAAGGGAGAGACGAGTAAATCCTTCGCTAGTGTGTCCTACCTAAGCTTATTTGTTGGTCGGTTATAATATAGGGATATTATGTGATATGTTAATTTGTTAAATTAACCCTTGTTTTGTGGCAGTATTTGAGAATGGCAGCTGAAAATATTAACATTGGAGTGAATGAGACCGTGGAGAAAGCTCTAATCGCCAACCAAGATAATGTGATGTCAGGCGAAGAAAGAATTAGAGATATCCATGTGGTGAGTGAAGAATTAATAGTTGCACCCGAGATAGTCGCAGAGGTAGCAGCTGAGATTGAGGAAGAAGAGGAAGAAAAGGAACCTGAGGAGAATTTATTAGAAGAATTTTATGATCGAAATTTAGAATTACAAAATCGTATTCATGAGTTAGAAGAGCAGGCTGAAGAACGGCAGGCGGTCGTGCAGCAAAGAGATGTAACAATTCTAAATTGTGTTACCCGATGTGCGATGCTTGAACAGAAGCACTCTTTGGCAGAGTATAAAATATTAGAGCTGGAATCTGAGAATGCTATGATCAAAGTTCTGATGAAAGAAGAAGCAACCAAACGAATGAGAATGGAGGATGCATGGGTAAAAGCTACACGACACGTTGATATTGTAGAAAAAGACGATCGATCCAATAAGGCCAAAATAGATGAAATGGATTTCATTTTTTGGACAGCAATTGGGAGAATCCAACATCGAGTTCGGAATTACCCTATGCAGAGCGGTCAACCCCAATTCGATATGGATCGGAGAGTAATGATTGAAATCATGGATTAGGAATTCGACGAAGCAATGACGGGTGGAATGTACTCTATAGCAAAGTTAAGTCCAGTTGGGACGGTAGCACCAGAGGCGGATACGAACAAGTCAAAATCAACGGTTCCTGGAAGAGCGTTTGTCGTGACTGCCCAAAACGCGAGGAACTTGAACGAAGGTATCACGGGTTAGTTAATTATAAATTCTTGCAAAGTTTATACCTTATTAGATACCAGTTCTACCCATTCTTTTATCTCTCCTGCTTGTGCTCAACGTTTAAACTTGACTCCGGAGAAATTAGACTTTGACCTATCTGTGGAAACTCTGTTAGGAGAAACTTTCATCACATCCACTGTTTATAAATCTTGTTTGATCCAAGTTGGCACCATCACATTACCTGTTGACCTTATCTCTTTAAAGATACTTGTTTTTGATGTAATTTTAGGGATTAATTGGTTAACTACTCATCATGCCAAATTGATTGCTTTTGTAAGGTTGTTAGTTTTCATATTCCTAAGCAACCTATTATTCGAATTTAAGCAACCAAACCATTGAAGTCAAACTCTTTTATATTAAGCTGTAAAATCATTCATTTATTGAAAAACAGATGTCAAGCTTTCTTAGCCATGTTATGGACTTGAACAAAAATACGTCAGATTTGAATGATATTTCTGTTGTTAGTAAATTTCCTGACGTATTTCCTGAAAAATTTTCTGGCCTACTCCCAGAGCGTGATATTAAATTTTGTATCAACTTTGAACCCGGTACAAAACCCATTTCTAAAATCTCATATCGAATGGCTCCTATTGAACTTCAGGAGTTAAAAACCCAACTATAGAAGTTGCTAATCGAGCCTCTATCTGGTGACTTCTTTTGTGGAATGCACCGAAGCCAGACTCTCCGTAGGGGACGCCATATTCGTGCGATAGTAAACTGATAGGTGTCATTGTGACTTGCTATCCAAGGTTAGGATATGAGTCACAGTTGAGAGCAACCTAAGTAGGTAATCGAAATATGTAGCTTTCTAGGCTTAGTTGGTTATTATCAGAGATTCGTTGAAGGATATTCTCGAATCGCTATTCCATTAACGCAGCTGACTCGTAGAGATACAAAATTCGAATGGAGCAAGGAATGTGGGAAGATCTTCGAAGATCTCAAGAGGAGACTCATTTCGGCACCTGTTTTGACAATACCATCTAGTTCGGATGGATTTGTTATCTACAGCGATGCTTCAGGCAAAGGGTTAGGATGTGTTCTCATGCAACGTGGGAAAGTCATAGTCTATGCCTCGCGACAACTTAAAGAATATAAGAGGAATCATCCTACTCATGATCTAGAGTTGGCATCAGTCGTTTTCACGCTAAAGATCTGGAGGCACTATCTATATGGGGAGAAAGTGGAGATATATTCAGACCATAAAAGCCTCAAATATTTCTTCACTTAAAAAGAACTCAACATGCGGCAACGACGTTGGCTCGAGCTGTTGAAAGATTACGACCACACTATTCAATACCATCTTGGAAAAGTAAACGTGGTAGCTGACGCGTTAAGTAGAAGATCATATGTAGGAACGAGTGTGATGATGTCAAGTATATGCATAGAACTAACTTTAATCGATAAAGTTAAAGTTGTTCAAGCAACAGACCCGAATCTGATGCATATGAAGAAGAAAGTGCAAGAAGGTGCTATTCCAGAAGCAAGAATCGATGAAGAAGGAATACTTTGAGTCCACTTTAGACTTTGTGTTCCTAACAATTCTGATTTGAAGTACAAGATCATGATGGAGGCACACAATACACCATTTATAATCCATCCTGGAAGTACCAAAATGTATCATGATCTTCGACATACATTTTGGTGGAACAATATGAAGAGAGATATTGCAAATTTTATCTCGAGGTGTTTAACTTGTCAACGTGTAAAGGCGGAGCATCAAGTACCTAAGCGTCCGTTGCAACCACTTGAGATTCCAAAATGGAAGTGGGAACACATTACCATGGATTTTGTTACGGATCTTCCCATGGTTTCTCAAGGCATAAATGCTATTTGGGTTATTGTTGATTGATTAACCAAGTCTGCTCATTTCTTGTCGATACGGGAGACTTATTCCCTTGAACGTCTTGCTCAAATGTACATAAATGAGATTGTGAGATTGCATGGAATGCCAGTATCCATAGTTTTGAATCATGACCCAAGATTCACTTTAAGATTTTGGGTTAGCTTGCAAAAAGCTATGGGCACAGATTTACGTTTCAATTCGGCATACCATCCTCAAACGGACGGGCAATCAGAGAGGACTATTCAAACTCTTGAAAATCTATTAAGACTTTGTGTCCTCGATTTCAAAGGGAGTTGGGATAAGTACCTACCATTGGTGGAATTCTCCTACAGCAACAGTTATTAGGCAAGTATAGGTGTGGCTCCATTTGAAGCATTGTATGGACGAAAGTGTTGCTCTCTAGTATGTTGGGATGAGGTGGGAGAAGCAACGTTGTTGGGACCAGAGTTAGTACGAATGACTACAGAGAATATCCAAATGATTCGACAATGTATACAAACGGCACAGGATCGACAAAAGAGTTATACGGATCTTCATCGAAAGGACATGGAATTTGACATTGGGGATCATGTATTGTTGCGTGTGGCTCCACGGAAAGGAGTTACAAGATTTGGGAAGAGAGGAAAGCTCAATCCACGATTTATTGGTCCATTCCAGATTCTTGACCGAGTAAGAAATGTGGCCTATAGACTCGCGTTACCCCCAAGTATGTCTCGTGTTCATAATGTTTTTCATATATATGTGCTACGTAAATATGTGAAAGACCCAAACCACGTTATTGAGTTAGAATCGGATGAGATAGCCGAAGACTTAACGTACGAAGAGGTACCTATCAAGATCTTGGATAGGAAGGAGCATGTCCTACGCACGAAGGTCATACCACAAGTTAAAGTTTTATGGAGAAACCACGCTATTGAGGAAATGACCTGGGAGTTGGAAACGGAAATGAAAGCGAGGTATCCTCATCTTTTCGAAACACCAGGTACGTACGTCAATTTCGAGGACGAAATTTCATAAGGAGGAGAGGTTGTAAGACCCCAAATTATTAATAAATGAAATTTAATTCCTCTATTTATTATTTTGAAATGGTAAGGTTTGATTTGATTAATGTGGTTAGTTATGGGTAAAATGAGCAAATATTTTAAATAAGTAAGTGGTTATAAAATACTCATTGTCGTCGGAGAATATTCGTTTGGTCGTGGAATATTCTTGCTGTCGAGGAATATTCGTACAACGGCGCAGCCATGTGTGGGCCTCATAGCAGAAAGAGATTGGATGAAGAAAACAACAAGTATAAGTTGTTTATAAATAACGACGTAGTTGTTACCATTAACACTGTTGGAATACCCGGTGGTTAAAATATAGTAATACGCGTTGTTGCACAGTAGCATACGGTATTGCACCAATTATTGATTCTTACGTAAGAAGGCACTACTCAATAATTGTTACAGTAGTTATTGTTCAGTATTTTATTTTATTGATTCAATAATTGTTGCGTTTATATTTTATATTATTATTGTTTCAATAATTGTCACTACAAAGTATTTTCCATTATCGAAACAATAATTCATATTATCTGAATAATATTATTAGAAAACATTATTGACAATGTCTAGAAAGTTCTGTCTAAGGAGAGGTTTGGTCACCTAATTGCGCGCCAGTAAGGAGAAACCCTTATTGGAAAGCCCCCTCTTTCCTAGGAATGTCTTGATTGTCAGTATTGTGATTCTGTAATATTATTTGTGAATAATTAATTATTGATTTATATGATGAGAAAGATATTGATTTTATGTTGATATAGATGGAGAAAATTTTTAATGTGACAATTGTTGAAAATTAATATTTTATCTTTTCTGATAAAATAATTTATTTAAATATATTATTTTAATAATATAATAATGGTGATATTTTTACAATGAATGTGGGATATATGAGTATATCAGGAGTTAAATGATTAACACATGTTTAGTGTGTCGGTGGACCCCTTTTCTTGATTGAAATTTGATTATAGTTTGTAAAATCGCCCGTTTGTGAATTTCGGCCAATTTCTGTTTGGAATTTAGAAAATCTTTCTTCTGCAAAGTTGTAGAGAATGAAATTTCCTATGGAAAAGACATGTGGTTTGAATATTTCTGATAAAAAGGCTATTTATTATTAATTATTGAAGTTTCGTAGTTCTGAAATAATTGGTTTTTGAAAGTTTTAATTATTTTTAATTACAAAAACATTTTTTTGGTTTTTTGTCATTATTTGGTGGCTGAATTCAGATGGTCAAGGTGGGCTAAGGAAATTAAAAATAAAATATTATTATTTTATTAAATTTTCTGCTTTAGTATTCTAAGCATTTTTCTATAAATAGGGTGCTTAGGTTAGAATTGAAAATCGCACCAGAAACTAAAATCTTCTCTCTCTTTCTCTCTCGATATATTGAGTGTATTATTGTGAGTATTTTGATACTTTGAGTGTTTCTATACAGTGCAAGTTCAAGTCATAGCTTATATCCGGTGTTTCAACTAGAAGTACTGTTTTTACGAGGTAAAGGATGTTATTTTCTTCGTAAGTGATATTATTTCTTCAATATCATTATGCCGAAATATTGGTTAGAACTTTTTATCAATTTTGAAAATTTTTTATGTCGGGTTTACTATTCATGAGTTATTATTCATGAGTTACTATACACGAATTACTATTCACGAGTACTATTCACGAAGCATGATAATTTTCTTGTGGAATTTCTATCTTTTGGTGTCAGAGTTACTATTCACATATACGACACTATTCACGTATACAACACTATTCACGAATACGACACTATTCACAGAAAAATTAAATTTTTGTTTTTCGTCCAAAATATCTATTATGGATACTAGCTTTGATTGTATCCATGTTTTAATCATTCTTGAATTTTACTCCACTATGATTATTTATGAGGTATTTTTGGACATAGAAAAGCTGAAATACGAATCCTTAATATTTATTCTTTTGTTTCACTGGATTCGTTTTCTTTAAAATATTTTCATCATCCTCCGTCCTAAATGATGATATAATTGAATATCTTTGGCCTGTAGTGCAAAGATTAATGATTTCTGATGAATATCTTTGGCCCGTAGTACAAAGATGAACAGGTGTTTAGATGAACATGACCAACTGATGAATATCTTTGGCCTATTAAGGCTGTAAACGAGCCAACACAGTTCGGGCTCGATTCGGGCTCGACTCGAAAAAATACGAACGAGACTCGGATTCGTTAATAATATGATCCAAATCTGAGCATTAAAAATAGTTCAAATAAAAATATGAGTAGAATCTGAGCAAGGTTATACTCGACTCATTTAAGATTCAAACTACTCAAATTTTTTTATTGTGATTCAATAAATACTTAGTTAATAAATATTTGATTATATATTCGATACATTCTCTTATAATATATACAAATTTAAATCAAATTAGGATAATTAGTTATTATTTTGTTTTGTTTTTAATTTTAATTGTGATTTTATATTTGTAAAGTGTAATAATAAATATATTTTCTCATTTTTAAGTTAAATAATAAATTCAATTTATAATTATATTTATTATAAAACTAGTTATTATGCGGAGACTCGAATGCGAGCTTGAATTTAAAGCTCGTGAGTAGTTTGAATAAATATTCGAGTCGAGTCGGATCGAATTTGAGTAATAAATATTTGAGTCGAGTCGAATTTGAGTACGATTTTTCAAATATAATTCGAATTCGAGCCGAATTTGAGTACGAATTTATTTTTTCGAGTCGAATTCGAGTAGCTCTCTATTCGCTCCGGTTCGACTCGTTTACACCCTTATGGCCTGTAGTGCAAAGATGAATATTTAATTTCAGTTATATATTGATTGATGTTACAGGGATAAAAGATAGACGATGAACTTTTAAATTCATATATAGAAGATAGTAGATTTCATTCTCTACTTAACTCTTCTAATGAATTATTATTTCCGCTGCGAATATTGATTTCAAACTTATTGTCTATTGTATTCTACTATATTTTCCCGGTTGAAGACTAATGTTAATTTGTTCTATGTTATCTTAGTCATAATATTCTTTACTGGGCTAGTTGAGCTCACTCTTTTCCTTTTTGTTCCATTTTTCTTCTCAGGAGGCGAGAATGTAGTGAGTACTAGTCGGGGTATGGAATGAAGGTTCTAGAAAGTTATTTTAGTAGTCCTCACCATTTTTGCAAAATATCAATAATTATAATGAGGACTTATTTGAGTGTGGATATTGTCTAGATGACAATATTTGTATTTAAACTCACAGTTTTTATGTTGTATTCATAAAGTTGTAGTTGTTTCTGTACCATGTATTTTGATGACTCAGAATGAGTGTTGTATACCCTATTTTGGGGGCGTCACATCGTTGGCATTTGAGGGTAAGATTTTGTGGAGTGTGCTATAAATGGTTTGGAAGTATCAGGTACGAATTTCGTACTCTTTCAGCGATACTTTTATTAAATTTGATTTATTAATTTTGTTCCTTGTTTCAAATTCTGTTATTATTTCACATAATTGTTTCTTGTGAAATTCATATATTTGTTTCATTTTGGAGTTGACACATTGGACTCGTATTTGTACTCTTTGAATTAGGATATCATGTTTTGTATTTATTTTTGATAATTGAAGAGTGGTACATGTTGCTACCTTCTTTTTGAGACCTTGTGACTATAATTTGATTTGGTTCAACATGTACATATAGAACCCTTTTGTTGGTATTATGTCGCATATGTTGTGACATGGTATTTTTGTTAAAATATACCGTAGGGTACACCTGAGCTATAACCACCTGTGGGGGTACCACAGGCATGTCGTCTTGGCATGAGAGACATGACACTTTCTGTGGCGGTGTGATTAGTCCACGACGTCTCCGTTTTGGGCTCCGGATGAAGTGGGCCATTTGGTGTTTTGTTGCGGGAGGCGTATGGGTTAACCCTAGTTTTCTGTTCTGTGAATTAGTGATGTTGTGCCAAACACACTATCCAATTTGCTTACATTTGGATTCGCGGTCCAATGTGTGATTTGTCTGTGTGGCATTATTTTGGTTGCCTATGTGGCATCATTTGATTTGTATGTGTGGCATTAGTTTGACTTGCTTGTGTGGCAAGATATATTTCTGAGCTCATTCGGTATGAAATATTAACATCCAGCCATTTGATTCAGCTTATTATTTCATTTTATTAGTTTTGTTGGTTTCTGTTCAGTTCAAGTCATTGAGTTAGTTACTTCAGTTCGTTATTTCTTTATTCTTTTATTAGTTTCGTCAATTATGTTGATTCAGCTATATTCAATTCAGAGCTTTGGATATTATATTTACGTTCGTATTTGCACTTGAGGCTTGTTCAGTATTTTGTCTCAGTTGTTTTCGTATATCAGTTGTATATCTTTTGTATATCTGTATCCGTACTGGGCAATTGGCTCATGCTGTGTTTTTCTTCCGGCAGGTTTGCAGGGGTGATTCAGGGCTAGTGTGATGAGAGTTTTGCCTTTGACCATTTAGGTTGATTCAAATTTTAAGTTTTGATTATTTTGACTCAGTTTGAAGAATTGTACTTATTACTTTATTATTGGATCACCGCTATTAATATTTTGAGGTTGTTAGTGCTCTGTTTATTTATTTTGAGGTTTTTTGTGCTTTGCACGTGACCTCCCTTTCCTTTTCGGGAAGGGGGTATTAAATACAACCTCTCCTCCTTATGAAATTTCGTCCTTAAAATTGATGTACGTACCTGGTATGTCGAAAAGGTGAGGATACCTTTCTTTCATATCAGATTCTAACTCCCGGGTCATTTCCTTAATATCATGGTTTCTCCATATATCTTTGACTTGAGGTATAACCTTTGAGCATAAAATATGTTCCTTCTTATCCAAGATTTTTACAGGTAACTCTTCGTACGTTAAATCTTCCGCTATCTCATCTAGTTCTAATTCAATAATGTGGTTCAGGTCTTTCATATATTTACGTAGCATAGATATAAGAAAAATGAGACATACTTGGCGGTAAAACGAGTTTATAGACCACAACTCCTACTCAATTGAGGATTTCAAATGGACTAATGAATCGAGGGTTGAGCTTTCCTTTCTTTACGAATCTCGTAACTCCTTTCCATGGAGCAACACGTATTAATACATGATCTCCAACATTGAACTCCACGTCCCTTCGATGAAGATCTACAGAACTCTTTTGTCGATCTTATGAGGTTTGTATACGTTGTTAGATCATTTGAATTTTTTCCATAGTTATTCGTACCATTTCTGGTCCCAACAATATTGCTTCACCCACCTCGTCCCAACACACTGAAAAACGACACTTTCGTCCATACAACGCCTCGAACAGAGCCATGCATATACTTGCTTGATAACTGTTGTTATAGGAGAATTCCACCAATGGAAAGTACTTGTCCCAACTTCCTTTGAAGTCTAGGACACATAGTCTTAATAGATTTTCAAGAGTTTGAATAGTCCTCTCCAATTGCTCGTCTGTGTGATGATGTTATACAGAACTAAATTATAGATCAGTGCCCATAGCTTTCTGCAAGCCAACCCAAAATCGTGAAGTGAATTTTGGGTCTCGATCAGAAACTATGGATACTGGAATACCATGCAATCTCACAATCTCATTTATATACATACGAGCAAGACGTTCAAGTGAATAAGTTTTTCGTATAGGCAAGAAATGAGCAGACTTGGTTAATCTATCGACAATGACCCAAATTGCATTTATGCCTTGAGAAACCTTGGGAAGACCAGTAATGAAATCCATGTTGACGTGTTCCCACTTCCATTCTAGAAATTCAAGTGGTTGCAATGGACCTTTTGGGTACTTAATGCTCCGTCTTGACACGTTGACAAGTTAAACACCTTGAGATAAACTTTACAATCTCTCTCTTCATATTGCTCCACCAAAATGTATGTCGAAGATCACTGTTATTTCCCATTAGGCACAATATAGATATAGAATGGGGGGTTGAATAGATCCTTTTTAACTTCAAATTCTTTTTTCTTTTATTTTGTATAGCTAATGTTTTAGCATATAACAAACATAAGAATCTTTTCAAGCATAGCGGAATAAGTAAAAGATCCCCTTCATTGATATATTCATAATCATATATACATTGTTCTTAGAGTTAGTTCAGTTGTAAGCAGTTAAAACATACATAGCAGTTATAGCAGTTAATATACATAAAGTAAATGACATAAGATAAAAGATACAAGGGGTTTTAAGTGGTTCAGAGACACAAGCTCCTAATCTACTCTTGTGACGCCCCCAAAATAGGTATACAACACCCATTCTGAGTCGCCAAATACATGATACAGAAAGAAAACTACAACTTCAATAATACAATTATCGTGCAAAATACGAAAACATATATTATGAGTTTAAATACAAATATTATCTTCTATACAATATCCACATTCAAATTATTCCTCATTACAATTATTCATACACTATTTTACAGAAATAGTGAGGACTGCTAAAACATCTTTCTAGAACCATCACTCCATACCCCGACTAGATCCTCCTATGTTCTCACCTCCTGAAAAGAAAAATGGAACAAAAAGGAAAAGGGTGAGCTCAACTAGCCCAGTAAAGAATATTATGACTAAGATAATATACAACAAATTATCATTAGTCTTCAACAGGGAAAAATCTGATATAATATAATAGACAACAAGTTTTAGATCAACAAATGCAGCGGAAACAACAATTCATTAGAAGAGTTAAGTGGAGAATGAGTTCTACTATCTTCTAAGATTTAAAAGTCCATCGTCAATATTTTATCCCTGTAACAACAATCAATATACATCTTTAATCAAATATTCATCTTTGCACTACAGGCCAAAGATATTCATTTGTATCACCAGTCGGTCATGTTCATCTCAACACCTGTTCATCTTTGCTCTACGGGCCAAAGATATTCATCAGTTAATCATTCATCTTTGCACTACAAGCTAAAGATATTCAGTAATATCATCATTTAAGACTGAGGATGATGAAAATATTTTAAAGAAAATGAATCCAGTGAGACAGAATGACAAATATTAGGGATTCGTATTACAGTTTATCCAAGATCAATAATACTTCATAATAACCACATGTGAAGTAGAATTCAAAAATAAAGATCAAAACATGGATACAATCAAAGATAGTAACCATAAAAGACATCTGGGAATAAAAAGAGAAAATTTTATTTTTCGGTGAATAGTGTCGTATACCTGAATAGTAACCCCGACACAAAAAGGTAGAAATTCCACAAGAAAAATCATACTTCGTGAACAATACTCGTGAATAGTACCGTATACGTGAATAGTATCGTATACGTGAATAGTAACCCCGACACAAAAAGGTAGAATTTTCACAATAAAATTCATATCAATATTTCGGCATAATAATATTTAAGAAAATAATATCATTTACGAAGAAAATAACATCCCTTACCTCAAAAAAATAGTAATTCTGACTAGAATATTGGATATAGTGCTGAAGGAACTTGCACCGTATAGCAACACTCAAAGTATCAAAATACTCACAAGAATACGCTCGATAATATAGAGAGAAAGAAAACTTATTTTTGGTGTGGTTTTCAATTCTAACTTAGCCCTCTATTTATAGTAAAAATGTTAGCACGCCGAAGCAGACTTGACCTGCTACTATTGCCACCCACCACATTTGAAATTCAATTTGAGCACATTTCTCACCAACCAAAAGTGGTGCCCACCAATTCTATAATTTTCTACCAAAATGATAAATTCGGATACTTCAACAATTTCTGAACCAGTCACCTCTTAAAATTCATAACAAATCATACGTTCATTTTTAACGGTTCAAAATTTGTGGACATATACTCAACTTATATATGTATAACATATCCAAAAATCACAACGATCCAACAGTCGAATCAAAAATTATAACTCACGCAATATATCTCAAGAACGCTGGTTTGATCTTTTAATACCTCAAATCCGATAAAATACTGATAAAGCACCTTAACATTAATTTCTTTATTAATAACCCCATAAAATAAATAAATTCATCATTTATATCCACATCAAATAAATATTTTATTATCATATAAATCAATAACTAATTATTCACAAATAATATTACAGAATCACAATTATGACAACCAAACAGTTCCCAAGAAAGAAGGGGCTTTCCAATAAGGATTTCTCCTTACTGACGCGCAATTAGGTGACCAAACCTCTCCTCGACAGAACTTTCTAGACATTGCCAATAAATAATGCTATCTAATAATATTATTCAAATAATATAAATTATTGATCTAATAATGGGAAATACTGTGCAGTGACAATTATTGAAACAACAATAATATAAAATATCAACGCAACAATTATTGAATCAATAAAATAAAATATTGAACAGAAATTACTGTAACAATTATTGAGTAGTACCTTCCTACGTAAGAATCAATAATTCAACAATATTGTACAATACCGTGTGCTACTGTGTAACCACGCGTATTACTGTATTTTAACCACCAGGTAATCCAACAGTGTTAACGGTAACAATTATGCCGTTATTTATAAAAACTCAAACTTTGTCATTTTCTTCATCCGACGGTTATTCTGTTATGGGGCCCACAAATGGTTGCGCCGTCGTACGAATATTTCCCGATAACAAGAATATTCCACGACCAAACGAATATTCTCCGACAGAAATGAATATTTTATAACCACTTGCTTATTTTGCAAAATTTGCACATTTCACCTATAACCAAAACATTATATCAAATTAACACCTTATTATTTCAAAATAATAATTAGAGGAAAATTTAATTTTATTTATAAAAAGATGGTGTCTTACAACCTCCCCTCCTTATAAAGTTTCGTCCTCGAAATAGACGTACGTACCTGGTGTATCGAAAAGGTGAGGGTACCTCGCTTTCATTTCCAATTCCAACACCCATGTCATTTCTTCAATCGCATGGTTCCTCCATAAAACCTTAACTTGTGGTATAACCTTTGTGCGTAGGATATGCTCTTTCCTATCTAAGATCTTGACAGGTACCTCCTCGTACGTTAAATCTTTGGCTATCTCGTCTGGTTCTAACGCAATAATATGATTCGGGTCTTCCACATATTTACATAACATCGATACATGAAAAAAGTTATGAACACACGACATACTTAGCGTTAAGGCGAGTCTATAGGCCAAAGTTCCTACTCGATCGAGGATTTCAAATAAATCGAAGGTTTGAGTTTTCTTCTCTTCATCGACTCTTACTTTTAGAATAACGCCTTCTTGCACCTTCTTCTTTATGTTCATCAGCTCCAAGTCTGTTGCTTGAGCGGCTTTAACGTTATCGATTAAAGTTTATTTTACTCGTATATCATCACGTGGGTCCCTAGAGTCTTTAACTCTATCTCTATCATTTATAAATTATACAAAATAGGTCTTTGTGTTCAACAATATCGCACTCGTACTCGCGTACGATCTTCTACTCAACGCGTCAGCTACCACGTTCGCTTTTCCAAGACGGTATGGTTAGAACAGGTTCTGAAATGAGTTTTCTTTTGAGCTCTTAGAAAATCTTCTCGCATTCCTCACTCCATACGAATTTTGTATCTTTCCAAGTCAACTAAGTTAACGGAGTAGCGATTCGAGAAAATCCTTCCACGAATCTCCGATAGTAACCAGCTAAGCCTAGAAAGCTAGATATTTCAATTACTGACTTAAGTTGCTCTCAACTGTGACTCATATCCCAATCGTGGATAGCACGTCACAATAGAACCTATCGTTTTACCACCACACAAGTATAGCGTCCCCTACGGAGAGTCTAGCTTTGGTGCATCCCACAAAGGAAGTCACCAGATAGAGGCTCGAGTACCAATTCTTGTACTTGGGTTTTTAACTCCTGAAGTTCAATAGGAGCCATTCGATATGAGATTTTAGAAATGGGTTTTGTACCGGGTTCAAAGTCGATACAAAATTCAATATCACGCTCTGGGGGTATGCCAGGAAATTCTTCAACAAATACGTTAAGAAATTCACTAACAACAGAAATATCATTCAAATCTAACGTATTTTTGTTTAAATCCATGAAATGGGCTAGGAAAACTTGACATCCATTTTTCAATAAACGAATGGCATTATGGCTTGATATGAAAGTGTTTGACTTCAATGGTTTGGTTGCTTGAATTTGCATAACAGGTTGGTTAGGAATATAAAAACTAACAACCTTACGAAAATAATTAATTTTGGAATGATGAGTGGTTAACCAATCAATTCCTAAAATCACATCAAAAGCAAGTATGTTTAAAGAGATAAAATCAACAGGTAATGTGATGGTACGAATTTGAATTAAGCAAAATTTATAAATAGTGGATGTAACAAAAGTTTCTTCTAACGGATTTTCCACAGATAAGTCAAATTCCAATTTCTTCAGAGTCAAGTTTAAACGTTGAGCACAAGCAGGAGAGATAAAAGAATGGGTAGAATCGGTATCTAACAGGGTATAGACTTCGCAAAAATTGACGATTAACTAACCCGTGATAACTTCGTTCGGTTCCTCGATTTTACGAAAGGCGCTCTCACTTGAACCACCGATTTTGACTTGTCTGGGACAGCCACTGGTGTCATCATTATCGCTAGAATTGTCTTTCGCTATAGGGCATATTCCACCCTCAACTGCTTTATCGTACTCCTATTTCACGATCTGAATTATTAATCTTCGATCCATATCGAATTGGGGTTGACCGCAATGTACATGGTAATTCAAAACTCAATGTTGGGTTATCTCAATTGATGTCCAAAACGAGAAATACATATCAACTATTTTAGCCTTCTTAGATCGGACATCTCTTTCCACAATATCAACGCGTTGTGCGGCTTTTACCCATGCATCACTCATTCTTACTCGTTCAGTTGTTTCTTCTATCAGCTCAGATTCTAGCTTTATTATATATATACTCTATGAAAGAGTGCTTCTATTCAAGCATCACATATCGGGTAACACAATCTTGAATCGTTGCATCCTTTTGCTCCACGACCGTCTGCCGTTCTTCAGCCTGCTCTTCTAACCCATGAATATGATTTTGCAATTCTACATTTTGATCATAAAATACCTCTAATAAATTCTTCTCAGGTTCCTCTTCTTCCTCAGTCTCAGCTGCTACCTCTGCGACTAGCTCGGGTGCAACTATTAATTCTTCCATCACCATAAGAATATCTCTAATTCCTTCATTGCCTGACATCACATTATCCTGGTTGGTGATTAAAGGTGTCTTCACAGTCTCATTCACTCCATTGTTAACGTTCTCAACTGTCATTCTTAAAAACTATCATAAAACAAGGGTTAATTAAACAAATTAACATATCACATAATATCCCTATATTATGACCGACCAAAAAAAAAAGCTTAGGTAGGACACACTAGTGAAAGATTTACTCGTCTCTCCCCTCCTAGTTCTATTCTCACATCTCAGCCAGGGATCATATCCCTAAGCTTTGATACCAACTGTGACGCCCCCAAAATAGGTATACAACACACATTCTGAGTCGCCAAATACATGGTATAGAAAGCAAACTACAACTTCAATAATACAATTGTCGTGCAAAATACGATAACACATATTGTGAGTTTAAATACAAATATTGTCTTCTAGACAATATCCACACTCAAATTAGTCCTTATTATAATTATTCATACAATATTTTACAGAAAAAGTGAGGACTGCTAAAACATCTTTCTAGAACCATCACTCCATACTCCGACTAGATCCTGCTATGTTCTCACCTCCTGAGAAGAAAAATGGAACAAAAAGGAAAAGGGTGAGCTCAACTAGCCCAGTAAAGAATATTATGACTAAGATAATATACAACAAATTATCATTAGTCTTCAACAGGAAAAAATCTGATATAATATAATAGACAACAAGTTTTAGATCAACAAATGCAGCGGAAACAACAATTCATTAGAAGAGTTAAGTAAAGAATGAGTTCTACTATCTTCTAAGATATAAAAGTCCATCATCAATATTTTATCCCTGTAACAACAATCAATATACATCTTTAATCAAATATTCATTTTTGCACTACAGGTCAAAGATATTCATTTGTATCACCAGTCGGTCATGTTCATCTCAACACCTGTTCATCTTTGCACTATGGGCCAAAGATATTCATCAGTTAATCATTCATCTTTGCACTACAAGCCAAAGATATTCAGTAATATCATCATTTAAGACTGAGGATGATGAAAATATTTTAAAGAAAACGAATCCAGTGAGACACAATGACAAATATTAGGGATTCGTATTACAGTTTATCCAAGATCAATAATACTTCATAATAACCACTTGTGAAGTAGAATTCAAAAATAAAGATCAAAACATGGATACAATTAAAGATAGTAACCATAAAAGACATCTGGGACGAAAAAGAGAAAATTTTATTTTTTGGTGAATAGTGTCGTATACGTGAATAGTAATCCCGACACAAAAAGGTAGAAATTCTACAAGAAAAATTATACTTCGTGAACAATACTCGTGAATAGTACCGTATACGTGAATAGTATCGTATACGTGAATAGTAACCCCGACACAAAAAGGTAAAATTTTCACAATAAAATTTATATCAATATTTCGGCATAATGTTATTGAAGAAAATAATATCATTTATGAAGAAAACAACACCCCTTACCTCAAAAAGACAGTACTTCTGATTGGAATACTGGATATAGTGCTGAAGGAACTTGCACCGTATAGCAACACTCAAAGTATCAAAATACTCACTAGAATACGCTCGATAATATAGAAAGAAAGAAAACTTGTTTCTGGTATGATTTTCAATTCTAACTTAGCCCTCTATTTATAGGAAAATGTTAGCACGCCGAAGCAGACTTGACCTGCTACCTGATGGCTTTACCTCCTATTATTGCCACCCACCACATTTGAAATTCAATTTGAGCACATTTCTCACCAACCAAAAGTGGTACCCACCAATTCTAGAATTTTCTACCAAAATGATAAATTTGGATACTTCAACAATTTCTGAATCAGTCACCTCTTAAAATTCATAACAAATCATACGCTCATTTTTAACGGTTTAAAATTTGTGGACATATACTCAACTTATATATGTATAACATATCCAAAAATCACAACGATCCAACGGTCGGATCAAAAATTATAACTCACGCAATATATCACAAGAACACTGGTCTGATCTTTTAATACCTCCAATCCGACAAAATAGTGATAAAATACCTCAACATTAATTCCTTTATTGATAACCACATAAAATAAATAAATCCATCATTTATATCCACATCAAATAATTATTTCCTTATCATATACATCAATAAATAATTATTTACAAATAATATTACAAAATCACAATTATGACAACCAGACAGTTCCCAGGAAAGAGGGGGCTTTCCAATAAGGATTTCTCCTTACTGGCACGTAATTAGGTGACGAACCCTCTCCTTGACAGAACTTTCTAGACATTGCCAATAATGCTATCTAATAATATTATTCAAATAATAGGAATTATTGATCTGATAATGGAAAATATTGTACAGTGACAATTATTGAAACAACAATAATATAAAATATCAACGCAGCAAATATTGAATCAATAAAATAAAATATTGAACAATAATTACTGTAACAATTATTGAGTAGTGTCTTTTTACGTAAGAATCAATAATTCAACAATACTGTGCAATATCGTGTGCTACTGTGCAACCACGCGTATTATTTTAACCACCAAGTAATCCAATAGTGTTAACGGTAACAATTACACTGTTATTTATAAAAACTCAAAATTTGTCATTTTCTTCATCCGACAGTTATTCTGTTATGGGGCCCACGAATGGTTGCGCCGTCGTATGAATATTTCCCGACAACAAGAATATTCCACGACCAAATGAATATTCCCCGACAGAAATGAATATTTTATAACCACTTGTTTATTTTGCAAAATTTGCACATTTCACCCATAACCAAAACATTATATCAAATTAACACCTTATTATTTTAAAATAATAATTAGAGGAAAATTCAATTTTACTTAGAAAAAGCTGGGGTCTTACAACTCTCCTGCTTTTAACTAGCAAGATTTCCACTAAGGAATGGCAGCACCCTGAATCACTAAGATTTCTTCAAGGCCAGCAGCCTTGGGACTTCAGTTCACTAAGAACTCTTCAAGGCCAACAGCCTTGGAACTTCTCTAGTTCCCTAGGAACTCTTCAAGCCCAGCAGGCTTGGAAATTCATTTAGTCCCTCCGGACAAGGACCCCTCAGGCCCTGGCTTCTTGTTGTTGTTGTAGTTGTTGTTGTTGGTGCTGAGCTGCTAAGATGTCTTTAAGCTTGATCATCTTTTATACTTAGCAGCTTGGTGTGGTCCTCTTTGCATTCTGCTACGAGATTGGACAACATCATCTTTGGTGCAGCTGATCTTCTTCTGTTCTGCTCATTTTCTTGTAGAGTCAGCTGTGCACCATCACCATTTCCTGAACCCTTCTTAACATGTTGGCAGACATGGCTCTGCACTTACTCTTCTTCAGCTTTGGGTTCATGGTGAATCGTAGAGTGGCTCTTAGGATCTGCCTTGTGGTTTGCCACTCTTCTGAATGCTATCTTCTTGTCCTTCTCGGCTCTTAGCTTAGATGCCAATTCAAGTGGCATTCTCATCTTTATTGAGTGAAGCTTTGGTCTGTTTAAGTCCTTCAAAGCTGATTCACTTCCACCTTCGTAGTCTCACTGTCACTGAGACTTGTTCTTTTTAAGCTCAGGTGGAACTCGTAGAGTCAACGTTAGCATTCTACCAACTCAACGATTCTGCAAAATAGTAATCATCAGCAGCTTTTGATCTTTGAAGCTCTGTTGATTTATACTTCTTCCCGTTGGAAAGTGGCCGTTGAAAGCTTTTAGATTTGCTTCACATATCTCGAGTTATTTGGTGCAGACTGCAGATGTGACATGACATCTCTTTTTCTGATTTTCTGACACTGCAGTCCACTATTTTACCCACCCCATCAGAGATGTAACTTTTATGCCTCGGGCACGTCGAAGACTTTATTTCCTCCTTCTGATTTCTCGATCAGAGGTTGTCCTTTTGCATCGATGCTCTCTATAAGCTCTTGTCCGAATATCAACCTTCAGATTGAACCGTTGCCAATGCTTCAATCTTCAACTGTTTGAACTCTACGATTCTGATGCATGTCTTCATGGACCTGATCGTAGTGTCTTGTTGACTGGTAGAGACAACACTACGATCTTGAGGAGTGTTGATTGGATCTTCAATGTACAACACCTCTTCCTTTTCTTGTGTAGTGCTTCAACACTTCTGTTTGCCTCGACAACTCTTAGATGCTAATGGCTTGACTTCTTTGTTCTGGCCCCTTCTGAATAGCAAGACACTTCAGATTTGTGGCGTGTCCAGCTCGCTTTCTCCTTGTGATCTCTCGTTCACTTATCATCAATAGACTGACCCAATGCTTAATCACTTTAGCCTTGTTCTTCAGAAGCTGACCAATATCTCTGTGTACACTCCATCAGTTCTTTCTTTGTTTGGCAAACTCTATAATCCTGGTTACTTCCAAGATCGTTGTCATCTTACCACTTGACAGCTACTGCACTTGCTGACTTTCTTTAGTCAGTTACTGAAGTCTTCTTCTGATCAACTTGTGAAAGACTTCATCTCGAATGGCTTCACAACTCAATCTAGATGTTGATTGGGTTGGTGCTTAGATCTTCTGTTAGCTTACATGTCATTCGTTGAGTGCTCTCTGGTTTTCTTTAGGTGGGATACATCTTTGCAGTGCCAACCAGAGGCTTCATTCCTTTGGATATTCTGGGAGTGCTCATTTGTTGAGAATCGTATTTGCTCTACGATTCTACCTTGGCATTGTGAGCACATCTGTTGAAGTCTCAGTTCTACACTCTATGATTCAGCTTCGGCTGTGCAGACACTACGACTCCGAGATTAGATCTTGACACTCTACTGTCATTGAGCTTTTTTTCTACATCTGGTCTTGCTCGACTACGATCATTGCCTTTGGTATGATCATTAGACTCTTCAATTTTGAGTGTAGTCTACGATTCTTGACTTGGCTTTGGCAGATGCTTGGTCAGCTCGTAGGTAGGTTGTCTCTACGATTCTAAACATGACTTCTTCAGCAGACTACTGCCCTGAGGAAGTTCTCCTCGACACACTACGATCCTTCCTCGCCTCTCCTGGCAGTCTATGAACTCCGAGATCTACTATCTTGCAGACTACGATTCTACCTCAATAGCTCTCGAGTTTTCCTTGACCACTACTACAAATTACTAAATAGCCAACGCTTAAAAGACAATGTTTTTTATAAAAATAAACGTTGTAGTGTTTTTTTTACAACGTTTTTAAAAGAAATATTGTAAATATATATGCAAAAACGTTATCTATTTAAAAGGGCATTTTTTTTATTTTAAGTAGATAACGTTATTTTTAAAAAAACGTTGTGTATAAAGAAAAACACGGAGCTCTAAAATTACGCTGAAGTAAAAACTTGAAATAATTTTATAACACTACTCTCTTGGTATATTTTTTCCCATTTTGCCCTAGCCGCTCCCAGCCTCTGAGAGGCCAGACTGAAGTCTCCTGTGGCTTGTAGATGGTATTGGAGTCGAATCTGGTGCCGTCGGCTTCCACGAGCGAGTCGAGGGGTGTGTTCAGCTTGAATTTTAGCTGTAAAGACAGGGTTTAACTCGAAAATCTCCATGGATTCAACATCTCCAGCTTCGCAGCCGAAGAAGAGAGGGAGGCTGAAGGGTTCGAAAACCAAGGAGGATAGAGAAAGCGGCACAAAAGGAGTAGCAGTTAAGATGAGAGGCGGCGGCGCCGGTGATAAAAAGGTTGTGGTAGACGAGAAGTACATGCAGTGGAAGAATCTCATCCCCGTTCTGTATGATTGGCTGGCGAATTACAACCTTCTATGGCCTTTTCTCTCTTGCCGGTATCAATTCCTGTCCCTATATCTCTATATATGTGTATTTGTGTTTGTTCTGATACTCTATCTAGGGTTTGAAATTGTGCTATTTGCTTTAACGTGGTTTAATGGACTGTAGTTAGCCTTTAAAATTAATTTTAGAATTTTAAATTTTAATCTTGATTTTTTAGATTCAGCTGTTATGGTTGACAGAATTTGAAAGTCAGTGATAGATATATAACTTATTCATATATGTACACATTTCTAAAATTGTCGTTGACAACATTGTTGAACGGCTTGTTCCTCATAGGTATGTAGTGATGTGGTTGCATATTGTGAGTGAGTTCCTTTCTTATTTGTTGGGATACAATTTCTACCAATTGATTTTAAAATGGGTAGTCATCTGAAAATCTATTACATTGGCCTTCTTTTATTTTCAACTCCTGTAGTAGTAGAATGTCATGACTCTGGAGTAATGAGTTTCGTATGTCAAGTAAAAGCTTGAGTAGTTAGTGCACAGTCAGCAATAATTATTCCACCAAACCTGTGGGTTCAATAGAGTGTTGCTATTAGCCATTATGATTCATTTAGCCCTTTAGTGAGATATTTTACAGTTTACGTATCTCTTCAATTATTTGGCATCCAATTGAACAACTAACTTTATTCTATTTTGGATTGTTCAATAGATTAAAGTTGGTGAGGTTGGGACATCCTGCACGTCTTCTACCTCAAGTATTGGAGAGTGCTCTAGATGCACAGGTATTAGATGAATCTTTTGTCATATCTACTTTACAAGAAGTTAAAATCTTAGGGGTCTTCCTATTATGTCTTCAAATTTTATCAACTTGCTAACTGCAATCTTCAATTGCTGACATTGTGGGTCATTAAATGGTTCTTTCTTGTGCTGGTGCTTTGCTATTGGACGCGCGGTGTCTTGCATTTAGTTGTTGGGTCCTTACGGCATCCTCTTTTTCATTCTTTATATATTATTTGATCTATTGCAGATTGCAAAATATGTGTTTGGAATGCTAGTGATGGTAGCTTGGTACATTCTTTGACTGGTCACAGTGCACTTGTAAGTGGTGTTCTATGGTTTTATTATCTTTTGACTAAATAATTGCGTTCATAAAATTCTTACTTGACTAGAGAATATCTTTTACTTGATCAGTATTGTTCTTTATGCAGAATCTGTCTTTTAATTTGGTTGTGATATTTATTTTACTTGGTATCATGTTGTTTTACTTTGTGTACCTTTTTGTAGACCTATGTTCTGGATGTTCATCCTTTCAATCCCCGAATTGCTATAAGTGCTGGGTATGATGGGAAAACAATAGTGTTGGGTATGATGGGAAAACAATAGTGTTGGATATAACTTGTCATTCATGATTCTAAAGTTTTTATATATGTGTTGCCTCGTCTTATTTAACAAATGCTATCTCAAATTGCTACAGGTTTTAGTGGACAGAAAAGTCACAACTGCCAATTCTGGGTATTCATTTTTTAATGCCCATACATTTATATGTACATTTAAGAACTTGGTGATAAGAGTCTATAATTAACTTTATCATTGTTCTCAGAGTAACAGACATGACAACTGCTAATTCAAGTGAAACCCCAGTAAGGCTTGAGGTTTGTGGAGTCTTCTACCTAGTTTTTTTTAATTATTATTTGTTGTAACATTAAATTTGTTGAATATTGTTACAGTTTGTGTTTGAAATTTCAGGGAAGGTATGGTGCAGTGGTAGTATGTTGGTTTCTTGGACTTGGGTCACTAGTCGCATGGAATAGTATGCTCACAATTGGAGACTACTACTATGCATTATTCCCAATAAGTGACTCTTAATTACCCCAAAAATGAGATACTTATATGTGTCCTTCATCTAAATCTATTCCTCCCTATTTTAAACAGTTGGTTTATATAGCTTTTCTTCGCATAACATTTGGTTTCACTTGTTGCATTTTCAATATTGTCCTGGCTTAAGCTTATAATACTCTCCTATTTTGCACACAAAAAAGTCCCATTTGCTTAAGCTTATAAACTTCAGCGTGTTTATTTATACTTCTAGTCTGTCTTACTAGATGACTTAGCCTAATAATAATATGTTAATCTCCCCTGTTTGGTTATCTGTTTCCCAATATCTGTAGCAATTTTATTGTCATCTTAATTTTCATAATCAAACGATAAACAGCTGCTCTGTAGTGTTTAAAACCAATGCATCCACCAGCTTGCAATGTAGTTCTAGTGGCCTTGCCAAGTTAATCTGGTTTCTATACAGATGGTGTACAATGAATTAAGTTGAAATATGGCATTTAAGTACCATGTACACCACGTTTATCCTTTATCTGTTTTTCTATGCAGATGGTGTACAATGAATTAGGGGGCATTAAGTTGAACTCAGGTTAAAATCCTCTTTTATCTGTCTTCCTATGCCTGTTCTAGACTTCTTCGACTTCTTATTGCTCCTTTATGAGTTAGGTTAGATTTATCCAAATTTCATTTAGGTCTCAACATTTTGCATCATTCATGGTCCATTTTCTTTAGCTGTTAACGTTAGGTGTTTCGTAAGTCAAGTGTTGAATACAATGCATCCATGAAAACATGTGTGCTGCCTTTTTTTCTGCTTATCAAAGTACAGGTATTTTCTCATTCTTTGGAATTTGTAATCCTATTATGATTCTCTATGTAGAGAGTAAGCTGAAATGTAGACATATGTATGTATATATGGTTGTATAGAGTTTGAATCAAATAAAACTGGCAATTTGATACATGCATTGCAGGGGCTGATCTAATGTCCTTGAACTATATGTTCAGTAACTTCTTATTATGGTATCTGTTACTTATCAGAATTGTAATCATGTAAAAGTTTGAAATGAGGCTTTTATTTTTTCTGCAGAGATACATTGCTGATATTGGAAAAGCTTGGCCAGTCTTGATTGTGTGCGGAGGAATACTACCATTATTTTTGTCAGTGATTTGGTTGCTAATGATTCAACATTTTACTGCTGCAATGGCGTGGATTACAGTCTTCATCTTTAACATTCTAATGATATCAGTCACTATGTTATATTACTTAAAAGGTTGGCCTAATAACTAGTTGCTTCTATGTTAAGATTTTGTTTGATTTACCCGCATTGCAGAAGGATATTGGTTATTCAACAAGTTAAACTTGACGCTCACTAATATGAGATCAGTTCAGTTCAATATGTGTTGTTTGATTGCAGAATTTTTTATCTATTGTTTCTTTTGTTGTTCTCAGCTACTGCAGTAATGGTTACTGCACTGGAGGGTCATGTTGAAGCCTTTCGTTTACTTATTTATGTTGGGGCTGACGTGAAGCTAAGTAATAAATCTGGTGAAACCGCTATCGGACTGTCAAAATTATGTCCAAACTGTGATCTATTCGAGAAGGTAATGCTGGAATTTGCCCTCGAGAAGGGCAAACCACAATGGTGGGGAGTTTCATGCTGATGATATGAACAATCCTTTTAGTGCATTGCAACGAAGTTCTTCTGCTAGCAACAGTAATGAACTTAAAGGTATATCATTACTTCTTAGCTTCAATTTTGAACATATTAGATGATTCATATCAATACAAGGCTCTAAATTTTCAAAAATGAATTAATACATCTGATGTGGTGCTCCAAGTATCAACTACTCATTTTTCTGTGTATCATTACAGATGAGCTGAGACTTGATTGCATTTTTCCTGTCCCAGATCATGGTTTGGAACATGGATACTTATAATTTTGTTAACAATTGGGAAGGGCATTCTCATATCATTACAGATGTACGATTCAAGCCAAATTCAGTCATCTTCGCAACATCATCTTTTGATAGGACTGTTCAAATATGGGATGAAAGAAGAGTAAGTATTTTCATAGGACTGTTCTTTTGATAGGGCTGTTTAGGTAGTGCACCACAGCTTAGGTAGTGCTCCACAACTTAATTTTATGGATAGTTTCGTATATTTTGTGGATGTAGTAATTTAAAACTGTAAACGAATGATATTATTGGGATGTATTTTGAATGGTTGATACATTTTGGCTTTAAATTTAAATAAGAATTTAGACCTTTTAGCTATATATCATGGCATTAGCATATTGCAGGTGCATTGGTAATATAGGTGAACCACAACATTTTTTTTCTTTTTTTTTCTTCATCTACAACATTTTAAAAATGTTGTATGAATTAGTTAAAAACATTATTTGATATACTAAACAACGACGTTTTTAACCAAAAAACGTTGTGGAATCATACTTTCTACAACGTTTTTAAGCATCTGCTAATTTATGAAAAACAAATCTACAACGTTTTTTTCTTAAAAACGTTATGTAATGTGCTTAACTACAACGTTTTAAAAACGTTGGGTAAGGGTGTCAAATAGATAACATCCTTAACCACGACGTTTTTCTGACAGAAATCACAACGTTTTTTTCGCGTTGTCTATTTATTGTTTTGTAGTAGTGGACTCTCCTGGCAGACTACAATTTTTGGTACAGTGCTCGACGATTAGATAAGTCTATCTATTACATCATAAGATCAACCTAACCTAACATGCTTGATCTTTCTATGTTTATAGTCTTTGTACATCATTTTCTTTTGAAGGACTTTACAAAGCTGTTTTGCTTATATAGGATCAACCTAACACATTTGATCAATTCATTCTAAGTCCTTGTACATATGTTTCTATTATCTATCAAAGGACTTTACAGTTTTTCTTAATGCAAGCATACTTACATATTCATTCATATATATATCATAATCAAATCATATGTAAATAGGAATATCATTCACATGCTTATTCTTGACAATCACGATACAATTTGGTAATCCCGGGATGGATTGCAAACGGTGTGTTGTGTGCTTCCATCATGATTTTGTACTTCAAATCAGAGTCATTAGGAACACAAAGTCTGGAGTTGACTCGAAGTATTCCTTCTTCATTGATTCTTGCCTAGAATAACACCTTGTAATTTTTTTTCATATACATCAGCTCTGGGTCCTTGGCTTGAGCAACTTTAACTTTACCGATTAAAGTCGATTTTACTCATATATTTAACATTATCACGTGTGTCCTTGAAGTCTTTAACTATATCTTCATCCTTTGTAAGTCAGTACAAAATAGGTCTTTGTGTTAACATCGCACTCGTACCCTCATAAGATCTTCTACTCAACACGTCAGCTACCGCGTTCGCTTTTCCATGATGGTATTGAATGGTATGGTCGTAATCTTTCAATAGCTCGAGCCATCGTCGTTGCCGCATATTGAGTTCTTTTTTAGTAAAGAAATATTTAAAGCTTTTATGATATGTATAGATCTCCACTTTCTCCCCATACAGGTAGTGCCTCCAGATCTTTAGCGCAAAAACGACTGCTGCCAACCAGGGATGGAGCTAAGTTAGGGCTGAAGGGGGCCATGCCCCCCCAAAGATTTTTTGGACCAAGCAATAGAATACCAAGTGGGCTAATGACTATTGTGAAGATAAACATTAACTAATGACTATTGGGCTAAATTCATTAGAATACCAAGTGGGCCTTACAAAAAATAGAATAGTCTAAAATTTTAATGTTCTAATCTGGTTGTTGCTTAGTATAATAGTATTGACTAATAACTATTGTGAATATAATTTCAAGAGTATATATTTTCCCATTTTCCTATTTAGTAAAATAGATGGATTTCGTGATTTGAAAGAACGTCAGGTGCAATTCTGACGAAACTTTGATATGTTTTAAAAGATTTTTTTTTGCAATATTTTGTTGTCTTTGTCAAAGAAATTATATTACTACATTATCTTTGTTTTAGTAAAAATATGTTTTGTAATTATGGAACTTTACTTTTTAGTAATGAATATATATTATGTTGTTAAAAAATTTCTTGGCCCCCCGTAATATCGAATCCTGGCTCCGTCCCTGCTGCCAATTCTAGATCATGAGTAGGATAAGTTCTCTCATATTCTTTAAGTTGTCGTGAGGAATAGGCTATGACTTTCCCATGTTTCATGAGAACACATATGAAACCTCTGTCTGAAACATAGTTGTAGATGGCAAATCCCTCCGAACCTGATGGTATTGTCACAACAGGTGCCGAAATGAGTATCCTCTTAAGTTCTTGGAAGCTCTTCTCACATTCTTTGTTCCATCCAAATTTTGTATTTTTTTTGAGTCAGATGTGTTAGTTCCCGGAGACACAATAGTTATCTAGAAAGGGGGGGTTGAATAGATATTTAAAAATCTTTTCATTTTAACTTGTTAGTAGATAATGATTAAAACTTTAGCGGAATTAATATTAGTTTAATTCTCCCTTAAGATAGTGAGTTTATGAGAGTGAGGTAGATATAGCAGTTATAGTAAGAATGTAAGAGACACAGTCGTTTTAAGTGGTTCAGAGCACTTAAAGTTCCTAGTCCACTATTCTACTCCTCGAGTAGGAAATCCACTAAGGATGTCTTTTATACTTTCTGAATCACTTAGATTCCTTCTAGACCAGCAGTCTAGGAACTTCTTAGTTCATTCTTGAACTCTTCAAGTCCAGCAGACTTTGCTCTTCACAGTTCACTTAGAACTCTTCAAATCCTTCTGACTTGGAACTCTTACTTCAGTTGATTGGTTCTTGAGTGGTGCTACTCAGTTGTTGTTTAACCACTTGTTCAAAAGAACTGAGTAGCTGAGCAAGCTTTTCTTTTTCTCAGATCGTAGAGTTGAGCGTTGAGTGTTCTTGTGCGCTTTTGTTCAATGCTTGCTTAGTCCTTGCATCTGCATATGTTTTGTATATATGTGATCTTGAAATCTATCCGTTTGATCCATCCGTTGAAGCATTAAATGCGTTTGACGTTTCTGTACTTTGATGGAGACTTTTCTGCACATCTTCTGAATTGCATTCTGGCCCACTGACATAGCAGACTGCTTTCTCACCTAACACCTAAAAAGGTGTTTTTCTTTTACCAATGATACTTTCCTTAGCTTCTTCAATACGCTTCTTTATTGCATACTAAGGATATCTTTTGTACCGTTGGAACTGGTGAAGACTTCAACGATTGAAACCCATTCCATATTTGTTGAAGATATATCATAAAACAAAACGGTAGGGCTCGATGCTTCTGACACACGGCAGATGATACTCTACGATCCAGATCGTGGTGTCTTGTTACCTTGGTGCTTGGTCTAATTTTATCAACCAAGAGCACTACGATTTCTCTTAAAGACTTGCACACTACGATCTTTACATGCTTGCTTGCAAGCTCTACGTTTCCGAGAGCACACTACGATTTCTGAGTTGGTTCGGCAAACATTGGGACCACTCTACGATTCCCGAAGAGGCCCTTAAGCTAGGCACACTACGATACTCGAAGCTCTACGTTCTCCCCTGGCTTCAGTAATCTTGATCAGCTTGATACACTACGATCTCTTCGAATCTTATCTATTACATCTCAAGATCAACCTAACAAGTTTGATCTTCTTTTTTATACATTCACTTACAGAATGATATACATTAAGAGCTTATATTAACCTAACAAATTTGATCTATTACTAAGTCCTTATATAAATTTTCCTTGAAGGACTTTACAAATAACCATGAGCATTTATATTTAAACATCAAATCAACATATGCACTCTCCCAACAATCTCCCTCTATTTGATGTTGACATAACCAAGGAGATTTGTTGTCATGATTATTAGTATCTAGATGCAATTGCAGGAAAGTAAACATGACTTAGTATTTCTGTGAGCAGCTGAAATTTCTAAAGAATAAGCATGAATTTATTGATGTTCGAAGAATATTACAATTTAGCTTTACATCAATAAGAATTTAAACTTTAACTTATCTCTATTTCCTTGATCTTTTGCGAGGAGGATTGGCATACTCCTCAGCTCTTCTTTTCCTGCTTGCTTCATCCCACCTGGCTAGATCTTCCAGCTCACTAGGGCTTAGCTTAAGATTTTGATCATGCCTATTCATGAATGCAGGATCTCCAGTTGGCATTCTAAGGCCTGTGGTGGTGACATTTTATGAGCTGGTAGCTGGCCCGATACTCCTTATTGGCTGACCCATTAAGATTTCCTGCTGATCAGGTCGTTGAGTACGATGGCTAGCTCGTGGAGTCTGTTGATGGAATTGCCTTGTAGGAGGACTCCTTCATCTGCCTCTGCCTTGGCCTCTTTGACCTCCTCTGCCTCCCTGGCCACCTCTGCCTCCGCCCTGGCCTCCTTCTCCTTTATTCTCCCCATTTATGTCAGTATCAAGGGTTCGAATGTCTGTTGAGAGGCAATTCAGCCCTTGGACAAGCTCATTGAGCTAACTTTTGATCTGAGCAATGTCCTCTCGATTTTCTTCTATTACAGCTTCAGACCGAGCTTCCCTTTGTTGTAGAATGGATAGAATGTTGTCAGTTTGTTGGCCAGTGCTGACGTAGAATTTTTGAAATTCTTTAACGGCAGATTGTAAATTGAGGAAGCTTTCCAACATGTTTTTATTCTGATTTTCTTGAGTTGTCTGTAAGGCAAGGACAACTTCTCTGTGTTTCTTGGCTGCTAGAAAGTGAATGTCATCCCAGTGCTTTATGCTTTGAATCATTTGCTTGACGAACTCTTTAAGTGTCTTAGAGAGCGTAGAGCTTAGGGAGTGAGGAAAATTATTGGCAGCATTGATCATTGTTGTTAATCTCAGCTGAATAAGGTCAGTGTGTTCTTCAAGACTCTCATTGAGTTCCTTGATCACCTTCTTAGACATTTCTGACAAATCAGCTTTTGTGGACAACTCTGAAAGAATTTCACTCAGTTGGGGAATGTGTGAGGAAGGGGTGTTCTCTGGTATTGATCTTGAAGTGAGTAGAGGGCAAGATCAAGGTTGAAGTATTCATTTGAGGATGAAGAGGGAATATCTGATGGAAGGGCCTGTTGGGTGGTTAGATTTGGTGACTCTACGATTTAAGGTTGAGACTCTACAATTTGGCTAGAGTCAGTGATCGTAGAGACGATAGGAGTTGGGATCAATATGAAGTTTGGCACGTTTGGTTCATCAGTTATAGAATTTTGGGATTCTGTAACTGGGAATTGACTTGGTGGATTTATAACCACTTCCAATCAGCTTGGAAATTTATAAAATTGGCTGGAAAAAGACAGTGGATAGTGATTCATTCTATACAAAATTGGGACAGTTAATACCTCATGCACCATTCTTGAGGAGGGATCATTTGTGATGAGCTTCTTAGCAAAGTTAAAACTTCCTGGGAATCCATGAGCTAGCACAGAGATGGTTAGATATTCTTTGAAGCTCCAAAACATGTGATTCTAGGAGTTTAGAATTTGAGCTTGATGGAAAGGCATCATGGGTAGATAGGAAAAAAGTTGCTCACAGTTAGCTCTTCTGTACCCATTTATGCCCACATCTGTGATCTCGACCTCATCATCTTCTTCCTCTTCTCTGTCTTTACTCACAGAGTCCATTATATCAATGGCTTCATTTGGCTCTTGCTCTGGTTCTCCCTTATTTTCTGCAGGAACTGCTTCTTCCATGGAGATGTTATGAGCCTCCCCCTCAACTTGATCATCTTCTTGTAAGTTTAAAAGCTCCCCCTTAGCTGGAACATTTTCTAAAATGAGAGCTTCAGGCATCTCCCCCTCAGCTGGTGTATTCTCTATCATAAGAACTTCAGGTGTCTCCCCCTCAGCTTGAGCTTTGTCTCTTTGGTTTTCTTTGGTTGGTTCCTTTGCAGCAGCCAATTCTTTGTCTTCCCTTTTTAGTACTTCTTCATTGACAAGAACATATTTCTTGACCAATTTTCTTCTTGGTTTTCTGGGCTGAGCCACAGCCTCAGGACTTTCTTGAACTTCAGTTTTGTCCTGTTGATCAGCCAAAATGTTTGATGCAGCTACTTCCTTGCTTGATGTGTTTGGTCTTGTCTCTACGATCGGTAGAGACTCTATGATCGAAGAGATAGATGGACTTTTGGAGTTGTGGATGATCTTATTTTTCTTCAGCATCTGAGATATGGTAGCTCTATCTTCTTCTGCCTCAGCCAGCTGTTGCTTCTTTCTCAGGATCCTTAGAGTCTCAATGTCAGAGGACTCTACAGGTTTATCAGTTGTGGATCCCTGGGGTTCTTATGCTATTCTGGCCTTTAACTTTCTCTTGTCCTTGCTTTTTCTGATCACGGCAGTGGGTTCTTCTTTATTTATTTCTTCTTCTTCTTTTTCAGTCTCCTTAACAACAAACATATTTCTTGTAATCCCTAACTCTTTCGCATCAACAGTTCTACCACTGGATTCAAACATCATACGCACATTTTCTGCTGGATTCCTTTTCCAGTTCACGAATAGTTACTGGGTCATTCATCTGTTTGGATTGATAGCTTCTTCTTCTTTGTCACCCAGAGCAGACTATAGAATGATACTTATAAATCGCCCGTAGAGCATCTTTTGAGAGCTCTTTGACTTTCTTGAGTTGGTGATCCACTTTCCAATCCATTCAAGCAATAGAGCTCCATAGTTTAGTTGTATTCCATAACATATGGTAGTCATGAGCTTGAGTTGTACTTCATTCACAGAATCATGACCAGAACTCTTGCAACATATACATTTTCCAATAATATCAGCTAAAAATTCATACCTCTGAGGAAACTCCTTTTTTTTGTATCCTTTTACAGAGGGGAATTTCTTGTGATGCATTCTTTTAAGTCCCTCGTGGAAGTCTATGCCATCTATGAACATATACCCTTCAGATTTGAGACCTAGGGCTAGGTTGATGTCTTCAGCCTTCAGTCTGATTTCCACTTTCCTTACTTTCGTAGTGATGGAGACATTTTCAAACACACCATTCCTATAGAATTCTTTCACTAGCTTGGGGTAGATCAATGTGTCTGTACCCAGAGCTTCTTTGAGACCTGCTTTCTTCAATAATGACACAGTCTTATGAAATTTTGGTTCAGCCGTTTTAAACTCGTCAAATCAGAGTTTGTAGCCAGAGATGACGTTGGATGTTGCCATTAATTTCTTTGCAGAGTGTATGGTTGATTGATCTTTCTTGATGGTTTAGGGTTTCTTCTTGCAAAGATAAGGAGAGAGATAAGCTTCTGAACTTCTGATTTTCAAAAAGGCGCCTTCAAATGGTACAAGTAACTTCCCTCTCTCCATTTTTCTTAGTGGGACAGGTGTCAAATTCTTCTTGGCTCTACGAATTTGACTGAGAAGGATTGTAATGAATCGCCCTTCACTTCTTCTAAGCTAATATATTCTTCAGGAGGACTACGATTGTTGAGATGGTCCTTGGAATCGTCGAGTTTGCTCTACCAACGTTGAGTCTGCTCAGCAGTCATCGTGTCTGAGCTGCAATCGTCGAGTCTGACCTGTGATCATCGAGTCTGAATAGCAATCATCGAGTCTGACCTGAGATCGTCGATTCTGAATAGCAATCATCGAGTCTGACCAATTCCTTATGATGAACTTTTGATTTAACATTCTTCTTGGTTTAAGGTAGCTCGGAAAGGGCCAACCTCATTAAATGAATCAAGGGTTAGGTTTGTCCCTGATGCGCTTATCAGAGAGATTGCTTTGGTTTGTTGAGCTTTCGTCATCACAAGATGCCCCTTTGTTTTGTTAATGGAAATCTATTATCGTTGCGTCTGCACTGCGATCGTTGAGTTAGCACTGCGATCGTTGAGTCGACACTGTGATCGTTGTCTTTTATGACACTTCAGTTCTATGATCGTGGACTTCCTTTGATTATGTATATGATTTCGAACATAGCCTTTAAATCTGTTTAGTTAGCACAAACTAGAGCATATTTTTCATGGTTGTAAGTTAAGCATGCCTAGCTCACTTATTAACTTGTTAAATCTGGATTCATCTAGAGGTTTTGTAAAGACATCAGCAAGTTGGTTTTCAGTAGGAATATATTGTATAGATATAGTTCCATTTTGCACATGATCCCTAATGAAGTGATATCTGATTTCTATATGCTTAGTCCTAGAATGCATGACAGGATTATGAGTTATTGCAATTGCACTTGTGTTATCACAATGAATAGGTATGGATTTGAATTCAAACCCATAATCTGCTAGTTGATTTTTCATCCATAGGATCTGAGCACAGCAGCTGCCAGCAGCAATGTATGCAGCTTCTTGCTAAACCAGGACACAAGTCTATTTCCTAGCAATTGACAGGTGCCACTGGTACTCTTTCTATCTATTTTGCAGCCTGCAAAATCAGCATCTATGTATCCTATTAGTTTAAATGAGGACTCCTTGGGGTTCCAAAGCCCCAAGTGAGGTGTACCCTTGAGATACCTGAAAATCCTCTTTACAGCAGTTAAATGTGATTCTTTAGGATTAGCCTGAAATCTAGCACATATGCATGTCGCAAACATTATATCTGGTATACTAGCAGTTAGATATAGAAGAGAGCCTATCATACCTCTTTATTGAGTTATATCAATACTTTTACCGTTTTCGTCTTTGTCAAGCTTAGTTGCAGGAGCAATTGGGGTTTTCATGGGAGAGGTTGATTCCATGCCATACTTCTTAAGTAAATCTTTGATGTACTTGGCTTAGTTTATGAATATTCCTTCATCAGTCTGCTTCACTTGCAGTCTAAGGAAGAAGTTCAATTCACTCATCATGCTCATTTTAAACTTGCTCTGCATAAGCTTGGAGAATCTCTTAAATAACTTTTCACCAGTAGAACCAAAAATAATATCATCAACGTATATTTGAACCAATAAGACTTTGTCTTTATGCTTTCTAAGGAATAATGTGGTATCTACTCTACCTCTAGTGAATCCATTTTCAATAAAAAAGTTAGTTAGTGTTTCATACCATGCTCTACGTGCTTGTTTAAGACCATATAAGGCTTTGTCTAATCTATAAACATAATTAGAAAGAGATGGATTGATGAAACTTGGAGGTTGCTCTACATAAACTTCTTCTTGAAGTTCACCATTCAGGAATGCACTTTTGACATCCATCTGGAAGACCTTGAATTTCATGTGAGCAGCAAAGGCAATGAAGATTCTGATGGCTTCTAGTCTGGTAACAGGTGAAAATGTCTCATCGTAGTCAATGCCTTTTTCCTGAGAGTAGCCCTTGGCTACTAGTCTTGCCTTGTTCCTGGTTATTACTCCATCTTGTTTCTAAAGACCCACTTGGTTCCAATGACAGGATGGCTCTTTGGTCTTGGTACCAATCTCCATACTTTGCTTCTTTCAAATTGGTTGAGTTCTTCCTGCATGGCTTCTATCCAGCTAGAGTCTTCCATAGCATCCTCTATCTTCTTAGGTTCAATTTGTGACATGAAGTTTAGATAAAAACATTCATTCTGGGTGGCAGCTCTTGTTTTGACTCTTGCACTTGGATCTCCAATGATTAGATCTTGAGTGTGATCTCTTTCCCAACGGTTTCCTATTGGGACATCTGTCCTTATGCCTTCTTGTCTTAGGCCTTCAAGATCTGTTTCTTCTTCTTAATGTAGAGGTTCTTTGTCTGGCATAGGCCTCTCTACGATCTCATTTCTTTGCTCAACAATTTCACTATCTGGCACTACGATCGTAGTGTTAAGCTCGCCGGCCTCGTTCGTAGTGTCTTGCAGCACTGTTTTGTCCAAGTATGTTTCATCAAAAATGATGTGAATCGAGACTTCAACACTCAGTGTCTTTTTGTTGAACACTTTGTAGGCCTTGCTGTCTGTGGCATATCCAAGAAAGATTCCTTCGTCCGACTTGGATTGAAACTTTGTCAAGTACTGCTTTCCATTGTTGAGAATGTAGCATGCACAGCCGAATACATGAAAGAAGTTAACACATGGCTTTCTTCCTTTCCACAGTTCGTAGGGTGTCTTCTTGATCGTAGAGTGTATCAGTTGTAAGACCCCAAATTATTAATAAATGAAATTTAATTTCTCTAATTATTATTTTAAAATAGTAAGGGGTTGATTTGATTAATGTGGTTAGTTATGGGTAAAATGAGCAAATATTTCAAATAAGCAAGTGGTTATAAAATATTCATTGTTGTCGGGGAATATTCGTTTGGTCGTGGAATATTCTTGCTGTCGGGGAATATTCGTACGACGGCGCAGTCTTTTATGGGCCCCATAACGAAAAGCGATTGGATGAAGAAAACGACAAGTATAAGTTGTTTATAAATAACGGCGTAGTTGTTACCGTTAATACTGTTGGAATACCCGGTGGTTAAAACACAGTAATACGCGTTGTTGCACAATAGCACACGGTATTGCACCAATTATTGATTCTTACGTAAGAAGGCACTACTCAATAATTGTTACAGTAATTACTGTTCAGTATTTTATTTTATTGATTCAATAATTGTTGGGTTGATTTTTTATATTACTGTTATTTCCATAATTGTCACTACACAATATTTTTCATTATCGGAGCAATAATTTATATTATCTGAATAATATTATTAGATAACATTATTGGTAATGTCTAGAAAGTTCTTTCTAAGGAGAGATTTGGTCTCCTAATTGCGCGCCAATAAGGAGAAATTCTTATCGGAAAGCCCCCTCTTTCCTGGGAACGGCCTAGTTGCCAGTACTGTGATTCTGTAATATTATTTGTGAATAATTAATTATTAATTTATATGATGAGAGAAATATTGATTTTATGTGGATATAGATGGAGAAAATTTTTAAAGTGACAATTGTTAAAAATTGATATTTTATCTTTTCTGATAAAATAATATTTTATTATATTATTATAATATAATAATGGTGATATTTTTACAATGAATGTGGGATATATGAGTATATGAGGAGGAAGAGTATTTTTGTTGCAAAAGTTTTTAACACGTGTTTTTTGTGTCGGTGGACTCCATTTCTTGACTGAAATTTGATTATAGCTTGTAAAATCGTCCGTTTATGGATTTCGATCAATATTTGTGAGTATTTTATTACTTTGAGTATTGCTGTACGGTGCAAGTTCTTTCAGCACTATATCCAGTATTTCAGTCAGAAGTACTATTCTTTCTGAGGTAAGGGATGTTATTTTCTTCTCAAATGATAGTATTTCTTCAATATCATTATGCTAAAATATTGGTTGAAACTTTTTATCAAATTTGAAACTTTTTAATGTCAAGGCTACTATTCATGAGTTATTATTCATGAGTTACTATTTATGAGTACTATTCACGAAGCGTGATAATTATTTTTTGTGAAATTTCTATCTTTTGAGGTCGGAATTACTATTCACGTATACGGCACTATTCACGTATACGGCACTATTCACGAATACGACACTATTCACAAAAAAAATTAAATTTTCTTTTTTTGTGTCCAAAATTGTTTGTTATGAGTCCTAACTTTGATTGGATCTATGTTTTGATCTTCATTCTTGAATTTTACTCCAATTTGGTCATTTATGAAGTATTTTTGAACTTGGATTATTTAAAGTACGAATCCTTAATACTTGTTCTTTTGTTTCACTGGATTCATTTTCTTTAAAATATTTTTCATCATCATCAGTCCTAAATGATGATATTACTGAATATATTTAGCCTGTAGTGCAAAGATGAATGATTTCTTGATGAATATCTTTAGCCCGTAGTGCAAAGATGAACATGTATTGAGATGAACATGACCGACTGATTAATATCTTTGGCCCGTAGTGCAAAGATGAACAGGTGTTTAGATTAACATAACCAACTGATGAATATCTTTGGCTTGTAGTGCAAAGATGAATATTTGATTCCAGATATATATTGATTGATGTTACAGGGATAAAATATCGACGATGAACTTCTAAATTCATATATAGAAGATAGTAGTTTGCATTATCTACTTAACTCTTCTAATGAATTATTATTTCCGTTACGAAGATTGATTTAAAACTGGTTGTCTATTGTATTCTATTAGATGTTTCCCTGTTGAGGACGAACGATAATTTTTTCTATATTATCTTAGTCATAATGTTTTTTACTGGGCTAGTTAAGTTCACCCTTTTCCTTGTTATTCCATTTTTCTTCTCAGGAGGCGAGAATGTAGCGAGTACTAGTCGGGGTGTGGAATGATGGTTCTAGAAGTAGTTCTAGTAGTCCTCACTATTCTATAAATAGTGTATCAATAATTATAATGAGGACTTATTTGAGTGTGGATATTGTCTAAATGACAATATTTGTATTTAATCTCACAGTTTTTATGTTGTATTAATAAAGTTGTAGTTGTTTCTGTACCATATATTTGGCGACTCGAAATGGGTGATGTATACCTATTTTAGAGGCGTCACAGTTGGTATCAGAGCTTAGGGATATGGTCTCTGGCGTAGATTGGGGAATAGTACTAGGAGGGGAGAGACGAGTAATCCTTCGCTAGTATGTCATACCTAAGCTTATTTGTTGATCAGTCGAACTATATGGTTAATATGTGATATATTAATTTGTTTAATTAACCCTTATTTTATGGCAGTATTTAAGAATGGCAGCTGAGAATATTAACGGTGGAGTTAATGAGACCGTGGAAACACCTTTAATCACCACCCAGGGGAACGTGCAACAGGAAGGCATTATTCCTCCTGTAAACAACATCACTGAGCAGACGATGAACGACGGGATATTTAGGAGCATTTTGCAGTTCATGCAAAACTAGACGAGGGAGACTCGTGTACAGAATACGGGTGGAAATGATAGCAACGCGCGGTTTGTCACGGCCAAACAGTTCAAAGAGTTGGGACCACCAGAATTTAAGGAAAAGCCGGATCCGATCATGGCGGAAACATGGGTCAAGCAAATTATCAAGATATTCGATGTTTGGGATGCACGGAGGAACAGAAGGTTCCATTCGCCACCTTTATCTTCCTTGGCGAGGCAGACTACTAGTGGGAGTCTATGAAACAGACCCAGCCTGCCGTACCCAGCATGTCTTGGGAAACGTTTTAAAAACTTTTCAACGAAAAATACTTTCCTGAAAGTATTCGCCATATAAAAGAGGTAGAGTTTATTAGACTAGAACAAAACAACATGACGGTGTCCCAATATAAGGCGAATTTCGCAGAGTTATCCAAGTTTGTACCTCATTTGGTAGAGAATAAGGAACGAATGACGAGGATGTTTCTGAGAGGTTTAAAACCCGAGATTCGGCAATATCTTATCTCTCATAAATTTTCTTTATATTCAGATGTTGTCAACAGGGCTCAATTATTAGAGCGAGATAGTGAGTAAGTTCAACCAAGAGACCGCAACCAGGATCATACCGATGACAGTAGTCATCAGAACAACGATAACCAGCGGAGAAATTAAAATACGGACAAGAGCGACAACCACTCTGGTGGTAATCGTGGCCATGAAAATAGAAGAAGCGAGTCGGGGGGAGATTTTAAAAAGAGGAGATTCAACGATGACACTGCGAAGACGTCAGCACCAGCAGTAACTGGTTTTAAGGGAGGGGAACGACCACCGGTCGTATGCTATAAATGGGGAAAAGAGGGACACATCAGCCCAAACTATCCACAACAGTTCAAGGTATGCTATAATTGTGGAAAGGAAGGACATATCGATCGAGATTGTATGGTAGTGAAACCATGTCCAGTGGGGATGGTGACTCAAAAGGCTGTCCCAGAAAAGTCAAAGTCAACGGTTCTTGGAAGAGCGTTTTTCGTGACTGGTCAGAATGCGAGGAACCCGAACGAAGTTAACACGGGTTAGTTAATTATAAATTCTTACGAAGTTTATACCTTATTAGATACCGGTTCTACCCATTTATTTATCTCTCCTGCTTATACTCAAAGTTTAAACTTGACTCCGGAGAAAATTAGACTTTGACTTATCTGTTGAAACTCCGTTAGGAGAAACTTTCATCACATCCACTGTTTATAAATCTTGTTTGATTCAAGTTGGCACCATTGCATTACCTGTTGACCTTATTTTGGGGATTGATTGATTAACTACTCATCATGCCAAAATTGATTGCTTTCGTAAGATTGTTAGTTTTCATATTCCTAAGCAACCTGTTATTCGAATTCAAGCAACCAAACCATTGAAGTCAAACACTTTCATATCAAACCATAAAGTCATTCGTTTATTGAAAAGACGGATGTCAAGCTTTCTTAGGCCATGTCATGGACTTGAACAAAAATACGTCAGATTTGAATGATATTTCTGTTGTTGGTAAAATCCCTGACGTATTTCCTGAAGAATTTCTTGGCGTACTCCTAAAGTGTGATATTAAATTTTGTATCGACTTTGAATCAAGTACAAAACTCATTTCTAAAAATTTCATGGATCCTATTGAACTTCAGGAGTTAAAAATTCAACTATAGAATTTGGTACCTGAGCCTTTATCTGGTGACTTCCTTTGTGGAATGCACCGAAGCCAGACTCTCCGTAGGGGACGCCATATTTGTGCGGTAGTAAACTGATAACTGTCATTATGACGTGCTATCCAATATTGGGATATGAGTCACAGTTGAGAGCAACCTAAGTCAGTAATCGAAATACGTAGCTTTCTATGCTTAACTGCGTATTATCGAAGATTTCGTGGAAAAATTTTCTCGAATCGCTACTCCAATAACTTAGCTGATTCGTAGAGATACAAAATTTGAATGGAGAAAGTAATGTGGGAAGAGCTTTGAAGAACTTAATAGGAGACTCATTTCGGCACATGTTCTGACCATGCCATCCTAGAAAAGCGAACGTGATAGCTAACGTGTTGAGTAGAAGATCGTATGCGTTTACGAGTGCGATATTGTTAACATAAATACCCATTTCGTACGACTTATAGAAGATGGAGATAGAGTTAAATATTCTAAGAATCTGCGTGAAGATAACGAATATACGATTAGAACCGACTTTTATCGATAAATTTAAAAACGTTCAAGCTACACTCCAGAGCTAATGAATATGAAGAAGGAGGTACAAGAAGTTGTTATTCCAAAAGCGAGAATTGGTGAGGTGAGGAAAGCTCAAACCTTCGATTTATTAGTCCATTTGAAATCCTAGATCGAATAGGAATTATGGCCTATAGACTCGCTTTACAACTAAGTATGACGCGTGTTCATAACGTTTTTCACGTATCGATGTTACGTAAATATGTGGACGACCCGAACCATATTATTGAGTTAGAACCAGACGAGATAGCCGAAGACTTAACGTATGAAGATGTACCTGTCAAGATTTTGGATAGGAAGGAGCATGTTCTACGCACGAAGGTCATACCACAAGTTAAAGTTCTGTGGAGAAACCATGCTATTGAGGAAATGACCTAGGAGTTGTAAACGGAAATGAAAGCGAGGTGTCCTCATCATTTCGAAACACCAGGTACGTACGTCAATTTCGAGGATGAAATTTCATAAGGTGTGGAGGTTGTAAGACCCCAAATTATTAATAAATGAAATTTAATTTCCCTAATTATTATTTTAAAATAGTAAGGGGTTGATTTGATTAATGTGGTTAGTTATGGGTAAAATGTGCAAATATTTTAAATAAGCAAGTGGTTATAAAATATTCATTGTTGTCAGGGAATATTCGTTTGGTCGTGGAATATTCTTGCTGTCGGGGAATATTCGTACGACGGCGCAGTCTTTTGTGGGCCCCGTAATGAAAAGCGATTGGATGAAGAAAACGACAAGTATAAGTTGTTTATAAATAACGGCGTAGTTGTTACCATTAATACTGTTGGAATACCAGGTGGTTAAAACACAGTAATACGCGTTGTTGCACAGTAGCACACGGTATTGCACCAATTATTGATTCTTACGTAAGAAGGCACTACTCAATAATTGTTACAGTAATTACTGTTCAGTATTTTATTTTATTGATTCAATAATTGTTGGGTTGATTTTTTATATTACTGTTATTTCCATAATTGTCACTACACAATATTTTTCATTATCGGAGCAATAATTCATATTATCTGAATAATATTATTAGATAACATTATTGGCAATGTCTAGAAAGTTCAGTCTAAGGAGAGATTTGGTCACCTAATTGCGCGCTAGTAAGGAGAAATTCTTATCAGAAAGCTCCCTCTTTCCTGGGAACGGCCTGGTTGCCAGTACTGTGATTCTGTAATATTATTTGTGAATAATTAATTATTAATTTATATGATGAGAAAAATATTGATTTTATGTGGATATAGATGGAGAAAATTTTTAAAGTGACAATTGTTAAAAATTGATATTTTATCTTTTCTAATAAAATAATATTTTATTATATTATTATAATATAATAATGGTGATATTTTTACAATGAATGTGGGATATATGAGTATATGAGGAGGAAGAGTATTTTTGTTGCAAAAGTTGTTTAACACATGTTTTGTTCATCTTCTTCCTCACCAAAATTGAAAATACAATCAGATGATTTTCAATGTAAACCACCGACAATGACACCGGAAATAGAAAATTCATAATGTCGGTGGACTCCATTTCTTGACTGAAATTTGTTTATAGCCTGTAAAATCGTCCGTTTATGGATTTCGGTCAATTTCTGTTTGGAATTTTGAAAAACTTTTTTCGGCAAAGTTGTAGAGAATTGAATTTTCTATAAAAAGTCGCCAGATTTGAATTTTCTGATAAAATGGCTATTTATTATGAATTATTGAAGTTCTGAAGTTCCAAAATAATTGATTTTGGAAGTTTTATTTATGTTTTAAAAGAAAAACGTTTTTTAAATATTTGTGGACATCTTTAACATGTGCTAGATGGTTGAAATCAGATTTCAAAGTGGGTGTAGGAAATTTGTTTATATATAATATTATTATATTAAATTTTCTGCTTTGGTGTTCTAAGCAATTTCCTATAAATAGGGTGCTTAGGTTAGAATTGAAAATCACACCAGAAACTAAAGATTTCTCTCTCTTTCTCTCTCTATAATATCGAGCGTATTTGTGAGTATTTTAGTACTTTAAGTATCGCTATACGGTGCAAGTTCTTTCAGCACTATATCCAGTATTTCAGTCAGAAGTACTATTCTTTCTGAGGTAAGGGATGTTATTTTCTTCTCAAATGATATTATTTCTTCAATATCATTATGCTGAAATATTGGTTGAAACTTTTTATCAAATTTGGAACTTTTTCATGTCAGAGTAACTATTCATGAGTACTATTCACGAAGCGTGATAATTTTTTTTGTGAAATTTTTATCTTTTGAGGTCTGAGTTACTATTCACGTATACGGCACTATTCACGTATACGACACTATTCACGAATACGACACTATTCACAAAAAAATTAAATTTTTTTTTGTGTCCAAAATTGTCTGTTATGAGTCCTAACTTTGATTGGATCTATGTTTTGATCTTCATTCTTGAATTTTACTCCAATCTGGTTATTTATGAAGTATTTTTGAACTTGGATTATTTAAAGTATGAATCCTTAATACTTGTTCTTTTGTTTCACTGGATTCGTTTTCTTTAAAATATTTTTCATCATCCTAGGTCCTAAATGATGATATTACTGAATATCTTTGGCCTGTAGTGCAAAGATGAATGATTTCTTGATGAATATCTTTGGCTCGTAGTGCAAAGATGAACATGTGTTGAGATGAACATGACCGACTGATTAATATCTTTGGCCCGTAGTGCAAAGATGAACAGGTGTTTAGATGAACATGACCAACTGATGAATATCTTTGGCCTGTAGTGCAAAGATGAATATTTGATTCCAGATATATATTGATTGATGTTACAGGGATAAAATATCGACGATGAACTTTTAAATTCATATATAGAAGATAGTAGTTTGCATTCTCTACTTAACTCTTCTAATGAATTATTATTTCCGTTGCGAAGATTGATTTAAAACTGGTTGTCTATTGTATTCTATTAGATTTTTCCCTGTTGAGGACTAACGATAATTTTTTCTATATTATCTTAGTCATAATGTTCTTTACTGGGCTAGTTGAGCTCACCCTTTTCCTTGTTGTTCCATTTTTCTTCTCAGGAGGCGAGAATGTAGCGAGTACTAGTCCGGGTGTGGAATGATGGTTCTAGAAGTGGTTCTAGTAGTCCTCACTATTCTATAAATAGTGTATTAATAATTGTAATGAGGGCTTATTTGAGTGTGTATATTGTCTAGATGACAATATTTGTATTTAATCTCACAGTTTTTATGTTGTATTAATAAAGTTGTAGTTGTTTCTGTACCATGTATTTGGCGACTCAGAATGGGTGATGTATACCTATTTTAGGGGCGTCACAGTTGGTATCAAAGCTTAGGGATATAGTCTCTGGCGGAGATCGGGGAATAGTACTAGGAGGGGAGAGACGAGTAATCCTTCGCTAGTATGTCATACCTAAGCTTATTTGTTGATCAGTCGAACTATATGGTTAATATGTGATATATTAATTTGTTTAATTAACCCTTATTTTATGGCAGTATTTAAGAATGGCAGCTGAGAATATTAACGGTGGAGTTAATGAGACCGTGGAAACACCTTTAATCACCACCCAGGGGAACGTGCAACAGGAAGGCAATATTCCTCCTGTAAACAACATCACTGAGCAGACAATGAACGACGGGATGATTAGGAGCTTTTTGCAGTTCATGCAAAACCAGACGAGGGAGACTCGTGTACAGAATACGGGTGGAAATGATAGCAATGCGCGGCTTGTCACGGCCAAGCAGTTCAAAGAGTTGGGACAATTAGAATTTAAGGAAAAGCCGGATCCGATCATGGGGGAAACATAGGTCAAGCAAATTACCAAGATATTCGATGTTTGGGATGCACGGAGGAACAGAAGGTTCCATTCGCCACCTTTATGTTCCGTGGCGAGGCAGACTACTGGTGGGAGTCTATGAAACGGACCCAGCCTGCCGCACCCAGCATGTCATGGGAAACGTTTTAAAAACTTTTCAACGAAAAATACTTTCCTGAAAGTATTTGCCATATAAAAGAGGTAGAGTTTATTAGACTAGAACAAAACAACATGACGGTGTCCCAATACGAGGCGAATTTCGCAGAGTTATCCAGGTTTGCACCTCATTTGGTAGAGAATAAGGAACGAATGACGAGGATGTTTCTGAGAGGTTTAAAACCCGAGATTCGGCAATATCTTATCTCTCATGAATTTTCTTTATATTCAGATTTTATCAATATGGCTCAATTATTAGAGCGAGATAGCGAGTACGTTCAACCAAGAGACCGCAACCAGGATCATACCGATGACAGCAGTCATCAGAACAACGATAACCAGCGGATAAAGAAAAATACGGACAAGAGCGACAACTACTCTGGTGGTAATCGTGGCCATGAAAATAGAAGAAGCGAGTTGGGGGAGATTTTAAAAAGAGGAGATTCAATAATGACACTGCGAAGACGTCGGCACCAGCAGCAACTGGTTTTAAGGGAGGGGAACGACCACCGGTCGTATGCTATAAATGGGGAAAAGAGGGACACATCAGCCCAAACTGTCCACAATAGTTCAAGGTATGCTATAATTGTGGAAATAAAGGACATCGCTCGAGATTGTACGGTAGTGAAACCAAGTCCAGTGGGGATGGTGACTCAAAAGGCTGTCCCAGAAAAGTCAAAGTCAACGGTTCTTGGAAGAGCGTTTTTCGTGACTGGTCAGAATGCGAGGAACCCGAACGAAGTTAGCACGGGTTAGTTAATTATAAATTCTTACGAAGTTTATACCTTATTAGATACCGGTTCTACCCATTTATTTATCTCTCCTCCTTATACTCAAAGTTTAAACCTGACTCCGGAGAAAATTAGACTTTGACTTATCTGTTGAAACTCTGTTAGGAGAAACTTTCATCACATCCACTGTTTATAAATCTTGTTTGATTCAAGTTGGCACAATCGCATTACTTGTTGACCTTATTTTAGGGATTGATTGATTAATTACTCATCATGCCAAAATTGATTACTTTCATAAGATTGTTAGTTTTCATATTCCTAAGCAACCTGTTATTCGAATTCAAGCAACCAAACCATTGAAGTCAAACACTTTCATATCAAGCCATAAAGTCATTCGTTTATTGAAAAGACGGATGTCAAGCTTTCTCAGCCCATGTCATGGACTTGAACAAAAATACGTCAGATTTGAATGATATTTCTGTTGTTGGTAAAATCCCTTACGTATTTCCTGAAGAATTTCTTAGCTTACTCCTAAAGTGTGATATTGAATTTTGTATCGACTTTGAATCCGGTACAAAACCCATTTCTAAAAATTTCATGGCTCCTATTGAACTTCAGGAGTTAAAAATTCAACTATAGAATTTGGTACCTAAGCCTTTATCTGGTGACTTCCTTTGTGGAATGCACCGAAGCCAGACTCTCCGTAGGGGACGCCATATTCGTGCGGTAGTAAACTGATAAGTGTCATTATGACGTGCTATCCAATATTGGGATAAGAGTCACAGTTGAGAGCAACCTAAGTCAGTAATCGAAATACGTAACTTTCTATGCTTAGCTGCTTATTATCGAAGATTTCATGAAAAAAATTTCTCGAATCGCTACTCCATTAACTCAGCTGACTCGTAGAGATAAAAAATTCGAATGGAGAAAGTAATGTGGGAAGAGCTTTGAAGAACTCAATAGGAGACTCATTTCGGCACATATTCTGACCATGTCATCCTGGAAAAGTGAACGTGATTGCTAACGTGTTGAGTAGAAGATCGTATGCGTTTACGAGTGCGATATTGTTAACACAAATACCCATTTCGTACGACTTACAGAAGATGGAGATAGAGTTAAAGATTCCAAGAATCTGCGTGAAGATAACGAATATACGATTAGAACCGACTTTAATCGATAAATTTAAAAACGTTGAAGCTACACTCCAGAGCTGATGAATATGAAGAAGGAGGTACAAGAAGTTGTTATTCCAAAAGCGAGAATTGGTGAGGTGAGGAAAGCTCAAACCTTCGATTTATTAGTCCATTTGAAATCCTAGATCGAATAGGAATTATGGCCTATAGACTCGCTTTACAACTAAGTATGACGCGTGTTCATAACGTTTTTCACGAATCGATGTTACGTAAATATGTGCACGACCCGAACCATATTATTGAGTTAGAACCAGACGAGATAGCCAAAGACTTAACGTATGAAGATGTACCTGTCAAGATTTTGGATAGGAAGGAGCATGTCCTACGCACGAAGGTCATACCACAAATTAAAGTTCTGTGGAGAAACCATGCTATTGAGGAAATGACCTAGGAGTTGTAAACGGAAATGAAAGCGAGGTATCCTCATCTTTTCGAAACACCAGGTACGTGCGTCAATTTCGAGGATGAAATTTCATAAGGTGTGGAGGTTGTAAGATACCAAATTATTAATAAATGAAATTTAATTTCTCTAATTTTTATTTTAAAATAGTAAGGGGTTGATTTGATTAATGTGGTTAGTTATGGGTAAAATGAGCAAATATTTTAAATAAGCAAGTGGTTATAAAATATTCATTGTTGTCGGGGAATATATTCGTTTGGTCGTGGAATATTCTTGCTGTCGGGGAATATTCGTACGACGGCGCAGTCTTTTGTGGGCCCCATATTGAAAAGCGATTGGATGAAGAAAACGACAAGTATAAGTTGTTTATAAATAACGGCGTAGTTGTTACCATTAATACTGTTGGAATACCAGGTGGTTAAAACACAGTAATACGCGTTGTTGCACAGTAGCACACGGTATTGCACCAATTATTGATTCTTACGTAAGAAGGCACTACTCAATAATTGTTACAGTAATTACTGTTCAGTATTTTATTTTATTGATTCAATAATTGTTGGGTTGATTTTTTATATTACTGTTATTTCCATAATTGTCACTACACAATATTTTTCATTATCGGAGCAATAATTCATATTATCTGAATAATATTATTAGATAAAATTATTGGAAATGTATAGAAAATTCTGTCTAAGGAGAGATTTGGTCACCTAATTGCGCGCTAGTAAGGAGAAATTCTTATCGGAAAGCCCCCTCTTTCCTGGGAACGGCCTGGTTGCCAGTACTATGATTCTATAATATTATTTGTGAATAAATAATTATTAATTTATATGATGAGAAAAATATTGATTTTATGTGGATATAGATGGAGAAAATTTTTAAATTGACAATTGTTAAAAATTGATATTTTATCTTTTCTAATAAAATAATATTTTATTATATTATTATAATATAATAATGGTGATATTTTTACAATGAATGTGGGATATATGAGTATATGAGGAGGAAGAGTATTTTTGTTGCAAAAGTTGTTTAACACATGTTTTGTTCATCTTCTTCCTAACCAAAATTGAAAATACAATCAGATGATTTTCAATGTAAACCACCAACAATGACACCGGAAATAGAAAATTCATAATGTCGGTGGACTCCATTTCTTGACTGAAATTTGATTATAGCCTGTAAAATCGTCCGTTTATGGATTTCGGTCAATTTTTGTTTGGAATTTGGAAAAACTTTTTTCTGCAAAGTTGTAGAGAATTGAATTTTCTATAAAAATTCGCGAGATTTGAATTTTCTGATAAAATGGCTATTTATTATGAATTATTGAAGTTCTGAAGTTCCAAAATAATTGATTTTTGGAAGTTTTATTTATGTTTTAAAAGAAAAATGTTTTTTTAAATATTTGTGGACATCTTTAACATGTGCTAGATGGTTGAAATCAGATTTCAAAGTGGGCGTAGGAAATTTGTTTATATATAATATTATTATATTAAATTTTCTGCTTTGGTGTTCTAAGCAATTTTCTATAAATAGGGTGCTTAGGTTAGAATTGAAAATCACACCAGAAAATAAAGATTTTTCTCTCTTTCTCTCTCTATAATATCGAGCGTATTTGTGAGTATTTTAGTACTTTGAGTATTGCTATACGGTTGCAAGTTCTTTCAGCACTATATCCAGTATTTCAGTCAGAAGTACTATTCTTTCTGAGGTAAGGGATGTTATTTTCTTCTCAAATGATATTAATTCTTCAATATCATTATGCTGAAATATTGGTTGAAACTTTTTATCAAATTTGGAACTTTTTCATGTCAGAGTTACTATTCATGAGTACTATTCACGAAGTGTGATAATTTTTTTTTGTGAAATTTTTATCTTTTGAGGTCTGAGTTACTATTCACGTATACGGCACTATTCACGTATACGACACTATTGACAAAAAAATTAAATTTTCTTTTTTGTGTCCAAAATTGTCCATTATGAGTCCTATCTTTGATTGGATCTATGTTTTGATCTTCATTCTTGAATTTTACTCCAATCTGGTTATTTATGAAGTATTTTTGAACTTGGATTATTTAAAGTATGAATCCTTAATACTTGTTCTTTTGTTTCACTGGATTCGTTTTCTTTAAAATATTTTTCATCATCCTAGGTCCTAAATGATGATATTACTGAATATCTTTGGCCTGTAGTGCAAAGATGAATGATTTCTTGATGAATATCTTTGGCTCGTAGTGCAAAGATGAACATGTGTTGAGATGAACATGACCGACTGATTAATATCTTTGGCCCGTAGTGCAAAGATGAACAGGTGTTTAGATGAACATGACCAACTGATGAATATCTTTGGCCTGTAGTGCAAAGATGAATATTTGATTCCAGATATATATTGATTGATGTTACAGGGATAAAATATCGATGATGAACTTTTAAATTCATATATAGAAGATAGTAGTTTACATTCTCTACTTAACTCTTCTAATGAATTATTATTTCCGTTGCGAAGATTGATTTAAAACTGGTTGTCTATTGTATTCTATTAGATTTTTCCCTGTTGAGGACTAACGATAATTTTTTCTATATTATCTTAGTCATAATGTTCTTTACTGGGCTAGTTGAGCTCACCCTTTTCCTTGTTGTTCTATTTTTCTTCTCAGGAGGTGAGAATGTAGCGAGTACTAGTCCGGGTGTGGAATGATGGTTCTAGAAGTGGTTCTAGTAGTCCTCACTATTCTATAAATAGTGTATTAATAATTGTAATGAGGGCTTATTTGAGTGTGTATATTGTCTAGATGACAATATTTGTATTTAATCTCACAGTTTTTATGTTGTATTAATAAAGTTGTAGTTGTTTCTGTACCATGTATTTGGCGACTCAGAATGGGTGATGTATACCTATTTTAGGGGCGTCACAGTTGGTATCAAAGCTTAGGGATATAGTCTCTGGTGGAGATCGGGGAATAGTACTAGGAGGGGAGAGACGAGTAATCCTTCGCTAGTATGTCATACCTAAGCTTATTTGTTGATCAGTCGAACTATATGGTTAATATGTGATATATTAATTTGTTTAATTAACCCTTATTTTATGGCAGTATTAAGAATGGCAGCTGAGAATATTAACGGTGGAGTTAATGAGACCGTGGAAACACCTTTAATCACCACCCAGGGGAACGTGCAACAGGAAGGCATTATTCCTCCTGTAAACAACATCACTGAGCAGACGATGAACGACGGGATATTTAGGAGCATTTTGCAGTTCATGCAAAACTAGACGAGGGAGACTCGTGTACAGAATACGGGTGGAAATGATAGCAACGCGCGGTTTGTCACGGCCAAACAGTTCAAAGAGTTGGGACCACCAGAATTTAAGGAAAAGCCGGATCCGATCATGGCGGAAACATGGGTCAAGCAAATTATCAAGATATTCGATGTTTGGGATGCACGGAGGAACAGAAGGTTCCATTCGCCACCTTTATCTTCCTTGGCGAGGCAGACTACTAGTGGGAGTCTATGAAACGGACCCAGCCTGCCGTACCCAGCATGTCTTGGGAAACGTTTTAAAAACTTTTCAACGAAAAATACTTTCCTGAAAGTATTCGCCATATAAAAGAGGTAGAGTTTATTAGACTAGAACAAAACAACATGACGGTGTCCCAATATAAGGCGAATTTCGCAGAGTTATCCAAGTTTGTACCTCATTTGGTAGAGAATAAGGAACGAATGACGAGGATGTTTCTGAGAGGTTTAAAACCCGAGATTCGGCAATATCTTATCTCTCATAAATTTTCTTTATATTCAGATGTTGTCAACAGGGCTCAATTATTAGAGCGAGATAGTGAATAAGTTCAACCAAGAGACCGCAACCAGGATCATACCGATGACAGTAGTCATCAGAACAACGATAACCAGCGGAGAAATTAAAATACGGACAAGAGCGACAACCACTCTGGTGGTAATCGTGGCCATGAAAATAGAAGAAGCGAGTCGGGGGGAGATTTTAAAAAGAGGAGATTCAACGATGACACTGCGAAGACGTCAGCACCAGCAGTAACTGGTTTTAAGGGAGGGGAACGACCACCGGTCGTATGCTATAAATGTGGAAACGAGGGACACATCAGCCCAAACTGTCCACAACAGTTCAAGGTATGCTATAATTGTGGAAATGAAGGACATATCGCTCGAGATTGTACGATACTGAAACCAAGTCCAGTGGGGATGGTGACTCAAACGGCTGTCCCAAAAAAGTCCAAGTCAACGGTTCTTGGAAGAGCGTTTCTCGAGACTGGTCAAAATGCGAGGAACCCGAACGAAGTTAGCACGGGTTAGTTAATTATAAATTCTAACGAAGTTTATACCTTATTAGATACCGGTTCTACCCATTTATTTATCTCTCCTGCTTATACTCAAAGTTTAAACCTGACTCCGGAGAAAATTAGACTTTGACTTATCTGTTGAAACTCTGTTAGGAGAAACTTTCATCACATCCACTGTTTATAAATCTTGTTTGATTCAAGTTGGCACCATCGCATTACTTGTTGACCTTATTTTGGGGATGGATTGATTAATTACTCATCATGCCAAAATAGATTGCTTTCATAAGATTGTTAGTTTTCATATTCCTAAGCAACCAGTTATTCGAATTCAAGCAACCAAACCATCGAAGTCAAACACTTTCATATCAATCCATAAAGTCATTCATTTATTGAAAAGACGGATGTCAAGCTTTCTTAGCCCATGTCATGGACTTGAACAAAAATACGTCAGATTTGAATGATATTTCTGTTGTGGGTAAAATCCCTGACGTATTTCCTGAAGAATTTCTTGGCTTACTCCTAAAGTGTGATATTGAATTTTGTATCGACTTTGAATCCGGTACAAAACCCATTTCTAAAAATTTCATGGCTCCTATTGAACTTCAGGAGTTAAAAATTTAACTATAGAATTTGGTACCTGAGCCTTTATCTGGTGACTTCCTTTGTGGAATGCACCGAAGCCAGACTCTCCGTAGGGGACGCCATATTCGTGCGGTAGTAAACTGATAAGTGTCATTATGACGTGCTATCCAATATTGGGATAAGAGTCACAGTTGAGAGCAACCTAAGTCAGTAATCGAAATACGTAACTTTCTATGCTTAGCTGCTTATTATCGAAGATTTCATGAAAAAAATTTCTCAAATCGCTACTCCATTAACTCAGCTGACTCGTAGAGATAAAAAATTCGAATGGAGAAAGTAATGTGGGAAGAGCTTTGAAGAACTCAATAGGAGACTCATTTCGGCACATATTCTGACCATGTCATCCTGGAAAAGCGAACGTGATTGCTAACGTGTTGAGTAGAAGATCGTATGCGTTTACGAGTGCGATATTGTTAACACAAATACCCATTTCGTACGACTTACAGAAGATGGAGATAGAGTTAAAGATTCCAAGAATCTGCGTGAAGATAACGAATATACGATTAGAACCGACTTTAATCGATAAATTTAAAAACGTTGAAGCTACACTCCAGAGCTGATGAATATGAAGAAGGAGGTACAAGAAGTTGTTATTCCAAAAGCGAGAATTGGTGAGGTGAGGAAAGCTCAAACCTTCGATTTATTAGTCCATTTGAAATCCTAGATCGAATAGGAATTATGGCCTATAGACTCGCTTTACAACTAAGTATGACACGTGTTCATAACGTTTTTCACGTATCGATGTTACGTAAATATGTGGACGACTCGAACCATATTATTGAGTTAGAACCAGACGAGATAGCCGAAGACTTAACGTATGAAGATGTACCTGTCAAGATTTTGGATAGGAAGGAGCATGTCCTACGCACGAAGGTCATACCACAAGTTAAAGTTCTGTGGAGAAACCATGCTATTGAGGAAATGACCTAGGAGTTGTAAACAGAAATGAAAGCGAGGTATCCTCATCTTTTCGAAATACCAGGTACGTACGTCAATTTCGAGGATGAAATTTCATAAGGTGTGGAGGTTGTAAGACCCCAAATTATTAATAAATAAAATTTAATTTCTCTAATTATTATTTTAAAATAGTAAGGGGTTGATTTGATTAATGTGGTTAGTTATGGGTAAAATGAGCAAATATTTTAAATAAGCAAGTGGTTATAAAATATTCATTGTTGTCGGGGAATATTCGTTTGGTCGTGGAATATTCTTGCTGTCGGGGAATATTCGTACGACGGCGCAGTCTTTTGTGGGCCCCATAACGAAAAGCGATTGGATGAAGAAAACGACAAGTATAAGTTGTTTATAAATAACGGCGTAGTTGTTACCATTAATACTGTTGGAATACCTGGTGGTTAAAACACAGTAATACGCGTTGTTGCACAGTAGCACACGGTATTGCACCAATTATTGATTCTTACGTAAGAAGGCACTACTCAATAATTGTTACAGTAATTACTGTTCAGTATTTTATTTTATTGATTCAATAATTGTTGGGTTGATTGTTTATATTACTATTATTTCCATAATTGTCACTACACAATATTTTTCATTATTAGAGCAATAATTCATATTATCTGAATAATATTATTAGATAACATTATTGGCAATGTCTAGAAAGTTCTGTCTAAGGAGAGATTTGGTCACCTAATTATGCGCTAGTAAGGAGAAATTCTTATCGGAATGCCCCCTCTTTCCTGGGAACAGCCTGGTTGCCAGTACTGTGATTCTGTAATATTATTTGTGAATAATTAATTATTAATTTATATGATGAGGAAAATATTGATTTTATGTGGATATAGATGGAGAAACTTTTTAAAGTGACAATTGTTAAAAATTGATATTTATCTTTTTTGATAAAATAATATTTCATTATATTATTATAATATAATAATGGTAATATTTTTATAATGAATATGGGATATATGAGTATATGAGGAGGAAGAGTATTTTTGTTGCAAAAGTTGTTTAACACATATTTTGTTCATCTTCTTCCTCACCAAAATTGAAAATACAATCGGATGATTTTCAATGTAAACAACCGACAATGACACCGAAAATAGAAAATTTATAATGTCGATGGACTCCATTTCTTGACTGAAATTTGATTATAGCCTATAAAATCATCCGTTTATGAATTTCGGTCAATTTCTATTTAGAATTTGGAATTTGGAAAAACTTTTTTCTGCAAAGTTGTACAGAATTGAATTTTCTATAAAAATTCGCGAGATTTGAATTTTCTGATAAAAGGGCAATTTATTATGAATTATTGAAGTTTTGAAGTTCCAAAATAATTGATTTTTGGAAGTTTTATTTATGTTTTAAAAGAAAAACGTTTTTTAAATATTTGTGGACATCTTTAACATGTGCTAGATGGTTGAAATCAGATTTCAAAGTGGGCGTAGGAAATTTGTTTATATATAATATTATTATATTAAATTTTCTGCTTTGGTGTTCTAAGCAATTTTCTATAAATAGGGTGCTTAGGTTAGAATTGAAAATTACACCAGAAACTAAAGATTTCTCTCTCTTTCTCTCTCTATAATATCGAGCGTATTTGTGAGTATTTTAGTACTTTGAGTATTGCTATACAGTGCAAGTTCTTTCAGCACTATATCCAGTATTCTTGTCAGAAGTATTATTCTTTCTGAGGTAAGGGATGTTATTTTCTTCTCAAATGATATTATTTCTTCAATATCATTATGCTGAAATATTGGTTGAAACTTTTTATCAAATTTGGAACTTTTTCATGTCAGGGTTACTATTCATGAGTTACTATTCACAAGTTACTATTCATGAGTACTATTCACGAAGCGTAATGATTTTTTTGTGAAATTTCTATCTTTTGAGGTCGGAGTTACTATTCACGTATACGGCACTATTCACGTATACGGCACTATTCACGAATACGACACTATTCACAAAAAATTTAAATTTTCTTTTCTGTGTCCAAAATTGTCCATTATGAGTCCTATCTTTGATTGGATCTATGTTTTGATCTTCATTCTTGAATTTTACTCCAATCTGGTTATTTATGAAGTATTTTTGAACTTGGATTATTTAAAGTACGAATCCTTAATACTTGTTCTTTTGTTTCACTAGATTCGTTTTCTTTAAAATATTTTTCATCATCCTCGGTCCTAAATGATGATATTACTGAATATCTTTGGCCTGTAGTGCAAAGATGAATGATTTCTTGATGAATATCTTTGGCTCGTAGTGCAAAGATGAACATGTGTTGAGATGAACATGACCGACTGATTAATATCTTTGGCCCGTAGTGCAAAGATGAACAGGTGTTTAGATGAACATGACCAACTGATGAATATCTTTGGCCTGTAGTGCAAAGATGAATATTTGATTCCAGATATATATTGATTGATGTTACAGGGATAAAATATCGATGATGAACTTTTAAATTCATATATAGAAGATAGTAGTTTGCATTCTCTACTTAACTCTTCTAATGAATTATTATTTCCGTTGCGAAGATTGATTTAAAACTGGTTGTCTATTGTATTCTATTAGATTTTTCCCTGTTGAGGACTAACGATAATTTTTTCTATATTATCTTAGTCATAATGTTCTTTACTGGGCTAGTTGAGCTCACCCTTTTCCTTGTTGTTCCATTTTTCTTCTCAGGAGGCGAGAATGTAGCGAGTACTAGTCGGGGTGTGGAATGATGGTTCTAGAAGTGGTTCTAGTAGTCCTCACTATTCTATAAATAGTGTATCAATAATTGTAATGAGTACTTGTTTGAGTGTGGATATTGTCTAGATGACAATATTTGTATTTAATCTCACAGTTTTTATGTTGTATTAATAAAGTTGTAGTTGTTTATGTACCATGTATTTGGCGACTCAGAATGGGTGATGTATACCTATTTTAGGGGCGTCACAGTTGGTATCAGAGCTTAGGGATATGGTCTTTGGCGGAGATCGGGGAATAATACTAGGAGGGGAGAGACGAGTAATCCTTCGCTAGTATGTCATACCTAAGCTTATTTGTTGATCAGTCGAACTATATGGTTAATATGTGATATATTAATTTGTTTAATTAACCCTTGTTTTATGGCAGTATTTAAGAATGGCAGTTGAGAATATTAACGGTGGAGTTAATGAGACCGTGGAAACACCTTTAATCACCACCCAGGAGAACGTGCAACAGGAAGACAATTTCCTCCTGTAAACAACATCACTGAGCAGACGTTGAACGACGGGATATTTAGGAGCTTTTTGCAGTTCATACAAAACTAGACGAGGGAGACTCGTGTACAGAATACGGGTAGAAATGATAGCAACGCGCGGTTTGTCACGGCCAAGTAGTTCAAAGAGCTGGGACAATTAGAATTTAAGGAAAAGTCGGATCCGATCATAGCGGAAACATGGGTCAAGCAAATTACCAAGATATTCGATGTTTGGGATGCACGGAGGAACAGAAGGTTCCATTCGCCACCTTTATATTCCGTGGCGAGGCAGACTACTGGTGGGAGTCTATGAAACGGACCCAGCCTGCCGCACCCAGCATGTCTTGGGAAACGTTTCAAAATCTTTTCAACGAAAAATACTTTCCTGAAAGTATTCGCCATATAAAAGATGTAGAGTTTATTAAACTAGAACAAAACAACATGACGGTGTCCCAATACGAGGAGAATTTCGCAGAGTTATCCAGGTTTGCACCTCATTTGGTAGAGAATAAGGAACGAATGACGAGGATGTTTCTAAGAGGTTTAAAAATCGAGATTCGGCAATATCTTATCTCTCATAAATTTTCTTTATATTCAGATATTGTCAACAGGACTCAATTATTAGAGCGAGATAGCGAGTACGTTCAACCAAGAGACCGCAATCAGGATCATACCGATGACAGCAGTCATCAGAACAACGATAACCAGCGAAGAAAGAAAAATACGGACAAGAGCGACAACCACTCTGGTGGTAATCGTGGCCATGAAAATAGAAGAAGTGAGTCGGGGGAGATTTTAAAAAGAGGAGATTCAATAATGACATTGCGAAGACGTCAGCACCAGCAGCAACTGGTTTTAAGGGAGGGGAACGACCACCGGTCGTATGCTATAAATGTGGAAAAGAGGGACACATCAGCCCAAACTGTCCACAACAGTTCAAGGTATGCTATAATTGTGGAAAGGAAGGACATATTGATCGAGATTGTACGGTAGTGAAATGATGGTTCTAGAAGTGGTTCTAGTAGTCCTCACTATTCTATAAATAGTGTATCAATAATTGTAATAAGGACTTATTTGAGTGTGGATATTTTCTAGATGACAATATTTGTATTTAAACTCACAGTTTTTATGTTGTATTAATAAAGTTGTAGTTGTTTCTGTACCATGTATTTGGTGACTCAGAATGGGTGATGTATACCTATTTTGGGGGCATCACATCAGTGATCTATTTTGCGTGTAGCATGCAGTGTTAACTGCTTTTGCCCAGAAGTATTTAGGTAGACGAGTTGTTACTAGTAACGTTCTTCCAGCCTCTATTAACGTTCTGTTCTTTTTCTCAACTACTCCATTTTGTTGAGGCGTTCGTGGAGCTGAGAAGTTGTGACTGATGCCATTGTCTGTGCAGAACTGGTCCATTTTTGAGAAGTCGAATTCTCTGCCATGATCACTCCTTATAGCCTTGATTTTCTCTCCTTTCTCGTTCATCACTAGCTTGAACATCTTGATTAGTTGGGAGCTAGTTTCATCCTTTGAGGTTAGAAAGAACACACATATGAACTTGGTGTAATCGTCGACTATAACCAGTGAGTATATTTTCCCTCCGAAACTTGTAGATGGAATTGGCCCAAATAGATCCATGTGCAGCAACTGCAGGGGCTTTTCAATTGAGTCGGCAGTTTTGCTCTTGAATGAACTTCTGGTCTGCTTTCCAAGCTAACAGGCATTGCATGGCCTTTTTTTGACGAAGCTGAACTTGGGTAGACCTGCAACAAGATCTTTTAAGGTCAGTTTGGACATGCTCTTGAAATTGAGATGAGACAGTCTTCTATGCCAAAGCCAGCTCATTTCTTCAGATGTTTTAGCCAGAAAGCATATTGTCTCATCTGAGCTTAGTTGTCCAAGATTTACTGTGTAGATATTTCCTTCTCTTGTTTCGGTTAACTTTACAGCAGATGTCTTCAGGTATCGGACTTAACATTGATTGTTGAGAAATGTTACTTGATGACCCTTGTCGCAGAGTTGGCTAATGCTTAGAAGATTATGTTGTAGTCCTTCCACATAGGCCACTTTGCTGAAAGATACTGCACCATTTCCAGCTGAGCCATAGCCTCTTGTCTTTCCAGAGCTGTTATCTCCAAAGATGACCGAGGGACCCTCCTTCTCTATGTAGTCAGACAAAAGGGCTTTGTTCCCTGTCATGTGCCTTGAGCATCCACTGTCCAGATACCAGGTTGTGATCGTGGAGCTCTTTTCCTGTGACAACATTAAACCTTCATCTTGGTACCCATATTTGCATGGGTCCTACTTTGTTAGTGCCCTTGGGGACCCAAATTTGCTTTATTTTGGGTCACACATACATGGAGTTATAATAGCACTTTGCATCCTTGTGACCAACTCTATTGCACAAAAAACACTTAGTATGATGCATGCATGTGTGTGTGAGAGAATTCATCCTCCATTTGGACTTTTGTGGTTCTTTAGTCATCCTTCTGTTAAACTGATTTTCCTTCTTCCACATGTCATTGGGTCTTATAAAATGTGATGAGTGTATCTTACCTCTAGTGTACCTTCCCAATTGGTTCGTAGAGTTGGCTTTATTTGACTCTACGATCCTTAGAGGTTGGTGAGTAGAGGATGGGTTACTCTTCTCTTTTCTGAAGCCCAGGCTAGCATGAGATCCTTTACTCCTTGGAGTATTGATGGAAACAGTAAAATAAGGTTGGGTTGGTTCTTCCTTCTGTGAGGATTTCACAAAGGTAATGCTTCTATTAAAACTTGAGGCATTACTAGTGCTAGTTTCCTTTATCTTTTCCACACATGGCTCTGAGGTGGATTCCCCAGAGCCTAAGCTTGTTCTGTCAAATACACTTCTCTGACTAGAGAGCAGGGAGTCCATGGATGATGAGGATTTGTTCCATGTAGAGATAGTATTTTCTAGTTCCTCAATTTTAGAGGTTAGCTTGGACTCTCTTTGTGCATTGAGCTCATTAGTGTGTTTTAAGATCTCATTCTCAGCCTCAAGCTTAGAGAGAAAGTTAGTACTTAGAAAAGCTATTTCTAACTCTTCTTGAACTTTATTTTTCTCCTCTTGAAGAAGTGAATAATCCTTAGACAGAACTCTGAACCACTTTATGTATTGATGTAGATCAGTGGTTATGCCATGCAGTGCAGTTCTCAAATCATTAATGTCTAAATCAGGAGAGTTGAAGTCAAATACCTCATCGAGACTTACTTCGTGTATGTTGGAGTTTAGTTTGTCCTTTGCATGTTTGGCCATTAGGCACAGATTAGCCATTTGTGGTTCTTCATCATCTCTAGATTCAGGATTGGATTCATTATCTGAATCACTCCATGATCCTCCAGCTACAAGGCTTTTTTCTTTCTTCTGAGGCCTTTTGTTACCTTTGTATTCCTTCTTTGCATGTGATTTCTTCTTTAGTTCTTCTCTAAGAGGTTTGTTGCAGTTGGCAATGAAATGGACAGTCTTCTTGTAGTTGTAGCATAGATCATTCATTTGGTCCTGGCTGCTGTAGTTGCTGACCTTATTTGGCTTGCTGGTTTTGCCTTGACGCATGAACCTTCTTAGTCTTTTTACCAGCATAGCAAAGTCCTCATCATCGTCTTCATCATAATCAGAGTCAATTTCAGTATTGACCTTTGAGGTGCATTCAGTTGCTTTGAGAGCAACACTCTTATCCTTCTTTCTTCCTTCTGATAGTGTTTCTGCTCGTTGAGTCAGCTCCAATTCGTATGTGAGAAGGTTGCCATATAGTTGTTGAACAGTCATCTCATAGAGATTCTTTGACTCTCTGATAGCAGTGGTTTTGGCATCCCACCTGCTTGGTAAGGCTCTCATGAACTTTATGATTAGATCTTTGTTTGGATAGATCTTCCCATAGGCTCATAGAGAGTTGAGCAGAACGTTGAATCTCTCGTAGGTGGCAGTGACATTTTCACCTTGAACATGAGCAAACATCTCATACTGCTGTGTTAGGAAAGACTATTTTTTTTCTCTTACTTCTTTCATTCCTTCATGCATGATAAGTAGTGCTTCCCAAACTTCCTTTGATGTTTTGCTGTTGACCACATTTTTGAATAGATCATCTTCTAATGATTGAAATAGAATATTTTTGGCCTTCTTATCGAGTTAAACAGCTCTCTTCTCATTGTCTGTCCACTCCTCTTTGACTTTGATTTATATTATGTTTGGATCGTCTGTAGTTGGTTCAAGCTTTGTTGGAACATAGGGCCCATTCTGAACAATCTTAAATAGATCTTCATCTATTGAGTCCATGTATGCTTGCATCCTAACTTTCCAGTTTGCAAATTTATCTTTGTTGCACATTGGTGGCTTGCTGCCTCCTCCAGTCGTTGATTCGCTTGGTAAGTGTGCCATTGGATCTACTTAAGCTTTGTAGGCTGTATAATAGAACTTGCTCTGACACTAATTTTTTGTTCCCGGAGGCACAATAGTTATCTAGAAGTGGGGGTTGAATAGATATTTAAAAATCTTTTCGTTTTAAATTGTTAGTAGATAATGATTAAAACTTTAGCGGAATTAATATTAGTTTTAATCTCCCTTAAGATAGTGAGTTTATGAGAGTGAGGCAGATATAATAGCTATAGCATATATAGCAGTTATAGCAAGAATATAAGAGACACAGTCGTTTTAAGTGGTTCAAAGCACTTAAAGCTTTTAGTCCACTCTTCTACTCCTCGAGTAGGAAATCCATTAAGGATGTCTTTTACACTTTCTGAATCACTTAGATTCTTTCTAGATCAGCAGTCTAGGAACTTCTTACTTCACTCTTGAACTCTTCAAGTCCAACAGACTTGGCTCTTCACAATTCACTTAGAACTCTTCAAGTCCTTCTAACTTGGAACTCTTACTTCAGTTAATTGGAAGTTATTGAATTCTTGAGTGGTGATACTCAGTTGTTGTTTAAGCACTTGTTCGAAAGAACTGAGTAACTGAGCAAGCTTTTCTTTTTCTCAGATCGTAGAGTTAAGCGTTGAGTGTTCTTGTATGTTTTTGTTGATTGTTTGCTTAATCCTTGCATCTGCATATGTTTTGCATATATGTGATCTTGAAATCTATCCGTTTGATCCATCTGTTGAAGCATTAAATGCGTTTCACATTTCTGTACTTTGATGGAGACTTTTATGTACATCTTCTGAATTGCATTCTGACCCACTGACACAGCAGACTACTTTCTCACCCAACACCTAAAAATGTGTTTTTCTTTTACCAATGGTACTTTCATTAGCTTCTTCAATACTCTTCTTTGTTGCATACTAAGGATATCTTTTGTATCGTTGGAACTGGTGAGGACTTCGACGTTTGAAACCCATTCCATATTTATTGGAGATATATCATCAAACAAAATGGTAGGGCTCGATGCTTCTGACACACGGCAGATGATACTCTACGATCCAGATCGTGGTGTCTTGTTACCTTGGTGTTTGGTCTGATTTTATCAACCAAGAGCACTATGATTTCTCTTAAAGACTTGCACACTACGATCTTTACATGCTTGCTTTCAAGATCTACGTTTCTGAGAGCACACTATGATTTTTTAGGTTGTTCGGCAAACGTTGGGACCACTCTACGATTTCTGAAGAGACCCTTAAGGCAGGCACACTACGATCCTCGAAGCTCTACGTTCTGTCTTGGCTTCAGTAATCTTGATCAGCTTGATACACTACGATCTCTTTGAAGCCTATCTATTACATCTCAAGATCAACCTAACAAGTTTGATCTTCTTTTCTATACATTCACTTACAGAATGATATACATTAATAGCTTAGATCAACCTAACAAATTTAATCTATTACTAAGTCCTTATATAAATATTCCTTGAAGGACTTTACAAATAATCATGAGTATTTGTATTTAAACATCAAATCAACATATGCACTCTCCCAACAAGTTGAGTTAATGGAGTAGCGATTTGAGAAAATCCTTTCACGAATCTCCGATAATAACAAACTAAGCCCAGAAAGTTACGCACTTCGGTTACTGACTTATGTTGCTCCCAACTTTGTATTGATTTAATATTTGTCGGGTCAACTGATATTCCATACTTCGATACCACGTGCCCAAGGAATGCTACTTCCTCAAGCCAGAACTCGCATTTTTTTAACTTGGCATATAACTTGTTTTAACGAAGCTTTTGGAGTATCAGCCTCAAGTGTTGCTCATGATCTTCACGACTTTTGGAATAGATGGGAATGTCATTAATAAAGACAACCACAAAATGATCCAAATATTTCTTGAATACCCGGTTCATCATATCCATGAAGGCCGCATGAGCATTAGTCAATCCAAAAGACATGACTAGGAATTCATAATGCTTATACCGAGTCTTGAAAGCAGTCTTTGGAATGTCATCAGTTTTAATCTTTAACTGATGATATCCAGCACGAAGATCGATCTTTGAGAATAATTTATCACCTTGCAACTGGTCAAACAAGTCATCAATGCGAGGTAACGGGTACCTATTTTTGATGGTGACATGGTTCAACTCCCGATAGTTAATGCAAAGTTGTATACTCCCATCTTTCTTCTTTACAAATAAAACAGGAGCACCCCAAGGAGATGTACTAGGATGAATGAAACCAATATGTAACAGCTCTTGTAGTTGGGTTTTTAACTCCTGAAGTTCAATAGGAGCCATTCGATATGGGGTTTTAGAAATGGGTTTTGTATCGAGTTCAAGGTCAATACAAAATTCGATATCATGCTCTGGGGGTAGGCCAGGAAGTTCTTCAGGAAATACGTCTGGAAATTCATTAACAACAGAAATATTATTCAAATCTGACGTATTTATGTTCAAGTCCATGACATGGGCTAAGAAAGCTTGACATCCGTTGTTTTCAATAAACGGATGGCTTTATGGCTTGATATGATAGTGATTGATTTTAGTGGTTTGGTTGCTTTAATTCGCATAACATGTTGGTTAGGAATATGAAAACTAAAAACCTTACGAAAATAATCAATTTTAGCATGATGAGTAGTTAACCAATCAATCCCTAAAATAACATCAAATGCAAGTATCTTTAAAGAGATGAGATCAACAGGTAATGTGATGGTGCCAACTTGAATCAAGCAAGATTTATAAACAGTGGATGTAATGAAGGTTTCTCCTAACGGAGTTTCAACAGATAAGTCAAAGTCTAATTTCTCAGGGGTCAAGTTCAAACGTTGAGCACAAGCAGGAGAAATAAAAGAATGGGTAGAACCGGTATCTAATAAGGTATAGACTTCGCAAGAGTTTATGATTAGCTTACCCGTGATAACTTCATTCGGGTTCCTCGCCTTTTGGGACGTCACGACAAATGCTCTCCCTTGAACCACCAACTTTATTTTGTCTATAGCCGCCTTTGGTGCCACCATCCCAGCTGAACTTGACTTCGCTATAGGATAAAATCGAGCTATGTGACCGTCTTTCCCACAACTAAAACATACCTTGGAAAGTTGTGAACAGTTTGGACTTATGCGTCCCTCATCTCTGCATTTTTAGCATCTAACTGGCGGTCTTTCTCCTCCTCTAGAAACTGTTGCTGGTGCTGCTGCCGATGTCTTTTTGTCATTATTAAATCTTCTCTTCTTAAAATTTCCACTTGAATCATTTCTTCTATTATCTTGGCCATGATTACCACCGAAGTGGTTACCATTTCTGGCACGTTGGTTATCACTGCTTCGATAATTGTTGCCACTGGTATGACTATTATCTTGTTGTCGGTTGCTGTCTTTTAGTTGAGCTCACTCATAATCCCGCTGCAATAACTGAGTTCTATTTACAACATCTGAATACAAACAAAGTTTATGAGAGATGAGATGTTGATGAATTTCGGGTTTCAAACCTCTTAGAAATATTCGCGTCATCTGTTCCTAATTATCTACCAAATGAGATACAAACCGGGATAACTCCGCAAACTTTGCCTTGTATTGCGATACAATCATATTGTTCTGCTCGAGCTTGATGAATTACACCTCCTTCATGTGACGAATACTTTCTTGAAAGTACTTGTTGTTGAACAATTCTTAGAACCTCTCTAAGACATCTTAAGTGCGGACAGATGAGTACGTTTTACGTTTTACGTTTTATGTGTTATGAGTTTTAATACAAATATTGTCTTGTAGACAATATCCAAACTCAAATAAAATCTTCATTACAATTATTGATACACTATTTTACAAAAATAGTGAGGACTAATATAATAATTGTTTTGAACCATCACTCCACACCCCGACTAGTCCCAGTAATATTGTCGCCTCCTGAGAAGAACAATAGAATAAAAAGAAAAAGGGTAAGCTCAACTAGCCCAGTAAAGAATATTATGACTAAGATAATATAGAACAAATTATCCTTAGTCTTCAACAGGGAAAAATATGATAGAATATAATAGACAACAAGTTTTAGAATACAACTGCAGCGGAAACAACAATCTATTAGAAGAGTCAAGTAGAGCATGATATCTACTATCTTCTATGATTTAAAAGTCTATCATCAATATTTTATCCATGTAACATCATTCAATAAATATTTCAAATCAATGAATTGTCCATGCACTACGGGCCAAGGATATTGGTTAGTATCACCAGTGGTCATGATCATGTCAAACACTTGTCCATCTATGCACTACGGGCCAAAGAGGACTTTCACCACAAACATTATTTGTAACATTAAATGCTATGATTATACCAATACACAATTCCTGGTCATAATAATTCCAATCAACAGTCCATCTTTGCACTACGGGCCAAAGATGACTTCCAATATAAGCATGAGGATGATAACAATGATATAAAGATTCAATCAAGTGAGATAAAAGATAAATATTAGAGAATTCTAATTTAATTATCCTGAGTTCAAAAAATGTCCAAATTGTCAACATGATAACTATTTGTGAAGTAAAATTCAAGAATGATATTCATGTATCAAAAATAATTTGGACAGAAAAGAAAATTAAATTTTGTTGTGAATAGTACTCGTGAATAGTACCGTATGTATGAATAGTACTGTATGAATAGTGCCCATGAATAGTACCCAGACATGAAAAGTTTAAAATTTAATAAGAAAGTTCAGACCAATATTCTAATGAAATGATATTAGATGAAGCGCAAAACATAAGGAATTTCTAATCATTTCAGGAATTATAGAAGAAATACTTGTCATAGTAAGTTTAAATTTAGGAATATGAAATTAAATAATTTCACTTCCATAATATGGAGTATGAAAGAAAATAATATTTCTTACGAGTATTTGAAATAAAATTATATCCTTTACCTTAGTAGAAAGTGAAAAGTTACACTCAAAGTATCCTTATACTCAAAAAAAATACTCACAATACTATAAAATAAGAATTTCTGATAATAAAGGTGTGTTTTAGGAATGAGGGGTTACCCTCTATTTATAGTGAAGCGCAGAGGAAAATTTAAACCATCAGCCTAACTCTTCTGCCTACTTTTGTCTAACTCTTCTACCTACTTTTGCCTAACTCTTCTCATTTTACATATGGGTGGGGCCACCCTTTGAAAACAAAAGGATTTACAGGTAAATCATTCAACCATCATTTTGAAAAAAAACGTGCAATAATTGAATTAAAAAAGAATAGTGCACAGAGGAATTCAAAATAAAAATGATAACATTCACTCCACTTTTATTCACACGCTGAAATTTATATATAATAATAATAATATTATAATTTAAATTATAAAAAATTTATATTATTACATTATTATAATGTAATATTATAGTGATATATTTGAATGAATATTTTATTGGAGAAAAAAATTGCCAAACTTTCAACAAATTTCTTCATTTATATCAAAATTGAACCATTATCCACTACATAATAATTATTCATAAATAATATTATAAGCTCACAATATTAACAACCAGATCATTCTCAAGAAAGATGGGGCTTTCCGATAAGGATTTATCCTTATTGGCGCACAATTAAATAACCTAACCCATTTTCTCGACAGAATTTTTTAGACATTGCCAATAATGCTACTAATAATATGAATAATTGTGTTGTGTCAATTATTAATTTAATAATATAAAATATTATGCAAATGATACTGTGATAATAATTGAATCAATAATATGAGATACTGTGCAATAATTATTGTGGCAATTATTGAATAAAACTGAGTGACTTCTTACGTAAGAATCCATAATCAAAAATACTGTGCAATATCGTGTGCTACTGTGCAGCCATGTGTATTACTGTATTTTTATCACCGGGAATTTCAACAGTTAACGGTAAAAGTTTTGCCGTTATTTTTATAAAAAAGATTATTTCTGTCACTTTCTATATCTGAAAGTTATTCCATTATGTGGTCCACCAATGATTGCGCCATCGTACAGATATTCTCCGACAAGAAGAATATTCCACGACCAAACGAATATTTTATGACCACTTGCTTACTTTGCAAAATTTGCACCTTTCACCCATAACTAAAGTATTATATCAAATCAACACCTTATTATTCAAAATAATAATTAGAGAAATTAAATCTTTATTCATAAAAAGTTGGAGTCTTACAAATATTACCTCCCTTGATCTCTCTGTAAATGGAGGATCACACCATTTAAAGAACCTACAACACAACATGCTATCCTGCAACCAGTTGCACACAAATTCATCCATCAAGCCCATAACAGATATGCTTTTACAACATACAACAAATATATGCTTTTACCAAGAATGAAATTGGGTATTTAGGTTAGTAAAAACATAACAATCTTCCATTTTACTCTATATATCAGTAACTTTTTCTAGAATAAGTTGAAGTTGGTGAATCTTAGAGCTCACATAGTATATACAGTAAAGTAAGTGGATAACTTTAAAAGTTTACAATTTACAAAAATTGCAACTTTTAGTCAAATGTTGGTGATCTAAGTGTGTAACAGTAAAATAGCCATCCTCTCTTTGAAATCATTAGCTTTTAAAATCTTCAAATAACTCCTCAAATACCTAATACTCAGATATTTAACAACACCAGATCACCTTTTGGCATTGTTAAATATTACAACAAACATTAGATCTCTAGATCATAGCTAGAAGAAATTAGGTCACATACCTTGAAACGAGAACAACCGATTAACCTTCTTCCCGGATCAGTAGTTCCCTCTTTCCAAGCTACCCACATCGGTGCGACAATCTAACATCGGTATATCACTGGAGTTATGGGTATCTCCCAATCTTCGACGCGATTTGTGAAACTATTTTTGCTGGAGCTCATGTTAGTTCTGTTCTTAATTATTTTCTTTTTCTTCGTCGATCTATGTGGATGAAGGAGGAGTTGGAATCAATTTGAGAATGATTTTGGGGATAGAGTGTTTTGATTCCTCTCTTCAATTTCTCTTCATCGCTGGTCTATCTAATGTTGAAAATCAAATGATTTGGGAATGATTTTGGGGGTTTAGAGATTTAGGGATTTAGTCGGTTAATGGATTTAGGAATTTAATCCACATAATATATTTAATCGGTTGCCACTATCGCCACATATTGCCACGTCCTTTCTCTGTTAAATGGTTAACAAACATAAATGGCAAAATCAATTTTTTGTAAATAACATATAGTTTAATGAGTTGATCGTAAAAAAATTCACTTCAATGATACATTTATAAACCGAAATTGAGTAGAAAAAGTGTATTTAACCCAATTTTTAGTGAACAAATTTGTTCGTGTGATTGCGTCATTCTTTAGTCAGCGGTGACCATAATATCTTTTTGTCAAAGCAATTATGGTACTTTTTGCACAATTTATACATTTTAGAGGGAAAGTTTTACAAAAAATCAAAATTCAAGGATTAAATTTGAAAAAACCAACAACAAACCGAACTTTTGCATTTTAGTCCAGAGTTCTACCTTACAATGGTATCGTGAAGCCATCAATTTTATTCCCAAAAATTATAACTAAACCGAACATCCGCCATTTTCCCACTGTGTGAGATTGATCGAGCGAGAGCTACAAATGAAGAGGAATTTGGGAAAATTATTAGGGCGAGCTTTTCTTTGTAAAAGATTGGAACCCTGCGCTGCAAATACATATATATCTCGTCGCCTCTTATTCGTTTCTTCAACAAGAAAATCCGACGCTTTTGCTGAAATCAATTCATTCAAAGCTACCCCTTCTTTTCAGGCTTCACCATGGACCCAATTTGGAGGTTAGCCTTTTTCTATTCTTCACTATTAGGTTGCATAAACATTCGGCTTTGTTTGTGAATTTGGGTATGAATTTATTGTGGAGATTGTATTTTATAATAGAAATGGTAGCTTGTGTGGTGCTTTTTGTTGATGAGCTGTGATTTTTTCTTTGTTTAGCAATTTGTTGAAATTTGTTGATTGAATAGAAAATTGGATAAATTTAACTATTGTCAGTTGAGTATTCTTTTTGGAAAGGATGTATCATGTAGGATTTGCATTATTTTTTAAATAAATGAAGAAGCTAAAGTATGATTTATGTAGGATTTAAATTATTTTGTAAATAAATAAAGAAGCTAAAGTATGATTTATGAATGTAAATTCTTATGTTTGAGGGTGATTCTATGTCAATTGATGATAAAAGGGATGGAGGTGAAGAAGAAAACTAAGAATGAAGAGGAGATTTACCATTTAAACATTTCAAAATTATAGCTTAATGTGGACATATAATCCTATGTTCCTACTAATGCTCAGTATTTTACCTTATACTCTTCAGAAGAAGTGAGTGCCATTTTCTTTGTAACTTGAAAAATAATTTACGAAGAAAATGGTACTTTTTTTCCTGACAGAGTACTAGTTTCTTCCATTATTTTGATAATATCATCATTAATGCTGTTTGTTACTTTTGTTAAGATGTGGAGGGTACCTTCTTAATAAGTCAAAACCTGTGGTGGCAGTTGCACTGTAGTTTTTCTGTATTTAAGGATATTTAGCTGATCCTATGGTCTTATTGTGACATAATTTTGGGCAGGGCAGAGAAGGAACATGTTTATTCAAACACAACCGACTCCCAATCCTTTGTCACTCATGTTCTACCCTGGGAAGCCAGTAATGGAAGTTGGGAGTTCAGACTTTCCAAATGCTCGTTCAGCCATGAATGCACCATTGGCGAAGGCCCTCTATGGAATCGATGGTGAGCTTGTGATGTATATTATTAGTTTTTATCTGTGAAAGATGCCGGTGGTTGTGATGGACATGTGGCACGATTCCTTTACTGTTCTTATATAACTTCTGGATTTTCAATGCATGTTATTGGATCAGTTATGTATAGTCTTCTTTTTCCTTTTCCTCTTGTTGTCTTTTAATCAAAGTTTAACTTGAGAGAATATCCACTCAGTGTGTCACACATACTGATGCATAAACTTCTGTTTTAAAATGTGACAACATGGGAAATTATTGATATCCTGCAATTGTTGAGAAATAGATGGTTAACATCTGTGTAAAACTTCCAATATACGGAAAGAAAACTTCTTGTGTGAAAGTATTATGCAAGTGAAAGAAGAAGTCGGTCACTAAAAACATAGACAAGGTTCATGGATTAAATATAGGATACACAATTTGTCACCTATGGACTCAAACTTATCTCCAATTCGCGGACTGTGTACAGAATGAATTCACAAACTCATTTTCTGTGAGTGTGAATTTGATGTATAAAATCATGATTTCAATGTATACAATTTGTCAAATTCACATCACAGAGTTAGCGTAGAAGACACACTCTTGTTTAATAGAACATTGAAATTCATGTAAAAGCCAAAGGTGTATAAGCCAATTGACCAACTTCAGTTCTTGATCTTGCCCATTTAGCCAATTAAAAGTCACAAATTCATGAGAACTGTAGGCGTATCTGCTTCCCCTGCCTTGTATTGGGAAATTAACTTCCTTGGTGTTGACATATAAATGGCCTTGCTTCCATGTATTTGCGAATATCTACTAATATCCAGTAACTGCACGAACATATATGGGTCATGAATAATGTATGAGTTGTACTGTGGTTATTAGATTGAGATGACGTTGTCATACATAGAATTGCTAAAGTAACTTAAAACTTTTTCACGCCTTATACCTTGTAGAGAGAGTTGTTCATCTTTTGATTTACTGCGAGATAGAATTAATTTCTTGCTTCTCTTTATGCCTTTGCCATTGGTGCCTTTAGTGGCACTTTTGTATATGATCTTTGTAAAGATTGAAGTGATACTCTTTCTTGAGTGTTTTTTTAAAAAGAAAATATTTCTTGAGCTACATTTTCGTATATGGTCTCTTGTCTCCCCTTTGTTTGTATGCTCTTTATTCTTCTAATAAAATTTCTTTTAACTATTTAAAAAGAAAAAAATGAATTACCATTTTGGTATTCTTTGAACATGGTACTGTATAACGTTTCTTTAAAATTGTTGTGATGCAGAACTGAAAAGAAGACTAATGGAAATTTCAAGTGCTTATTAGTAAATTATTTGTTGTTATTGATGAATAAATTGATTGTAAATAGGTCAGGAATATATGGAATATTTAGATATTTTAATAATAGATCTTTTAATTATAATAACTAATAATTAGAAGTTTATTTCCTTGTTGAATTTGTTTTCGTAGTAATACTAAAATTTGGGCTTTCTATTTCCTATATAAAGTGATGTATTCCCCCATATATAGAGTTGAACATTGACTTGAAATTGAAACTTTATGTTATTGAGACTTTGGCGTGGTTCCTTTCCTATTTTTTCCCTTCCCTAATTCCTTCTAAACCGTGTGGTATATCAGGTTGACAAAGTGATCCCCTCTAGGTTGAGAGAAAGAGAGAGAACAACAAGTTCTTTTGTTGTTGAGATTGCTGCATATTTCACTCCGGTAGTTGTTTCCATGATCTGAGGTCCCATTTATGAATTCTCTTTGAGCTCTTTCTCTTTGTGAGGTTGATGTATATTGTTTTGGAGGCGCTGACTAATGCTTCGAGGGACAGTTTTTTTCTAAATTTTTTTACCACCCCCTAGCACACGGGGGGGGGGGGGGGGGGTCGGGGCTAGCCTGGTTCTACATTTTCAATACATCTGACCTTGAAGGACTAAGATCCTGAGTCCGGATTTTTTATCTCCACCATTATAACCTACCATCAAATTATCTAGAAAAGTAACTTAACTGTTCATAACATTTGATTAATGATACCGGTGTGACTTCTAAAAATGACTTCAGAAATCTGCACAGCTTGCGTCGTGACCATCTTCGTATCTGTAGATTATGAATGTAAGATAAAGATATGTAACGTTGACCTATGCACGTGTATTGGGTGTTGGTATGTATCTAAGTTTGCTATTAAATTACTGGTCCCATGAATAAATTTTCATATGATTCTTAAGAAGTTTCTATATCTTTTAAATGTAGACGTGTTCTCAATGTACAAAATCTTTAAGTTAGGGATTTCACTCATCCAGAGGAACCATACAATGAAAGAAATACGCAAAATGGTTTTAGGTAGCTGTATAGTAAACTTGAGTATGCTTACAAATGGGGCATTGCATACCCTTACACAGGTGTCTTGTGCCTGCAAGTTTACATGTAACAAAGTTCAGAAGCAAACTGATTTTGGCAGTTCTTTTCTTTCCTCAACATTCCGATATTTGGGGCATCTGTCATATTTGATAATTTCCATCGTGTGTATTTTCTTGAACACCTGCCATGTTTTGATTGTTTGTGTGTTCTTTTGGTTTTGGTCTCTCTCTCTCTCTCACAGACACACATACAAACACTATACTCCGATTTTGTTAAGTGTAAGCAATACCTTCGGGAAAAAAAAAATCATGGCTGGACTAACTTGACATTTTGCTGGTGCAGGAGTTACTCGGGTCTTCTTCGGATCAGATTTTGTTACTGTAACAAAATCAGAAGATGTTTCTTGGGATTTTCTGAAACCTGAAATCTTTGCAGCAATCATGGACTTCTACTCTTCTGGCCAGCCTTTGTTTCTGGACTCAGCTACTGCTGCTGCCAAGGACACAGCTATCAATGAAGTTACTTTTCAAACTTTCCTTGTTTCCTGATTAATGATTACTTTCTTTTGTTCTTTTTCTTTTTAAATGTTATGAGTTATGTGGGAGCTGTCGTTTACACTCCTAAATTAATCTCACTTTCATTTTACAAATTCAAACAATTAGCACAGTAGTAAGTAAAGATCGATCCCGCAGAGAGTGATTTGTTTTATATTTATCCTATGATTTTTAATAAAAAGGGAATTTTGAATTAATTAACTAAATTAACAAAAATAAACTAATAAGAATAAACAATGAATAAAATGCTTCAGTTCTTCAGTTCAGTGTCACCTAGGAAGTGGAAGTTGCAAACGCACAAGTTACTTCTGCGTGCTAAATTTTTAATCATTTCATCTAATCTATTCTTTTTTTGTCATCTTATTCACATTTAATGTGATGAATTAAAATATATTCTAAATTGTTTGTGCTTTTTCATTTTCGTTTCTTGGGGAGTTATTTTGTGTCATAGCTGTTTTTTGGATGACTATTAATCTGACCACCTAGTAACTTGCACTGTGTTGTTGTTTGTTTTTGATTGGAGAAAACTCTTAACTGATATATAAGATCTTTTGTATTATTTTGGGCAAGTTCTATAAACCTGTGGTATGACCATTGACCATTACTCATGCTTGATTTGCAGGATGATTCAGAAACTGTTGCAATGATCAAAGAACTGTTGGAGACTCGAATTCGACCAGCTGTGCAAGATGATGGTGGGGACATTGAGTACATAGGATTTGAGCCGTATGTTTTAAACTCTCTGTTCAATAATACCTGTCGAGTATTGAGTATAGAATTGCTTAGCTAATTAAAAGTACGTGTTTTCTTTCCTCAGAGAATCTGGAATAGTTAAACTAAGAATGCAAGGAGCATGTAGTGGTTGCCCTAGCTCATCTGTCACTCTGAAGTCTGGCATTGAAAACATGTTGATGCATTATGTACCTGAGGTAAAGGCCGCTATCTAATTCTCCAAAGCACTTCTGTTTCCCGCTCGCATCCTTCCAATGGCGTTTCCTGTTTTTTCTTTCGTTCGTTTTCAAAATAGGAGAGGAACCCGAAGCTGTGGGATGTAAAAATACATCGGTAGGGGAGTGTTCCGCTAAGATCATTATAGGTTGACACTTTGTAACATTTTGAGACAGATCAAGTTCGACACTGACTGTTACTTATTTCTTGCATAATAGTACGTCTGCCATCGTAGTTTGTCGTAACTCTTCGATTAGTCTTTTTTATAGCACAGTGGAGAGAGAAATATTGGAAAAGGAGAACGAGTGAAGAAGAAAAATAAAACAAAAAAGTAGAGAGAGGAAAGAGAAGGAAAGAAATAATAGAGAATAGGGAGAGGGGAAGATACAATCATCAATACTCAAATCTCAGTTATTAAAACTTTATTGATTAATACCTATGGCCTTTTTTGTTGTGTGTGTGTGTGTGTGTCACTCTTAACTGTTCTGAAATCTGGGAGGTCTTGGTGGTTTTGGTGTTCTATGTTCTTCTGTTTCCCTTATAGTTGAAACCTCGCAGGTGAAGTAATTGTACGGTTCTGTCTATGCACTTCTGTAGAATATTGTGGATTTATTGTACTTTACTTGTGATGCCTTGCCTGTTTTTACATATTCGTTGAAGTAATAATCTAAAGGGAGGCTTATTTTTTGTGAAATTCTGTGCATAAACATTATTACCCCGTGTATTGAATAGTAAAGAAATGATGGAAAAGGTTAATAAACCTTATCAGTAATTAAATCGTAGGACTCACATACTGCTTTTTCTCTCTGTTTGTGCATAATTTTTTGTGTACGTAGAACTACTCTTCTGTTTTTATATCTGGTTTTCCTGGCTAAAGCCAATTTTTATGTAATTATTAAATTATTATTTTTCCCAGGTTAAAGCTGTAGAACAAGAGTTTGATGCCGAAGATGAAGATGCAGAATTAACTGCCCAGACAGAATAGTTGAGTTTGTTCTTTTTTCGGCTACCCAATTCGTTGGCTCCACAGGCAATGAAGAAAATAATGTTTTGGTTTTTGTTTTCATGTATCTAGCTGTTATAGTTTATGCAGGTGTAAGCAAATTACGATACATGTAAAATTCTTTTAGGATAAATTATGCACTGGATTATATATTATGTTCCATTAGAAGAAATAAAATTAGGGGGTGTTTGATAAAAACTGAATAAATTTAAATCTGAATTTGAATCTAAATGAAAAAAATTGTTTGATAATTGACATGTCTGAAACATCTGAATGACAAAATTTTATTATTTTACCTCTAAAAAAAATTCAAAATTTTTGTAACTTTATTTAATATTACTTAATATAATAATATATTTTTTTAAATTTTTATTACTTCATTCAGTTACTCATTCAGCCGTTCAACTCAAAGAATTTGACTTAGTCATTTAATTTGTCTATCTTACCGATTCAGCCATTCAGACTAAAAATAAATGCATTGACTGATTCAGCCATTTTTTATTCAGCTCTAAACAAACACTCCCTTAATCATGTTTCCTTGGTTTGTTATGTATTCTCCTTCGGAAGGGGAGCTGCACAAGTGGGCGAAACTGAACAAATAGCTACCGGAACTTTAAAATTTTGCACTTTCATCAGCACATTTGAATAATGATAGTTTGTAGAGAGCATTTTTTTTAAAAACATTTGTATGATTTATTCATTTTTTGTTTATGGAACGGAGCTTATGAGCTTTGACTTGATTTGTAATAAAATTAGTAATTGCCCGTGCCTGAAGGCACGACGTAACAAAAATTAGATTAAAATTCAAAAAATATTACATTATCTAAAGACTTTTTGCAACCTAAAATAACTTACAATCACACATAACAATTATCATAATTCACCACAATAATTAATTTTTCTTTAAAAATAGATATATCCAGAAAAATCTAAACCTGTCTACAAAATTTATAAATAATCAATAACAATTTTCATAATTCACCACACTATCACAATAACAATAACAATTATTATTATTATTATTATTATTATTGTTGTTGTTGTTGTTATTATTATTATTATTGTTATTATTTTTATTATTGTTATTATTGTTGTTGTTATTATTATTACCACTGTTATTATTATTAATATTACTATTATAGTTATAGTAATAATAATTATTATTATTACTATTATTATTATAATTATTATAATAATAATTATTATTAATATAGTTATTATTATTATTATTATTATTATTATTATTGTTGTTATTATAAATCTGAAACATAAGACCCCTTACTTTAGATTAATTAGCAAATCTGACTCTACCATTTGTCATGTTTTTTTTAAAGTGTTCCTTATAATTTTTTTTGTCACAGTTGCACTGTTTTCAAACCCGGACCGGACCGCCGGTTGAACCAGAAAAAACCGGACCCGGTTCACTCAACGGTCCGATTTGGACCACTAAACCACTTCTGCTCAAAAACCGTTCAGAACCGGTGAACCGGCGGTTGAACCGGTTGACCCAGTGAACCGGTGACCGGTTCACGGGTTTGACCGGTTCTCTCCTTAAAGATTAAAAAAAAAATTACGGATTTTATTTTATTTTAGTAATTTAGTTGAGATTTTGTTTGGTATTTTACATATTTTTGCATTCATTTAATCAAACACTTGAACTTGTGGTTGAATTTCAGAATTTGAATGTATCTTAGAGATGTTTAGTTTTTTTTTTGTAGATAAATTGATTAATTTTACAATATTTACTAAATATTATATACAATATTATTACATATTAATGACGTCACTGGGTCAATAACGATCCGACTACTGGTTGGACCAGTGACCCATCCACCCAGTAACTTTTCCGGTTCGATGACCGGTCCGGGTTTAAAAACCTTGCACAGTTGTTCCTCAAATATGCATTAGTTGTGCAAAAATATTTCTTCTCTATTTTTGGTCAATTTTCGTTAATCAAATGTTTTCCCAAACTTTTAGCGTTTTCATTTATATATCCACTAAATATAAATATGTATATTATCATTTTCATTTAACTTGATATAATTAATTAAATTATGAACTTGTGCGATAAATGATCTACATTAAAACATATTTTTTTCTAATGTAAAAATAAAATTTTACCACCCATAAAAAGTGCAAATTAACACAAAAAATTATATATATTTTTTCTAAATATTAAAGTTTATGAAAAATAAACTTATAAAAAGTTATTACGAAACGAATCTTATATATATCATATAAAAAATATTAAAAAATATGTTAATTACCACATCTAATATTTTAATTTTAAATATCACATCATGCCAACAATTAACCAATTTTTTAATTTGTTAATAGTTTTTCAATTGGATAAAGAAAAAGAATCTATTTAATTTTTTGATTTTGTAATTGCTTTTTTATAAGTAAATTATGATCTTGTTTTTAATTTTGTTTTCTTACCATTGATATTTTTTATGTATTATACATTTTAAATATAAGCATACTCCAAAAAATTAATATAATTTAAAATAAAATATTAAAATATCAATTAATGTAGAGAGAAAGATGAGAAGAGAGAAAAATAAAAGGAGGAGAGAGAAAGAGAGAAGGCATAGGAAGTAAGAGAGGAGAGATAAGGAGAAGAGGAGAGAGAGAATAAGGAGAAAATTTGGGTGGAATTTTGTGTGTGTGAGATGAAATGTGAGCCTTTAGATTAAGTTAGAATGAATCAGAGTTGTTGTTGTGCTTTCTCAAATTTTAGAATTCAAATTGGGTTCTGTTTTATTATATAGATAATGTTTGTTATAACAAGCATGGATTTTTGTGTTTTAAAGGGTCGGCGCTTGTTAAAAAATTGTCAGTTATGATTCGCGGGTTGTACGTTTGCAAGATGAAAGTTGTACTCTTTTATACTCCTTCTATCTATCTAATAAAATACAAATAATTTTGAATTTTTCGCTCATTCAATAAATCATCTGAGCCGTCCAAAGTTTGGGATAAATCTCACCGTTCATACATCTATCTAATAAAATACATCTATCTATCTAATAACCTAATAATAATTTAATAAAATACAAATGACTTTAAATTTCCCGCTCACTCAATAAATTATTTTGGTCGTTCAAAATTTGAGATAAATCATATTGTCCATACAGTGCCGGAGGCACGGGACCCAGCTAGTCTTTTAATATAAGTCATTTTAAAATTGTGTATAAGTATTAAAAAAATGATTGTATAATATTAAATATAATATCAATTGTCTATATTATCCTTGTGTTGAAAAAAAATGTTAATTATTGAGATCAAAGTTATATTTAATATTTTAGATAATATTAGAAATTAAGCCATTAGTGTTTACTTAAAATTCTCAAACGATATATTAAGAGGTAAAAACACTTCTGTAAAACGACTTATAGTAAGGGGCGGATGGAGTATTTTGTTATATACTCCTTCTGTCCTATAATCGAACTTAGAAAATTGAAGGATCTGTTTTATTTTTTAATTTATTTGGGGGAAAGAAATTGTTTCGTTATATAGGTTAATCCTTGCAAAATATTAATAGCTAGGCTCTTGGTGCTTGAGTAGTCATGTGACACAAATTTTAAATTACGGGTTTTGATAAGCAAGAGGCTCAATACCCACACTTAAAATTCAGTGGCCATATTTGTATTTTACCCGTAAAAAACATGACTTTTGGGCCTTCTAGAGTCTTCAAAATCTTTTTATATCATCACAAAAATTGTAGCTCTAAATAATATACACGAAATAGACTCAAAAATCACTCGATTCAGAGTTAATATGACTTATGTGACGCCCCCAAAACAGGTATACATCACCCATCTTGAGTCGCCAGATACATGGTACATAAATTAAATACAAACTTAATTATACAACTGTCGTGTAATATACGACAAAACATAACTAAGAGTTTAAACAAGAATATTGTCTTCTAGACAATATCCATTCTCAATAGAGTCCTCATTACAATTCTTATCACACTATTTCACAGAATAGTGAGGACTACTAAAACAACCATCTAGACCGTCAATCCGTTCCCTGACTCGTCCCAGTTATATTCTCATTTCCTGAAGAGAATAATGAAAGAAAGGGTGAGCTCAACTAGTCCAGTAAGAAATATTATGACTAAGATAATGCAGAATAAATTATTCTTATCCTTTAACAGTATAACAACTAATATAATACAATAGACAACAAGTTTTAGATCAACAACTGCAGCGAAAATAAGCAATCCATTAGAAGAGTCAAGTAGAGCATAAAATCTACTATCTTCTATGATTTAAAAAGTTTTTCATCAACTTTATCGCTGAGACTCAGCTTAATAAATAAACCACATCATCGAATCATTCCTGCACTACGGCCAATGATATTCATGTAATCATCAATGGTCATGATTATACTGAATAATCCCTGGTTATAATCATATCAATAATTATCCATCAATGCAATACGAGCCAATAAGAATTTTTATCACATCATTCGTTACATTACAGTCATGATTATACCGAATAATCTATGGCCATAATCATACCACGTCCATCTATGCACGTAAGCCAAAGATGACTTTTATCACAATATAAGCATGATGATGATGACAATGACATAATAATTCAATAAAACAAGTTCAAGGATAAATTTTAAAGATTTATAATTTAATTTATCCAGAAATCAATAACGTCCAAATTGTCAACATGATACTGCTTTGTAGAGTAAAATTCAAGAATAATATTCATGTACTAAAAATAATTTGGACAGAAAAGAAATATTTTTTTCGGGTGAATAGTATCCCGTAAATAGTACTTCAGGAATAGTACCCCGACACAAAAAGTGTCCCGAATACCCGAGTGAATGATACTAGAGTGAATAATAATCGGGTGAATAGTAACCCGTGATTAGTAACTCGTGAATAATATTCCGGCACGAAAAGTGCCCCGAATACCCGAGTGAATAATACAAGAGTGGATAGTAACCGGGTGAATAGTAACCCGTGAATAGTAACTCGTAAAAAAAATTACCAAAAAAATAATATTTCATGACGAGTACAAAAGAAATGATATCTCATACAAGTATAATAGAATATACGAAACTGTAAATGGATTTTCACCCGATATGCGGTAATCCATGTAGACAGATCATTTTCACAATTTAATAAAGAATGAATACGAAGGATCATTCACCATGCATTCGGTAATCCACATAGACAGGTTATTCCAACATAATAATAAAGAATGGAACCAGGTCATGCGTAATCCGCACAAACAGGATATTCCAACAAAATAATAAAGAATGGAACCAAGTCATGCGTAATCCGCACAGACATGATCTTCCAACATAATAATAAAGAATGGAATAACAAAAGGATTCACCAGGCATGCGATAGACCGCACAGACAGGTTATTCCAACAGAATAATAAAGAATGGAATAACAGAAGAATTTCACCATGTATGCGGTACTTCGCATAGACAGATTATTCCAACATAATAATAAAGAATAGAATAACAACCCTTACGAGTATTGAAAGAAAATAACTCTCTTCGTGAATACGAAAGAATAATACCCCTTACCTTAGAAGAAAACTGGATACTGAAATAGTGAGGTAGCAGACTTCTCTTCTTCTTTCTCTTTATAATTTCTCTCTATAATATTTGCTCTATAGCTTTAGTGAATTGGTGAGAAATGAAGGAAGAATGAGCTTCTATTTATAGAAAAATATAGTTTCGCTAATTGCACGTTTTGGGGCTCGAAATATTACAGTATGTCAGGAATAAGCATGTGAATGATATTCCTGATTACATATGATTTGATTATGATATATATATATATATATATATATATATATGAATGAATAATATGCAAGTATGCTTGCATTAAGAAAAGTTGTATAGTCCTTTGATAGATAATAGAAACATGTGTACAAGGACTTAGAATGAATTGATCAAATATGTTAGGTTGATTCTACATAAGCAAAACAGCTTTGTAAATTCCTTAAAAAGAAATGATGTACAAGGACTATAAATATAGAAAGATCAAGCATGTTAGGTTGATTTTATGATGTAATAGATAGGCTTGTCTGATCGTCGAGTACTGCACCAAAGATCGTAGTCTGCCAGGAGAGTCAAGGATAACTGGAGAGCTATCGAGGCAAAATCATAGTCTGCAAGATAGTAGATCTCGGAGTTTGTAGACTGCCAGGAGAAGCGATGAAGGATCGTGGTATATTGAGAAGAGCTTCCTCGGGATCGTAGTGTGCTAAGGAAGTCATATTCAGAATCGTAGAGACAGCCTGCCTACGAGCCGACTGAATATCTGCCAAAGCCAAGTCATAAACGTAGACTACACTCGAGATCGTAGAGTCTACTGATGCCGAAGCTATGTCAAGGATCGTAGACTACACTCTGAGTTCGTAGAGTCTATTGATTACATGCAGAGATCGAAGTCGAGCAAGATCAGATAAAGATAACAAGCGCAAGACAGAAACCGTAGAGTGTCAAGATCTGATTGCAGGATCGTAGTGTCTGCACAGCCGAAGCTGAATCGTAGAGTACAGAACTATGACCTCAACAGAAATGCTCACAATGCATAGGCATAATCGTAGAGAAAGTATGATTCTCAACTAATGAGCACTCCCAGAATATACAAAGGAACGAAGCCTCTGGCTGGCACTGTAAAGATACATCTCACCTGAAGAGAACCAGAGAGCACTCAACTAATGACATACAACCTAACAGAAGATCTAAGTACCAACCCAATCAGCTTCAAGATTGAGTTGTAAAGCCATTCGAGATGAAGTCTTCCACAAGACAATCATAAGAAGACTTCAGTAACTGACTAAGGAAAGTCAGCAAGTGTAGTAGCTGTCAAGAAGACAGAAGACAACGATCTTGGAAGCTACCAGGATCGTAGTGTTTGCCAAACAAAGAAAGAACTGATGAAACGTGCACAGAGATGCTGGCCAGCCTCTGAAGAATAAGGCTAAAGTGATTAAGTGTAGGGTCAGTCCATTGATGATAAGTGAACGGGAGATCACCAGGAGAAAGCGAGCTGAACGCGCCACAAATCTGAAGTGTCTTGCTATTCAGTAGAGGCCAGATCAAAGGAGTCAAGCCATCAGTCTCTGAGAACAGTCGAAGCAAACAGGAGTGTTGAAGCACTTCACAATAAAAGGAAGAGGTGTTCTACATTGGAGATCCAATCAACACTCTTCAAGATCGTAGTGTTAACTCTACCAGTCAATGAGCAACACTCAACAAGACACTACGATCAGGTCCTTGAAGACATGCATCAGAATCGTAGAGTTTGAACAACCGAAGGTTGAAGCATTGGAAACGGTTTAATTTGAAGGATGGTATTCGGACAAAAGCTTATTGAGAACATCAATGCAAAAGGACAACCTCTGATCGAGAAATCAGAAGGAGGAAATAAAGTCTTCGACCTGCCCAAGACATTAAAGTGACAACTCTGATAGGTAGGTGAAACAAGCATGAGAAAGTTTCCAAGTACCAAGCAGAAGAACTTACAGTCATCTTGGAAACCTATTATGTTCAACCATCATGTATCAAGAGGAAAGATCTTCAAGGCAGTCATCAAGGGATCATCCGAAGAGGTTGAGTAACTGAAGAAACTTAGCATCATGCAACACTCCACTGCACTTCAAGGATGATCACGCCAAGCTGCTAAGTATAGAAGATTTTCAAAGCATGAAGACATCTTAGCAGCTCAGTACCAACTCCAACAAATAAACAAACAACTTAATAGAAGCCAGGGCCAGAAGGTCCTTGTTCGAAGGGACTAAACAAAGTTCCAAGCCTGCTGGGCTTGAAGAGTTCCTAGGAACTAGAGGAGTCCCAAGGCTGCTGGCCTTGAAGAGTTCTTACTGAACTGGAGTCCCAAGGCTGCTGGCCTTGAAGGAATCTTAGTGATTTAAGGTGTTGCCCTTCCTTAGTGGAAATCCTGTTAGTTGAAAGCAGAAGAGTGGATTAGGAGCTTGAGTCTCTGAACCATTTAAAACCCCTTGTGTCTTTTACGTTATGTCATTTACATTATGTAATATAACTACAATAACAGCTATATATGTTTTAACTACTTACAACTAAACTTACTCTACGAACAATGTATGTATGATTATGAATATATCAATGAAGGGGATCTTTTTATTCCGCTGTGCTTGAAAAGATTCTTATGTTTGTCATATGCTAATTTAATAGCTATACAAAATAATAGAGAAAAGTATTTGAAATAAAAAGGATCTATTCAACCCCCCCTTCTAGATTTATTGTGCCTATTGGGAACTAACAATTGGTATCAGAGCAGGTTCTCATGCTATATTCAAAAGCTAATCGCTTTGAGTCTAATCTCAGACACAAACATTGTTCTAAACTTAGTTTGGTAGTAAGTAACTTGTTATATGCAGATGAGCTCACACGTTGGAAATACTGTGTATAGGTAAATGTGTATATTCACCTGAAGCTGCTCAGATTGGTCCATGTTCTCAATTGCTACATCAACAAGACCAATCCGAGCCTGCAGTCAATCTTGTAGTCTGAAGACCAGACGAGAGAGATCAATAGACATCAATAACTAAGAGTTAAACATCCACCAGTCTGAAAGATGAAGAGGCTATACATGCTAAGAAATGCCTATCAAGAGAAGAAAGAAGATCTTCTCAAACTTATGTCTGGCCAACCAACAGCTGGGTGCAGACTCTGTAAACTAAAGGATGTCAAAGATCTTAATGTTGAGATTCTCTTGGTCTACATCTTCAAGACCATGATTAATTAATTAAAGGTCAACAAGAGCAACAAGCTGTCAGTAGCAAATGTAAAGATATGCACATCAATTCCTAAACTCAGTATATCTAAGATAAATGACTGGTAAAAGACTGACAGTAAAAAGGTACGGTTTATCACTATTACATGTGTTCATCATTAAAGCACCTTCTTATGAACCATAACAGTATTCTGTCAAGAAGTCATAATCCACCTAAAAAGGTGAAGAGAGAAAGTACCCTGAGGATGAAAACTCAAATATCTATAAACTTTCTCTTCATCCAAGTTTTAGATTGAAGATGACATCTTGAAGGAAATTTGAAATGGGTCATAAGAGCATCACAAGTCAAATTAGTTCTATGTGAAGTAATCTTTGCTGGTGGGTTAGTATGCATATACAAATCCTTGTTCTAAGTGTTTGATAACACACATAGTATGATCAGTTCTACAAGAGTATCTTGATGATGTGTAGAAACTGATCACCTCCATGGATTAACTAGATACTCTTAAATCGTAGAGTTGATTCTCACTCTGCGAACACTTAAACATTGTGAAAATAACCTAACAAAATGATGAAACCATCATAGATAAAGAGTGTGTTATTAAATGTCAAATCTTACACACACTCACCTTCATGCATATCAAAATGTATTATCTAAAACTAGTCTTATGCATGAATATGATGTTGGTGAAAAATGTGATGATTTGAATCAATAGTTCAATCATGTGAATCAATAGTTATAATCATGTGAAAATACGAATTACAGTATAATACATCCATCTATACCTCCATTTTTAACTTAGTCATATAAGTATTATCAATCTTGCACCAACTCCCCTAATAGTACAAGAATGTGAATCAATAATACACACATTTGAACAAATAGTTATAATCATGTGAATTAATAGCAATTAGTTGCTCATTTATCCAATTAATTACCTGACTGGTCAGTATAACTTCCAGACATCAATTAATATCAAAATAAATGTCAATTTCCACTAACACTAATAATTCCAACACAATGGAACTGTGACGAATGAGATTTTTGTAATTTAATTTTAATATTTATTGAATTAAATAAATATTTTTGATGATTTAATTATTAGATTAAATAATTAATTGATACAATTGTGATAGATTAATTTAATTATATGTGTTATATTTATTAAATTAATGTGGAGAATTTATTATTCAAAATATGTAATTATGTGTGTTTATTGAATTAAAAGAAATATTTAATAAGCCTAATATTATTTTATAATTAATGAGAAATTTAATTATATGACTATGTGAATTAATGAGAAGTTATTATATTTTATTCAAATTAAATTAAATAATATATTTGAGTTATTGTATAAATGAGTGTGACATTATTAAACTATGGTATAAATGATTTATTAAATTAAATGGTTTTGAGCCATTTTAGGCTTGCCAAACGAGGCCTTAGTGGAGGTTGAGAGCAGTTAACTATTATTGGGTAACTGACCACCACTCTGCGCTCAGTTTCTTTTTATAAAAAATCGTATACGTCTTCCTTATTTTCTAAGTCTGGAACAAAGCTATCACAAAGAGAAATTTTGAAGTTGAGAGAATTTGCGAGTGTGTGATTAATCTAGTAACCGAGAAAGGGTCATCAAGGCTATCCTAATATACACTTTATACTCTGGGTAATTCCTTTAACCCAATTTCAATTTTTTTTACGTTGTTTAAGTTTTTAAGAAAAATGGCTTTTATGTTCTGTAAAAGCTCTGTAGTGGAAAAAAGAGTAAAGATTATATGTTAATTACGTGATAAATGTTATCATATCATGTTTTATTATATATATTGTATAAACCATATCATCAGTTTCATAAAAATATGTCGTATATACTTTCTACAAAATTACAGAGTATAGAAATATGGCCATATGGTCCTTACTCGCAATTTTAATACGTCAAACATATATTGTGTCATAAAATTTATACCTGTATATAATTATGTATATTAAAACGAAGAGACCAAACTTTAAATGAAAGGATTCGGTGTTATAACAAAACCGTAGTGTTGATTTTCATGTTTTGTATTCAAAACTTTCAAAAACACCAAGAACAATAAATTACATGTGTTGATTCTACAAATTATGTGTTTTAACATGTTAAAATCATGCTAGAAGGGTTGAGTAGTAAGTATATATGTATTACAATGCCTGGTTATGCTTAATTTCATGTATTGATTTAAGAAATTGGTAGAAATTGACATGCTCTGCAATTTTTGCGAACTGCAGGTTCTGAGTCTGGTTAGCCGCGCCGCAGCGCCGGCTGCAGGCATAAGAACCGCGCCGTAGTGCCGAAAGCAAGCACAATAGTGGCGCCGCAGCGCCACTCTCCAGAATGTTCAGAAACGAAAATTTTAAAGTGTTCAAGTCCATGAATGTAATATTAACCTAATCTAATGAACATAAAAATATTTTAGAAGTATAATGAGATGTTGAAATAGATTCTTAACATGTCAATAACATAATTGCATGTTGATTGAATTATGGAAGGCGTAATTAACTTATTATTCGTGAAGTGTAAATTGTGTGACAATAAGTATGATAAATTGATTAAGTATAGTCATAATCTGAATTAGACAAAACGAATGAACTTGTGATGATTAGTTATATTATAATTAACTAGTATCGTGAATATGAATGGTATGTAGGATTAAATCAAGGAACATATATAATTAACGTGTAATCTATGCACGAGGCAAGTTTCCTAACTCTACTTGTTATCATTATTCAAGTTTATAAATCAAGTTCAGTTCGTTATATTAAAGATTATCTATCTTTTCAAAGTATGATTCTTGTTGGATAAAATCTAGTTACGTACAACACGCAAGTATACGTGATCAACAAGTAATAAAGTGAAAGTAGAGTATCGTTCCCACGAGAAATTGTATAATAAAAATCACCAAATACTAACCCATAACCAACTCAATCTTATTTAAACGAATGAATTTCAAATTATATAAATTAAACTACTATTAAATTCCATTAGTTAAATTAAGATTACGGAAATTTAAGATCACAACTTCACTTATTGCTTCATTTAAGTTAACACGCTTCTCATCAATTATTCTCTATCCTGAATTGTTAATCAAGAACACTAAAGCAGATAAAACCACCTCTCGATGCATAATACCCATATTAACGTCAATCCACAATTAAGATAGAAATTCGTTAAACACCTTAATCAACTAACTCACTATATCTCTATGTGAATTACAATTGAAGAAGGTTTAAGCTTAAGTTCTCTATTCGATTACATATGATGTTAAGCATATCTCTACCTTAACAATAATCAAAAATCTGTTATTGACAAAATTTATGACACATGCTATCAGAATAAGATCTAAATCAATACTTCATCTCTCAAGTTCATATAGATTATCATGGTAATTAATGGCCAATCAATTAAACAATTAAGTCCAAATCACAATAGACAATCCTCACAATAGAATATAATAATTGATAACGAAGCATATTAAAATAAACTACATAATAAGATCCATTGTAATCTCAAACAAAGAATTAGTTCATGATTATTGAATTAAAACTAAGAATCCACAATTGAATAATCATTAAAAGATAAAAATAAGAGTAGAGTAAAGAATAAATCTGTTGTCAGCAAATCATCATCTTCCTCAAGCTCCTGCTCTTGATCTTCAATGGTCTCCAAGTTGCTTCAATCTCCCAATCCCATAAGAACTAGGGTTTTGATCTAATTTACTCTAATCTAATCTAATTGAATCCTCCTAAACTAATTTAGATCCCCTCTCTTTTATGCCTCTCCTCATGTATTTATATTTCTAATGGATATCCTAGCAAGTTAGTCAACTAAGAATCCTATTCTAGCTTAAATTGGACACCAGATAACCCAAAAACGTTGTCTATCCGCCGCCTAGTGCGCCTGATGAGTGGGATTTATACCCGCAAATCGAATACTATATGACTTAAATAGTTGCATGTTCTCGTAGATTGTGTGTGGTTTTAGATGTTTATAGTGTTATTGTGCTTAATCGATGCAATGCAGGGCTTATCAGGTGTTTTATAGCATTAAGAGGCAAAACAGACAAATTTTACACACTAGCACCGCAGCGCCAATGCCCAATGTTATTCTCGCACCGCGGCGCCACCTCCTTGTTCCTGCTGACATCACCTTCGCGCCGCAGCGCCATTTTTTCTTCTTGGGTTCCTCCGTGTCCCTGATTTTTATATGGCGCTGCAGCGCCAACTACAACTTGGTGGCCCGCGCCGCGGCGCCACCTCCGGTGCCCAGGCAGTGAAGGCTTGGGTTTGACCTAGCTAAAAGGAAGAAGCGTATATAATAGGTAGCAGCTTCTGCATTTCGGAGATCAGACATCCTATATCATATTTTTCACATAGCTTAGCTTAGTTTTTAGTTTTCTTTGTAATTTCTCTTCCTTTCCCATAGTAGATGTCTGTAAATATAGTTAGGTAGATTTAGGGATAAGTTTGCATTTCTTTGGAGAACAAGAGCGACGAGCGACACGGAGTGGAAAGCTTGATTTGAGCGGTTTGATTGGAGACTGAAGGGGCTTTGACAGAGTTTCTTCTATCCATTTATCTTCTTTATGATTGTAATCCATAAATGTTGTCTTAATTGCTACTTGTATTTGGTTTATTAAATATGAACTTATTATTGGCTCTAAGGTTATAATGGATCTCTTTGTTATTTGAATTGACTGTCTTTATCTCTTTGGTTGACACCATATTATTTGGTTTAATATATTTGTGCTTTATGATTCTTGCTAAGACATTAGTGAATTTTGGTAATTTGCATGATATCGACAGAAGAATTGTAGATTTACACCTAAATATATTGGCATGTGATTGTGGGTTTCGACTGCATAAGTTGTGCGCAGAATACACATATCTCTGTGCGCCACGTGAGGCCTAATTGAGAACCTATGCTTAAATCCTTGTTATGATTGATTCGCATAGACATATGTAGGATTGCATCTAGCTTAGACGTTCCTTTCTGTTCTGTTCCCTTTAGGGTGGATTTGGAGAGGATATGTTTGTGCATACCTCGACAGGGGTGCATTAGCACCTGTGCGTTCTCGGTCGACAAATCATCGTGACCATTAAGACCAAAGAGAGATAGGGTAGCTAGTTTGATGAAGCATAATACGCCAGGTGTTCGACAGAATGCCTGTGTGGGGGTGAAGTTGTGACCTTAGCTTGTATTTCCTTAGATTTCCATTCGTTATCCACTTAATTGCTTTGTTAATTAGTTAAATAGATTAATCACACTTCCATTTATTGTTGTTCGAATAAGACTTTAGCGATAAACAATCGGTACTTGGTAAATATTAGTCATAGTTCCTCGTGGGTACGACACACTCCTTATCACTGTATTACTTGTTAGATCGCGTATACTTGCGCGTGTTTAGTGATCAGTTTTCTGAACAACAAGTTTTCGGCGCGCCCTGAGCTGTCCCCAAGCCATTCTGGACGTTACCCGTGCTCCTGTAGCAGTGGTTCTGGAGGCCTAGCGCGGTCCGCGCTACCTTGTTTCTTGTTGCAATGTCCTTTGGTAAAACAGGCATAACTTTTGATCTGCTAGGAATTACGGGGCATGGCACCTATCAAATCGAAGATGAAGACGAGATCTACAACTTTTATGCTTTGACAATTGACATATTCGGGATAGAACAAGGCAGAAATCGAGCTTGAAGTAGATGTCGTGTAAATGGCAAGTATGACAACTCTTAGCTTTGATGAACTCCGATTGGGACGATTTAAGATATTCCGAAAAGCTAAGAAATATATCTACAATAAATTCCAAACTCCACGCCAGGAACATGCATCCAACTTGGTGTTAAAAGTCCTTCAATATTCCCTTCTTGCATTTGCTTGCGTATTTTAGTCCAAAAGATGTCTGAATTCCTTTCCCTTGATTCTTCATGCCAATGTTGTGTCATCGCCTACAAAATAACATAAATGTATAAAAAGTAACTAAGAAACATGAGATTAAGCAAATAATTCAAGTAATAGATCCGGATAAGTAGGTATAAAACCTACTTATCAAATACCCCCAAACTTAAACCTTTGCTTGTCCTCAAGCAAAAACACAAAACAATAATGTTATGCAATGCAACTATTCTACATGCCTACGAATCCAACAGTAATGACATAAACAAGTCTATTCAACTGGCCTTAGAGAAATCAGGTAAACATGATAATACATCATATCAAAACAAATCATTAACTTCTCAATCAATCATCAAATCTTAGACTGTTATCATCAATATAGTGCGTGTGTGCTCCACAACAATGTTAACCGATATAAAAGCAAATTTAACACATAATAAGTCTCTTCGAAGGCATCATACAGTGTAAACTCAAAAAATCCAAAAACAAGCTAGATCCAACTAAAATTAAACAATTACCAATTTCGAGGGTCAACATGGGATACTTATGCTTCATTTTTCATCTACGGGGGCTTTTTGCTCTTATTTTCCGTTTTATTCATTTTTTTTCTTTTTTCTTTTTTTTGGATAGTGAGTGCGTTTTACGCTCCATCTCACGCCTGTGTTTATGAGGAGTGCATCTCAATTTATTCAACTCAATATCATTTTTTTCTTTTTCTTTTTCTTTTTTCTTTTTTTTCTCTTTTTTTATAGTTTATATACCCAAAATATTCCCCCAAACTTAGGTTCTTGTCTAACTTTCGTCATCACTACTTGTTCTTGTCATTCTTTCATTCAAACTAGCATTATCCTTTAGAATCCCATTATGTATCAATTTACTCAATCAATCAACAAGTTGTTTTTACTGTGCTATCTTTATTATACTAGTTTCAAACAGAAAAAGACTCAATTTATAACAAGAAATCACATCAAAGCTCTAATAATCAGTGTTATACTTGTCTACGCAATTCCACTCTCATCATTGACCAAAACAAACTGTAAATATCAAACAACTAGACTCATGCAAGATGTACTAAATGCTATATAAACATAGTAAACTAACTACTAATTTTTCAATTTTTCAAAATTTTTTTTCCAAGAATGCAAAAACTAAATGTAACTATACGAACTACAATGTAACTAACTAACTATATGAAATACGACACTAAAATGCCCCCAAACTTAAAACATACATTGTCCTCAATGGCTAAGATAGGAAAAAATAAAAGAGAGGACTTCCCTGAAAATAAAGCATTTCCTCCTTGTCTGCTAAGTCTGGAGAATAGGTCAGACACATTGGAATAAATCGGGAACCACACTTGAGTTGGACTTGACTAACAATGCAATTAAACCACTTTTAACGCCTGGATTTTCGAGTGGCGCGGACCGCGCCGTGGATATGCATGAGATAGCGCGCCTCGCGCTATGAGGTCAGGAGTTGGTGGCGTAGTAGCTTGCCCCGCGTTGTGCCTATGTATTTGGTAGCGCGGTCCGCGCTAGGAGTTTAGTAGCATGGTGTAGCATTGGCTCGCCCCGCGCTCATTATACATTGGATATAGCGCACCCCGCGCTGTATCTGTGCTTTGTGTAGCGCGGTCCGCTCTATGGGGGCAGTAGCTTGGTGACTCTCTTTTTCTTGCCTTACCTGCGAGCATACCATTATGGAGTCATTATTCTTTGAAAACTAAATATTTGAGCTAGACTATAAACTAAAATATAAAGAATAAATAAAGAAGAAAAGGTTTAGAGCTTGGGTTGCCTCCCAATAAGCGCTTGATTTATAGTCCTTCAGCCAGACTTTGTATGGTCAACGCTATCCAATTCCTTTTTGTTGGGTCATGATATTTTCCCTATTTGGGCCTAATGAATTGGGCTCACTTGTTTAAATTAGTCTATTGGGCCTTCATTATTGAACCTTGAAAGTCTTTGGGCCTAGTCATCATGTTATTCCTATTAATCCCTATGAGACCGGGATGGTTCATTAGATTAACCCATTAGATATTTTAATATCTATTACTTTGACTTGTAATGATGAAAAAGCATGATGGTTGACTGTTATTACTGTCATGCATTAATATGGATGGGATTCGACGACGATCGACGGTAGAAAATAGAGGACAGAGATAGTGGGTGGACTGTACACATCCGGCAGAAACTATCAGATCAGGAGGCTGTGTCAGACGGTAGTGGGTGGCACGGTAAACCGGACAAGAGAGTATAACCTATCAACCAAGTCTTCACAAACAGGTACGCTCACATACACATACAACAAAATTATCATCTCTCTCAATACACTAGACATTATATCCTCCATTGTTAACCCTTATAAACATCGATACTGAATCTCACGCCTGAGCTATCCCCCGACGGCCGAAGCCGTCAAGCTTGTGGTGTTTATCGTGTTTATTGTGCAGAATCAGGGCGTCTTACGTGATTGGGACGTTGGAGAAGATTTTGGCGTTAACATTGGCGCTAGAAGGAGGGCTGAGTTCTAGTGTCATTGAGTTTTCAATCACATTCATTTAATCTACTTCGGAAGATGGTGAGAAGTAAGGATGGTACACCCGAAGGGCAGGCGATGGTTGTGAGCTCGTTGTTGTCCCGTGTTTCAGTAAAGGATCGTCTGGGTCCTTCCAAAAGTGCTCATGATAGTACAGCCTCCAAACACGATTCGGGAGATCTTCGTCCGAAGATTCATGGTGGAGCCAGATGGAGGCTGGTCTTTGGTACAGATAAAGAGCGGGATCATGGTCGAGGGCGGGCAGAAGGTTCACCAACCAAGACTCATCGCCGAAGTGGTCAAGAGGACAGAGTTTCCAAGTTGGCGAAGATGGTGGACGAAGCGGATAAGGCCTTAGAAGTCCTTTTAAAACAGAGGGAAGATATAGCCGAACAGATGCTTCGGGTGGACGAATTAAGGGATGAAGCATCCAGTCATATTCAGTCCGAAAGACGGAGTAAGCATAAGGAGATGCAACGGCGAGAGGGGAAAGAGCCGGAGCATTCTGTACACATGTCCAGGAATCGTTCCCGCGACAGAAGGAGGTCAAAAAGCAGAACTCCCGTGGCCTCAAAGAAGGCACTGATGGTCGTTGGTTCTCAGCATCGAGACGATGACAAGCAAATGAGCAGGTCGAGGGAGATCGTGCCAGAAACCAGAAGGAGAGAGCATCAGCGTGAGTATTCTCATCATGAGGATAGAGTTGTACGCCGGAGTAGATCCAGGAGTCTAACAAAGGCAGCAGGGTTAGATAGAAGAAGTCAGTCTGCTCGGGAGCAGAAGTTTGTCCAAGAAAGAGAGGTCTCCTCGCGGCCAGAAGGTTTGGATTTTCTGGTGAAAGAATTGAAGGACCTTAGAAAGCAGTTAGCTGAGGTGCAACAGGTGAAGGACACTCCGGGAAAGAAGGCGTCACCTTTTTCCTCGGATATTCTTAAGGAAAAGGCAGATATCACCAAGAAGTTGCCTCAGATGGAGAGTTACAATGGGTCTGGGGACCCTTATGACCATATCTAGGCGTTCGACCGGCTGATGGATTATTATAATTTTACTGATGCTGCCAAGTGTCACACGTTTGTCACTACATTGAGAAAGGATGCGAGACAGTGGATTATAATTATATAATCTCATGTTCAAGTCACATACTTAAAACTATATAATTTGTATCAATATTCTAAGGATTTTTATTATGTTAACATTCATATAACGCAGTAAATAAAATCATAATAAAATAATTTATTTATTCAATCAAATATAATATCAAAGCATTAAGCAATTATATCAAATAATTGGCCTCTAGGGCATAAACTCTAACATGTATAAATATTATACTCGGGAATTCAACTACGAAATTGATAAATTCACAACAGAAAATGATATTTTCACAACAAAATCATCGTTATAGATCCTATAACGACGATTTTCACCGTCATTATACATCTATAGCGACACTTTTGTTATGAAAATATCAAAAAACATTATGGAAATATCAGTTTCCATTTAACTAATCAAACTATAATAAGATTATGGTTAACCTTCACTCTTTAATAAGGCTATAAAATGAACAAACAATTCGGGTTCGATTCGTACTTGCTCGACTAAAAGTTCGATTCGAGCTCGACTCGAGATATAAATGATTCAAATATAAGCAAATTTTAAAGTTCGATAAATTACTCAAACCTTCTCAAATTGCAATTTTCTATTGATACTCAGATCATATTCGTTCTAAAAGTTCAAATGAAATCTTGACTCGGCAGCTAAACGAGCTCAATGAAATCTTATTTATACTCGATAAATTTTGTGAACTAAATATGAACAACTTAATACTCGGCTCGACTCAGTTCATTTACACCCCTCACTCTTTAAATATAACAACAAAATAATATATGAGTTACCAAAACTCTAATAGAATCTTTAATTTTAATTTAATCAATTATTTAATTATCTATTAAAAGAATTAAACTTTCTAAATGATATTTCTACACGCTAATTTAATATTTCCACAAGTGAGTTTCATTTTTAACTAAACCAACTCTTTGTACGGTAAACTAACTATATAATTTAGTTCTTAGGTCCAAATTACCCTCACTTGATAAATAACTAAACATTTAGTTGCTAAACTTTATTCGATTAGTAACGTTACTCAATTGAAGATAATTTTTATTTGTTTAATTTTATGATAGTAATAATATTAATAATAATTAGAAAATTGTTAGGAAATAAGAGAGAAAAAATATTTACACATTAAAATTAGGATCTAAGACTTTCTCCCACTAGGAAAAAAATTATTTTCAGAATTTCTATTATCATATCATATTACTAAAAAGCCTATAGTAATATAATTTATTAAATTATATTTACTAAAACTAGTTAAGTACTAGTATTTGAATAAAACTAGTTAATTCTAAATCCTAAAATCTTTTACACTAACTAAACTCTATCCTGATTTTGATTAACTTGTTTTTTTTAATTTTCTTTTATCATGTCTAAATAAAATAATATATATATATAGGGTCTCCATCCACAACAACCGGTTGTTGGGGAGCAACCCATTTTGGCCAAAATTGTCTAAGGCCGGTAGAGCTTGTAGCGACTGGCCAAAATGGGTTGCTCCCCAACAACCGGTTGCTGTGGATGGAGACCTATATATATATATATATATATATATATATATATATATATATATATATCCTATAAGATCTTGTCAAATAAGTACCATCCACCTTCCTACTTTCCTCTCTTTTGATACTTAGAATCGTACGAGTCGATTAAGCAATGAAAGAATAAAGAAGCAATGAAATGTATATGAATAACATTACTCTCACTTAAATTTGTGTGTAAATTTTAGGATTAGTATTTATTATTATTATTTTTTAATTCCAAATTTTGTTGTGAACAATCTACATACGTTGCTTATCGTACATTCTCTGTCGTATGAATTTCTCGATTCTCTTTGGTGTCTGTATATATATACAGTGTTATGTCTACACTTCTTTTTTGTTTATACATCTCTGTACGCGATACATTTCAATAAGAAAGAGAATATAAATAGATTTTTGAGCATTAGTAAAAATATATTAGAATTTAACTTTTACCAACTAAGGATAAATTGGGCATAAAAACTAAATCCTATAGTTAATTAAAAATGAGATCTATTTGTAAAAATATCATATTAGCTAGTGAAAATATCAATTTCCTAAAAAAAACAACAAAGAAAATAAGAGTTTTGTCCGCTCCTGGGCTTTTGGAGTTTGAACACGTGTGATATTCAAAGCCTCAAAGGGGTATTACCATTTACCAACGTCAACACCATGCGCGTCGCACGTGATACCCCGCTATTTGAATTCGGACCTGAGCGCCTTTTCTTCAATTCAATTTTTATTTCATCTATAGATCGTTGGCTACTTGGTTTTTTGCCTCTCTCCCAATTTCAAATAGACAGCCTCCTTCTATTTCTCTCTCTCAAATCCGCACAGCACAAGTGTTATACTTTTGCAATCACTTTCTTTCTCATCAAATCGCCGCTTTTCCAAATATCCCTAATCTCGACAGTTATAAGCTCAATTTCTGTTAAGGTATTCATTTGTTGGCCGATTCAATCCTAAATCTGTGTGAATAACACTGTTTATATTGTTCTATATGTATATATAGGCATGGTTAGGTTTATCTGTGAATAAATGTTTTGATTTTGATTTTTTAAATGCAAATTGTAGTGTACAAAACCCTAATTCTCAAAATGGGATTGTTTGGGTTCTAACTTTTGTTGTATAAAGTACTGAGCTGAACCCTAATTTCAATGTTTCGTATCTATTTACGTAATTTGAATCAATTGAGGATTTTTTTGAAGGTTGTGATTTGTTCCACGTAGAGCGGAGATGGAAAATTCTGAGGCAAAAGACTCTTCACAATGTGTAAGAGTTGCTGTTAATATTAGACCCTTGGTAACCTCTGAGCTTGCTGTTGGCTGCACAGACTGCATTACTGTACCTGCTGGTGAACCACAGGTATAAGTATGACTATTTTTTTGGGTTCTTTATATGTATAGTTAATGAGCTACTGGTAGTTAACTGTTTGGAAAAGGTTCCAGATACAAACCCATATCTTTGGTGGGTTCATATTGACTCATTGTTTGGAGGTTTAAACCGGCACCTCCTTTGAAAAAGCTTGAAGCTTCTTTGATAACACTTCTCATGGATCTTTGATTAATGAAACTGGTTTGTCTTTATAGTCGTTACATTTACAACCAAAAATGTAGGACTTGGTTACAACCAATTACAACACTACTTGTACAACTCCGTTACTAACTAAATATCCCTAATAGTTAGCTAAACAATTGGACCTATGCTAACCGTTACATGGACTTGTTCAACTAATAATTCTTAAAACTAACACGTACAAGTATCTAACTTTCCTCCTCCCTTAAAAAGCCCCTTGTCCTCAAGGTTTCATTTATGCTTTACTAGGATCCCAGACCTTGTACCTTGTGGTTTTGAAAACAAATTCTATCACCATGGTAAGTTTTCTCATATCACCAATATGATTAGTTTGATTTGGAGCATCGTCCTGTTCGCCTTCAAGATTGAAGCATGGATTGAAATGCGGTCCAGTTAGTATGAAACAACCATCTTCATTGATGCTAACAAGGGCTGCAACATTCACCATTTGTGATTTTTTAATTTGAGGACTGCCAAACTTAATAGTTTCTTCCCATTTTTGTTTGGTCGGTGTTGTACTTATAAATATGCCGTCCTTCACAAGCATCTCGTTTTGCATCGAATTAACTGGTAAACTTATTGTAAAATTGAGTTTAGAATTAATTGATGCATACAATTTCTCCATTTGCTTCTTCGCCTTCTAACAAACCTTGCAGCTTCATCTCCAATTGGTTGAGTTAATCTTCAATTGATGGCAGCGGATTAGAGATGCCAAGTTCTGATACCAATTGATACAAACCCGTATCTTTGGTGGGTTCATATTGACTTGTCGTTTGGTAGTGTACTTTGAGTGAAACTGGGATCTCCATTGAAAAAGCTTGGAGCTTATTTGAAAATACTTCTCATAGATCTTTTAATGAAATTGGTTTGCCTTTATAGGCATTACATCTAACATGTACAACCAAAAATGTAGGACTTGGTTACAACCAATTACAACACTACTTGCACAACTCCATTACTAACTAAATATCCCTAATAATTAGCTAAACAAAACTAGCTAAACAATTTGACCTATGCTAACCGTTACATAGACTTGTTCAAATAATAATTCATAAAACTAAAACTAACATGTACATGTATGTAACAATTCCAAGATTGTTGTTTTAGATAAGTGGTTTGATTTTTTGTTGTGTCTGGTGTTAACAGGTTCAAATAGGATCACATGCATTTACATTTGATTATGTTTTCGGCAGTCGTGGGAATCCTTCTTCACGAATTTTTGAGGATTGTGTTGCTCCACTTGTTGATGCCCTCTGCCATGGTTACAATGGCACAGTCCTCGCCTATGGCCAGGTATCACCTATTCACCTCTTTTTTTTCTGATTCTGTATTGCTTTCATCCTTGTAGTAAATTTCACATTTATTAGTAATACAATATACAAGAAATCTCTAGATTATGGATTACTTTTTTTCTTTATCGTATATTTTTCAATTATCTGATGATTAGATTATTTTCTAATTTGTGGATTAGGAAGAACCTAATCATGTATATGTGTGTGGGTGCGCAAGTGTTTGTGTCTTGTATACAACATTTTAATTTATTTTGCATGCTAATATAGTTTGTGTGTTCATTTTTTGCCAAAGACGGGGTCAGGGAAAACATACACGATGGGGACAAACTATAATGGAGAAGAACACAATGGTGGGATTATTCCAAATGTGGTGGAGACTATATTCTCAAGGGTAGAGGCAGCTAAAAACTCCACAGAATTTCTAATCAGAGTTTCTTTTATTGAGGTATGAAATGCAAATGACGCCCATTTTCCTTTATTGCCATCAGTAAAGGTTATACATAAAGTAGTTATTATTATTATTATTATTATTATTATTATTATTTATATTCTGTTAAATTGCAGATCTTTAAGGAAGAAGTATTTGATCTATTGGATCCAAATCCACTAGCTTTTTGTAAAGTTGATGGGGTGTCTTTAGCAAAACCTGTTGGGCCTGCAAGAGCTCCTATTCAAATCAGAGAAACTGCAAATGGGGGGATAACACTTGCTGGTGTGACAGAGCCAGAGGTTAGAACAAAAGAGGAAATGGCTTCATTTTTGTTACGTGGCTCTTTATCTCGTGCTACAGGGAGCACAAATATGAATAGCCAATCAAGGTATAACAGCTAAAATGCATTACAAACAATCACTTGAGTATTCGTGCTACAGGGAGCACACATAAGGACACATTTTATTTCGTCATTTCTGTTCTTTCTGACTTTTTATCTTGATATTCTGGTCTGTATTAGGCCACATCTCTATTAATATTAAACTTAGTTGCTTATTTGTGCTATAATTAGGGATGACAAATTTGCCCTGTCCCCATGGTGATCCCACCCTGAATAGGGGTGGTGATTTTGACTTTGATCAGGAATGGGAAAGGAGAATCATTGGATGTTATTTATGGGGATGGGGAGGGGATGGTATTTGCTTCCCCCGCCCCATACCCACCCCCGAATAATTATTTACTAATTAAATTAATATTTAAACTATTATATATTACACAATTAAAATATATGTCTTTGTGTGTATATATTATTTGATTTTTTTCTTAATTTTATCATGTACGCTAAAATATGATTAATTTTCATGTACGTATTATTGTAAATATAATTAGAATTGAATTTTTTATTTTAAAAAATACAAAATATTAATTGCCGCGGTGCTATAAATTCCTCGCGGGGGTTAACATTCTCCGTGGGATGGTTATTAAGTGTTAATCCCAGTGGGAAATGAGGCGGGAATGAGAAATTTTTATAAGACCGGGGATGGGGGACCCTATATGCTTATATTCAATGGAATTAAGCTGTCTGGCTTTCCTTTTTCTTTGCACCTTTACTGTCTATATGCTTATATTCAATGATAATGATATAGCATCCGACTTTGTTTATCTTTTGTTATAGTCGATCCCATGCCATATTTACAATATCCATGGAGCAGAAAAGAATTGCTCCTACAACCGGAGTAGTGCATGATGATGATGTCAATGATGACATCTTGTGTGCAAAACTTCATTTAGTGGACCTTGCTGGTTCTGAACGAGCAAAACGAACTGGAGCAGATGGGATGCGTTTCCGGGAAGGTAATAAAAAATTGCCTTCGTTTGAGGGCAAAAAGATCTCATTAGTCCATTTTCTTTGACTGACTTTGTTCATTTTTCCAACTTCAAATGTTATATTTTCGTGTTTTTTATTTTTGCCTAGGCATTCATATCAATAAGGGGCTATTGGCTCTTGGTAATGTGATAAGTGCCTTGGGTGATGAGAAGAAGCGGAAAGAAGGGGGCCATGTTCCATATAGGGATAGCAAGTTAACTCGCCTCTTACAGGTAAGGATATAATTGCTCTTTTACTGAATACTCCCCAAACTATTTTAGAATGTTAGTTGAAGTTTATCTTCCTTACTGTGCTGAACTGCCTAACATACTGCTATTTAGGTGCCTGTTCTTTATGTTGAACTGCCTAAGCTACTTCTACTTAAATATCTATACCCAGATATGGATTCCTCCGACATGCAACATTATGCAATGGAATGGTAAACATAGAGGGGGTGACTTGCAGAGGCTGATTCATAAGAATGTACTTGCCTTAAATAACAGGGTCATATTGAATTTGAAATGGTCCATATGTTATACAACTTGGAGCAAGCAATGTGGTCTTTAGACCAACGTCATTATCAAATAGAGTTCATTTATAAGATATTAAGTCAAGGCTACCAAGGGAGTGGGCCCCTTATGCTTATTAGAAGATTCTCGTTAGTGTTGCAATAAGTGTTCTAAAAACCGCTAGGCAGAGGAGGAGGCGTCTAACGCCTTGTTAGTGTTGCAATTTTGCAGGATTTCAGTTTGTGTCAATACTCAATGGATCTAGAAACACCGTTGATGTGCAAATGTTATTTCATTTAATAGTTCACATGTTATCTACAATTGTGATAATTATTGCGTCCTAGATGTTAAAAAAGAAACTCTGAGGCAGAATTTGGTTATCATATTCATGCGTTCTCTTTTTATATATGTGCATATTGTACCTTGTACATACATACATGTATGTTGGAAGCCAATGTCTATGAAACTACGGAAATATTATGGATTTAGGGAGGTTGAAGATAACACACGAGGATTGTCTCAGTGTTTATGCAGTACTTAAATTGATAGAGCACTTCAATGATTTTGTGGATTTTTAATGAGTATTTAGGAAAAGAAATCTAGCTAATCTAAAATGCTATTAAAAGGTTTGTACTTTGGGAAGACTGGATTTGTTGGTCTTTTATCTATCATATGAAACTTCAATGCATTTGTTTGTGGGTAAAATAATTTTGGATATTTTTCTAATATTTGGTAAACTGATTTATGTTTATATTAAATTTTCTAGCTTTAGTTACAAGGCAGTAATATCAAATGAGGGAGTATTGGAGGAGCGCAAAGCTCTGATGCACTTTCGAATTATTGTTATTATTTTTCTTATGTTTGTTTTCTTATCACATGACGAGTTGATCTTTAGCAATCAACTCGATGAGTTTTTCTTTGTATTGTTTGTTTTTGTTTTTATGACATTCTTTTTCTGACATGCTTGTGAAATTGATCCAAAAGACATATTAGCTGCTTTTTTCCTTTAAATCTTCAAGTTGAAGCAGCTTCTTTTGTGCAAGTGAAAGAATATTTTTACTAATTTCTAAAATTTGAATTCTAGGATTCTCTTGGAGGAAACAGTAAAACGGTCATGATTGGTATGCTCTTTGTTATGTTTCAATTATTTTCAGCTAATACAACAAATTTCAAGTTGCGTTTGATATACTGCTTTTAAATTGCATTATCCTTTTGTTGGGGTATATGGATGTAGCTTGTGTAAGTCCCGCAGACACAAATGCAGAGGAGACCCTGAACACTTTGAAGTATGCAAATCGAGCTCGTAACATTCAAAACAAAGCAATTGTGAGCTTTTATATTGAATTTTCATTTAATAGTTTATGAACTGGAAATGGCCTTCTAAATCTCATCCCTTCTTATATTGTAGGTCAACCGTGATCCAGTGGCAGCTCAGATGCAAAGAATGCGAAATCAAATTGAGCAATTGCAGGCTGAGCTCCTTTATGTTCGTGGAGACTCTGGTACACCATTTGAGGAACTTCAGGTAGAATACTATATCAGACTGATCAGCATATGCGCCTATGATCTGTATTTTTTTTATGTTGATTCCCCCCCTTTAAGATTATGAAGCACAAGATCTCTTTGCTTGAGGCGAGCAATGCAGAGCTACAGCGGGAGATTCACGAACGCAGGATCAGCTGTGAGCATCTCTCACAACGAGCTATTGATGCTCAGGTCTGTTTATTTGATTTGGTGTTGTTTTAAACTGTCATGAGGTGACTCTAACATGGTTTATGTTATAGGTAGAAAAAGATAAACTAATTATGAAACTTGAATCAGCACGAAGTGGTAAATCTTGGGATGAGATTGATGCTAATTCAAATCAGGTTTGAGTTGGTTTTGAGAATTTGTTTCATGTCATTGCAATTCTCTGACGAGCTTTCCTGATCTATGCTTAAATCTTTTTGGCAGGATACTGATTTGGTGAAAAGTTATGTTTCAAAAATCCAAGAATTAGAAGGGCAATTGCTGCGTTTGCAAAAGTCGAATACTTCAAACCACAGTGAACGTGTAGATTATCATGACTTCGACGCGGATGGGCTTCACCCAAAAAATTCTTTATTCGCAGTATCTGATACAAAAACTGCAGAAATAGATGGTAAGATATTCCAGCTTTATGCAACTCACTGTTTTACAGAGTTCATGGCTTCCTAGTGTTGGCTGTTCTTTGTCATGAACAAGTCTTAACCCGAAGAACATCTTTTATCTCGAGTAATTGGTTAACTGACCACTAAATCAGATGTTTGTTTCATGCTTGTTTTAATACTAATGATTAAAATATTTTACCATACTGTATTGACGTGCAATGATCTTGTTCCTTTTATCTATCATTTTGTAACATACGTCTAGCAGAAACGCAAATTATATCATTTAATCATGTGTAGGTGAGACTGAAGACGATGAGAAAGAGCTAGAACATTCTAGTCTTCAAGAAAAATTGGATATGGAGCTCAAAGAATTGGACAAAAAACTTGAACAGAAGGAGGTAACTGTTTCTTTTCCTAACTTACAAATTTGTTATAGCTCTTGCATCCTATCTAGGTAGCTTTAATTACGAATTTTAGTTATTCATGATTATCTTCACGAATAATCTTTAGTCTTTTTTAGCTTGTTCCATGTCTAGATGGGAGACATAATTTAATTGAGGATAAGCCAATATTCCCTTCAAAATTTTAATGTTTTTAAGAATGCTGTAATCTCTTCAAAATTTCAATGTGTTTAAGAATGCTGGGGAGAGTGCAAAACTAGCATTCTCGGTAAGTAAGAATTCATAATTTTTCCAGGTGATGCCACAACCCTACTGGCGGCCAATTTAGTTTTTGATAGTGCCATTGTCTTTTATGACTTTTGATTACAAATTCTATGTGGGCTGCTCCTCGATGATCTTTGCGTTAAATGATATTTCAAGGCTTCACAGCCTGTATAATCTGGTGGCGGAATTGAGGAAAGTGAGGTTGTTTTATTTCACAAAAAAAGGAAAAAGATGTGAGGTTACTTTTGGATATCTTTGGAAGGTATATTTGGAAATTTTGCTAATTACACCTAATGGAAGGTATATTTGGAAATTTTGCTTCTCTAAAGAATGGAAATCCTGTAGATATTATTCCAAAAGCAATGTCATAGTCATGTATATCCCTGAAGTAGGCAAGATTAAGGGTTTGTATTTTTGTAGTGATGCAAATTGCATGTGTTACTTGTTGTGATTTTTGACTATTGTGCCCTCTTATAACTAAATTTTGTGACCTATTGTATTTTTTGTTATTTACGAGCGATGGTAATAATATTTATATAATCTTTCTGATGTTTTCAATATTATTGAAGGCTGAAATGAAGCGATTTGCGGGTGGTGACACATCTGTTCTTAAACAACATTATGAAAAGAAAGTTCAAGATTTGGAACAAGAAAAGAGAACTCTACAGGTTAGACATATATATATGTATGTATGTGTGTGTGTGTATATATATATACACACACACACACATACATATGGAGAACTAATATTGATCGTGGAAATATCAATTCCCTATATTAATTTGTATGTCATTTCAAGTTCATCATGCATCATTGGTTACTTATTTTTATGTCAATTTGCAGAAAGAGATTGAGCAACTAAGGTGTAATCTCGCGAACATATCATCCACTTCTGATGACAGTACTCAAAAGCTTAAAGAAAATTATCTTCAAAAGTTAAATTTTCTTGAAGCACAGGTGGGTGACTCTTCATTTTGTCTGTCCAGTTACAGTGAATAGCTTTATAATTATATCCCTGCCACAGGTTGTTGAGTTGAAGAAGAAACAAGATGCTCAAGCACAACTATTAAGGCAAAAGCAAAAAAGTGATGAGGCAGCAAAACGGTTACAGGATGACATTCAGAGAATAAAGAGTCAAAAGGTTCTGGTCCATGGTCTTTTCATTTTGTTGACATTATTCCGTGTTTCATATATTCTCTTGGAGGCAGTCCTCATGATATTACACATCATATAGGTTCAATTACAACAAAAGATCAAGCAAGAGTCTGAGCAGTTTAGATCATGGAAGGCCTCAAGAGAAAAAGAAGTTCTTCAGGTATATCAGAGGCAGAACCAGGGGGTCTAGGGGGTCATATGACCCCCACCCTGAAATCTCCTAGGTTTATTTGTTTTCCTTTCCCTTCCTTTTTTATGTATTTTCTTTTCTCCTTTGCTTTTCTCTTGCTTTTGCTTTATCATCAAAAGTGAGGCAAAAAAAGGTGATAGAAATTCTCTCTGTAAACTAATTAAAAATAAAAAGCTAAAGAAATAAAACAATTTTTTTGGATCCCACTATAGTGACCATAAGTTCACCATAGTTCTATCCTATCAAGATTATTAAATTTCTTTTCTTCTATTTTTGTTTTTGTTGCTGGAATTTCTTCTTTCAAGCTAATTAATCCCATGAACCACATTGTAAGGTTTTGAATATATAATATTATAATTTGTAATTTATCTATAAAAGTAACTAATCAGTTGACTAAAAACTTCAAAGTCTGATTAATAGTCCCATAATTCGGGGAATATATATATATATATGTGTGTGTGTGTGTGTGTGTGTGTGTGTGTGTGTGTTTAAAGCCATTAGACTCACAACTCCAATGTTGACAAGGGTTGGAATAGGATGTTGTGAAATATTATAATTGGGCAAAATGAATTTAAAAGAAGCACTCCAATCGTCAATAAATAATTTTTTTTACTCATGTATTTTGAACCCTCTCTAAAAATGTTATGGTTCCGCCACTGAGGTATATATACTTTTAAATTATCCAAAATAAGATACATTTATTGATATATTCCATCTAACTTTCAATCTTGTTGTTTCAAATTCTCTTCTCGCTGAAAATGATATAATCTATGGAGGTTTTAGTCAGGTCATGACATTGCCTATTTCTTTCTTGGGGCATTTTGATGAATTAGTATTTACGTATTTTCTATGGATAGAAGTAGCTCCCTTTATACAATGGTTTTGAACATTCTCCATTTCATTTCATATGTAGTGACATACTCTGTTTCTCAACATTTGTACTACGTAAGAACTCAACTGCAACCATGTTCTTCTGCAGGAAATTTTTGATAAATCATTGCACATGTTTATTGAATTCATTTAAAAGAATTTCTTTTGCTCATTTTAATTAATAGAAGTTTTTGTATGAAAAATGCATCTGTATGGTCTATACTTTTAGAGTTCAAGGTGAAATGAACATTTCTTGGTAACAAAGTTTTTGAAAATTATGATTCTTCCGGTTTCACTATCTGCTGAGCGGCTTCATTTTAAGTGGTATGTGGGGCTTTCACTATTCTATGCAATTGAGAATATTGCTAGATGTATTAAAATATGAGAAAACTCGTAACGCTTTGTTGTTGCCAATATGTATCGGGCATTTGCCTCAAATTAATCAGTGCTTCCTATTTTGCGAGGAGTTGGAACTTTGTTATTTCTTACATCATCTGTTTATTATTATTTTTAAAAGTCTATGTTTTGTACTTTGATTGATGTTTTCTTATATCGATATAAATGTTCATTAAATTATTAATATTTTTTACTATGTTTTCTTTATAAACAGCTTAAGAAAGAGGGAAGAAGGAATGAGTATGAGATGCACAAGCTATTAGCCTTAAATCAAAGGCAAAAAATGGTAATTTTATGCTCGATTAGAGTCCAAATTTTTATTCCTCTGCCTGCTAAGGAACTATTATAAACACTGTTGCATTCTTCATGTCAGGTTTTGCAACGAAAGACTGAAGAAGCATCTTTGGCTACAAAACGGCTGAAAGAGCTATTAGAATCTCGAAAGGCTTCATCACGTGGATTTGGTATGGAATCTTCTACTTCATTCTTTTCATCTTTCTTGCTTTATCTTTATATTTCGTTGTTGACATTCTTTCCTTTTCTGCAGGTGATGGAAATAGCAATGGCCCTGGCATTCAGGTATGAGTTAGTGAATTTGAAGGATATTTCTATCTGTGTGTATACATGGTTTACATTTTGAGTAGATGATCTTTATTACTCCCTTCTGTCCCGTTCTATTTGACAAGAAACAACTTTAATGGTCAAATTGACCATCTTTAAAATCAATAAATCTTACTCTGTTTTTAAATTATAAGCGAATAGACTGTAACCATAATAAACTACATAGAATTTTCTACTAGTCCCAAGGTTCGCGGTTTGAAAATATAAATAAATGTACTTAATTATATTATTAAATCATGAAAGTCCATTTTTGTAAAATAAAATGGGACAAAGGGAGCATATAAAATGGGTTATTTGTGCGTCTTTCCTGTATGAATGCTGCCAAATGTTTATTGTAGCAGTTACTCATGATCTCTTGTTATTCACAGGCACTAATGCATGCAATTGAGCATGAACTTGAAGTCACTATCCGTGTACATGAAGTTCGTTCTGAATATGAACGTCAAATGGAGGAGTAAGTGTCAGTTTTTGTATATCTAGTTATTGAGAATTGCAAATATGTGTATATATTTGGATAGAGTATTTCAAATCTTTTGAAGGATATGTTATGTTCTAAACTTTGTGTTTGTATTGCTTAACTTCTCTCATGTTGCTGCTATATAAATTGAAATTTTAGATGCACCACACTCACTTGTAGGATTTCTAGACCACATTTATCAAATAGTGAATTTTATTGTAATATGGTAAGAAATTTAAAACACAACAATCACATTTATTTAAGCGTATGGAGAACTCGATGTATTTGGTTGGCATGAATGCATATTAGCTTAGTTTAATGTTAAAGTAGTCAAATAAGCATAGAAAGTAGAAACAAAGCTTAAAAATTCCAAGTCTAGTTCAAAGACTCCAACTAGAGGGTGTTAATATCAAATATTTGTATTTAAAACTTATTAAAGGAAACACTAAACTTACCTTCAACTATATAAGTATAAAATGCAAAGTGAAATTATGGCCCGAATTGCAAAGTGGAGAGAAAAAGTCAACTCAAAATCTATGTATGTCTCCACGTGAAAAAAAGACAATTAATGGAAGGGGATACAAAGTTTTAGAAAAAGAGAAGAAACCCTATAAAGCATTTTAAGACTTACTGTATAGAACAAGTGAACACAGTCTGCTGAAGAAAAGACTTTAATGTGCCGTTTTAACTCTTAGGTTCGACTTCAACTAAATAATGTATTGTTACAGTATTGTATCTTAAGACGCGTTGCATTACAATGAAATATTGTGTTACTTTCCTGATACACCAGCATTACTGTATCGAAAATTACTCCAATATTGTAAGATACATATCGCGTATGGTATAATAAGATTTGTGTTTTGTAAGTACTGACAACTATGATCTAGACCAAGTACAAAGACACTTCATGTTATAGTTTGTTAGAGCATGTTTAACCATTACATGTGTACTCAGATCTGATTTAGCTTTCTTTTCTGTTAACTTCAGTTTGTTAAGCTCTAGAACTGTGTTATGAGGCCTGATCTATTTTTCACTTCAACCTGTCTTTAAAAATTTAGGTGTTTCTACAGACGTATAAGCAGCAATATAAATTGTTATATTTGGACTACTATTTCACTATTGCTTTGTTCATATCATGGTTCTTCTCTAGTATAGATTGGGATTTTCTATTGGACACTGGTTTTGCTTATTTTATTATATATTTTTTTGGATTATAGGAGAGCTAAAATGGCTAAGGAGGTGACAGAGTTGAAGGAAGAAGCACAGATTCTTAAGCTAAGAATTCTAAGGTCTGATCAGTCTTAGTTTCCAAATTTAACTTTGTTCTGGAATTTTTGTTATTTCTTTTCCTTTCATTTCTTTATCTTTATTTTATTTTACTTTCAATACCTTGATAACATGTCCTAATGTTTGCATTGCAGTGATTGTCCTCAGACAATGTCCCCCGGTGCCAGAAATTCAAGGATTTATGCTCTTGAAAATATGCTTGCCACTACATCCAGCACACTTGTTTCTATGGCATCTCAGTTGTCAGAAGCAGAAGAGCGGGAAAGAGCCTTTAGTGGCCGAGGACGTTGGAACCAAGTTCGATCTCTTCCTGAAGCCAAAACTGTTATGAATTTTCTATTTAACTTAGCATCCTCCTCAAGGTAACAATTGCTTTAGATGTTGAAATTGCATTCCAAAAAGCAAGGACAAATTTTTGTTATTTATTATTGTTTATTCCTGTTTCTTAAAGGTGCCTACTATGGGATAAAGAAGTAAATTGTAGAGAGAAAGATTCTGAAATAAGAGACCTGAAGGAAAAAGTGGTCAATTTAGTTCGACAACTGGAAATGCAAAAGGCTGAACTTATGCGTCAAGAAAAGTTGAAGGTTAGTGATTTTCTGTCATACCATGCTCTACCCTCAATGTGTTCAGTTTAACATATAAGATAGTACAACTAATTATTAAAAAAATTATTAATTTTTGTTTTCGAAGATATTTTTTTGTTCTTACTAGGTTGTTCTTGTTCAACGTATCATTGTGATCAACTATGCCAGCTTAACCATTTAAAGGATCCTATTTGATAGTTTTAATTACCGAATGCTGATTTTCACCCATGTTATATCCCTATCTCTTTTTAGTTTTTCCTTCGCAGTTTATTGGCATTGTATTTACCAGAAAATTGGGTTTATTGTTGCTGGCATGCAATCATGGTTCAATGGAAATTGTTTCTCCTCATGTATCCTCACAAAACTGTATAGTTAATTGTATATTAGTGAAGTGATTGATGTCCAAAGGCTATGTTTTTTTTATTTAACATTATTTCGGACTATTTTATCCCATGATGGAGGATTACTAGTCCTTTAAATAGTTCTATGGAATATTTTGTCATTCTTAAGGCTATTTATGAGGGATTATATGATCCCAGGATAAATGTGGGATTAATAGTCCCCCACATTTTAAGCTATCAAATGGCTTTATAGGACTAATAGCCCCTCGATAAAGGATTACATAGTCCAAATTAGTGTTAAATTAAGACAAATGGTTCAATCCCAATCATGCTTTTTTGTAAACAAACATGACCTTATACTATTACATACTTGACAGCAACTAATGTTTCTCCAGCTTGCATGCCACTACAGTGTTCTTCATTTTTATTGTCTTACCATGCATGAGTATGAATATGCAAAGCAGTATGAATAACAATGACTAGCAATCCGGGCCAGATGATTTTAGTAGGGGCAGTCTTAGGTTTTCTGTTTTGGTTTCTGATTATGCCAATCTGGAAAAGGATAATGTTTTCCCAGTATGTTTATCTTTTCTATATGGTAGCTTTTGTAAGATAAAGCAGAATTATGCTTCTTTTTTGGAAATAACATTTTAGTGAAGAAAGCTCAGTACATCATGAGGATTCAGGTCCCCATCTCTTCAATATGGTTTCTATTATAGCAGAGTACAGGTCATTGCTGTATTTACTGGTATTTTAAAAGCATATTTTGTTGTCTGGCTTAGTGAATGTACTGAAATGAGGTCCACATGTAGCAAATCTGATGAGACGGACATCGCTATTTATGTTGCCTAGTGTGAGTTAACAAAGGTATCTTAAAATGTTGTAAAAAATAACACCTTCCAATTGTACCTTGCCCTCCTAAGCACTTGACTCATCTGGCTCCATCCTGTGGGTTTTGATGGGTTTGAGATGAAGTTTTTCTACAAGTGCGCTACGCTGCAGGTTTTGCATGTTGCAAGTTCTGAATATACCTTTATTTGTTCTATTTCATTGTTGTTATCTAAGATTTTCTTTATTTGCCAATGACAGTTGGTTGATAGCTTACGTTATTCAATTTTGTTGTAACAGAGAAGTGCTATGAAGCAAACCTTAAAGGAAAAGACAACAGATTCTGGTGATTCTACACAAAACAACGGGGAGAGCCATGTATATGACCTGCGGCTCAAGGTATTTCGCAACATTCCCAATATTTAAGCATACAGATAGTACAAAATTCATTACAGCTGACACCTTTTTTGCGTCTCTATTAGAATACGAGTAGTCTGACTGAAGTTATTGCGATAGGTTTTTCCAAATGATTGCTAATTGATCCATTAACCTTTTCACTTTTTAGGGGACTCGAAACTCCATAGCTTACAACGGTGGTGGGAATATTATGGAGTTATTGGAAGACATGGATACATCTGAATCGGAGCATTCTGACAGAGAAGCCGATGATGACCGTGAGTGGGAATATTCTGACCTGGATGAAGGGGATGACAGTGGGTGGGGGCGTTCTAGAGTAAAAGGAAGAAGAAGGCCTCAAATTAAGAGAAAGAATTCAAAGACTGAAAGATATTCAGGTGCAATGTCTAATTCAACACAAACCAACGATCCAGAAAATGTGGATACAGTATCATATGGTGAGGGAAAATACCACCGTATCACAGAAAACTGCATCGGGGGTATGCTGCTCATGTAGCAGATATTCCTCCTGCAAGACAATGAAATGCGAGTGTCGAGCTGCAGGGGGGAGTTGCTGCCTTTCATGTGGTTGTCTGCCTACTAAGTGTAGCAACAGAGAAGCAGCTTCAATCAAGGAGTTGGGTGACTTCCCCCCACTAGAATTGGCTGAAGGCAGTGGACATGTTTCAGGTACTGATGAAGCAGAGAGAAGCCGCAGTCTTGCTTCTCATGGTGCAATGCTACTTCAGACTGCACTTTCTGAAAATCCCGCTGAGACTAGAAACGACGCTGGGGCAAAGCGAAAGCCGCTATCTGACATTGGAAACACTGTGGTAAAGTCGGCTCATTTTATTTGCTAAGATTTGAACTCCACAGATTCTTGCGTTTCTGTTTCATTTGACCAAAAAGTTTGAACTCCTTCAGGTTAAATCAGATGCACCTAAGGCTGAGCAGAGGAAAAAATGGCGAAAACCAACATTTAAGATTGTTCCAGAAGCTCCACCTGAAGTTCCAAAGAAACCAGAGAGCAGCAGCGTGATTGAGTGTGATATTCCTCTGAAATTGCCTAGAGCTATGAGATCTACATCCAGCAATAACACCTTAAAAGAGAGGAATTCTGGAAAGGAGGGTGATGTTCCAACTCCAAGAAGTCCTCGTCGACAGGCAAGAGCAACAGATGAGAAAGAGAATGAATGACCTAGATGACATCTTGGAGATGTTAGTTATTCTTTGGGTGAATTTTGAGGTGAAGGGATCGATCAATCCCCCCGTGTGCATCTCACTTAATGTTATTTAGTTGACCGCAGTCTGTCCGTTCAAAGGCAGCTGCTGCTCTTGGTTCACATTGTTTTGAAATTTGAATGAAAATGAAGTTAGAATTCTCCATTGATTGCTAAACATAACTTCCCAACCCATCTTTGAGTTGTTAATATACTCATCATCATCTAGAATGAGTTTTTGACAAATAATTTGAGATGGAGGCAGAATGTCTAAAGATTAAGATGGATACTAAGATTCAGATGTTACGAGCATAGCATTGTGTGTGGACTTGAAAATTAAGGATCCCATCTGTTTCAAAATATAAGATTATTAGTAATTAATAGTGCTTAAAAGCACCAAGTCACCAAAAATTAGATTAAAATTCAAAAAATACTATATTACCTAAACATTTTTAATAACTTAAAATAACTTGCAATCACATATAGGCAAAAAGCACCTTTTGGCCACTGTGGTTATAGTGATTTAACGAATTAGCCATTGTGTTTTTAAAATATTCAATTAGCCCACTGAACTTTTTAAAAATGTTCAATAAGCCCATTCTGTCTAATTTTTCAGACGGACGTTAGAAAATATCATATGTGGTATTGAAAAAAAAACAAAATTTTTTTATTTTCTGATGTGGCAACATAAAAAAATAAAATAAAATAACACCATTGATTATGTGGCATGTACAATACATGTTGACTTTATATTTAATTGTATAAGACCAATTTTTTTTTATTTTTTAGACAAAAAAGAAATAATGCAAATTACAAACATAAATAAATTAATATTTATAAACATAAAGAAATAATGAATTTTTCTTTCTTTTTCTTTACCTAAATATTTATAATATTTATTAAAATAATAATAAAACTAATTTTATTCATCTCATTTAACCCTCTTTATCAAAAAAATAATAATATGTATGTTTTTTTTGAAAAATAAAAATAAAAATATTTTATGTTTTAAAATACTTATAAAATTTTTAAAATAAAAATATTTTTATGTTTTATTTACTTTTTTTTGCTTTACCTAAATATTTATAATATTTATAAAAATTATAATTATAATATTTATAATTAATATGTATGTTTTATTTTAAAAATAAAAATAAAAATACTTATAAAATTTTTAAAAATAAAAATATTTTATATTTTATTTTATTTCTTTTTCTTTACCTAAATATTTATAATATTAATAAAAATTAATATTATAATATTTATCTTCATATTCATCCACAAGACACAGGTTGCTTCATAGGAATCTACAGTATTTTTCCCCATTTTTTCCGGCCAAATCCAAACCTCTAAATTATACCCAAATTCGAACTGAAAATGAATAGATATAGCATCATCCTCACTAAAATGGATTTTCGACGAAGGCCGCCATGACGAAGGCATCATCATCAGTCGAAGGCCGCCGCGATGACGATGAATTTTCGTCGATATCTTCGCCGGCGAGTAAAGCTGAGCCAATTCTTCGATCGCCTCCATTGATTCCCCTAAATCAACGCCTCCAACAAGTTGCGACAGAGCGATCCATAAACGTGGGAATACAATGATACGAGATCTGCTTGTGTATATATGAATGTGTGTAGAGGAATTAGGGTTTCTGACGAAAGGCCCTGCTAGATCTATTGAATTTCATGTGGCTCTTCACAAGTTGCCCTGCAGCTAGTGCAGACATAAGGGAAAGCTCACCAGCAAGGACTGAACCAGCATTTGACCCTTTTAAATGTATACGGGTCGGGTTGACCCGACTGAGGAAGAAGATGAGCCACATCAGCATTTACATGTCATTTTTTTATTTTACTTTTAAACTGCCACGTATGATATTTTCTAACGTCCTTCTGAAAAATTAGACGGAATGGGCTTATTGAACATTTTTAAAAAGTTCAGTGGGCTAATTGAATATTTTGAAAATACAGTGGCTAATTCGTTAAATCACTATAACCACAGTGGCCAAAAGGTGCTTTTTATCAATAATTATCATAATCAACCACAACATCACAATAATTAAATTTCTTTTAAAAATAAATATCTAGAAAAATCTAAACTTGTCTACAAAACTTACAAATCATCAATAACAATTTTCATAATGTATTACACCACTACAATAACAATAATAATAATAATAATAATTATTATTATTATTATTCTTCTTGTTGTTGTTATTATTGTTATTATTATTATTGTTGTTGTTATTATTATTACTATTATCATAATTATTATTATAATTATTATTACTAATATTATAATTATAATTATTCTCATTCTTATTATTATTTTTACTATTATTATTGTTGTTGTTATTATTATTACTGTTATTATTATTGTTACTATTATTATTACTATTATCATAATAATTATTATAATTATTACTATTATTATAATTATAATTATATTATTAATGTGACGCCCCCAAAATAGGTATACATCACCCATCTTGAGTCGTCAAATACATAGTACAGAATTTAAATACAAACTTCTTTTATACAGTACGACAAGACGTGACTGAGAGTTTCAACACGGATAACGTCTCGTAGAGAGTATCCAAACTCAAATAAAGTCATCATTACAATTAATATCACACTATTTCATAAAATAGTGAGGACTACTTTAGCCATCATCTCGGACCGTCACTCTGTTCTCCGATTAGTCCCAGTTACGTTCTCATTTCCTGAAGAGAACAATGAAAGCAAAAGGGTGAGCTCAACTAGCCCAATAAGAAATATTATGACTAAGATAATGCAGAATAAATTAACGTTAGCCTTCAACAGTGTTAAACTGATAAAATACAATAAACATCAAGTTTAACTGCAGTGGAACAAATAATCCATTAGAAGAGTCAAGTAGAGCATGATATCTACTATCTTCTATGATTTAAAAAGTTTATCAATAATTTTATCGTTGAGACTCAGTTTAATAAATAGTATCACAACCACGAATTATCCATGCACTACGGGCCAAGGATATTCGTGTTTTCACAAATGATCATGATCATACCAGCAACTGTCCATCAATGCACTACGGGCCAATGATGACTTTTACCACATCATTATAACATTATGGGTTATGATTATACCGAATGATCTCTGGTCATAATCATACCAATCAACAGTCCATCTATGCACGTAAGCTAAAAATGACTTTAATCACAATATAAGTATGGTGATGACGACAATGATATAAGAATTCAATTAAAAGAAAGCAAATGATAAATTTTTAAATATTTATAATTTAATTTATCCAGAATTCAATAATGTCCAAATTGCCAACATGATACTGCTTTGTAGAGTAAAATTCAAGAATAATACTGTATCAAAAATGATTTGGACAACAAAGAAATCAATTTTTGTCATGAATAGTACTCCGGGTGAATAGTACCCGAGTGAATAGTATCTCGTAAATAGTACTTCAGGAATAGTACCTCGTAAATAGTACTTTGTGAATAGTACTCATGAATAGTACCCGTGAATAGTACTTTGTGAATAATATCCCGTGAATAGTACTTTGTGAATAGTACCGTATAAATGAATAGTACTCATGGACAGCACTCCGACATGAAAATCTTAAAATTTAACAAGAATGTGCAGAAAATATCCTTGTAAAACGATATTAGATGAAGTGCAAATATTAAGGATATTCTACTAATTTAACGGAGTATAGAAACAATACTTTAACCGAATGATGGTATAATCGGGAATACGAGACAAAATAATATTACTCACATACTACAGAGTATGGAAGAAAATATTATTTCTTATGGATACTGAACAAAAATAATATCATTTACCTCAGAAGAAGACTGGATACTGGAATAGTGAGGTAGAAGACTTCTCTTCTACTTCTCTCTAAAGCTTCTCTCTATAATTGCACTTGCGAGTCTTAGTGAATTGGTGAGAATGAAAGAAGAATGAGCTTCTATTTATAGGAAAATATAGTTTCGATAATTGCACGTTTTAGGCTTGAAATATTACAGTATAATACCTTCATCTTTTCTTTCATTTTTAATTTAGTCTTGCAAGTATCATCAAACTTGCACCACCTCCCCTAATAGTACATCTTGTGAATCAATAGTACAATCATGTGAATCAATAGTACAATCATGTAAAAATAATAATTACAGCATAGTACTTTCATCTATACCTCCATTTTTAATTTAGTCATGCAAGTATTATCAATCTTGCACCACTTCCCCTAATAGTATATGCATGTGAATCAATAGTACACACATGTGAACAAATAGTTATAAGCCTGTGAATTAATAGCAATTAATTGCTCATTTATCCGATTAATTACCCGATTGATCAATATAACCTCCAGACATCCATTATTATCGAAATAGGTGTCGATTTCCACCAACACTAATAATCCCAACATAATGGAAATATCAAATTCATCTTTAATCAACACGAACTTATTCATCATTAATATTATAACTCACAATATTTAACAACCAGATCATTCCCAGAAAAGAGCGGGCTTTTCGATAAGGATTTCTCCCTATTGGCGCGCAATTAGGTGACCAAACCTCTCATTGACAGAACTTTCTAGACATTGTCAATATTACAAATAATAATATGAATAATTTTGTCGTCTCAATTATTGATTTAATAATATTAAAAATTATGCAGATGATATTGTGATAATAATTGAATCAATAATATGAAAGATATTATGCAGTAATTACTGTAGCAATAATTGAGTATAACTGAGTGACTTCTCACATAAGCATCAATAATCAAAATCGTGTGTTACTATGCAATCACGTTTATTACTGTACTTTTATCACCGGGTAGTTCAACAGTTTAACGTTAAAACTTTCGCCGTTATTTTTATAAAAAAGATAATTCTGTCATTTTTTAACTACGATAATACTTTCGTTGTGGGGTTCACCAATGATTGTGCCATCGTACTAATATCCCTGTTAAAACGAATATTCTCCGACCAATCGAATATTATATAACCACTTGTTTACTTGCAAAATTTATAAATAATACACACAACTATAACATTATATCAAATCCACACCGTAATATTCAAAAATATATTTCGAGAAATGTATCGTGATCTTCGACATACATTTTGGTGGAGCAATATGAAGAGAGAGATAGCGGGGTTTATCTCAATGTGTCTAACTTGTCAACGAGTCAAGGCAGAGCATCAAGTGCCAAAAGGTCCATTGCAACCACTTGAAATTTCAGAATGGAAGTGAGAGCACATTACCATGGATTTCGTTACTGGTCTTCCCAAGGTTTCTCAAGGCATATATGCGATTTGGGTCATTGTTGATAGATTGACCAAGTCTGCTCATTTCTTACCGATACAAGAAATGTATACACTTGAACGTCTTGCTCGTATGTACATAAACGAGATTATAAGATTGCATGGTATGCTAGTATCCATAGTTTCTGATCGAGACCCAAGATTCACTTCACGATTTTGGGTTAGTTTGCAAAAAGCTATGGGCACGAATTTATGATTTAGTTCAGTATATCATCCTCAAATGGACGGGCAGTCGGAGAGGACTATTCAAACTCTTGAAGATTTATTAAGACTCTGTGTCCTTGACTTCAAAGGAAGTTGGGACAAGTTCTTACCATTGGTGGAGTTTTCCTATAACAACAATTATTAAGCCATTATTAGCATGGCTTCATTTAAAGCATTGTATGGAAGAAAGTGTCGTTCTTCAGTATGTTGGGATGAGGTAGGTGAAGCAACGTTGTTGGGACTGGAGTTGGTACGTATGACTACGGAAAAGATTAAACGATCCGACAACGTATAAAAACCTAACAAGATCGACAAAAGAGTTATGTTGATCTTCATCGAAAGGATGTGGAATTCAATATTTGGGATCATGTGTTCTTACGTGTTGCTGCATGGAAAGGAGTTACGAGATTTGAAAAGAGAGAAAATCTCAATCCTCGATTCATTGGCCCATTATTAATCCTCGATCGAGTAAGATTTGTGGCCTATAGACTTGCCTTACCGCCAAGTATGTCTCGTGTTCATAACGTTTTCACATATCTATGTTACGTAAATATGTGAAAGACCCGAACCACATTATTGAATTAGAACCGGACGAGATAGCGGAAGATTTAACGATGAAGAGGTACCTGTTAAAATTTTGGATAAGAAGGATCATATTCTACGCTCCAAGGTTATACCTCAAGTCAAGTTTTGTGGAGAAACCACGATGTTGAGTAAATGACCTGGGAGTTAGAATCTGAAATGAAGTCAAGGTTGTGACGCCCCAAAAATTAGGTATACACCACCCATCTTGGTTCGCCAAATACATGGTACAAAATTCAAATACAACTTAATTATACAACAGTCGTGTAAAATAAAACTAAACATAAACTGTGAGTTTGAATACAAATGTTGTCTACTAGAGAGTATACAAACTCAAAAGGAGTCTTCATTACAATTATTATCACACTATATTACAGAATAGTGAAGATTACTATGCACCATCTAGGACCATCACTCTATTCCCCGACTAGTCCCAGCTACGTTCTCATTTCCTGAAGAGAACAGTGAAATAAAGGGTGAGCTCAACTAGCCCAGCAAGAAATATATGACTAAGATAATGCCAGAATAAATTAATCATTAGTATTCAACAGTGTTAAACTGATAAAATATACAAACATCAAGTTTAACTGCAGCGGAACAAGCAATCCATTAGAAGAGTCAAGTAGAGAATAAAATCTACTATCTTCTATGATTTAAAAGGTTTTTTATTTCTTTTATCGCTTGAGACTCAGCTTAATAAATATTCACAATCATCGAATCACCCCTGCACTACGCCAATGAATTTTAAAAAAAAAAAAAATTTCCTTGTTTCTGAATAGTAATGATCATGCCAACAACTGTCCATCAATGAACTATGGCCAATGAGACTGTTTACCACATCATTTGTAATATTTACAGTGCATGATTTGATACTGAATATTCTTGTTCCCCAATAATCAGGTACCACCAAGTCCAGCTATGTACTACAAACAGCCCACCATAATGACTTTTCAACATAATATAAACATGAGGATGATGACAATGATATAAGAATTCAATAAAACAAGTTCAATAATTAATTTATCTAGGAACTGTTAACGTCCAAATTGTCAACATGATACTGCTTTGTAGAGTAAAATTCAAGAATGCTCAGAAGGATAGTTCCATGAAAAGATACTGGATGAAGCGCAAATATCAAGGATATTCCACTAATTTCATGGAATATAGAAGTTAAAAATTTAACCAACTGAGTATAATAACGAATGGAATAACAAAATAAATCACCATGCATGCGGTACTTCGCATAGACAGGTTATTCCAATAGAATAATAAGTAACGGAACCAGGTCAGACAAAATTCGCACCGACAGGATGTTCCAACAGAATAATACAGACGGAACCAGGTCCGGCGTAAAACGCACAGACAGGATATTCCAACAGAATAATAATAAAGACGGAATAATAGAAGAATGTCACCAAGTATAGGGTAGTCCGCGTATACTGGTTATTCTAGCAGAATAATAAGAATGGAATAACAGAAGTTCTCTTCATGAATACAAAAGAAATAATACCCCTTACCGTAAAAGAAACTGAATATAGAGTAGGGAAGTAGCAGAATACTTTTCTATAGTTTCTCTATAATTTCTCTCTCTAGAGTTTCAGTGAATTCGTAAAAATTATGAAGGAATGAGCTTCTATTTATAGAAGAATGGATTGAATAGTACCTAATTCATGAACGGTCCATATTAATTTACTTTTAAACGGACGGTCCAGATTTAAAACAAAATATTTTAAATAAAATATAATATATATATATATTATATATATACACATTATATATATAACACTAGTCACGGGTTGTGAACCCTGTGAACTTTGCCTGCTAAACAATCGAATTATTACATATATAAATAATAATAATAATGATTGTACTCATTCTCTGCCAACTTGCAAATCAACCCACAATATTATTATATTAATATAAAATCATGCCACTAAAACCAAAAATCCCCCCACCCACCCCCCACCCACCCACCCACCCGTAACAACCTATATATATATTATCACACTCATATACCATACTATTTTAAAAAATGAGTAGGCGG